>JBBMKD010000034.1:13068310-13192886 GCA_037834095.1 Argya squamiceps
TGAGGGGCCGAGCCCGCCCCCGCCCCGGTGAGTGCCGCCACGGGCCGGCCCCGCGCTCGGACTTGGCGGAGTTTCGGGCGCTGCCCGGCGCTGCCCTTCGCGGGGGGACGCGGCCCTTGGGGTGCTCCCCGCGCCCCGGCCAGTCGCGCTCGCGGTGTCCTCCGCGCATCCCTTCTTCTCATCCCTTATCACATCCTTCCTTTGCATCCCTCCTTGGCATCCCTCAGCGCATCCCTTCTTCACATCGTTCCTTCACATCCCTCCTTCGGATCCTTTCTTCGCATCCCTTATCGCATCCCTCCTTCTCATCCCTTCTTCGCATCCCTCCTTCTCATCCCTTCTTCGCATCCCTCCTTCTCATCCCTTCTTCGCATCCCTCCTTCGGATCCCTTCTTCGCATCCCTTATCGCATCCCTCCTTCGCATCCCTTTTTCACATCCCTTCTTCACATCGCTCCTTCGCATCCCTCCCTCGCAGCGCGGTGGCTCCGTGCTGGCATTCCCGGAGGGAAAAGTGTCTCTTGGCAGCGGGTGGACGCTGCCCGGCCCTCTGGAAGGCTCGGCCGAGCTTTGCGGGGGATGCTCAGTGTCTGAGCGGGGCGAGGCTCCCGTGGGAAAGGGACTCTGGAAGTGACCCCCGGGCTGGGGCTGAATGTTAACAGCGGCCGAGTGGGGCGGGGGGCTGCGGAGAGGGGCTTGGGCACTTGCGAGCAGCAGGTGAAAACGGGCACGGACCGCGCTGAATCAAGGAAAAGCGGTGCGAGCCGCGGGGGATGCGGCGGGGACCGTGGGCCAACAGGTGTAGCGGCTGTGGCTGCTTTGGTGCCGGGAGGGTTTTCTCCACCCTGGGCGGGTCCCGGGAGCCGCTGCCCGGAGGGACGGAGCAGCTGTTCGGAGTGCCGGAGCCGCCCCGGGGCTGAGCGCGGCTGCGGAGCGGGGCGGTGCGAGCCCTGCGGGATGCGGACTCGGAGGTGCGAGGTGCTGCTTACAGGTGAGACTGGAGCTCCGGTGCTTCCCGCATGGATCGGTGTTTAGCCCCTCTTGGGAAAATGTATCCCGGTAATACAAACTTTCAAAGAAAAGTGAGGGATTTTCAATGAGAGGCTCCTTTCCCCCGGTGTTGCAGAATTTCGCAGGGTTGTTGGTTGGTTGATGATGCACTTCGTTTTCTGGTGGTCTTCTTAGGGAGTAGCTAATGTAGAAGATGCCTTTTGGTCTGCAGTATTAATGTTTGTTGAAATGTCTTTGCTTTAGCACTTGTGAATTTCAGATATAATATGTAATAGGAAAAGAAAAAAGTCTGGTATAAATATATATCAGACTATGTATCAAGCCCATGGAGCTAAGTGCTTCCTGTTAAGTCAACTTTTAAAACAGCTTCTCCCTGGGCAGTAATTCACATTTTTCAAGGGGAGAAAGGATGGGTGAAATTGAGTTGTTCAAATTAAGTCAAAATGAATTGCTTAATATTCAGAGGAGTTGATGAATGAACCATTAAATCAACACTTGCATAGCGTTTCATTGAAAAGAAAAATGAACAACTCTCCATTGTGTGCTGGGCAGAATAGGTCAGCCAGTGACGTGGCTACATCAGTGTGCTGAGCTGAGTCCTCCTCCTGCTAACAGATGTGTTTGCTGGGTGACATTCCACAGGCACGGGCACCAGCTCCTGCGCCCTGTGTGATGAGGATTAGCATCTGCTGGAAATGACCACCATCATCCCAGCCTCTTCTCAAAGGAGAGAAATCTTGGTTAGGTTTCATTTGGCATAAATTAACATAATTTTATTGACTCCTCACATTGATGTATATCAGTTGAGAATCCATTCCTGTATTTCAAGCTATGCTTTTGTTTTGTTCCTCCCCCTCCAAGGAAGAGCTATATTTTTGAATGCCAGTTTGAGGAAGAAATTATACTGATAAATGGAAAAATCAAGGTCGTTATTTTGAAACAAGGCTGTCAAGATTCCTTGTAGTAAAAGCTGTTTTCAGAGCATCACCTCTCAGCAATACAGAGAGTGAGCCTTGCTTCCAAACGATTTGATTAGCCTAGGTACAACTGTTGCAATAATCTTCTTGCCACAGAAAAATTATCTTTGTCTTTGCCCCTTGAAATCCTTGAAATTCTTGTGTTGGAATGCACTGAGGATGTTGACTGTGTCCTTATTGTGCCTTCTGGAAACTTCCAACACTTTGATGAGTCGTGGATAGTACGCCCCTGATGTTTTTCAGTTGCACCTCTTTGCTTTTGCAGGTAGCTTAGAATAGCTAATTTTGCTTACAGCTTTTAAAACTGAGGAAAGTGACAGCCCTTCTGGTTTGTGCATGTAAACTGAAAATTACAAAGGGGAAATTATGGAGCTTTTTTGTTTGGTTGGTTGGTTTTTTTTTTTTTTCTTTAGTGCTTAGAGAAACAGACTATCCAGGCTCTAGCTGAAGGTGGGATTGGAAATTGACTTAGGACTTGAGAAAGCTCCCTGCCTACAGGTCATTTCAGCAAGAGAGAGAGCTGGTGTCCAGCCCCTCAGACAGGCAGGGGCATTTACTCAGGTGTTTATAATTATATATTGTATAATATATTATAATTATATATTATATTAATCATGTATGTATATATGTAAAATAAAATATAGAAGTGTGTTATGTAATTTGGTCTGTTGCTGTTTATTTTGGGTGATGATTTTAACCCAGCACTCCTGCACAGATCCTTTGGGTGATGGGTTATTAGGAGGGTGCAATAGGAGTTCCTTGATGTATGGGGAGGTTTTGTGATGAAGCAGATGAACAAGTACGTGTGTTTTCCTCACGGGAGAGGAGGTTCTGGATCTGGAAATGCCTTTAGATAGTCCCTGATGGTGGTGTGCATTTTTCAGATGTTTTGTTGTTCTTAAAGGCCAGGGTAGCTGCAGATATTCTTGTGCACCAGCAATGTCTGGTTTAGAGTAGTTTTTGTTTTCTTCTAATTGTTCTTAGGAATAAAAGAATTTTAAAAGTTTTTCTGAAAACCTATTGTGCCTTGTAAGGTTATCCTGCTGTTTCTGCTTCCTTGCTTACTATTTTTCTCTGAAATCATAATGCATTTCTTTAGTTCTTTTGTTAAAGACTTTAACTCAAGCTTACTGGAAAATGGGCACTCCATACTGAGAGAGTGCTGGCATCTTATTGACTTATTTTGGGAATACTGGAGAAAAATATACAAGATTCACTTTCATTGATTAAATCCTCCAGGGCAATCTTCTAACACTGCAGTTCTCTAGGTGAAAAATTAACTTTCTTCATTGTCTGCTCCTGCGTTTATTTCATTTGTGTGAATCCCAGGCTCTGTTACCAGTTTACAGCAAGTCCCTTAGGTGTGCTCAGAGTCTCTCAGTGTAAAAGCTCACAGACACTGTCACTCTCTGAGTCCATTTTTCTCTGGCCACCACCATATGCCTTGATCCTGTTGGCCCCACAACAGTCACAGAGGATTTGTACCAGCCCACGGTTCCTTCACCTGTGAAATGTTTCCTGAGTGATTGTAAAAAAAAAAAAATTAACAGCTACCTCGATGCTTTTCCAGAGGTTTGGGTAAGATAGCACTTCACATGCAGCTTAATGACAAACTTTGATTTATGAGGTAACTGAAAATGTTTGTATTGTTGGATGTGGAGTGAAAGCATAGGAGCTTTCTGCATTTCATCTGCAGCTTTTCCAGCACAATGTACAGCTAGGAGCTTGTCTCTCATTGATTTTAATAACAGATTTCTGCTAAATATGCCTGGAGTAGTTTGAAAACACATTAACTTTTTGGGGGGCAGTAGGTTACTAAACACCATAAAGAACTTTGCAGTGTCTGCTTAGATAACCTTGAAAAATCTTATGTTTTAGCTACTCTTTACATTCTCCCCCTGCCTGGGTTTAAGATGGATCCTATGGGAAAGCTGCTATTTTTTTCCTTTTGAGGGGAAATGTTTTAAAAGAAACAAAAGTATGCTTTCCCCCACCCACTGATCAAGGGCTGGTATGACTCCTGTATCTGTGTGTTTTCCCTGTGAATTCTTTGCCTTCCTCTCTGCCTCCATCAGCTGCTCTCAGTAACAAGTCACGTCAGGTGAGCTGTACCTGAATGTTTGGAAATGGTTCAAAAGGATCCCATTGACATTACCAGGCAATGGGTCACGCTTGAAATCTTGCCATTCTGGTGTTAAGCCTTTTCTTTTTTCCTTTCTTCACTTGCACCTTGATTTCTGACATGTTTTTAGCTGCTGTTCTGTTGAATTTGGATAGAGCTAGTGAAAAGGGATTTGGTATTGGGTTGTTTGTCTTCTTTTTTGTCTTTGAGAAATAGGGGATTTTATTTTTCACCAAAGATGGAGCCCTAGGGTGATTATCTGTTCTTCTGCTTAGCAAGGAAGGATAGTTGTTCCTCATGGAAGGTGAAAACTTTGTAAAATCTCAGGATTGCCACTAAGTTTAACCCTAGAATCTGATATGGGTATTGGAGCTCTGTTACTTTTATTTTTTTGAATTAATGATGCTTTTAAGATTGTGGTGCTGCACAGAAAGCTCCCTGAATCTAATGCATTGCAAAGTGGTAAGCCTGTGAGTACTGGGTCATGGTAATAAACCTATTATTTCCCCTCTTGGTCCCATAGGGTTTGGGTGCTGGAGAATTACCATGAATGCAGAAGAGCAGTACTGGGACCACATCCAGGGATGTGTTGCCCACTGTTGGGATGAGCCAAGACTTGCTGTGACTGTCCCAGCAGATGAAATGCTGCTGTAGTGGCTTCACCTGTTCCCAGCATGGAAGCCATGTGAGCAGTTAGACAGTCTCATTTCTTCTTTGGCAATGCAGCAGCAAGGGGAAAGGATTTAATTCAGAAGCTTCTTGCCTTCCCTGGGGGTTTTCCTGGTCAGGCACCAGCTGAGGTTCTGGTTTCCCCATGTCAGCCTGGAGTTGAGCTGTGGCATTGGCAGCCCCAGCCCAGCTCAGTGCACATCTCTGGGGCCAAGGAGGGAGCAGGAGGCTGAGCACATCTCTCTGCCTGATTCTTACTTTTTTCTGCTGCTAGCCTGAGAAATAAACTTTGTTCTTGTGTAATCCTGACACGACTGAAGAACCTCTTGCTGCAGGCAGCTCTGTCACTCTCTGTAGTGCTTGGATTGCTCAGCAGAGGGAGAAGAGACCAACACTGAAGGCACCCAGAAACAGCCAGAGCCACATTTTTCTGACAGACAGCAGGGAGAAGAGTCCAAAAGCCTCCCTCCCTGCTTGATTGTTTGGGGTTTTTTTCTCTCTTCCCTTCTTGTTTTGAGGCTCAGAGCTAAGCTGTGATTTTTCACCTCGTGATCAAAACTAGCTGCCTCAATGTGTAGGTTAATGGACTATTTCAGATGGCAGAGTGGGTGACTGTTAGAAAAGATGAGTCCAAATCCAAGAAGCAGTGTGCTTGAAAAATCTCACACATCCAAGCATTTCCTAAATATTCAGGAGCTTTCCTAAACACTTACGAAGAAATGTTGGAATTGACCTTTAGTGACTGAAGCTTTACAAAACATCCAGATATAAACAAAACCAAACCCTTTGAATTAGTTGCAATTCAAGCAGCAAGTAAAGCCCATGACTCATCTCCAGGTCAGATTTTTAACTGTCGTAAATCAGTGCAGCTCCATTACTTTCCTAGGCACTGTGCCAGTGCTGCCACTGACTGGAGGATTGGCCTGCTAAGTTTTTGGGGGAGGGATGAAGTTTGAACAGAAGATTGTGACAAAGTTGTGAAGTTTTGTTAGGTCGGGTTTGTTTGTTTGGGGTTTTTTGAGGATGGGAAGGATATTTGTTTAAGGAACAAAACCTGTGCTCAGGCTAATAGACAGCATTGCTCAGTAGAGATTTGCTCCTCTGTAGCACACTGTGAGGAAATCCAGGAGAATTAGACATTTGTTTTTTAAAACAAATTAGACATTTGTTTTAATGTGATAAGAAAGCAGCTGTTAAAAGGCTGCCAGATAAAAGTAGGATGCTAAGCGTGAAAAGGAAAAAAACAATGGGAAGTTCTTGCAGTTTGATTGAACAAATCAGTGTTATGGAGACCTGGCTCGTTCCTTGTCGAGGGTGATGTGGTTGGCTTAGGGGCTGTGCTCTGCAGAGCAGAGAGTGTTAGTGCTCCTACAGTGCTGAAATTAATGAGGTGCCATTTGCTGAGGGGTTGGAGCAGATTAAGCTGTTGGCCCCTGGTAGGGGCAGCTGAAGTGGAGCAGACCCCAAACTGGTCATACACAATCAAAGGGCATGACCTGACTGCCCTGGCACTTCCTAAATAAATGTGTTCTCTTAAGGCAGGAGCCAAGAGTCCACAGAGGGTGAGGATAAGGGTCTTAACTCTCTTTTAGACAGGGAAATGTGCCTAACAGGCAAATGTGGAATATGCTGTGAGGAAAGCAAAAGGAGCATCGTTGAGAGAGGCTGGTCACCCGGGGAGGACCAGTTGATGAAGGTGATGAAGGTTTTTCCATCCTCTGCACTGGAAATCAAACCAAGGCTAGCTCTGGGTTTACTTTCAATGTTCTTCCCTTCCCTCCAAAGCAGTAATGGAGAAGGGTCTGTGTTCCACCCCTGTCAGAGACCAGGCTCCATCTCTGGTTCCCAGCCAAGCTGTGCCAGCCCTGCCTGCGCGGGCTCCTCGTGCTCTCCCCAGGGCAGGCACAGGGGTGACCAGATGGAGCTGCTGCTGTTCAAGAGCCCAAGAAACACCTCTCTCCTCAAAAGGAGAGTTTGTCTCTGCTGGATAATGAGCTCTGCTTCACTCAGGACTGAGTTGCTGCTGTAGGGATCAGAGAGAAGCACAAATGAGGATGCAGCACTGGGCACTTCCTACAGCCTCTTTTTCTACATAGCAATCAGCTAATTAACTGGGAGCCTCTCTGAGCTCCCGGGCTGCTGCTGGCCTGGCTTCCTGGGGAAGAATCTTGTGCAGTTTGTCTTGCTCCAGTAACTTTTTGAAGTCTTTCAAAACCGTGCACTGCAGCAACGCCCCAGCTTTTATTCTGACTTTTAGGCTTTTGCAAGTGTGACATCTGATAGTGGAGCTGGGCAGTGAAGCTTCAGCTGAAGGAAGAGTTGTTCAGGTACAAAAGGCATAGCCATGGCTTCAGGTATGAGAGCCTTTCCATGACTCACAAAATAACCTGCCAGTGTCTCTGTTTATGTTTGAAGTACAAAATCGTTTATGCAGAAAGCATAAACTTTTTTTTGGGTGTCAGCATGGGCAGCCTCGCTCCTCTTGCAGCTTATTTTATGGCTGCAAATGGGGTGTAAGTGGATTTTCTGCCTTGTACTGTCTGTCTAAGGAGGATAAAATTCACTGTTGTCACTGTCATGCTCAGGTAAAACAGTAACCCTGAATTTTAGCAGTTTTACCTTATCAAGTTCACAGATACTGCAACTTTAAAATTTTATTGTTTAGTATACATGAGTTCTTGAAGAAGTGAAGCCAAAATAAACTTTAAAGCAACAATTTACCCTACCTGACCTGACTACTTTCTTTTCTGTGAGACCAAAGAAGAATCATAGCCCTCACAGGGTACAGCTCAGTTTTCTGCTTTACACATTGCTCCTGAAGAGCTGAATTATTTTGCAGTTTTTTTCACAGGGCTTACACTAGTGATTTGTAGGAAATCATTAGCTGTATTACTGTTACAGTGTGGGCACTGGGAAATCCACTTTTATCTGTTCCTGCTTACCAGTGTTCTGCTAAAGACTTGCCTTGCATGTACTGAAACATGATTAATTTTGGGGGGGTAATGATGAAACTGCAGTGCTTTGATAGGTTGATTATTTTATGCTCTGCAAGAAATGGACAGTTAAAAGGAGATATTAGATCTGAACGAGATATTCAAGAGCCAGTTACTGGTTTGAGTTAGCTAATAGAGAATAGGCCAATCCTACTGCCACTGGTGTCAGTGAAAATACTGAGAGTGAAGTCAGGCATGCAGTAATTAATTATCTACAGATGATGGTTTTTGAAGGTGTGAATAAAAGCCTTGAATCTTTTGATGGTTGAATTGTCTGAAAACTAAATTTGTTAGATATTTTTCTTTTTTTTTTTTTCCCTCTTTTCTTCGTTCCCCCTCTTTCTGTCTGACTTCAGCAGTGGATTTCTGCCTGCTGAGCAACAGGTACTTCTAAATTCCTCTGCCCAGGCTGGTGGATCTGACAGATGTGGCCCTTATGCAGGCTGATGTTATACACCATTGCATGTGTAATTTCTCTGTTTGAAAGTAATCTTGAAGGTGGGTATTTTATTGGTTTAGGGAAAAAAAGCACAAACACACTGATTCCTGAGTGTTACAGTAATGAAGTTTTCTGGAAACAGGTATTTCCTGAAAGAGCTTTGTGAAGTCAGAGGTGAATGATTTTAAGTATCATGTTTAACATTTGTCTTATTACTGACATGGAGGATATTATAGTTATTATAGGTGAGTCAGATATTGAAAAATGGTGCACTTAAACTTCTCCAGTGTTCTTATTTTCAGCAGTAGTGTTATGAACTGCCTTCACTGAAAGGTTGAAGGGGGATAGTGCTTGTGAGGTTGAACTGGTGTTTCTGGGAATAGCTGAATCTTTTGAAAAATAATACAAAGCATGGAAGCTTTGTAAACAGCAGAAGTGTTTCTTAGATAATTTTGTGAATTAATAGTTTCTGTGTGGGATTTTTCTCAGCATCAGAATGTCCAGCAAGCCAGGATTTTTGTCACTCTATTGTATTTTTGGTTCGTAGAGAGGAAGAGGCATTAAGAGCTATGGGGAGATTCAAGAACTAAGTCAAAAATGGTTTTTGCAAATTTTACATCCTGGGCAGTTGGTGGTTACTCATGAACTTGGTGTGAAAAGCTGTGGTGGGGGCGGAAATTATGCTCTTAGGGATAGGCTCAAGATATGATATGTTGCTGTAACAGAGCAGCTGCCTCACGTGCCTGGCTCCATCCTTGCCTATTGTTTTTCCAGGAAAAGAAGACTTGTTCTTCAGGTGGGAAAAGGCTGTTTTATCATTAGTGGCACAAACTCCCTTGGTTTGCTTCTTGTGCTAAGAAAGAGTGCTCTTATAGGGATCAAAATACTACTTTTTTTGGCCCTTCTATTTTCCTTCACTTATGGCAAGTTTCTGATCTGCTTGAATTTGGCTTTTTATTCAGTTTGAACCTGAATCTTTGGGCTACAACAGCATAAACTGTATAATGGACCTAGGGTGCTCCAACCCAGCCTGAGCCTATTACGTGGTATTTTAGATGTTCAATGCTGTGCCCTATGTATATTCTTTATACACAAAAGTTGATTTTTTCCTCAGCTTGTGAAGGAAAAAACAGAATGCGCAGCTTTTCATATGGCAATAGAAAATACAGTGTCCAGCTAGCTTGAACCTGTTCTTTTTGGGGTAGGAGATGGCTCTGGAGGGTGTTTTTTCTTCCTTAACTTATGAAGCAATTTGAGTCTAATCTACTCCATAATTTCAAGCCTTGTATGATATTTCTCATTTGTTACCCTAATAAGACCAAAGGTAAAATTTTATAGCACATTGTGAGCTGAATGGTCAATGTCTTATTAAATATCTTTGCTTCCAGGGCAGATGGAAATGAGAGAAGTCTCTTGCAGATCGCAGCCCAGTTAATACAATTTATCTAAACATGCTCTGGCTTATCCTGCTAACACTTCACAGGGAAGTAGAAATTGCCCTTTCTGTGTGTTCTACCTCAGAAGAAAATAAGAACAATGCAGGTGGTCAGACAAAAGGCTCATGTAGCTCAGCATCCCGTGTGTGGTATGGATCACACCTGGGTGGGTTCGCTCTTCTTCAGGCTGTAGAGTCCCAAAATACTCCTACTTCGGATGCATTCTTAGCAAAGTGAAGCTTTTCACTGTTTAGAAATAATTTTGGTCTTCTGATCCATCACATCTGCATGTCTTCATATGTTTTCTTTTAAAGATGACATAAGCAGAAATAGATGCATTTTTAAAATGCAGATAAATCATGAGTTTCTGACATGGTCTTTTGTATTTCAGCCTTGATACCTTTCCCTAGAAGTTCCAGAATTATTTGCTTATTATTTTTGGGTTGCTGCTGAGCTGATGTTTCCAGAAAGCTGTCTGTAGTGACTACATCTCTTTCTGCATTAGAACAGCTAATTCAGAGCCTGTCAGTCTGTGGGGACAGTAATACTCCTTTATTTCAGTGCAATATTTTGCATTTATTAACATTTAATTTATGCTGTCATTTTGCTGTCCAATCACAGTTGTCTTGAGACTCTTCCACAGCTTCCACATCAGTTGTAATTTTGCCTACTCCTTCTCATACTAGTTCTGTCTTCTCAGTATAGTTTGGCATTTCATTGCCTCCCTGCCCCCTTCTCAGACCAGTAACAGGTATTTGGACCAGTACAGGTCTTAGCACATATGCTGAGGTGATGTGTGAACATCATTGTGACAAATGATTTGTTATTTCCTTTATTTCCTTTTTTCTTTTTCAGTTGATGATCCATAAGATGCCCTTGTTTTCTATCCCACCATAGCCTACCTTTTTTAAGGCTCTTCTTAAGATTCCTTGAGGGTCTTTGCTGAAGGGTTTGGAAAAAGCCTGGTGCACTGCATCAGCCACCTGTGTGTCCCTGCAGACCATGTGCCCTCATTCTCGTGCTTGTTAACTCCTTCAGGGAATTCTAACAGATTTGCTGGGCATGACTGCTCTCTGCAAAATATTTGACTCTTTCCAGGTATATAATGCACCCAATTTTTCAATTCTTTATTATATTTTCTATCAACTCTTCTTGTATTGAAGTTAAACTCAGTGGTCTGTATCTTTGAACATTTGGTTTTTTAATGAAATGTTCAAACTGTGGGAAGACAACAAAAGAAGTGGAGTATGTTTTTTTGCATGATTTTTTGTGGGTATTGTATTTTTTGGGAGGTTTTGTCCCCCTCTGAACTGTAAGGTTACAGCTTTGTTCAGAGTCGTGGGGTCAGAATCAGAAATTGTGGAAACGAGGCGTGGGCATCACTGCCACATCAGCACAGTGTTATCACATTACACTGCATGACACTGCCAGATTTCACCATGAAAATTTTCAAAGTGGCGCCCTGGGGTTTACAAGATCGACTTTATCAATGGTAATAAGCTTTAATCTATTTATTGCAAGGAATAAATCAAACACTAGAACTAATGTTGACTGAAACCAAATGTTGTATTACAGTTTTAAGCCTTTCTTGTATATACAATTATCAAGACATAGGGCTGTCTGCATGCCCACAAAAGGAACTTTAATTTCACATTTTAAAGGTTCCAGAAATAAATTTACAAGTTGGGAAGATAATTTTGTTTTACTCTGTGTCTGTGTTCAGTGCTTTACAAAACCCGAACAGAATGTCATTACTGCAGGCTTCTGATGCCAGCATTTGTCACTAGCCTTGTATTGTGACTCTGTTTTATACAAAATTTAACGTTAGAAGCTTATCTATATTCTCAGCAGGAGAATCTGAATAATATATATATGAAGTCTTGTAATGAAAAGCCGTAGGAGAAAGCCACAGCCCCTTGTAAATAACCCACCTCAAGAAGGGCTGGCTGACATTCCAGGATCTTTTTTGTTTTGCAGTGTTGGTCTCTCCTGAAGCCCCAGGTTGTGGTGGGTACCTGTGACCTTATGTACCAGGGCTAAGGGAGCTGTCAGTCCTTTCCACTGTGGCAGCAGAAAGCATTTACTCACTAAATTGTCATCTTGTTCACCAAAGGTTAGGGACAGTCTTGTCCACAGGGTACAGGATGTCAGGTGTAGATCAGCACGGTCTCCAAATTTTATCTCATCAAGAATTTTCTCTCTGGTCCACTGTGGTGACCTTGCACTTAAAAGGGTCATTTGTTGTAGGCGAGTGTACTGTCCTCTTAATGATGAAACCTGGGCTACCTGTTTTGTGAGTGAGCAGATATTGAGGCTCCTGTAATAGCCTCAAAATCTTGTGATAAAACAGAAATAGCCAGGCAGTGGAGGGCCTAAATGATGTTTCCACTTAATTTTGTTGTTCTCCCTTCCATTCTGTGTGGGATTTGCTGTGCTTCACTTGCAGTTAAAAGTGAAGAGGCTTTTGTCATTCATGGAGCAGCTGCGCTCTCAGTCCTGGGCCATTTTATGTTTGTAGTACCTGAAAGAAATAAAATTTCCACAGTTCCAGTCATTTGGTCCCAAGAAAGCAGAGCCCTGAGTGTGACAGTCGCTTGACATGTTCTTTGACATCGCTCTTGGTGGCAGGAGTTGTTCACAAGTGCAAATTGTCTGCTTTCTGCCCCTGTGCTGTGTCCCCAAAACTGAGAGGGGTGGCTTTGGCCATTCCCTGCCGTGCCAGATCATTGTTGGTGCAGCTCAGGCAGACCAGTGACATTGCTCCTCATTTCAGTATCTGAAATTCAAGCCTAGGTTTATTCCAAATAGGTGGCTGCTCCATGGGGCATCTTTTCAATCACATTGGCTTTAATCTGGTGCCAACGGAGATAATTTCCCTTTTCCTCCACACAATGCTTCTGTGACATTACATGAGCAAAATCATGTTTGCACTTCTTTTTCTCTCAGCACCTTATTGGGAGTCATGAGTTTGTTTTAAGAGGACTCCCAAAGACAGAGAGGTGGAAAGAAAGTTAACAGAGGCAATTGTGGATTACAGGAAGTTCAGCTGAGCTCAAGATACAGATGAACCTGCAATTCTCAGTGCACTATTTATGCCTCCAGCCATCCAGTGTTGGTCTGCTCTGTTTAATTTCAGAGCTAACTTCTTGTCCCAGTGCTGTACTTTGTGATCCCCCATACTCGTGACCACTAGTTAAATTATCCCTTTGTACAGAGAGTGGAAATACTACGGGCAGGTGGAAATAAGGCCTGAATTGTCAATCATTCTTGAGTGAGGTGAGTTAGAAGCACATTTCAGAAAAACAAGAGAAGGCAGCTCACCTGCTTCTGAGAAGGTCTAAAGCTGTGTGTGAGCTGAGAGGAGATTCCTGTTGCTCCACTCCTGGAGATGGAGACAGCCCACTTTGGGTCAGCAGGATTACTTGTGCAGGCAGTTCATGGTGCTCGAGCCCTGCTGGTGCTGCAGTGGCTTGGAAGGGTGACAGGTCCCACAAGCATCACCATCTGTGTGTGAGGAAACCCTCCAGCTTTCCTTCCCCAGACTTGTGATGTCTTATGGAAAAATTTAAATGCTTCACTGGGGGGAGAAAACCAATGAACTAATTTTCACCATGGCAATGCCTTGATTTCCCGCTTTGAAGTGTGCAGGGCTGGTGGCCACATAGGTGTGAGAAGTTTCTTGTTCCAGACTGCCCTGCCCAGCTGTTGGCAGTGCCCTGGCAGCTGCCTTAGCATGAGGTGTGTGGGATGTAAGCTGCTTTTTAAAGGTGCTGCATGAATATTCACTGTGCACCAGGTGCTGGAAGGTGCCTTCGATCACATCTGATCTCTCTGGGTTTCATTGCTCTTGTATAAATAAAAAATCGTTGCCTCGGGTTTTTTACACAGCAGGGCTGGTATTGGCAGTGGCACCTTGTTAAAATGAAGGAGAGTCTGTCTCATTACAGATAATGTGAGCCCAACCTGCATTTTCTGCTTTGTGACAATATACTGCACCAGATAAAAGTCCAGTGAGAGTTATGTGCAAGTTCAGAACTTTAATACTGCTTCTCAAGAACTGGGAGTGTTTGTTAGTTGGGGAGAGGTGAGAATTTCATATTTGCTTTCTTTTAAATTGTACAGTAATATAAAAGTTGTTGCAAAGGATAGATGTGCCAAGGAATTATGAAATCTGATTAATGACTGTTTTTTACATTGCAGTTTGCATCGATGTTCTCCTTAAAACAAGTTCTCTGGTTTTGTTTGCATGCATCCTGTCAGCATGAAGTTTGCTTTATTCATGTTTATGGCAAATATGTATCTTTGCATTATTTTTAGAGGCTGAAAGATGAAGTATGTGAATATAGTGTGCTGCAGGTAGTAAATGTGTAATTTTTGCTTGTGGATGGTTCAGGGTATTATGTACTTTCATAACAGCATTGCCTTCTCCAAAAATGAGACAAAGCTCTTGAGGCTGTTGTTACTACATATAAGCAAGAATTAAAAACCATATTAGGTGTCCAAATCACTCTAGCATTTACTGCAAGCAGCATGGCCAATAGCTGTAGTCACATCCAAGTTCAGATATCTAATTTGGGAGCCTCAAGGCCACATACAGTCACCAGAGCTGCCACAGGGTGATTCAAAGCTCTGAATTTAGAGCCTGATTCTCTCCTCTTGACTATGGAGGAATTGAGTTTCTTGACTTAATGTTTAAATTAACTGCCTAAATTGAATTGGTTCTCCACCTCTCCTCTCTGCTTCCCTTTGCTGTTTCCTGATTCCTTTCTCTTGTTTGTAATTTTTTCTTTTTTGAAAATTATCTAGTAAGTGATAATGGTTGTGGTAGTGGATTCAAGTGATGGAAAATATACCTATGGAGGCTGAGAGTGGAAGTGCATTCCTCTTTATTGAAAAATTGCATCTTGTTTCCATTTTGAGCCTTGGTAGGTCTGGCTTTGATTTTCAGACACTGGAACTCTGCTAGATGAGGAGGAGGAGATGTGCTTTCCATGTGCAGGAATTACCTAGCTGTAATTAGCTTCCTTCACCTTTTCACTCATGAATTAAATATCCTTACTTCCTTTATTTTCAGGCATTTCATTCTGATTAATAACTGAGTATAATAATACTATTAAGCTGCTCCAGCCTCAGAGTATTTTTGTAAGCATTGTGCCAACACTCTGCACTAGTGGTGTATGTAGATAATATGGGAGAGATGGGGGAAACTTCTGCTGCGGGGACACTGCAGAACTGCCTGTAGTGTTATGTCTTGAGAGGGGTTGGGGGCCAGTAGACATCCAGTGTTGATTGTGTGTTGAAGAAAAGTCCCCAGTGCAGTGGGGCCAGTGATTGCAAGAAGCCCCAAGGGGTAAAACAGAGCACTTGCCATAGGGAAAGCAACTGAAGGGAGGAAGGAAGGGTATCACAGGAGTTTCCTCTTACTTCTTGTCTTTTTTGTCTTGCCGGTGGCATTGAGACACATCCCAGAGAGAAGAAAGAAATGGAGAAAGACATGGATTGATTTCTTTTTTTTTTACAGGTTATTTTTTTGTCCTTCCACAAAAGCCAGAATTGTTTTTGCTGTTTATAACTGAGATTTAGTAATGCTGTTTTTTTTGGCTGGAGAGACCCAGTAGGGGGTAACTCCTCTGTCCCAGTTTACCTCTGCAGCCTGGGCTCTTTCCCCAGGGCACGAACACATTTCTGGTTATCCCATTCTCAGTAGTGGCTGAGCTCTTCTTCTGTTGGCAAAGACCTTTTCTGCCACACTCATTTATTTTGAGTAGAGATAGTGAAATCCCAATCTTCTTTTGTGTTTCCATCGGCTTGGATGACAGAGCTGTCATGTTCAGGGGAAGGAGGCTCAGATAAAGCAGCTCTGGGTTCTTGTGCCTGAATTTCCCCCTGCACAGGGCTCTGTCCTCAGCGGTGGAGACACAAGTGTGTAAGGAGGCAAAATCAACATTCCTGAGGAGGCTGCAAACTGAGCAAGCCATTTCTCAGTTTCCTGCCTTTTTTTTTCCCCTCCCCAAGGGGTACAAAGGTGTGGAACAAGCCATGTGAAAGCTTATTTGCATTTCCATTAAAACCAGATAAAAACAGAAGTGAAAGTTAACGTGCAGCTTTGTAGCAAAGCTGAGAGAATAACAGCACTGTCGTTAGGATCACTGAAAAGTCAGTGCACCAAAATATTGGGATGTCAAATCACTGAAAGTTATGCAAAAGATGGCCAGTATATCCTCTGGTTCACTTTCTGTTTGCATCCTGGCTCATGCAATTATCAAGAGTTTATTTTAGCTGTTTGCATGGGGTTTATTTTTTTCGTTGCTTTTTAACTGATTTGGGCTAGAAATAACTGTGCATTCCCTTCAAGAAAGTTTTTGCTAAGCATGCCTGGTGTTTAGTGAATAATAATGATCAATAACAGAAAATTAAATCTGAGAGTTGTCTGTTCCTATGTCTAATTAACCCTGAGAATTATCTCCCTGTGTTTACAGCCTTCTCAAGCAGGATGAGCGAGATGCACAGGTACCTTTTGTAACAACATGGCACAAGCAGCTTAGGACATGTTTTGATGGCTCTTTAGTATTTTGGATCAGTACTTTTTTTGGCAGCATCGGATGTGGGGAATGCATAATCTTTCTGAGCAGCCAATTAAAATAATGACTTGGATGGCAAGTTCCTCTCCTTCTTCCTCCTGTGTATGGCTGTACCCTTCCCATCAAAGAAGTTGTGTCTTAATTGGCAATCCCCCTGCATCTGCTCGCTCCGTCACCCCCCACAGAGAGGCACAGTGCTTAATTAAAAGGGAGTTTGTGTTTGTTTATCTCTGGAATTTCACTTGTGCTTTTGTAGAGGTTTCAAAGGCAGATGTGTTTGTAGAGACCTTGCTAAGTAATTAATCTTGTAATATTATTACTTTAGAAAAAAGTAAAAAAAGTTAAAAAAGCTGAGTTCACAGGAGATGAGAGGAAGCCCCAAAATTTCCAAACTTGGTTATGGGTGTTGGAAAGGGACCCACCAGAGGAGCCAGTTCTCCTGTGAGGGTGATAAAACCACCATGAAACGTGGTTGCACCATTTCTCCAGTGTGCTTCTCCTTGTGAAGGAATGGCTGTTTCTGGAAGTGCAAGGTAAATCTACCATCGGAGAAACTTTAATTTGTGGCTCCTCAAATGAGCTTTACGTGGGGGAATGTTTTCTAATCGTGAAAAATACTGTAATCAGCAACTCATTTCTGCTAAACCTGTAGTTGTATAACTCTGTCTCAGGCCCTTTGGAGTTATGTCTCATCTTTAAATTACTTGCAGAGGACTGCATACTTTTGTTATCAAGGTTTTTGTTGAAATCACCGCTGAAGTGCAGTGGGATCCCCTGAGACAAACGTGAAGTTCTGTGCTTGGCTGCAGATACCAGTGGTCTGGAAAATACTGCTTTTCATTTTAAGAGAAAATGAGTTGAATGAGGTTCTTGGGAGCAGCATTTTCCCAATGCCATGGCTTTTTTGCCACCTCATATCCTTCCTCTTGTTCTGCCCAAAGGAAGGCACACTGCCAGGGATCCACTGGCTGGACTTTGGGAACTGCTTAGAGAGCAGAGTCATCCTGCCAGGCTCTTGCTAGGATTGGACTGACCTTGAGCTGGGAAAGCTTCTCTGTACCCACCTCGTGCCCATCTCATCTCTTTTCAAGCTGAGGGGTTCAGCTTCTGCCATGCCAGATATTCTGTGGCTTCAGCTCTCTGTGAACCTGAGGGGTGTTAGTATTTCACACCACTTGAGTTTACAAAAGATGCTTAAAATCAGAGGATAAAATGTCAAATCATTCTGAATTGGGTTTCTTCCCCCTCTTTTTCTTCCCCCTGCCAGTTGCTTGTTTGCCAAGGCTGAAATAAAGGCACTGATGGCACAGTGGTGGCTGGTAGCAGTGGCACATACATATTTCATAGACTCATAAGGGACAATGCTGGAGTTTATCTTGCATGAAACAATGCTGACATCTCATGATTGGAACCATGCTACATAGATGGGCAAGGAGTAGTCGTGCATGACTGTGACTGCTCTGGCATGGTTTGCAATGTGTGCAAAGTTGGAAATGTCAATTGAGTAGAAAGCTATTGAGTGTTTGGGCTTGACTCAGTGATGTCCTTTCACAGTGACTTGCAAGGCACTTGGCACAAAACTGTAGTTTAGTCCCTTCTAGATTTTGGCAGTGCTGGACCATGAGCACAGCACACTCAAGGGGACAACAACAAAAAGAAATAGTGAAATTGAATTTATGCTGGAGGTACAGGCCAGAAATAAAGCTGCTGGATAGATCAGTGAGAGTTGTAGTACTTACTCTGCCTCCACTGGTTCATTAAATACAATGAATCTAAGCAAAAAAGGTCTTTCTCCTGAAGTTCAGAGTGAACTTGCTAAAGTGGGCCTATATTGAGCTCTCTGGTGTGTGGTAGGAGCAGGGATTGGAGCATGAAGTAGAAAGTATTTAGATATGATGTACTGTAAGCTGTGTTTCTGCTCCCCTGAGCCAGAGAATTTAACTGCATGTCTAATGTAGTTAGTGCAGAGGCAAATCAGTCCCTTGCTGTGCTCACTTGGGTGGGGGAGGAGGAAGTCAGAAATCAACACATGAATTGCCTAAAGTTTTGGTGGTATTTTCAGTTTTGTTTGTTTGATTCCTAGGAACTGGGGGGAAAGGGTGTAAAGAGAAGCTCTTCTGGAGTGGAAGTGCTAGAAAAGGAATAGGAAACCATCGAACAAATGGATTTTCTGTTTGCTTTATGCACTCTGCTTTTCAGTTCCATTAGGACACATTAGACTCGTGAAGGTGACCAGCGAAATTGTCTTGACAAAGATTTCTGCAAGGAGATAAAAATAAATAAGTTAGCAAAGAGTGACTGGGAAGACCTTACCAATTACCAGTTCTTCAACCTCATTACTTAATTTTCTTGTGAGCTAATATGATAGGAGGAGGAGGAGCACACCTTCATCAGAATGCTGCACGGGAGAACAGGGTTGCTATTAAAAGCCCAATAATGACTTGTATCGGTTTATGCAGATTTGCTCTGCTGGGTTACTCTGTGCCTGGCACTTGGCAAAGCACAGATAACATTTAAATCAGGCAGTAAGTGTAATTAAGTACTACCCTTCAGCGCATCTCTCCTTTTAAGACATTTTTATACACCGTGATTTAGAATATGACAATTGGGTGAGATTAAAGCAGCAAATTGTGCCTATAAAACAAGCCCTGAGAATAGCAAGGGACTGTAAAATTCTATGAAGGGGAATACAGCACATGCCTCCAATCCGATAAAACTTTTGTGAGCTGGGAGATTAACTGTGAAATACAAATAAGATGATACAGTATGCGTAGCATTCAGATAGTAAATTACTTGTTATTGTAACAACTTATTCCTTCTACCCAGAAGAATTTCTTACTTAACTTTTCCAGAAAATCTCACCATGTGACTGATTCATTAACTACTGGAGGTGTGGGGAGAGGGTAGGAAGTCAGACAGCAGTGACGTCCCTGTAGAGGGAAAGCAGTGGTGTAAATGTAGTGTGAAAGATCATCTGTGCTGAAACACGTGCAGTCAAGCTTGTGATTGGTTTCTTCCTCAGCTTCAGTGGAGTTGTATTTGCAAAGTGAAAAAAAAAATCCTTCCCTTATTTCAAATCCTTAATAAGACCCATTGGAAGGTTTTCTTGGGGAACAAAAGCGTTGCTTTATGTGAGAAGTTAAAAATGTTGTTTTCTGTGGGGTTGACTGTGCTTGGCTGATTTGGTTCTGCTGCACTTTGAGTGCACTCTGAGCATCTTCATCAGCTTCACTCGGCACACCTGAAAGAAAAGGCTGTGAGCCTTTTAGAAACTTCCTCTTTAATTTGTAACTCTCAAACCTTGTGGGCCACAAGTCACCTCGACACATCACACAGAGGTTGTCACTGATAGCAGGTGAAAGGCAGTGACTCCTGTGCTATCACTGGTCCCAAAGGCTTCTGCTATTCATCAGCTGTTGTGTTATGGCATTGTCCTTCACAGTCTTATTGATCTCACATATTCTCCCTTTCTTTTCCTCTCACACTGATTGTCCCTCATTCAGTCTTGCAGTGCTTTCTTTAGATTTTTTAAATTGATTTCTTAATTGCCCTCAATTGATAACTTCATTGTTCTTTATTAAGAGCCATAGAGCCTGGTGATACTCAGCTTAAATGTCTGGTGAAGGCATGCAGAACCCAAAAGCCTGCTCATTTCTTCCCGGCTGTATTAGCTGTACAGAGAAATTGTGTTGTGTGGAGCCCATTGCATGTCAGCCACGTTAAAAGGAAGATTGTGCATGTGGAACAGGGAGGAGGATGATGGCTGGATTTCTTACTGTCTGATATTCTCTGACCACCTTTGTTCTGCATAAAAGAACCCAAACAACTTTATGACACTTAATTTTAATGATGTATTATGTAAGGAAATAATAAAACTGGAAGGAGAGGTTTGAATTATTCTGGAGGAGAGTATTACATTTCAGTAATAGGACAGTTGGGTTTTAAAGACTGAGCATCGCTGCGTTACGAACTAAATATAAGATCAAGCCACGGGCAAATAGCAGAGTGAGGAAGGAGATGGAGAAGAAATAAGTAGGAGTCTGTGATGAAAATGCAGCTGCGTGGGCAGCCAAGCATTTTTGGGACACATGTCATGCTCAGCCCTTGTTTTGATTGGGGGGGATGTTTATGTATGTGTGTTGCTTTTATGCTTGACTTCCATTTGACTTTTGGATTTATTATTCAGTACCATATTTATGTTTGAGACTGTTTTGATACTTTTAGGGATATGTCAATACTTCTGAATCAACGTTAAAAACATTCTGGTTTATAGAAATGTTGACCTTTTCTTCTTGCTTGGTTTGAAAAGTCAGTTCAAAATGGCAAGGTTTTGTACAGAATGGAAATTCCCTTTTCTGTGTGAAGCAGGTAGAGCCGAAACAGGTGCTCTTGTCCCACCACTGGTCCCATCTTTCATCTTATCTTGTTTTCCTGGGGAAGACAGGAATTTGCTTCTCCATATCCTGTTGCTGTTGGATGTCCAGGAAGGTCCTGGATGGGTTCACTGATGCAGCTCCTGCTGCAGTTTCCCTCCAATCACACCATCAGCGTCTTGCTGAATCAAACCAGAACAGTTACAACATTTCAAAACATCTGTAGGAAGTGATTAGCATAGAAAAGACTTTTGCAAATGGGAGTCCCAAACGTTCCAGGCAGTGTTCTGACGAGCTGTCAGTGAGCAGTGCATCTCTCCCGATCCCGGTCCCGGTGGGAAGGCGGCTGCCTCTCGCACCCCAGAGAGCCCCAGGCTGCCTCTCAGTTCACTCTGCAGCTGATCCACCTCGGCCTCATAATTTGTTTGCCCAGTGGCCAAGTTCACAGCTCGTTGAATTGCTGCTCAGGGGAAGTTTTTCCCCGTGTGATGACATTGATACCAATTTTTGCCCGTCTCAGTGTCAACGCTTCTTTGCTTTTTGAGTGATATGAATCCAGTCTTTCATCAGACATGTTCTAATGGAAGCTTTTGGTGATAATGAGCTGGTCTTTGGGATTTTGCCTCTACTGTTCATATGTTTGTTGGTGCCTATGGTCTATACCAGAGAATTTCCTGCCCCACGGTGAACTTTAGAGTGACCTGGACCACAACTGAAACTGCAAGCTGAGAGTTGCCTGCACTGACTTGTTTGATTGGGACCAAAATGCTTCAATATTTATTTTTTAAATCTATTTTTACCCAGGTTTTGCTGATACCTCTTGTTGCTTCATGTACCTTTCAAAAGCACCAGCTTAATTTTTTGTGTTGGAGCTGGTAGGGAGTAAGCACAGAAACTTGTGGAATATTTGTTCTATTTGTAATGCAAAGGACTTCATCTCAACATTTGATCTGTAAGCTGGATTTGACTTATCTGTATACTTCAGTATTAAAATTTGTTTTCTTATTTGAATAGGTTTATGATTGGTCTATTGGGATGGCCGTGCTTGTTGATTAAAAACCAAAAAAAAGCAAAATAATATATTTTCTTCTCAAAGTAATGCTTATCATTTTTAAAGTTTATATTTAAAGCTCCTGAAAGTGAAGAGAGTGTCAGAGGTTAAATAAAGTGAATTGCTCTGCTTTAACTTCAGGGAGAATGTGCTGCAGTAGGAGTGCCAGTATTCCACCTCAGGTAGGGATTTGTAGGTCCGACCCTGTTAACATTAATGGGAGCTAAGCAAGCAAATCCTCTGCTCATAGATGGGGGAAATGGAGCTATTAATTGAAACTGCTGCTCAGCAATGCAAATGGTTATTTTCAGCTTTCCTGAGCAAGCATGTGTTTGGGAATACTTCTTAATACTACTCAACTATGTTGGTGCTCTGATTGTGACTCCTGTTTGGGCTGAAGAGCTAAATTAAATGCATTTGGGATGTCCTGTGTCAGATGGGCCATATGAGGAGATAGCACATTTATTTTCCTGCACTGCATCAAAGGAGCTTCTGACTTGTGAGTGATGGACTGACTGAAACTCCACAGGGCTGATGTGTGGGACTGCACCCCAAATAAGTTTTCCTGCTGCCCTGAAGCCATCCCCCCTCAAAGTATTTCATGGCTTCTTGAAGCAGTTGTGTTGCTTAAGTAAAGACTTGGGAAGTGAAAGTTGTGAAAAATTCTCTAACATGGTCATTCCTTTACATGTAACAGTGATTTGTCAGGGAGTCTTGCTTAATTAAATACTTAATTAACTTAGATCAAGCATAACTATTACATTGTTTTAAAAATTTAAGAGAATTAAGACTAAAAATACCAATGGCTCAGGTGTTCTTTGGATGAAAAGCCAACAGATAATGTGATTTGTCGTTGTGAGCTGTGCTTGTCTCATACAAATTATTTTTGGTTTTTCGTTCTCTGTAACAATGTAGGTTTTGGCAGGATTTTGTCCTTAGAGATATTTCTGCATTAAATAATGTATTCCATTAAAACTTGGATAGTTTTGTAATTTGGTTTATAGTTGATTTGTGGATTAGGTGAATATGTAAATACAGGAAATGTATATGAGGCATGGTATAAAGTCAGAACTTCAGGAAAAAGTTACTCTGTTTTGAGATCAATACTTGAAAGCTTCTGCATTAAACCTTTATGCCTTTCCCCAGCCCAGAAAAAATATTCTATGTTTGTAGGGTTTTTTTGGTTTTTTTTTGTTTGTTTGTTTGTTTAAGTATCATGTGATGGTGGAGATAGAAGTTTTTTTCTGAGTAATTCTCTTTACTGTGTGCATTTCAGTGATAAAACCTATATTCAGTGCTAGGCTGCAAGTCCCTTGAAGTCACCAGTAAATAATTTCTCTTAAATATCTGCTTTATTGCTTCATGGTTGTGCTAAGACTGAATTCTGTAATCATATAAAAACATATGATGTGTTTCTGGGAAGAAGAGTGGCAATAAAATGTGCTGCTGGATCTCTTCAGGGCTCGATGGTGCTGTGAGAAACTGGATTCAGAGGAAGGAAAGGAAGCACAAATGAATATGGTATTTGCATCCTTAATAGTCTGCTTTTCTTTCTTATTAAACAAGAGAAGTCAAATGTTAGTTGAGGTATTACGATATTATTGTGTATTACCTACCAACCGCTGCAAATTAAAGTGATGATGTTGTTATCTAATCTCTTTTGAAGAAGCTGTGTTTGGACACATGGGTCATTAAAAGCCCAGAAAATAATCCAACAACCCAGACAAGTGTTTTGGCACACTTGGGTTCTCTGGGTTTTATTAACACTAGTTGTTACCTATCATTTCAAGACAAAATAATTTATACCTTGTAATTTCTGGTGAACAAATCATGGACTAACTTGGCAGTGCTGGGTTAATGGTTGGACTTGATCATCTTAAGGATCTTTTAAAGCCACGTAAAAGATTCTGTATCTGTTTCAAATGAGAACCTCTTTAAATGTCTTTCCCGTGAGATTGAAGGCAAGCAGTAGTAGGTCTGGAAAGCATCTGGCCCACTATCTCATGTGCTGTTTTTCTGAAAAAACCCCTTGTTACATGCAAGCAAAACATCAGCATCTTGTACCTTTTTACATTTTAACACCTTTATGCAGCCGTGTCTGGGCAATGAGACTTGGGTGGAAAGCAGAAGATATAAATGTATATCTCATTTCAGAGAAGCCTTGAAATGTGAGAGGATGGGGGAGGTGCTAGGTGTATTGAAAGAAAATGCAGTGGAAATTCATTTTGGAATTTACATCAGTGCCACCACACCTCAAAAAAGAAATTCCTTCTTGTGCTGTGTGCTGGCTTCTCAGGCTGTGCCTCTCTGAGGAGGCCTCTGGCAGAGTGAGCATCGTCTGGGAGTCTGTGCAGGTCTTACTGTGCCATCGAGAGTGAGCCACTAGCACAGGACCAGTATTGAAACCCTCAGCAATATGGATGGCTCAGATGGATTTCCTGCCTGGAGGAGTCTGAGGGAAGAGTGCAGCAGGTTATCTGTTTTGTCTCCAAGCCATACTTATTTCCTGTGTGGAAATATATTTCATAATCTTCAGCTAAACTGTGAAGTAAAGCTGCCCCTCCAGTTGGTTCAAAATAAATGGCTGTTTATTATCATCATCACTGCACTAGAGCTGAGTGGTCAACATTTCTGGGAAGTAATGTTTGGTTAAAAAAACCCTCTCCTTGAATGTTTGAAGACTAAGAGTCAGACTAGCAAAAGCCTTAGCATGTCTTTGCTTAACACCAAATCAAGTAACCAAACTATTTCTTCTTCTCTATAATAGTGAATTTATATCTGTGTTGCTATAAATTTAACAAGTCATTCTTGTCTAATCGTTGGTGCACACAGGGACCAGCTGTTCTTTTTCCTCATCCTAATCACTTCATTTGATGGTGGTTCTTTCATGCTTTCCTGGGCTTCTCTTTTCTGCACTGCTTGTTTGGTTATTTGTTTTATTTAACATGAACATTCCGTTTAGCATTTTGGTGTGTTTGGAGTGCCTTCTATTGTGCTTTCTGTGATTTGACCCTATCTGTTTAATGAGCAGTACATGGAACTGGACACTGTGTGCCACCCAAAGTTGCCTCAGTGCTTAGGAGATGTTTTGACATGAAATATGGCATAGATGACTCCTACGTATTATTTGTGGTAATAGCACTTCAAAAAAAAGTGTGATCCTAAGAACTGCTAAGAATTTGCGCTGTAGTAGTCCAGAGGCACAATATTGCACATCCTGCAGGCAGGAGAGGGTCTCCAGGAACTTAAATCTCAGGAGGGAGGTTGGATATGTCTTTTAAATCCAAGCACCCATATATTTTACACAATACAGACCAGAAAAAGTCACTGAGCAATTCTGCTGTTGGGTTTATAATTCCTGATTGGGACAGAACACAGTGTTCTAAACCACATCCACCCTCTGCTTAAACCAATGAAGAAACATTTCCAAAAGGAGCATTTAAAAAAAAAGGGAAGACATCCCATCTTTGCAATTATTCAGTGCCTCTCTGTACCCTGTGGAGTGGCTCAGGACAACTGGCAGTATGATAGCAACTACACTGATCATAAGCTGAAGAGAAATGGACATTCTTGAGCCAGGAGAGCAGAACTGCAAGTATGTTTATTTTTGGAGGGATCGTAATGCCAACTGGCAGAGCAAACTTGGCTAGGTGAAGGGTCTGGTGCAGCTGCAATAAAACACAAGGATACTGAATTTTGCAAAGGAGCAACAGGAATTATCAATGGTATTGTTGCTGGGGAGTACAGATGCAGTCTGGCATTTTATCAGCATAATCTTAGTTTCAACTTAATGAATAAAATTTAATATAGGGAGCTTCAAATAGCTGCTGCTGGATTTATACCCAGAGTGCAGGTACATTTAATTTCAGTAAGTACATTGTACTCCTCCTCATCGTTTGTGTGAATGTTAACTGTTGTTTATCCATCGGGTTTTGATCTTTCAGGGAATTTCTCTGGCATAAATTATACGTTATGATATTTTCTTCCTGTGTAAGACTCTCCTCAAACAAAAACATGGGTTAGTTAGTTAGTTAGGTTTTGAACTCCTGGTGAAATGTCTGGATATAAAGATGGGCAGAATTTGTGCAGTAGCTCATTTATCAAAGACTGGGGTCATATTGTAAATTTTTATTCTTATGTTTTGTCAATAATTTGGACTTGACTGTGGTTAATGCAGGTCTACACAGTGACAAGTAAAGACGGGATGGTGACATGCTGGCAGTGCTCTGTGCCATCCAGATGGGTGGGCATGGCACGACCCACAGCTGGTGGGGAATTTGCCATCTCTGGTGTTGGAAGGTGTTCCTGTGCAGGCTGGTTTAGGGATGCATATCTTGGATTAACTGGAAGGCAGCTCCACTCATGATGTACATCACAAGCTGAAAACTTGGCTCCGAGCTGCTGCTTAATTCTATTTCCAAATTCACAGTGTTTCTGCAAAGCTCTGAATCTCAGCAATTTCCCTGGGTGCGTTCCCCTGCAAAATTTTGGGTGAGTTTGCTCCCTGAGTTGGTGGAGCTGAGCAGATTTCATGAGGATGAGACACCTGGCTGGATCACTTCCAGAGCAAGAGGGCTGAATCCTGGCAGAGTTTCCCATGTCTTCACTGGGGAAGAGTGTTGGTTGCTCAGGGAGTTTGCTGCAGTTCTGACCCATCCTTAAAAAGGATACTCAGAAATAGAGGGAAGCTGCTCAGGCACTGGAATCCCAAGCAGAACAACTGCACTGTCCTAAAGACAGAATTGCAGACCCTGAAGGCAGAGTGGCTTTTTGTTAGCTTTTGTGTTAGCTGTCATTGGCCCAGAGGGGAAGTTTTTGCAGTTCACCTCCACTGCAGCCACTAGGTATCAGTGTGTGGATTTAATTGTAGTTCAGTTGATGAGAACATTAGGTAACTGAAGAGCCTGCAGGTACAGCTCACACATTTTGGGTTGAAAGAGCACATTTTGTAAAATTCCCACGTAGCTGTTCCTACCTGGCAAGTTCTATAAAAATATTTTTAGACTCTTAAAGACTTCACAGTTGTCTTCATATGTCAGAAAGTTTCTTTAAGCAGACTATTTTCCTAATGATGGCTACTCTATAGCACTCTGCTTTCAGTTCCAAAATGCACATGGCTCAAAAAATGCATTTTAACTGTATTTCATATGCTTTAAATTGATTATTGGCACCTTTGAGCATTTTGGAAAAAGACTTTCTCTGTAGTGCAGATGGGGAAGAGAAGAAAAATACCTAATAATGAATCATTCCTGTGAACCCAGTGACAGTACCTGGTGTCTGGTTTTGACCTCTTCTAACCCACATCCCTGTGCTTTTATCTTTCTTTTAGATTCTCCTCTTTTCTTCAGTAAAGCTCATCACAGGAAGAGCTTTGGAGGAAATTTCTTTTGTAATGCAGATCTTCGAGTGGAGGGCTGGGAGGGAAGTGGTGTGGGATGTGTGCCATAGTGGAAGGTCTGTGTTTATACCAAGCTCTCAGTCCTTTTTAACCCCGTGAGTTACTGGGTTTCAGAACTTGGTGCTTGTGGTCATCATCCTTGTATTTAATGTCTCAGCCTGTGAGAGATTGAAAATTCTGTATAACTGCTGATTATACTTATTTATGATTGTGTGGTGGAACACTTTTCCCAATGCAGTTCCTGCTCTTTCTGTCATACTGCCATCTGTGAAGGTTTTTGTTTCCTTGTGCCTGTTCTTGTCCTGGTGCACACTGAGAGATGCTCACTCCCTTTACAATGTCTGTGGGAGAATTTGTGGAGAAGAGGCTTTGCCCAAAGCTGGTTATTGGCAAAGCCAAACCCCTTCCATTAGGGAATTCACTTGTGCTGGTAACTCTGGGAACAGAGAACATCATGGCCAGAGAGCAAAGCCCCTTTAGGTGAGCAAGTTCCTAATCTCCCATGAGATGTGTTGGATGCACAGCTGTCCTTCAGCCTGACAGCTCCACTGACAGTGTACTGTGTTTTCAGCTTGGTGGAGGTGCAGCTGCTGCATCTCCCAGAGTCCCAGTCATTGCTCAGGGATCAGTCCCAGGGAGGGAAGGAGGGAGGTCTGGTGCAGATGTGGGTTCTCTGTGTAGATCTCAGCCTGAGGGGTTCCCTCCCATGCCCGTGTTCCACCAAGGTCTTTTTGTTAGTGCTGCACTTTCATTCCCTGCCTTTTGGCACACTTAAATCAATTTAAAGGCAAGAGCAGAATTCCAGCAGACTTCTGGTTTAGGTCTGGTCCTTCATCATTTACAGTCTAAAATGCCCCGTAGGAAACGAATGCTTTATGTGGACCAACTGCAGTCCCATTTGCTACACAGATAATAATAAACCCTGAGATTAGTGAAGGTTCTTTTTTGAATTAAAATATCACTTTGGGGAAAAGCTGTCTGCGCTTTCTATTGTGCATAGTCAGTGTCTTTTCCAGCTTGGATTGCTGCCAGAGCTCTGGCTTAAGGCCTTCTCCTGACCCTTTACAGGTTCTTATTAGTGTTGCTTGGGTTGTGCATGAAGGAACTGCAGAGTGCTGTTTAAGGGGGGGTAGGGTTAGTAAATTGTAGTAAGAGAATGTCCAGCAAAGGTTTCATTTAATGGGACAGTATTGAAAAGTGGAATAATTCTTGAATTGTGGGTTGCTTTCTTTTAAATGTGGCTGTGATAACTTGTTATGCTAAGAATTCCTTCCTCCCCCTCCTTTTTTGTTTAACATGTTATTGATACTAAGCATGGTTTTTGAACCTAGACCCAGTTCAGTGTGTTAACAATTCTTTGGACAGGTATCTGGCCTCTAAAATAAATAAAACCTTTAACCGCTCTTGTGCTGTTTGATTTGTAAACTGGCCTCACCCCTCAGGCACTTCCCTGGATCTTTATCCTGGAGCAATGCTGCAATTTTGAAGCTAAGAGAACATTGAATGTTTTTTTGCTTCCTAAAAGAGGTGTACCCATCCCTGACTGCACAGCCCCTGAATAATGCAGGAACGTTTATTTGCTTGTGTATGGGAGAGATCTTCCCATTTAACATTGATCTTATCCTTCCTCTTGCATGTGGCCCTTTTTCCTCTCCTCTGTCTTTTTTGTGCATGCAGGACATGCATTCCCTTGCTTTTGGCCACCGGGGACTTTCCAAGCTCAGTGTGAGTTTGGCTTGAGACACAATTTTTTCATCCTAACCTGTTGTTGAGGGCACTGTGGTGGTGTTGAGCAGCACCACGGGGGCAGATATTCCCCTGCAGGGGAACGAGGGGGATTGAAGAGCATCTAACCAGTGAGAGTGGAAAAGGGCTGTGGCTACAGTGCCTTCACAAGAGATCTGTTATTTTCATTTTGGCTTCGAGACTGGTGCATGTTGCAGGCACTCCTGAACATCAGATTGATTGACTTCTTGGAGATCCACCTGCATTCCAGCATATGGAACCAGCACCTTTTCATTTAGGTGTCTGTCTTAGATTCAGTGTGGATGAGGGGAGGCTGTTACTTTAGAGCCAAATGAGTTGGAGAAGCTCTTTTTTAGTATGTGCAGAATTAGTTTGATTGATCATATTTGACACCAGTCAGGGAAGAGAGAGGTATTCAGACTGAGAGAGCAAGATCATATTCCAAGCTAGTTTTCTCTTCTGTATTCTCTGAATATGATGAATATTTTTTCCCCTCAGCTGTCATAGTCTTCTAATAAATGCTTTCCCTCCATTAAATTTTTAAAAATGAGATTCTCTCTGTAACAAAATCCACAGTTTAAAAATAACTTCTGTGATGTACTTTTATGGTGGCAATTTCAAAGCCTGTGGAGATGCTGCTGGAAGATGCTTCTAATCTAATAATGAAATGTGTATAGCACACATGGAGAAGAGAAGAGTAGCTGGAATCAGCTTATTTTTCTTTTCTTGTTTTCTTGCTTCTTCAGCTATTTCTGGTATCTTTTCCTTTTAATTGCAGGACAGAGCTGAGGAATGTAGAATTGTAGCTGTCAGAAAAACTAGAAGAAAAGGTCTGTTTCTGTAATCTTGTGGCTTCTTCTGTTTCAGAAGCCTGCTGGAATCACTAAATCCTCATTTCAGAAAAGAACAGCATAGCCTGCTTCATCTCTAACTGCTGTCAACTGTTTAAGCTTTCCTTTCCCCAGCTCTCACTCAGAACATGTTTTCAGCTCAGCTAGGGATGTTATTACTAACTGGTGAACAAACCTGGATACTGAACGTGGCGAGCAATTGACATTTTTAAAGTTAATCATAGAAACTCTTCCTCCAGCAGCTGCTGAGGCTGCTCTGGGTGCTGATGCCCCATCTGATGCCAGCAGTGAAGAGCCTGTACAGTGTCAGCTCAAGATGAGTGGCTATAAAATGGCAAAAAAGAAGTTTGATTTTCATGACGCTGTCATCATTTGTGTCAAGCAGACTTTTCTTGACTGGGAGACTAACAGAGGACACATTCCTGCTAATACCTGCATGCTCAGAGTGCTGTAGTTTGAAAAACTCCTCTTCCATGAAACTTAAAATACCACATTAGTAAGAAACTGTCCAACTAATTGAACAAATAGCATAAACTATATTTTTTTTATTCTTATTTTCCCATTTTAATGCATTTCTGGAGGAAGAAATATGCCAGATAACTGCTTCAGCACAGACAGTGGGAGTTTGTGTGCAGTTTGAAACGTTTGGGATGAGCAAAAAGCCACTGCTGCATTTAGAAAGGCAATTCCTTTAAGGGGATTTAAGCTCCTAACCCCATTTGTTTCTCTGGAAACACACATTTATTTCTGAAGCCTTGCTCGATGCCTACAGTGCAGGCTCTGCTGTGGCTGTCATCATTCTGTGCTCTGCTGACCACAGCACTGACACCTGGCCTCTGGTCCTGTTTTCTTGACTCAAATCTAGCACTTTACTTCTTGAATAATTCAACGTATCTACTAGATGTAGATGCTGAATTTTCTCAAGCTCCCATCTGCAGGGATGGCAGAATCTGGAGGAGTCCAGACTCCTTTCCCTCATCCCTCACTGTTTGTGGTGGAACAGCCTAATCCCATGAAGTAGCAGGTGATACTTTTCTCTTCTTGAAAGCAGAATTTATGTTGGTTTTGTTGCTGTGACTTGGTATGATTTCCTTTAGCTGGGTTACTGTTACTTTGCAGGCTGCCCCAATTCTCCTCTTGTTTCTCTGGACTTTGAATTTTTGCTAAGATCCTCCCGCAAATATGGGATGTTTTCTGCTGGGTGAGGTCACTTAGCAGAGAGCCCTGTCAGCTCTCACTGCTGCCTCAGGGGCTCTGGGTTTAAGTGTTGTTTACACACACTCAGATCCTGTAGCACACAAGTGTGAAGGGGAATTGAAAAGGTAACACTTGTGCTGCACAATGTGGGTTTTTAGTGTGCACCAAAATGAGCTGCTTCTCTGAGAACAGGTGATGTTGGGACAAAAATTATAAATCCCAGTACTTTCTAGCCTGGCTGTTTCCCCCTTAATTGTCATTTTGGTGAAAACTGCCTTGTTTTGAGAAAGAACGTTATTAGCAACGCTCTACCAGTATTGTGTAATCCCTTTGTCTGTGTTAATTTTAGTCTGCTGGGATGTTTGAAAAGTATTTTGCTGTAGGGACTGGAGTGATGGTAAGACAGGAGGCTTTTAGGGGGAGTTCCAAGTGGTTTTTCACCTTTCACAGAACCTGGCTGGATGGGAGGGCAGAGGGTCTTTAAGGAAGAAAATGCATTTTCTACCGCCCCATTTTTACTTTTAAAAGTGTTTCTCTTTATAAAGCAGTGGGCTGTACATCTATTAATAACATCTTTATGTTGAAAAAAGTGCTCAGTTATACCTCACTTAGAGAGGAGAGATTGGCTTTTTTGAGGTTTGCCTCCTCCTGTGAACTCTGATACAATCTGATTTAATTTGTAACAGCAAAGGCTTTCAGTGGTTAATTAAATCAACTCTAGGGACCAGAAACTTTGAGGTTGTTAATATGTTCAATAGTATTTATGAGCTTACATACCCAGAAGGAGCTCAAATACAATCCCGTGAACCCCCCAATGGAAAAAACCAGTATCGAAACCATAAAGCCTTGTCTTTGCTTTCTAGAAAATGTTCCTTTTGCTGTACTTCTGCACACATCCTAAACCATTTTTTGTATTTAAAAATAGTAAAGTCCCCACGTGACCAAAAAAACTCAACCAAAACAAAAACCAAAGAACTAATCCTAGACATCAGGGTAACAAATCTGAAGGATTAATACGTATTTATGAATTTCAAGCTTTATAGTTCAACATTTGTAGTTTATTTTGTACTTTTTTTCCTGGCCAAGCTGAGCATCTTTATTCAACAACTGCTGTCAGAGTAGGATTTGCTGAGCACTTTCAGTAATAGTGACACTATTTTATTTCTGCCCTGGTGTTCTGGGACCACATCTTGGTGTTCGAGGCCACATCTTCCAGGAATTTTATACAAGAAGCAACAGAAAAGAACACTTATCTAACAGAGCCACAACTCTACTGTCAACTATAAAAGAAGAGCCAACGGATTCTAACTTGGATTAAAAGTCAGCTGCGAATAGAGGCAAATATTCCCGTAGGCACAGGGCATCTCTCTGAAGAGAAATTGTTGAAAATGCAAATGGCTGAGAGAGAGTTCAGTGTGATTGCTTTGTGTTTCACAGGCGCTGTGGTTTCGGGTGCCCCAGGTCAGCTCTCAGGAGATGAGCAGCCAAGATTTCTGATTTCTGGAAGACCCACGGCAGCTTTTCACATGCCACCTTCAAACTCCTCCCGCTTGCTTTGCAGGCAGAGTCACTCTTGTGAAGGATTCCTTCAGGGGCTGGGATAACAGATGTGAGCACAGCCCCCTTGTGCAGCCTGACAGCACAGGGCAAATACTAGAGAAGAAAAGCAACTTTTTTTATTATTATTTTTTTTACTCCCAGCTCCGAGCTGTCACATTAGCTCTTCCAATTGTGAGGGCATCCTTGACAGGACATCACATCTTAATAATGCCAAACATCATCTTCACCATAGCTCTCACAAGTAGGCAGGGGCTCATAATCAGTTCAGACTCCATTGGGAGGCCATCAGCTGGATGGGGAACAATTGACCTTTCAGGAAGAGCTGTACAATTAGAGGCAGTCTAGATAAAAGTACAGACAAGATAGAGTGAAATTGGAAAGCAGCATATTTGCATCAGATAAGAGCAAGAGGATGCTGGGACATAGGCTCTCTCCATCTTCAGGTGGAGAAAATGCATCTGAAATCCACTTTTCAGGAGCTGGGTTCACCACAACTGTATGCCCAGAAGTGTGTGATAAAATTAATGACTGTACTCCTTCAGTTTGAGGATAAATCCACTTGCCAGTGAGAAACCAGTCACACACACACATCACCATTAAACTCCTTCTTCTTACTGGCTTAACTTGACAAAACAGTCTCTTATGTCCCTGCTTCACATCCAAGGCAATCTAGAAGTTCACAGAAGTTCACTGAAAATTGTTATTCAATTTTGTGCCTCCTATTTGCCTCTCATTTCTCACTCAGGGCATAGCAGATGAGGATAGATTTAAGGAGGATGAGCATGAGGAGATCACAGTGAAAGCACGGGAAGCCGAAAGTTGGAGTCTCCAGTTGAGACTCTGAGGTTTGGCACAATGTAAAGGCCAAAATGCTCTGACCAGAGCAGGAGCCATTGATTTCTTTCACAGGCTGTTGTGGTCCTGGGCTGGAAAGAGGAAAGGCAGGAGAACCAAACAGACAGCAGAGAGTCTTCCTGATAGGTAACAGTGATTCCAGCAGCAGTACTTAATGAGCAGAAAAATCATTGATTAGTTTAGTAGTGGGCAGACTAGAGAGGAAAAGCTCTTGAAATAAGACTTAGAGCACACTGTTTGCAAGATACCATTAAAGTCTGTTTGATCCTAAATTAGAGGAAAGAAAGGAAAGGGATAGTTTGAAGCAGTGGTCTGATGCCTTGTAAGATTTCAAGTCGAAGTGGAGGGGTGGAGGGGCAAAGATGGAGAGAGGTACACAAATACTATTCATGACATTTTATCTCAAAATGTCAAGTGCTAAAGCTCTGGAAATAGGCTTATGTGGTAGATGCAGCACTGCATAATTGAAGCCCCATGAGAGTTAAGGAAATCTGTACTTTCTGGCCTTTATTTGTTTAAAAATAAAAGCTTTGTCAACACTGTATGTACTGCTGAGTACATATGGCACTAAATCTCAGTGCAAAGTGCTGAGGTTTCAGGGATTGAGCAGAGATGTTCCCTATGGCACCTTTCCCTTTGATCTCAGAGATTGACCTTTGGCAGCCTTTGCCCTTACTTTACATCTGCCCTGTCCTTTCCTGAATTCCTGGGTGTGAGCGCTGACACCATTTTGCTCTGAAACCAGGGAATATGTGTTTAGTTGGTATATGTAAAAAATGGTGAAAATGCTTGTCTTTGTTTTTATCACTGAGGAAACGTGCATCACTGAGCGTTGAAATGTTAAACCAAGAATTCTGAAAGGGTCCTAGCTCAGCAATCTCTCCCAGAGACAAACGCATCTGTCACCAGAGGACACGAAAGAACCACACTCACCCATAAGGTTGTGAGATGAGAAAGAAAGAGAAAGTTTATTTTGGTTTGGGGTTTAAATAGGGTTTGGAATTTGATCAGGGATTGGGGAACGAGGTTAACACCTCTCTGACCCAACTGGCCAAGCCAGAAGTCTATCAATTTGTCCTTCCCCCTGGAAGGAATGTATTATTTGCTAAACATCACTCTTCGTTTTTCTTACAATTTGTGAGGAAGCTCCAGTCCAAGAACGAAAACATCAGAAGGCTGAAAAATCAGGGTGACACGCATCTCTTGCTTCCTCAGCTTTTTGGTATCCCACAAAAACGTGCCCACGTCTCTACAGGGGTGCCCTTGAGAGGGTCTGGCCTGGAAATTGGTTCTGGATACTCTCTACTCACTCATGTTTTCCCAAGATTTAATTGACCCCTGCGCTGCTCTTGGCAGAAACTCCCCTCCAGAAATGTGGCTGGGCTGTCGTCAGGAATCCTATGCAGAGGAAACAAAAATGTGGGACACGCTTCCCTGGTATTGGAGGAAAGCCTGTTTGTGTCAGCTGCATTAGAAAGATTGTTCCAGAACAGTTCATCCATGTGTGAAGTTGCCCCTATAATTCTGCCAAGGCTGAGGAGCTCAGGGAGCTGTGCTGGCAGCGGCGCCAGCGGCTCTTTCATCCACCCAATTTTTGCGAGGTGCTGGAGGGTCAGAGGGGAGCAGATATGCAATTTGCCTGTCTGAACCAGTTCTTCTGCCTTGTTTAGTGTAGCTGGAGAGTTTCCATGCTGTGAACTGAACTTCCAGGGACAAAATAAGGATGCTGCAGAATTTAAATGGGAGAACCCATCTCCGCCCCCTGCAAATTTGCCTTATGCAGATAAAGATGGGGAGAGCACTTGTTGCAGGCTGTCCACTTTGGGAGCTCTTCCAGCATTATAAATCACAGGTGCACTTTGCAATGAGCCTTCCTGGTTGTTTACCTTCAGATGATTACACACCATGGGCTATTCCTTCCCTCTCTTTTGAGGAAAGTACTTTGTGGGAGTTACTTTGGTTTCCTTTGGATTCGACCTTTGTCAGCTTTGGAGGAAAAAAATACGCTTTGTCTTAGTCAAAGTAAATTAGGTGTATTCATTATAGCAACTCAGAGGATTAAGCACAATTACTGGGGTTTTTTTCCTCAAGGTAATAATTTAATTGCTTTGATTTTGTTTTGTTCATATCCTGAGGAAAAAAAAAAATGATGATGGTAGAAGGAAATGCCTTTAAGTATTGTTTCCATACAGTGTATGCTTCTGTATGCCTGGAAGAACTTGCCTTATGCTAACCTTATCCTTCTAAGTCCTCTCCTTAGGAATTTCACTTCCTAAAATTTTAAGGCTTTATGTGTGTTTGTAGGTGTAGATGTGTGTGTATACATGGCAACACACAAAAATAAAACACATTATATAAACATACGTAAATATGTGTTTATATAAAACTATTTTTATATGCATGTGTGTGCCTATGTATGTACATACACATATAAAAATAAAATAAATGCTGGCTTTCCCTTTAACTTTGAAGGTGTTTTGTTTTCTTTCAGCACCAGCAAACTGGATTGAATTACAACTGAATTGAATGCACTTCTATAGCACCTTCCCTCAGGGATCTAAACCAATTTTCTCACCATTGCTAAATGCTGAACTTCCCCTGTACCCTCACAGAGTAAGTAGGATGCTGCTATCTGTGCTCTAGGGCAGGAAAATTAGGAAAAGTGTTGAGTGCAGCATACTGGAAGAGAAAGTGATAAGATATTTCGCTCTTGGTTTTGAGTATTGTCGGGTGTTCACACAGTTGTACTTTTCAGAGGGAGTGAAGCCTCTCAACATGTAACCTTAATATGAGAAAAGAAAATGCAATATTTATCCCTGTAGCAGTGTAACTGTGTGTTTGTTCAGTGTTGGCACAGCTTTGGGATGGAGCAGGAACAAATAGGTAAAATCAGGAGCGAACAGTAAAGGGCATTTTTGAGAAATATGGAGTGTGTTTCTGACTTGACCCCTGATCTGTTTTAGCTTGGCCAGTCACACTGTGGGCTCCAGCCTCTGAAAAAAGGCATTTGGAAGTCAATTCAGGGAGGAGAGGGGAAGAAAACAGCTGCAGTTCTCAGGTGCTTTTTCATTGTAACCCCTGGCCAAGGCCAAGGGAGCTGCTGAAACGCCACATCTGATGCAAAGGGTTGAATTCATGGTGACAGGGACAGAAGATTTGCCTCCCAGAATTTGTTTTTTATTCAGTTTCTTGCACGGCCATTCTGTGTGTTTAACAAACAAAGGGAAAGTGTGATGGTATTCACTGTCCTTTGGCAATTCCACGGTGGTTGTGTTCCTAATAAACTGTAAAAAAGAAAGCTGACTGCAGGAAGGTTGGTGGCTAGGTTAATATACAATGTAGTGGAGTCATTTAAAATAATCCAAGCAAAGAAAGGAGATTTATATAAAAGTACATTTCCATTACTTGTGCCTCTGGCACAGTAATGTCTCATCTAGCATAGCAAAAAGCTAACAACATTATTCTTGTTTCTCTTTGTAACATCCATAGCCTTTAGTACTGCTTTCCTTCATTAATTTTTGAAAGACTAGTTGTTAATTAAGAGACATGTTTGACTCAAAGGCAAGTCTTGACTGAAAAGTGCTCAGAGAACATGGCAGGAGTCTTGTGTTTTGGGGTTTTTAAATTATTTTTAAAACAACATCTAATTTTGAACATGTCAATATCCAATTAAAATTTTGATGAGCGGGATGCAAGCTCCCATCGATATCTTCATGGCAATGGCTTTTGCTTTCTTCTTCTTACCTGGAACAGGGGAACAATAGGGCAGGTCTGATTTTTGGATAGGGGAAAGAAGTCCACTTTGAAGCAAGGAAAGCAGACTATAAGCACAGTTTGGTTTTTGTTTCCTTCCTCCCCTTTTTTCCCCAGAGGACTCAAGATCAGTCATTGAATACCACAGGTATGGCAGCATATTTAAACCCATTTCTTTTACGTTTTTTGTAAGGGCTTGGCACCTGGTGAGCATGGAAGTGGAGTTACTACTTAACAAAGTCTGGGTACTTGCTTTGGTAATGAAATAGAAGGAGCTTTCTTCTAAAAATCCATCCCAAAGGGCCAAGACTAAAGTGTTTTGTATTCCCATTACTTTGAATGGAAATTTTTCCTTACTAAGGAGTTTGGCATTGGGATTGCTTAGAGAGCCAGACACTTCTTTTATGTAGGTCCATTAATTTCGATTCTGCTAAATGTGTATTCCTAATTACAGTAAGTCAATGTACCTAAAGAGATCAGAGGAGGGAACTGTTCCAGAAGGGGGAGAACTTGTTACTGTGTCCTTTGAAGCTGTGGGATTGAGTGACCACATCATCTTGGCTGTGACTTTCGGGTTGGTAAAGTGAATGTATGGCTTTTAAGAGATACATGGTATAATTAATGATTAATCAGGGCCCTTCATTTTGCATAACTTTCAATTCTACAGTCAAGGCTTGTGTGTATAATGAATGGGTTTTATTTTCTTTCTTCTGCAACTTATCTTTGCTGACTGCACCTCTTTGCTCCCTGATGTCTGTGAGCTCTAATAAATTGAGGAGTTTAGGCAGACAGTTCCTTAGGCAAGAGCTCTCCCTTGGCTGGTGATGCTGGTGAAACCTGCCTAGACTATAAAAGGCTCAGAAAAGGGGACAAGCTTTTGGCTGGAAGGCATAAGGGAAGTGTAACAACTTTTACATCCTTCCTTCATCTCTTTTCTTGGATATTTAATTGGCATTAGGAAACAGAGCAGGTCATTGGATTAATAAACAACAAAAAAAAAGTACTGTTTGAGTCAGAGATACCCTTAGGAAGTCTCCTGTTGGTAGTGCTTGTACTGGTGTTATGAATTCCAAGATATTTAGTGGTTTTTAGAAATACCTTAGCTGTCAGAGTGGTGTGATAAAGCAAAAATCTGTGCTTTCATTCTATAAAGGATGCTTGCCCATGTATTTGGGAAGAACAGCCTGAAGGTGTGGAGCTTTGGATTTGAGTGCACAAAGAAAGTTCACCAAACAAATATAAAGACCCCCACAGCTTTCATTCCTGTGGTGTTACTGTCTTGTACAAATATCCAGAAAGTACTGGCTTATAATTCTGTGTTTATTAAGAAAATATATCTTTTACCAGCTCCTGCTTCCTTGCTCTCAAAAGCCTGTGTGACTCATACTTAATGCCATAATATTACAGGTCAAACTAGAGATCCTATATAACACAGTCGATTGTAATTTCCCAGGCAGTATCTGCATCAAGCCAACAGCTTTCAGTTAACTGGAGAACTTGGCTTTTTTTCCTGTGTTTACCTAGAGACTTGTCCCTTGAAAACAACAGCTGCTTTTCTCTTCTGTTTATTGTTTCCCCCCATTCCCATTTTTTAGTGTTGTCTACTGGCAAGAGCCTGTGACTTGAAGGGGAAAGGGTCAGAGAGATGAGAATTGCTGGACTCAATATCCTCACAGAACCAGCAGCTCTATGGTCATGGGAGGAAGAATCATGATTCTCCTGTCATCTATACAGAGAAGAGAGGATCCACACAGAGCCAGAAAATGGTTTGGGCTGAAAGGGATCTTAAAGCTCATCTTATTCCAGCTCCCATGCCATGGACAAGGGCACCTCCCACTATCCCAGGTTGCTCCAAGCCCTGTCCAGCCTGGCCTTGGGCACTTCCAGGGATCCAGGGGCATCTTCATCATCTTTGTGGCCTCCTCTGGACTGACTCCAACAGGTCCATGTCCTCCTGCGTACAAGAGTAACTATTTGTAGACAGGACAGATTAAGATTTCTATCCTGTTACCACGTTACTTTCAGTATGTCATCCAAAAAATCAGGATTACAAAGCAAATGGAGTAGAGGGAGTGGCAGTGGCAAAAATAAGAACCCGGTGGTTGAGTCTGGCATGGCATGACATTCCTGCCTTTTTCTCCTGCTGCACAGGGAAGGGAGAACATTACTTGTCCATGGGGGATGAGGTGAGAAAGGATGGGCTTCAATTGCAGCAAGTGAGATTTACTTTCGTGACAAAAACTTTCTAGGATGAAATATGCCGTTAGATTGCTTATGGGGGCTGTGACAGCTCCATCACTGCAGGTCTTTAAGAATATGTTGGAAAAACATCTGTCAGGAATGATATCTGTAGAGCTGCTCCTGCCTTGGGGTGTGGAGATGGGCTAGATAACCTCTGGAGGTCCCTTTCAGCCCTGTTTTCTATGAGCTCTAATCCAGGACTTTTCATTACTCATCCCTTGAAGCCCCAGAGGTGACAAGACTATCACACTTCATTTTTACCTTTACACAATCTTTTTTTGCTGGATGGTTTTTACTCATTCAGTGGTGCTGGCTTCAGTTACATTTGTCATATGATTCTCTTACAGCTTCTATTTATTAATTTTTTTTTCAGTCCATGCCCTTTAGCCCTTTTGTCTCTGTTTTTTAAATGGATCTCACTCACTTTGAAACTTTCTGAAAGCAAAAGTTTCTGAAAACTTAGATTTTTTTAAAACCTTTTTTTTTTTAAATCTGAGATTTCAAATTAGACAAAATGAGTTAAAGCTGCTGTTAAGTACTGATGTCATGTTCAGTGCTACAGCAGACACAGGAATAGGAACTGATTTTCTCTTGTTAAAGTGAGATAAATGTGAACAGGAGCCGATGGTGAGGTGGAGAGCTGCCCAGGACAGGCTGTTTTGCTTGTTTGGCCAGGGCTCGGTACAGTGTGGCCCTGGGCTGCCCTAATAACCTTATTTGTGATGGGACGTCCATGAGGGAGCAGGTGCATGTGTACAGTGTGCACATTGTGCTGCTGTAAGGTATAAAAGAACTGAGGTTTGTGCTTTGAAGTGATAACATGGTGACTTAGGGGTGATTTAAAAACACAGTAAATTAAAAGATAACCAAACCAGCGTGATCCTGTAAGTGATGGGTTTTTATTCAGGTGTCACAGTGGTAGTAAATACCCCACACAGCTGCACAGTCCTCTCTCTCTCTGACACAGCTGGGCATTTCACAAGCTGGTGTGAAACAGTAGATTCCCATTATATTTGCCCTTTTTCATCTCTTCCTGGCGTGGAATTAAATTCATTCTATTCTTGGTGTGTGATGGTTTTTAAGTGGTTTCTTTGCAGGTTTGTTTTAGGGCTTCCCTGACTCTCAATTTGGGTTGGTAAAGTGGAAGATTGCACAGTAAGAGCGAAGGTGTCAGGTTCGAGGTAAACAAACGTCCTGGTTTATTTCGTTGTAGTTCTCCAGTTCAGCTCCTGGGTGCCTCCATCTGTGAAGCAGCTGTGTGAATTCTGCCTGTGTCAGGGTGCAATTGCTCCAGCCAGAGCTGGGGAGAGGGAGGTGCCTGCCCCACTCTCTGCTCTGTGTTTGGAGAGAAGCACATACCCAGGACATCATGATCCTTTCCACAGCTGCCCACGCCTTCCTCGGCCTTTTCTGTTGGCCTTCTTCATCTTCCTCCGTGGCTTAAACAGACAGTCAGGAGATGAGAAATCCCTGGGGGCGTTCTGCATAGGGTAGTGATTCACTTGGATGTTTTATGTTCCCCTGAATATTTAATGTCCTTAAATGACTGTGAATTTGCAGCAGTGGAGCAGAGGTGGAGCAGTGATGGAGCAGAGGTGCCATGTGGGGTCTGACAGGCACAGAACTGCCTTGTGACACCCGTGCTGGTCTCTGCTCGTCTCTGCTGCATGCTGCAGGGTTTCCAAGTTTAACTTGGGTATTAATATTTAAATCATCATATCAACCCTCCCTCCTCTGGACTTTAAATAAAGTTGCCTTAATCCAGTTACGTTATTTAACTGAGGAACTGACTTTTTTATAACTATTTTGTGCTCGGCTATGTGCAGTTCAGTATGCTTCATGTCTGGATTTGATGCATTCTATTTAATTATGCACTTTAAACATTAAAAAAAGGAGGAGAAAACTCACTTTGGTAGCTCTGGGCTGCAAGAGTTGATGTGTTTGCTTCAATCTGCCTGCTCCCTCTAAAGGCTCTGGAGCCCATGGACCCCTTCAGCAAAGTTATGAAGGCAGAATTAGAAAACCTTGTCTTTTTGGAAACTTTGATTCATTTTTTTTCAAGGGGTGACCAGAGCTGCTGTGTTACAGAACTGTCAAATACCCTCTGTACAGAGGCCCTGTCATCTGAATTTCAAAGTCAGAGCCATATTTTGAGAGACTTGCCCTTTTCATCCTATCTGGTCTGTGGGGGTGTTGCTGCGACTGAGCCCTGTTTGGCCATGTAAAAACAGCCTGCCAGGCTTCCTTTGCCAGGGACTTTGAGTTTAAATCTATTTCAGGCCTTTAAAAAGGTCACTCGAGGCTGCCAGCCAGAACCTGTGTCTTAATTCAATGCTATTAGAATCAGAGAAAAATAAAATCCACAATCTCAGGCTGGAGGGCAGGGAGCGGTGGAATTATCAGACACTTTATAAACTGCAGAATATGCTTTTGTTGCAAATTTCTGCTGTGGTCTGAGGCCAGCAGGAGGATCCCTGGGCAGCAGGAGGGCTGCTCAGGCTGTGCTCTAAGCTTTGGGCTCCACCAGTGGGGATCTGATTGCTGTTCTGGGGCCTGAAGCAGCTGCTTTCTTTTGCTTGCTGAGAAGTCAGGATCACATTTTTACCCTGGCTGTTGGGCGATGTATCTTTCCAGGCTGTTGTACCAGGCTGTTGAGGCTCCCCACTGCTCTATATTTGGGTTTTGGCTCTGCAGCAAGGCAAAGGGGAGTTGTGTGGGGGTTTGGAGTCTGGATTAGGGTTTATTGCACTGCTGGATGTGCCTGGTGGGCAGGGGGAGAAGATGAATTTGAGGCTTCCATGGCCCATTCCGACCCTGTGCTGATGATCCCAAGGGAAGATCCCCATCTTTCCCTTGCTCTGTATCATCTAATATACTTCACTGCCCTACTGAAAAATTTGTGTGGACTCCTGCTAGGCTAATAGGTTTGTTTCTCCTTAATTCCTACTTGTAATCCTTCAGTTTGTTCTCTTATTTGTAGTCTGATATGGGTTCTTTTAAGAGTGGAAGGAGCTGACATCAGCTGTTTGAAGAGCCAAATAAAAGATTTCTTATAACAGTAATCAGCCTGGCTGATTTCCCAGCAGCATCCCAGCCTGCCAGGGTATGGAACAGCCAGCACTAGGGACAGAGTCTCTTTTTCCACAGTTGGGCCTAATTTAATAATACTTTGTTGAATTACATTACAAGTTTGATTCTGGGTTTTGACTGGTATCTTGGAATGTTTTTTTTTTGTCATCTGGATAATTTTATATTTGTTTCGTATTATCGTACCAGGAGGGATTTAATTTTGTTAGCATCTTTACCAAATAATCTGATGAATGTGAAAAGCAGCTTTAATGAGATTTCTCATTGATTATTTTCATATAAAAGTTCTGTAATTTGAAGAGTAGTAACTTTGTGCCCACTTGCCATCTTATAAGTAGGCCTTAGTTTTAATCTTATAGGTTTTCAAAATTGAATCAGCAGAAATTGCAGAAATTATGTTTGTATTCACTTGCCATTGTACTAATGGATCTCAGCTTTAATCTCTCTGATTTTCCATATTGTTTCAGCAAAAATGATGTCACCAGGGTTTGATTAAAGCATTCAGTTTCAGCTTAGTTCTTTCCTAATGTGTTAAATTTTCATACATCAATGCAAAAAATTTTAACAATATTAACCTCTTACTAGATCCTCATTTCCCAACGTACTTTGAGAACTTTAAGTTTACTTTTTTTTTAATTAAAATCTTGGCTGCTAGTAAAACATACTTGTCAATTTGTAGTTAATTGCTGCATTAGTTGTGAAGTTATAAATCAAATTGGAAAGTAAATTTGGTATCTTGTATTACGCAGCAGAAAATAGTTGTTGCAGTAGGAATGCTGTCTGCTAATTCACTTGTCTCCTTTTAGCCAATCACTGCATTTCTTCATGTCATGCATTTTGGCTGGATGATTTCCATCCTGATACAATAATGACTGGAATGCCTTTTTTCCCCCTTCTGAGGGCTGGTTTCTGTGGAACAGGTATTTGTCCCAAACAAGAGGCAGATGAGTAAATAAGCTTTCAGGGCAAGCAGATAGGACTATGATTTTATTTCTAGTCTTCTTTTTTTTTTTTTTTTTTTAATTTATTTAAGATTTCCTTCTTGTTTAATTTTTTATTTCTTTTCTTCTTGAATAATGCAAGGAGCTTTAATAAGAAAAAGGTTGACTGGAATGTGATTTTTTTTTGATACAGTCCTAAAATTATAATCTCAGGTCAGGTAGTGGGTCTGCATCAGTATATTTTGACTGAACAACAAGGAAAAAAAACATATTTACATCTCAATTTAGGGTGAATCACCACAAGTCCCCTCTCCTGCTGTGCATGTACAGGGCTCCCCAAACCACCTCCTTAAATCCTTCCTCCTGAAATTGGAGCTCTGTGGGTGGCTCCTGTGCTGTCAGTGGGCTGCAGTGCTGGGGTCCCCCCTCTTGGAGGGCATTATAGGATCAAAGTTGGATAGCACTGCAGTAGAACATGATGCTATTTTAGGAACATCTCAGTTTTTCACAGAGGGAAAACCAGTGGTAGGTGAGCTGTTTAGAAGGGCTTTTTACTCAGCCAAAGCTGAAGAATGTCTGAGAATTTTTGTAAGAAATACAAGCTGTGTTTTGCATGCAGGGAGCAGCACCACCCCTGGTGCTGTAAATTTTTGAAGTCCAATGCTCCCCAGCGTCCAGGTGTGCCTTCAGCTGGCTTTGCTGTTACCAGAGCAGAAGCCAATAAAACTCTGCCAGATCTCCAGAGAGACTTGAGGAGATTTCTAGGAGCCACATTTCTTGTCTCCCAGGCAGTCACACTGTGGGAATGGTGCAGGCTAAATGCCTGTGCCTCGCTGCTGCTGGCTTTATGCAGGGCTGGCAATTGCCTTCCTTGCATCCCCTCCTGGGAGCCATCCCCTCCCTCCTGTGCTGCCTTGCTCAGTGCTCACTTCAGCAGCCTCTGTACTGCCCTGAAACTCTGCTTTTCCTTTCCTCGTCACCTCACGAGTTTTGCCTCTCCATTAGCAAGATGAACAAAGCAATATAATTGGGCAAAATGTTCCAAAATGAGCATTTCAGTTGTTGCAATAGGGGTGTAAGGAGAGGGGTGGGCTCTGACACCTGAGTGAGGGTGTGGCAGAGAGGAGCAGGGAATTGGAGTAAGGTCAGGTGAAGCTGAAATGATTTAAACGCATGCTTTCAAAAGCAAATGATCATTTCGGAGGTAAAATTTACCACTTAGGCTAAAAGTTAATGTCAGTTCTTGCAAGCTGTAACAATATCCTACCTTTTATAAAGGTTGCCACCACTTACTGAAGTGAGATGCTGAAAGCATCCTCTAAGTGGCTGCTGGGGAAGTCAGTGCTGTAAACATCAGTGAGGTCAGGCTGCTGACCTTCAAACAGAGTTTTCCTTTCTGGAGGAGTAACTCCTGAAAAAGCAGTCTGCTAACGAGATTTTGGGTGTTTTATAGTGTGCAGTGTCCACAATTTTATAAATGGTCCCTCCCTGCTGCAGGCACACCCTTTTTCATCCAGTGTGCACGGGAGAGCTGGATCAGCACCTCTTAAAATATTAGTTTGGAAATTAGGCAGCATTGGTGGAAAAGTCTGTGAAAAGATTAAAGAGGAATTTGGGGGAAGGAAAATACGACAACTTTGTGGCCAGAAAGAGAATGTGACTTGCTAACATTGTGAACAGTGTGAGGCTCTGCAGGTAATCAGTTTTGTGAAGGTTTCATTATATGACACAACTCACTACACGGCTGAGCTTAATGTAGTAATAGATCAGTGTTCTTTCTTTCAGGTAGCAATGCTATTTAAGTAGAACATTCATTATATCATGATAACAGAGATTCTCAAAGAGCTAAATAATTGAAGCCAGGTGCTGGAAAAACAGTGAATACACATTGCAGTTTCAAAGACTGCAATTGTGGAAAGCCACTTAATTGCATTCTGCTGCAATTAATAATCATCTTAATGGTTTTGCATATTTATGAATATATAAAAATAAATAAGAAAATACACAGGCTAGGATAAAAATTTGGTTCATAAAATTTTATTGCTGGAAAGTAATTAAGCATGCCTCTAATCACAGCATCATTTTTCATTGTAGGTTTGGGTGGAATGAGAAAGTTCGGGAAAAGAAAATGTGACCGTTCCATAAGCTGGCTTGTATGGAGGATTTCATATCACAGATATTAAAAATTAGGCACCTACTGGCTTCTCATTTCCCTGTTTGTTCCCAAAAAACATTGCCTGTTTTGACCTGGGATACCCTGAGTATGGCAGGGGATCACTTTTCATCCCTCCTCCCCTGTGACATAGGTGGCAAAGCTTTTGGCTTCCATCTCCTGGTCTGTATCAAACAGGAGGTCACAATGAAAGATTAGAGCAGCCTTTCCTGGCCTTTAAACAAATACTAATAATGGCTGAGGTTTTGAGATTAAAATTTGTCTCCTGAGCATGCAAATAAAAGCTCACAGTAAGACCATAGAGAGTATTGCTTGAAGTTTTGGCCCAAGTGGAATTACTCTCTGCTTACATCTATGTAACTAGACATGAATTTGACTGGCTGAAGTTTCTCTTCAATCTGCACAGTAACCACTTACTCTCATCAGGAATTTTTTCCTCTTTACAGCCCCATGCGTTGCAAAATGTTCCTGCTTTGTTTTGACTTGACCTTTCATAGTCACTGAAAATCAATAGACTTTAATGCATTTATTAAATAAGGAGGATTCCAGGGATTAACATGCAAGGTTCAGTGCTGGAGAAGGTAAAGAGTGGAATATTCCTGCAGAGCCAAGCCAGGCTGCTGTGGCTCCAGGAGAGCTCTGCTCCTTTCCTGGCTGGAGCTGGTGCCTGTGTGCTGATCAGGCTGCCCAAGACCCCATTGCTGCCTCCTGTTCACTCTTACACTTTCTTCAAAGGGGGAAGCTTGCTCAGCTCTCTTCTCCTTTTACTTCTTTCTTTCTTCTCTCTTCTGAAGAGAAATTACTTTTTCTCCTTTGGTTGAGTTGTACTTGACTTCCTAGGGATAGGGAGTAATGGGACTTCAAACACTGCTGGATGTCATTTCGGCTTCAAAAAATATTGGAGTATTTACTATTGAACGTGTTGTTTCCGAGAATATACTGGCTTTTGCAGCCTGATTTTTTTAAGTAGTAGGAGTTGTGGACCTTTTGTGCTCAGTGTAGGGTCCATAGCATGTACTTACACATCCCTTCTGTTTCTAAGGTTAGCTGCCCGTATTTGTGCAAATCTCTGGTGTACATGTTACCCCAGGATGGCTGTTCTTTAGCTGCTGCCAGACACACCTGTGTGTGATGTACAGTTTCAGGTCCTTTGAAGAGGGAATAAGAGAAAGTTGGGCTTACTCTCACTATGTTTAAATCTTTAGTCCCAAATATAAACCAAAAGCTCATCTCTTCCGACTGGCCAGTGTAAATGCTCTTGATTTCAGCAGGTTGGCTGAGATGTACCTGATGACACCAATTTGTGTACAAATACACTACTTTTTCTAGTTCAACCAGTGATTTCGAACAGAAATTTAAGGTAGGGTTTTTCTTCAGTGTTTTATCAACCTATCCCTGATGAACTAAAACTAAAGAACGTGGATGTCCTGGCACATCTTTTCTCTCAGTGTCTGTCACTGGGCTTTTTATGCCTCTTGTTTATGCAGGCTAATTAGGAAAGCATTGTTCTTGTGTGTTTAAAGCCAGTAATTTTCTCACTGATCCGTTGTAATGCCTCTTTGAAAATACTGCAGATTGATCCCCCACCTCAGAATGAAATAACAAGCAGCACTCAAACACAAAATCTGGGCATGACAAGCTTCTTATGGCATGATCTGCTACAACATATTAAAACCAGGGTTATGTATAGGAAGAGATTTCTTTGAATGCATGACAACTCTCACACAATGGTATCTTGATGTGTCAACATGCATTCAGATCTCAGCATATTAAGAATGATTTAGAAGGAAGCAGTGTCAGAACACATTGGTCAAATTGTGGCGTTGGGAGATTTAATTATTTTTTGCCACCTTAGCTGCTACAATGCTTTGTGTGGATTTAAAAAAAAATTTAAAATCTACCACCCTAAGTAATAGCATAAATAAAATCTGGTACTGAACAAATCAGAAGTGGAATTATATAGCATTTTTGCTTTCTTGGGACATAGTCATGTCTAATCTGCAATAACAGAAGAGCAGTAGATATGCACACAGAGGCAGTTAGATGATCAGTAATTGATTGTTTTCTTCTTAAAGAGCAAACTTCTTGTATACCAAAATGTGAGAGTGCTTTCCCTTTATGGGTCAGCATTGATTGTACATAAAACATGTGATAGAGGCTTTCTGAAAATGGTAATTAAAATTGTAGGGTTTCAGAAGTGAGCATTGATTACATTTCAGGGCCTCTCAGTTAAAAGTTAAAGAGTAAACAACAGAGTTTTCAGCTGGAATGATCTGTGGCATCAGGACAAGGAGGGCCTTGAAACTTTGAGTTCTACCTGTGTAGTTCTAGTCAGGAGTAGAACATCACACATTAATTACATTTAAGAGAGGAACTTGCATGCTTTCTCCCTTTGGTACTTCTAGCAGGTTTTAAGTGATCAAAGCCCTTAATGAAGCAGTTACTGCTTCCTGTGAAAGGAGGCTGAGGAGCCCAAAGGGACCCCTCTGGGGCTGGACTGGACTGGCAGACAGGGAGAGGGGACTCGGAGGGGATGTGCTGCCCCAATGACAATAGCTGGCCTCAGATGTTCCTCAGGTGGGGCATATCAAATATACTTTTGTGTCTCGTTTTGGAAGCTTGAAACTATGTGGATCAGCCACCCTTTGGTGTAAATCAACAGGACTCAGCAGATTTCTACCAATTTACACCAGATCAGAAAGTAACACAGGGGGATGCAGTAGTTTGTATAACTCCAGCTGCACGCTGCTAGAAGCAACACAGAATGTCCTAAAGAGGACTTGTATTCTGTTACCAAAATATTGATTAATCAAATAAAAGTACATGCTGCAGTTGCCTTATTAAGCTCTTGTACAGAAGGTAAAAAATAAATTGTCCTCATGTGATGAACCAGTGCTTTGATTGTGAGACTTACAAACACTTCCCTTTAAGTAGGTGAAAATTGAGAATGCAAGTGTTTCTAAGAAACTGTGTGCTGATGTGATGTAACCATTAGTGTTGTTGGTTTCAGGGCACGGCGCTTTCGCTGCCTAAAACACACACGCTGTCAGAAAAGTCCCAAAGCCTGTTTTGGCTTTTGGTAGCACACAGGCAAGAATAATGTCAGATTGTTGATCTTGAATCACTGGATGTCTGCCCTGAAAAGTTTGCATCAGTAATTTAGAGCCAAAATGGGGTCATACATAGTTCCTAGCTACTCCAGGACAAGTTCTGTTTTTGCAGAAAAGCATTCCAAGCAACTATATTTTTGCCACAAATGAAAATACTAACTGACTTTGGAAATTAAGTTATTAATAGCCCTTAATTTAGTGTACTGGCTGCTGGTAGTCCTTGCCTTGCCTAGCGAGAATGAACATTATCTCACATCCCTAATAAATGATCAGATTAGCATTATGAGCAGCATTAGATAATCAGAGAAGAGTAACAGGATCTGGAGTGCTCACTTCCCCTCCATGCACTTCTGCTTGTCCAGCAGTAATGCACCTGCATTGTTTGGGATGACCTTGACTCTGAAGTGCTTTTAAGCAGTGAGAATTTGCTGCAGAAAAGCTCAATCAGCCCAGTTAATATTCCTGTTTCCCACCAGCAGAGGTGAACACCAAGAACCTGTGGCACTTGAGGTATTTTGACCTGATTGTTCGCAAACCATGTGGTTGATCACCAGACTAGAAGACAGTGTAATCCCTGGAAAGGGACTTTGATGGCTTTAATGCAGTTATATCCCACTCCTGTCATAGCAGGTGTGTGAGGAGAAAGAATTTGTCACCCCCACGTTTGCATTGAGAGGGTAAATTCCTGTCCTGTAAAACTTAGTGACTGTGAGGAAGCTTCTCAAAACCTGTCAGGGTTTTATTTATTACTAGAAGAACTCCAGAAGCTGAAACGCAACTGCTGTGTTTCATTATTAAACAGCAGAGTTTTCAGCTTGGGTTTTAGACCTGGTGTTTTTAAGTCTGCAACCTCTCATCTGAAGGACATGCTGAGAAGGGCTTCCTGTTTTCTGAATTAGTGTTTAATGTGTGGGAAGTGTACATCCCAATTGAAGTTTGTCTTCAGAAGCTTCTAATTAGGACAGAATGATTTGATTTTTCAGGAGGTACCTTTTGGGTTTCAGAAATAACAAGACAGCCACAAGGGTGATGCAGAGCAGGTATCACAGGTTACTGTCATCTTTGCAGCTGTCAGAAGTGTTTTGGTGGAAAGCAAACCCATGTGTTTGAATAAATAAATATTTTTTACTTAATTTATGGTTTTCAATCCAAAAGAAACTGTCAAGTTTGAGGTCTAATGACTGACTTTTTTTTTTGTTTGTTTGCAGTGGCATGAAAATTTTCAGAAAGACTGAGTGATGTTTTAAGCTACTTCCCTGCAGGATGCGGAGCCACTTAGGTATTATTTTCCATATAACTTTATACAACAAAGCAGGAGAAAGGAGGCAGGAGAGCCAAGTGTAAAGTGGCCTCTCAGGGGGTAATGATATGGTATGCATTGCAGAGAAAAAAAGGCAAGTGTTTGAAATCACTGCAGTCAGTCTATGATGTGTGAATAAAGACAAGAATTACCCTGTGTCTGGTTTCCTGTCACAGCTGAAAGGCTGCTCGTGCTTCCTCACAGTGTTTCATTTGGTAACTAAGTTTTACTGGTCCTGAAGAAGGGACACCTCACAACTGATGGTTCCATTTCAGAGGGAGCTCCTGAGCAGTCTGTGGAGAAGGACAAGCTCTCAGCTGTGAAGGCTGGTGCGTGGTTTGGTGAACAATGACCGAGGCTGAAACACATTTCTGCCAGTAACTGCTGGACAGACTGACACAGGAGAGAGTTTTGTATTTAATCTCCTTTCCAGTAAGAAAAGCTGCATGTTATCCCAACCAAGGAAGTGTTCAAGGCCAGGCTGGGTGGGGATTTGTGCACCCTGGTCTAGCAGAAGGTTTCCCTGCCATGCTAGGGTGTGATGATCTTTATGGTGCCTTCCAGCCCAGACTCTTCAGCGGTTTTTATGATTCTGTGTTTGTGGATTGTGGAATGACCTGTCTTCCTAGTTCCCTGATTAACATCTGGAGGCACCTTGAACCTTCTCATCCCAGCAGATGTGCACCAACAAGAGATTTCTGGAAATTTAGGTCTTGATTGGGCAATGTAACTGTGTGTGGGAAGCAGCACTTCAAAACCTGAAGGTGTTGAGCAGTGAAGGTCTCCAGGCTGGTCTGTGTGGCCACAGGGTGGTCAGTGGGGTCCTCCAAGTGCCACTGGGCTCTGGCATTCTTTGCAATCTAAGTCTGTAAAAGCAAGGAAGGATTTCAAAGCCAAGCAGCAGATGTGAGTCTTTGGCCTGTGAATTCATTGTTGTTCCCTGGCACCGAGATCCTCTGTGTCAGAGAGGGGAATTTAGTGCAAGCTGTAGTAGGTACAAACACAGAAGCTTTTTGTTTCTGTCTGAAGTCACCTCATCAAGCTTTTGGGCTGGTATGTTGGAGCAGAGCAAAAGGCTGTTTATTCTACATGACTCCGAACAGTTTTGGAATAGCTTCCAAATACAAATCCATGGCTTGTTCCCCCAAAAAGCAAGTCAGAAATTTTTAGTGCATCTGTCAGTAATTGCTCTGGATTTTATAGGTCAGCTCTGAGGAGCCAGTGTGATCAGAGCACCGTGTGTAGTCTCCAGGCAAGTTTTACAGCTTTGCCAATGGAATGCAGATTTTGCTTATAGTTTTAAAATATCACTATACTTTTGAAGATCTTGTTTATTTAGCAAAGCCACTTTCCTGGTCTCATAGCTGGAAGAAGAGAATCTTCCTTCCCTTCTTGCTTTCCCTATGTCCTCCAAATAGACATAAATAATGCCTTTTTCCTCAGTCTCCTAAAAATGTAGGCTGCATTTCAGTGAGAACTAGGAAATTGCAGGTAACTTCTGTTCCTCTCATATTTTCTTTTGCAGAACAATTTCATGCAATTGCAGTCTGTCTGTGGGATTTGTTGATCCTTGTAGGATGAAGTACCTGCAATTCCTTCTGCTTTTCCTCCCTGGGAGATCCCTTGCATGCTGTCTCTGTGTGCTGCATATCAGCTGTAGCAGATCCTCTCTCCCTGTTGGTGCTGGTAGCTCTCTCCTCAGCAGTCTGTTACTGTTCAAAGCTTTGAAATGATCAAAGAGGAGGATGAGGAGTAACAAACTGCTTTAACATTTGTTCTGGCACGGATGGAGTCTCTCACGTTGAGGTGTGCTGTGGGGCACGTGCTCTGGAAGGTGTAAGGTGTTACTGCTGCTGCTTTGGTAGAGACACAGGGAGTCTGATGCAGAAATAAAGAAATTCCTTCTTCCTGTTGGCCCCTTTTGATACAGTACACCCCAAGATCTGCATTTCCCAAAGTCTTGAGCTTTCATTGGCTTTAAATTATTCCCCAGCTTTGAGGGAAGGAAGGGCATGACCAGGGTTGTTAGACAGAAGTGCCCGAATTTTGAAACTTACCCAAAACCTTTTTTATCTTCAGCGTTTAAGACCCTTGTTTATGGAAATAGTTTTTCCTCATAGGCTCCTTTTTCCTCTGGAAGATGAAGCTGCAGATTAAGTAACGTCACCCATGGGAGCTCTCATGATGGTTATTGGCTTCCTTTGAAATACTGAATTGTTCTCTGTTCCACAGACTGTGACGCTGGCAAACAGGGATGTGCAGATACAGATTTTTGCAATAGCGTCTCTCCAACCACTGTTTGAGATATTATTTTCTTATTTTATTTTTTAATTCCTCATACATTGGCCTTAGGAAAAATGATAATATCTTTTCAGTCTGAGAAGGACCCTGAACCAATAGATAGTTTTGAAGAGCAGCAAAATGTGATGCCACTTTTCTGCTGTAGTTCCTCCAAGCAGCTTTGTAGGTCAGATCTGCTGTTTCTTTTCAGCTCCATCTGGGAGCAAAAGCAACTTTTAAGCTTCATATATGTAGCTTTAAGTGAGAACAATAATTTTAAATTTGAAATCAGTTCTTATTTTTAATTGATGAGTGTTTTATTAGCTCAGTAAATAGAACCTAAAAGAGCAAAACAAATTGCTGCCATGGAATTGTAAAAGAACTTGCTTCTACCTTGCTTAAAAGGAATTTCTGTGAAAATAATCTGCAAGAAAAAAAGTTACATACATCCTTCAGTAATTCACAGTGAATATGAACTTGTCTACTAGCACAGGTTTCATCTTGTGGGAAAAGAAAATTGCAGCTAATTTATGATAGAAATACGAATGACAAGAAGAAGGAATTAACAGAACAGACAAGAAGGAATTATTCATTCCAGGAATGTGCATTGCTCTTTTCAGAGAAAAGTTTTGGTTCAGTTATGTTCTGCTGCTTCAGCCTTTTCAAAATTAATGTATGAGCATTTGGGCTTTAACTCTTGGAAAAGATTAACAACTTTTCTGAGTAAAAAACATGAGGGGTTCCTCATGTTAATGGTTCTGTCCCCCTAGCAAACTCTTGACATATTTTTCTCCCGTAGGATAAATAATTAATAATGATTAAATATGACAGTTTGGACAGTTGTTGCAGCATCTGAAAGTTGAAAATTCTTTTGCTTGTGTGGCCCATGTACTTTTATCTCAGCCATGGACTTTCTCTTCTGCTGTAAATTAGCATCGTTGCATCATGTTTGCAGATAAAAGTTTAATGGAAATTCTTATGTCAGTGTTGTTGTGCAACATAAAAAAAATTGATTGCTCTGAGATACCTCAAGGGAGAACAGAATACTTTATGGAATCTGAGGTCACAAGTTAGTTTTAAATATCTTGAATCAGATACTTTAAAAAAGCAGTTAGAAGAAAAAAACCTGAATTATCTGTTTCAGTCTTTTGAATTAGGTCACCTGTACTAAGCTTCCATAGTTTAAATCTGTATATCACACATGGAGTATTTTATCTCACTGAAATATTAGGCATGAGGGGGAAAAAATCAAAGAAGTTCTGTTTTACTCAGCCCTGGCTAAGAGAATGTGTGTGCCTCTGGAATGCTTTGTATTAATGGGGGGTAGAGAGAAATCAGTTAACCTGGAAAAAAAGCACTTTCCCTGAAAGAAAACACAGTAGGTGCTATTGGCTGCATTCCACTTCCAGTCTCTCCAGATGTTTGTGGAAGTGGAAGTGGTTTTAAGTGTCCTTAAGAATTGTGTGATGGATGAATTCAGCCAAATTCAGGGATGGGCAGGCATCTTTCTGCAGCTTGTTTTGGAACTTGATTAATACACAGTTTTTTGCCTCCTCGCTCTCATTTAAACTTCTGAAATTAGTGGGAAGAAAGTGGCAACTTCAGTTTGAACTCTATTCCTTTGATGCTGTGTGTGAAAACTTCTAAATGTACTGTACTTCAACAGTGCAATGTACAGGTTGGTCAGCAGGGACTCTGAACTTGTCAGAAACAAATGTGAATTAATTTTTTTTTTTCCTAGAATGTTGCAATTTTGTTTCATCTGATGTGGGCTCTGTCATACCAACTGCTGTGGAGTAAATTATTACTAAATGTTAGGTGGTAGTGGTGATTATTTCAAAGATAGGGTAATCTAGAAGAGACAGCTTGCACAGGAAAAGCAGTCAGTCATATTAACTAAACTGGCAATAACTGCCACAAAACATCATCATCATTTTATATCCCTTTTGGTCATGCTGTTGAACTAGATGAACTATGTCCTTGTTTATGTTTCAGAGAAGAAATCTGGAATACAGTCACTTCAGGGAAAATGCGAGAGCCTTGATTTATTGATGTTATTTTATCAATTTTGCACAGGTTTTGCGGGGAGGAGGGAGGGAAGGAAGATTAGGAATTTCAGATGAAGACAGGAAGAAATGGCCACAAATGCCTGTCACACCCAGGAGCAGTAATCAAATTACTGCCATGAAGGAAAATGATATCATTGATTATGAAATTTGAAATTGGTGCCTAGAGCACTAGGAAAGCTGACAGTGTGAGCCAGTGTATTTGAAAAGGAGACTGGGTGCACACATATTAATATGCTTTTAAGGAGAGGGAATCTTCTGCAGGAGGGCATGGTGTCAGTAATTTATGGGCATGAACAAAATGCTGCATCAGTGATTTATAGTGTCAGGCGGGGCTATTAATGTGATTAGGGTTCAGAGTTTAATTTACTTCCCTCTTTAAAAGAGAAGAATTATCTACTCTAAAGACACGTATGAGTTGTTTTAAATGGGGTGTGAGGACCCTTCTGGGTTAAACTGGAGGAACTGCTTTAAAGCAGTCAAGAGAGGCGATGGGCCCTGGATGTTCATTTTGCTTACGTCTATGATGTCCATCAGGAGTCCCTGTGGGTCCCACCTCTCAGAACAGAGCAAGCAGTGGCAAGTCTGGTTCTGTTTGGGCTGGTAGCAGTGAATTTTGTTAGTTATTTACATTTTTTTTTTCCTAACCTATGGGAACTGTTCTTTTGGCACAGATTTGAAGTTGCGTGACTTTCTTATTTTGAAGAAGAAAGAGGTGTTTCTTTCTTAGTGTCAAATGACTTAATTTCTTCTGGAGATGCTAAAACCAGATCTGCCTCTGGTTGTGACTGTTTTGGCATTCTTTGTAGTAACCTGAGTGGTAGTTGCATAGTTTTCACAATAGTTAAAGTATGGCTTGCAGGAAGACCCCAGGAGCTAGACATGGCATTGTTACTATGATATATGGATGAGAAATGAAGCTCAGAGAAAATTCTAGTTTTCAAGGTTATGGAAGCCAGAGGCTTACAGCAGTGGGGAAGAGGACTCATCACCCTAGAAGCATGGCTTCTGTGGGTAAGAAAAAGAGTGTTTCATTGCTTCCGTCATTAGGAAATCTGTTTGCAGTCCCAAGCCCCAACGACTCTAGACATTTGCCACCCAGTTCTCTAAATCTGCTTTTTGAGCACAGTTTCTCTTCCCTGTTTGCCCTGCAGAGCTGCTCCTTGCTATCTTGAGCATCCTCCTCTTTCTCAGTTTTCAATTAATCTCTCCCCACTCATCCCAGTCTGTTCCTCTGGCTGGCGCAGAGCTCTCATATGTGGGAGGGAAGTGTGATTTAATGGGGAGGAGAGAGAAGCTGAGTGCTTGTGCTTTGTGAGTGATTTTTGAGCTGTGGGTTTATTGCCATACACACCTCACCTTGCTTAAAATCTCCTCTGGAGATCTCTTCCATCCCTTGCAGCTTTCTTTAAACTTTTCTGGACAAACTTCTTGGCTGCTTCTTCCTCTGCTGCTATGAGTAAAATTTGAGGCAGATGCAGTGCTTTTGCTGTGACCTTCAGTATCACTCCCACAGCTGATATGAAATACCATACAACCTCGATGCAATTTTCCACAGCTGCTGTAGGCAAAGTCTTATATTAATGGAGGAGCCAGGGGGGATTCTGATTGTGCTGTTTCTTCTGATTGTCACACTGGCTTAAAGATAAGTTATGCTTGGGGTCATCTGGCTGTACCTCCCTGTGTATTTCAGTTAGGTATAAAATAATCCACACCTAGATGCTTTTCTATTATCAAAATGCTTTAGGTGAGTTTGGACTTTAAATGCTTTTCTATGTAAGATTGGGCCAGGGGAGTAGTTTGTGAGGCAGGAACCTTACTGGGAGCAGGAGGGGGGATTGAGGCTGTGGAGTGAGAGGATTTCAGAAGCTGGAGGGAACTGGATATTGGATGGGAAAATTCCTGCTGGCAGTTTGGGAAGGTACTTAAAGAATGGGTTTGGATGGAAGTTAAAGTACTGGTTGGGTGTGTGGTGAGAACTGTGGGTACTGGATGGGGTGGACATCCTCCAGAAAATGGAGAGGTGGAACCATCATATTACAGCAAGGAAATAATTGGGCTTTGAGCGAAGGGGAAAATAAAAAGAAACTAAAATGATTCTTTTGGTCTAAAATGCTTAGGTTTGAAGGCAGCCAGAGTGATTGCAACTTTCAAAGAGCACTTTTCCCAAGACGAAGTTTCGGCTGGCATAAAAGCCAGCATTTGACATCTTTTTCATATAATGATTATATTAACAAAAGCAGCCCTCGCTGTTGGCTGCTTTTGTAAAACAACTCCAGCGTGGCTCTTCATTCTCTCAACTCCTGCGTGCGACTTGAAGTCAGCTCCAAACTCCTGCTGGAATGCAAGCAGGTCAGCTCCTCTGACGCAGTTGGAGTGTTAGAAAGTGCTCCACATGGCTTGACAAAGGCTCTTTGCAATTGCTCATTTCTGTTGCAGCGGGCAGTGTTAATGCGCTGATGTTTGCGGCAGTCTGGCGTTTAACGTTCTCATCCCACAGGCAGTGAGGGAAGGGTTGCTCAGGCATCTGCCCTGAGACGCTGCTGTACAGCTTAGAAAGCCTACAGTTACTAGGAGTTAATTACTTTGTAATCAGTGATGTTTTAATTGTTGTTGCAAATACTGGCTTCTGTCGGTTGCTGAGGGTTAGGTGTTCTTACAGCAGTGAAAATAGACTTCACTGACTAGAAGGGGAGAGCCTGTGTTGAATTTTCCTGATATTTCTGGTGTCCTGATGTGAGGCTGGCTTTCCTCAGACTGCTGTTTGATTTCCAGGTTGTGTTACAGTTGTAATTTTTTCTGAAGCGCCCAACCAGAGACTTATCTGTGTTCTCCTTTTTCCTTGTGGGATGCATCCACAGGTAAACCTCACACCTTGTGGGAAATCCGTATCACCTCTTAAAGCCTGAAATTCCTAGTTTTTCTCTGTCTGTTGCATACTGTGTGATTTAAATAGCAATCCTGGTTTCTTTTGTCTCTAAGAAGAGTGCAAGGGTTAGGGCAGGACTGTGTAAAGAAGGAGGCAATCTGTATTTTAAGCCCTTCCACCGACACAACCTGGTGCGGTGTGTATGTGGGAGGAGGTTTCTAAATAGGAAACCTGTGATGTGAGGAATCCTAGGAGCCATGAGGATTGTGTAAATGTTTGCTCTAGAAAGCAGAAATAGTCTCCTTTCTCTACTGAGAGAAATCACTTTGCTTATAAGAGAGCACAGTTTATTAACTGTGGTGATTGGAGATGAAACAAAGGGAAGGACTCATTTTGTAGACTTGAAAAAAAACCAAAACAACCCCTAAAGAACATTTCTGCACTGTTCTGATTTATTTTTAAACATATTATCTTCATCTGGTTGCCATCATTCAGAGACAGCTGAGGAGAGGTGTGGAGAAGCACAGAAATTTAGAACAGAGCATAAATATGAGAACGAACATTTGTTTCATTACTGTGAACATAGCCTGGATAGGTGAGAAAAAGGAATGTGAGGTAAGTGCCAGACATCAGCTTTGTTATAATTTGCATTTTATTAATAAATATTCTTGGAAATCATTATCCTTTAGCACCTTATTGAAAACTGCTGCTGAGACTATGTGGGTCATATTTCTTACTGGTATAAATTTGTGTAGCTGAATTAGAAGTGTGATTTTCCACTAGTCTTGGAAGCTGCTCCTGTTGGACAGGGTAAAGTTATCTCTCTTTGTCAGACTGAATTGCAGAACTGGGCTTTGCTCTGTTTTGCATATCAGTGGGACAGATAGCAGGCCTTTAATTTGGTGGAGGAAGGCATGTAAATGACCAACAGCTCCCAATTAAGGACAGGAAAATTAAAAGTTGGGCACTTCTGGATAGAGAAAGCTAAACTGTGTGTTGATTGTACATTTTCTTGCTTTTGATATACTCAGAGCAAGACAGAATGACTTTCTGCGGGGCTTTTGGTTGGACTGAAGGTATGAGCTTTAATACAGGGGGAACTGTGGGAGACTGCCTTTTGTGACTGATCAAATTAAATGAGTTCATGGTTTGTTCTGGTCTTCCAAATCTTGCTGCTGATGGTGCAAGATTCCAAACCCTTTGACAAGCAGGTGAATGAACCAAATTTTGTAGGAATCTATATTTCCTGTCTCTGAAGTCATCACCTTTTTTTTTTAATTAATTAAATTTTTTTTTAGGATTTGTGTGCTTTCTAGCTGTGCTGAATTGATAGTTTTCAATGATGTAAAAAAGAGTATCTTGGTAGAGTTTGATATAAAACTGTAGTAGCCTCACTTGTGTACCTGGACTGAAAATGCACCTTTTCTGCAGTTTTGGGCAAAACTCAGGAAATTCACCAGAATTTCACACAAGGTCTACTATTACCTGTTCTTTCTACTCATTGAGGCTGACCCCTCACCAGGACAATATATGTCTGGGAAGGGACCTCCTGGGTCATTAGGTCCATTTTCCTGCCATCGTGAGCAATCACATCACATGAGCCCTTTCATTAACTGATCACACTGCATTTTAGAAGTATGAACACTTTTTGCCCCTACTACTTCCCCTGGAAAACTGGAATAGAACCTCATTGTCTGATGTCCAGCAGGTATTTATTCACAGCTGGTTTGCACCCCCTTGTTTCTATGCCAGCACTGTCCTTCAGTGTAAATAGGCTTTTTCCCCCCGAGTGTTTGCTTATCTGGTGTATCCAGGAGCAGAAGTTCAACTCCTCCCAGCTTTCCTTTGGTCAGGACAAACAATCATCCTTAGTCCTTTCCACCCCTTTTATCCAGGGATAAAAATCAAATTACCCACATGAGAAATTCTTCTCAGCGATTGCTAATACTCTAAAGAGAAAAAGGCAGAGGAAACTTTAAAGGATAGCTAAATAGAGAATCTTTTAAACTTTTGTGGTAAAGAGTGTCATCAGTTTTTTTTGTTTCGTTGAAGCTGTGGCTGCTGATACCTTCCAAGCTCAGCAGCATGAGGGGTTTTCATCCTAGAGGTTCCTTAAGGAAAAAGTCAAAGAGGGGAGAATTGGGAAAGTGTTTCTCATGTAGCACAAGTAATTTGGGGGGAATTGTGGAAAATAATGCTGGATATGGTGGTGTGAGGTGTCATTGTAGACCTTGGGCAGAGTTGTTCCTCGTGAAAGGGGTTTTTGGTATTTTGGTGTGGTCCAAAAGAATCTGGGCCTTCTCTTTACCACCTCTGCTCAAGATTTTCTCTCTTTGAAGAAGGAAGCTGTCCCGTAAATATGCTGTAGCTGCATATTTCTTTCTTCCGGTCAATGAGAAGTCAAATTTCAAACCATTCTTTGCCAGGCAGGTGATAATAGCTTTAAATTTAAAGAAAATGATGAAATGACTGAACAATTTAGTACACAGAAAAAGAGCTAGAAGAGAGGTGACAGAGAGGGGGATGGTGGTGAAGGTTTGCTAATCATGCTGTGGAATATACTAACAGGGAATACGGTTCATTCTCTTTCCTAATTGAAGACTCAGAAAGTATCATATAAAAAATTCAAGTTAGTTCAAAAATACAGAGTGAGATTACTCCTCACAGAGAACCTGCTTCTGGAAATCTCTGTGCAGAATAATCTGTTAGCTGAAAGTTTCTGCAGATTAAAGATGTGGCTGTGAGAAATAACACTGCTGGCTCACATGTGAAGAGAGACAACCTCTGCTGGCTCAGGAAGCCCTGGGGCCACAAATTGGGATTATTTTGGAAGAGCATGGTGTTTATATCCTGTTCTGTTTTTCCCACTTGCTGTGCTAGTTCAGTGATTTAGGTCAATTGACTGAAGTTCAGTGAACCTTTGAACTCATCAGCCTCAGCTGTTCCTAAAGCGGTTTTGTATGTTTTGTATGTTCTTGTATGTCATGTGAACTTTCCATCTTTACAATAACTGGTAAGTACTAGGATGTCTGTGGTGGTTAATAGGTCAGTTTAAATGCTGCTGTGTGATTTGCTGTCTAACATGCAAACTGGCCCTTGTCTTTCCAACTGAAGATACCCCAAAAACTCAAAACTTTCTTGCTGAGACATCATGATAGATTGTACAGGAAAGAATTCTTCTGCTGGAAGAATTAGATGAAGAGGTCTGAAAATGTGGAGAGGGGAAGAGGTATTACAGTTTGTATTTAAGCTCAAGCCTCTATGTTTGATCGTGGGGAGATGTTTGAAAAAAGCTGTACCAGAGCTTGGAAGGATTCTTCAGCCTCCAGCTCTGAGCTCTGGGAACTGGGCTGCAAACTCCTTGAAACCTGAACAGATGTTTTTGTTATAGAGCTTCAAAGCTTTGAAAGGCTGTTTTCCCCACATGCCATCCTATGTGAGGAGACTTTTAAGAGCTGCTGAATAAATTTTATTATCTCTTTTAGAAAAGCACTCTCCACATGGAAGAGGCAGGCTTGGAACAGTCACGGGCTGAGATATGAGACAATAACCAAGTAATGCAGCCCCAACTGAAGAAAAATGGGATGGAAACGAGGGAGAGACATGTCAGCCTGTTCAGGACCCAGAGGGGGCAGAGTTTTGAGATGCTTCAGTAGCTTTTTCATGAAGATAAGTAAACACAAAGGAACTGTATTGGCTTTGGCTCTGCCACATTAGAGAGAAGAATTCCTAATGTTGGGGAAGAACACAGATGAATAACAACCCAGATGTTCCTCCTGTTGCTTTATGTGCATTTAGAAATGAATCTGTCAGTGGTGAGTGTGACTTGAGAACCCAGATTTGGATGGGTAAAAATGTCAGGAAAAGGCAATAAATGGAGCTTATCCTTTATCCTTTCACCTTCTTCCCACACACTTAACTGGGTGTGTGTTGGTGCTGCACGAATGCCCAGGAACATAAAAGCTGTGAGAATTTATCAGACATTAAGAAGTTAAGAGGAAGGAAAACATCTAGAAATAAGGGACTAAGACATGAGAAATGAGATCCAATTCAGATGAATTACAATGTTTCCAACCTGGAAGTCTGGGGTGCTTTTCAATACCTACCATCTGCTGCTAGAACAAGAGAAAATAGTGCAGTTATATTATCATAGAATCATTAAGAGTTCTGATTTTTTTTATCATTTCTTGGGGGGAAAAATATCAAAATTCAGATGGTTTCCTTATTAGGACTTTGTCTGTATTTTTCTGTAGCCAGGAGCAGGCCAAATCATTTTAGGAAGGCTTCATGCAAGAATTCCCGTACTGTTCCTTGTTGCAATTTGCAGTATTTGTTCTCCTCTGTTTAGGCTTTTGTTTTCCTTAAGGCATTGTAGTGAGTTGGGAGGTTGGGAGTGGGGAAAAAAAATGAAATATTTTTATCATAAAGATTTTTCAGCCTAAAATTCTGAACCAATAATAGACTTACTTTTTTTTCCCCCTCCAAAGGGGAATGCAGCCCCTAATCACACAACTGACAGAAACTCTGGCCCATTTTTAAACTATCTAAGGCAGGATGGAGTTAATTTGTAAGGTCAAGATCTACTTATAAGTAATGGCACTTCCCATGGGGAAAAACACTAACCCAATTTGTGAAAGTTATTTTATTTGATGGTCAAATAAACTCGATAGCACATCAGGAATAGGGTTCCTGGCTGTGATGTGACACACAGAGCAGCATTTAGGCAGAAGGATTTGTTTTTCCTATGAAGGTATTGATGGATTTTCATGTGGATGTTTGACTTTTGAAATCATAGCTTTGCTATTCTGAAAGACAAATGAAACTGTAGGGTAAAGGAACAAAGCTAAGCCAGCTCCAAAAATACAGACAGCAGCATGGCAGCAGGAGGGTCCACTCAGGGAAGATTATAAAGCTTCACATTGCCAGAGCCTCTTTAGCAGCTCCTTCGTGTTGTGGGTTTGGCAGGAGGAGGATGACAGGGCTGCCAGCCTGCCTAATGATCTTCATCTAACATTTACCTTATTGAGAGGGGAATAATTCTGTTAAATTAACATCCTAGCATATTTGCTGTCCAGCCAGTTGATGAATTAAATAGCCTGAACAAAACGTTTCACGACTCGTTTGTCCATAAAAAAGGCGGAATTTTTTTCAGGGAGTGAAAAAGGGAGTGGCTTTCCAGCAGCTGTGTGCTGTGATGCCCTGTACCCCTTATGTGCAAAAATATACATGTTTATGTGTGAAAAGAAGAGGTTTAATGAGGCTTTGGGAGGTGGGGTAGCACGCAGACAGACCCTGCTCTTGGAGCCACCGGTGCTTTGCCTCCTGCTCGGAGGAAGCTCAGACTGTTAATGACAGCCCAGGAGCCTGTGACACTGGGATCACTCCATCAATCAAACCTGGCACCCCGTGCCAGCCCTGCCAGCTGTCCTCTTCCATCAGTGTCCCAAAGTGCCACAGGTGCCAGCTGCCAGCCCCGGGTAACCACCAGGCCTGCCCCAGGATCGAGTGTGTTTAGGCAGCCTGTCCAGATTGAATTGTCTGTCCTGACAGCCCCGTCTGAGTTTTGGTTTGGGAGAAGCAGAATAAACAAATTACAGGCTAATAGACAAAGCAGCACATCTCTTAACAAGAAATCCAAGCCTAGGGCTTTGCACTCCCCAGTTGTGAGACACCAGCACAAGTGCCTGTGACAGCAGGAGATGTTGCTGAGGGTGCAGGTGACTTCTCCTGCTTGGTTTGACCAAAATTTGTAACCTCACAATGAAGTCTGTGGTTCATGGATCCACCAGCCCACTGAGAATTTCTGTCACTTCTGTTGGTGTCTGTTGGTGTATGTTGGGTGTGCCAAAGAGGACATGAAGACTCAGTTTTGTGAGAAAATATATTATAAAGATGCTCATCAGAATGGAATTAGAATTTGAACGAATGAATGAATTATTTATATATATTTACATACTTAATCATATTAATTCTAATAACAATTAGAGTTTCAGTGTGCAGCTGTGGAGAGTGTGGCTGTGGGCCCTTAGCTGAGGTTTCATTGCTGCTGCACACCTGAAAACTCTCCATGTTTTACAGGCCCACCAAAACAGGGTGAGCAAGTAATTTCAAATGATTTCAGATCCATGGGCAGGGATACTTCTGCACCCTGAAGCCTTGAGGACTCCAGATCTTGAGCATGTCAGGCTGAGGGGTAGGTATAAGAGGCTTATATGGGCAGTCAGGTTTTTACCAAGGAAATGAGTATTTTAAGGCAAAAAACCCAAACTTCTATTGCTGCTGTAGCCCCCAGATTGATACATACACAGTCAGCAATTTAAACTGTTTTCACAGTCAGTCTGGTGCTGTTCTGGATTCCAGTGGTTTCAAGTGCAGCAGTTTGCCCTTGTACATCTATATCAAGTTATTTTTCTCCTATTATCATCACCAGATCCTTGTCCTCACTTGATGTTTTGTAGGCTCCTCATTCCTATTCTCCAGCATCTATGAATTTTCTATTATTTGCTTGCTGAATACAATCACTGGCAATTTCCCAGGTTCAAAAAAAGAAGCTCCTTTGAAAAAAAAAAACGTAATGGAACATCCTCAGGTTGAAATGGGCCCTGAGCACAGCTGATGGCTTGGGGACTTTAATTTACTAAACGTCAGTGGTTTGATGGCAATTCAACATGACTGGAGATTGCCTGCATCGTGTTACTGCTGTGGCTGAAAAGGCTGTTTACCTTCGGAAGACAGAACGCTCAGCTGAGGAACACAAAGAGCAATCTCCTGTGAGCTGCTAATAATTTTTTTTATTCCCCAAGATTCCCCAATTGCTGAGGAGCACAAACCCCTGGAGAAAAACTTCTCCGTGCGCATATACTTGTTTATATATCTGTTACAAGAGGTCAGCCCAGAAAAATGGTGTTTGCAAAAGAACACTTTATAGCAGGAGTTTTCTTTGCTCCGAAGTCATCCTTAATTTGGCCAGTGGAAGACTTTTCCTTTGCAAGAGATTTCTCTTACATTTATCATCCCAGCTTGACACAGCGCTGAAATATTTCTCTGTATTTCTAATGTTTGTTGTGGTACTACTTAAAACCGTGAGTGGCCCAGTACATGTTGGAGAGCAATGGTTTAAAAAGAAAAAAAGCCATCTGGTTCTCATTAATTTGCTGAAATGATCAGAACATTTCATAAGAGGCTATGCTGCATGTAGGGAAGATAGTGGCAGGGGTTCTTCATTTGTGCAAGTGGATGCAAACTCACCTGCCTAAGAATGATCTCGTTTCTAAAAATGAATTTGGGGTCCAGGGTCCTTAGATAACGTCAGACTTGCTGGACTTTTATCCATAAACTCTATTTCAGGCAGTGGCGTGTTCTCTTCCTCCCACTGCCAGGCAGGTGATTATGGGGGGGAATTATTTTTTTGTGTCAAAAGACAGCTAGGATCTTGCTTACTATTTAAAGAAAAAAGTTAATAATTTATTAAAAGATTTTTGGAAGTGTGTATGTGAAACTGAGACACACATCCCCTGTGTTTGGGTCAGCAGCCGCTGAATGCAGGTTGGGGAGATTTGCACAAATTTCTGTATTTCCGATGTGCTGCTTTCCTTTTAATATTTGGCCTTTAGGCCTTTTCTTTTGGGCTTTTATGTGTGCAGAGCAGAATTTGTTGAAATTCTGGTGCGTGTGCTCCAGGCTCCTCTGGCCTTCCTTGGCCCATCTGTGCTGGACAGGACTCAAATCCACTCCCTGCTGCTGGTGAATCTATCAGTGACCACCTTGCTAAGGATGATTCTATGGGCTCTGCAGCTGGTTTGTTTAAAACCAGATTGCTGTCACATTTAGAACCATTTAGCACCACTGGACCAATAAGGAATAATAATTTAAAGAGGCCAACTAGATTTAATCAGTTCGTGGGAGATGAGACTTAATAAAACATAAGAGGTTGAGTGAGAAGGCTGATAGAGCTGATGAATTGGAATAGATAATACAGACCCTGCCTGAACATTTTTCTGTCCATGGTTGGTTTGTAATAGTAAAGTGTTTGCAAAAGTTATCAATCAATCAATAGGTATCAAGTCTTTTGGGTGAGGAAGCTTGCAGTAGGGAGAAAAAATTGCCTGAATTGAAACTCAAAGTAGACATTGCAGGAGATTGCTTTCAGTATGGGAATTCTAATAGTTAATTTCCAATATTTTTGTAATGTGTAAGAAAAGAGAATTGGGAAATACCTTGAAGAAAAATACCCCTGTGAGCTGGATCCTGCTCAGCTCCTGGGTGGCTGCAGCATGTGCTTACTGGAGAGTCCTGGCACGTGTTTTAACTTCCCCGACCTTTGGTTCTCCATCTGTAAAATTCATGTGCTCAACCTCTCCTACTCTGTTTTGTCTATTTTATGTGTTGTAGCTGGAGAAGTGTTGACTTTATAAAGAAAGGCCAGCTGAGGTAGATGCTGTGAAATGTGTCCTACAGCAATCTCTGCCTTTCTGTTACCAATCTTCCACCTTTATCTTACCCTCAAGCCCAAAAAACATAGATGCCTCCTCCCCAGCCCCTCCTTTTAATCTAAGCCAAGGACAGGTGCAGCATTAAGATCAGAGTTGGTGTGACAAGTAATCTCTTTGATACTTTATAAATTTGGGTTGCTTTAAGTGAACAAAAAGTAACTGGATAAGCTCATAATTTGAAATCCATGCTTGTGCAGTGAGAGTCTAACCCACCCCTTCATGTTTTCAGTAGAAAAAATTCTCCTGTGCTTTCTTCAGCAAAGGCAGCAATTGTAAATATTTTTCAGCTTCTACTGAAATAGTTGTGAGAGGTCCTGCTCTCTGCCCACCTCCTTCTGGCAGTGCTGGCAGAGCTTTGCTGGGAGTTTTGTCTCATACCTCTCCTTAAAGAGAATCATAGAATCCTAGAATGGTTTGGGTTGGAAGGAACCTTAAAGGTCATCCAGTTCCAACCCCTTGCCATGAGCAGGGACACCTTCCACCAGACCAGGTCACTCAGAACCTCATCCTGGCCTCTAAGGGTGGGGCAGCCACAACTTCTCTGGGCAAAGAGAAGAAATGTGACAACAGAAGAACTAAACCCTGGGAGGCACATTTAAAATATTCAGAATTTGGGGTACCTGAGATTTTTTTGCTCCCAGTAAAAACCCTCTTTCAGCTGAAGAAGCTGGTGGGGAAATAGAAGGTAACTGTGTTCTCCTGCCTTAGGTCAGGTCCTTCATGCTGCCAGAAGGATAAACTCTATTAAATGTTGACATCAAGGTCCGCTATAAAAGACGAATATGCCAAAGGAGCGTGGTGAGGGGAACTGGATTGGGATAGAGATTTTTAATCAGCATGAGGCCTCCGACAATGAGCTACCACCACAACCAGCTGAATGATTGAGAGTCCTGAAATGGTGAAATGCCCAGTAAATGCTGTATTTTGGGTAATGCTGTAGCAGTTGCTGAAGCTGTGGATTTGCTCTTTTTTTCTCAACCAAGATCAGAAATGCCTTGTTCTATTTTGGCTTTTTGATATGCTTTTGTCATAATGCTCAGAAATGATGGGGCTGCATGGTGACTTTCCTTAAATCACAGTGCTTATGTGAGAGGGTTGGTTGCTGAAAACATCAGGAGTTACAGAATCTGTTTTTGCTATTACTGCATCAGTAATGTGAGGCTCTACTTGAAATTAAACTTTATTGTACCATACACTGCTGAAGGCTGTCCTTTTTCCATATTTCAATCCAAGGTGACCATTGTCGTTATGAATCATGAAGGAAGATGTGGCATCTCAGCCTTCTACCTGCAGATTTGAGATGCAGAGGGCTCTGTGGTCAGCTTATGGTCACTGAGGTTTTTGCAGTAAAACCAAACTTAGCTTAGCTTTAGCCAGCAAAAGCTGCCTAGTCTTTTTTTTTTTAATATTCCCGCTGTAAATGTTGGAAATAAAGGCACCTCCATGCAGTGGGATTCCTTTATCTTTGACTTCTGTCTCAGGATATAATTAAATGTTCACTAGACAGGGTGGTTTTTCTCCACCAACTCCATAAGGAGCCTCAAAAATCACTTTGGATGGAGCTCTGAGAAACCTGGTCTGGGGAAAGAGGACCCTGTGCATGGCTGGGGGTCAGAACTAAATATCTTTAAGGTCCCTTCCAACCTAGGACATCCTATGGTTCTGTGACTCCTGTAGGTGGGTAAATGTGTGATGAGTCCAATTTAAGTAAAACAGAGAATGGACTCCAGTTTCCTCCTGAGCTCCCAGTGAACATCACACTCCTTTTCTCCCAGCACTCCTAACAACATGCACATTTTATTACCAAGATTATTTAAACACCAGGTGTGCTGTTGAAACTTGCAGTCTTACCTCTGTGAAGTCCCACTTTCCTCCCCCAAACACCCAGTTTTAGTCCTGCTCAGCATTTTGCATCATCAGAGCAGGAAGGTGCCACTTGTGTCAGTCTCATTCAGTTAGGAGCTGTGCACATGTTCCTTGTTTTCTTCATGTTTCCAATGGCAGGCAGCACACAGAGCTAATTAATGGGGTAAGGGAAGAAGTCACTGATGAGTACAGATTGAATATCTTCAGATAAGAAGAGCTATGGATCTCCTGTTGAGTGTAGAGAACAGCCCTGCTGAACCTTTGATAGGCAGCCAGATGCAGCATGCAGAAGCAACCAAATCAAGGATCAGAGGGGATGAAATTAGTTCAGTTGACTCTTATTTTCTATGTGTACACTTCCAGAAATTATTATTACCTTGTGGGTAGCTAATCTAAATACAGAGGTGCTTAATTCTTTGCTCCCTAACTATAGAGGTCAGTACAACAACTTTCATTATCTTGTTCAATGTTTTCTTGAAGTGAATGGAGAGTTTGGGATCTTGTATTTTCAGCACATCGTCCTATTTTGATGCCTTGTAATGTAGAAGTTAAGCAGGGAGACCTGAAGAGCCATTCTTATATGGAGTTCCTAATAGTAATACACTTAAGAGTTCAGGTGGTTTTAGCTGTTTTCCCTTCATGGTGGGAATATCAGTGTAGGTAGAATGGTTGTTGATGAAAAATTGCAGAATTGAATGGTTCATGCTCAAAGCAGTAGCTTTTCTCTTTAAAATGGCATAAAATAAAAGTATGAACAGACAGGAAATGCAGGAGAAGCTACTAAACCATTTTGATTATACTGGTTTTCTGCTTTCAGGGGAGAGAGGGTAGCATAGGATGGGACTTGAGGTGGATTTCTTGTCCTGCTGATCTGGGGCTCAAGCAGAGCTGATGGACAAGGAATGATTTATGACCAGATACACATTTCATCAGTAGGAATATTTCTTCTTATCTCAAGTAGTGAAGCATTTTTCCAACCTATGGTCTCTGAGACACAGCATGTCCCTGTTGCACATTTCATGAAGGTTAGAGGTGGGTGCCTTTGATCTTTTCCATCAGATTTACTCTATGGCAAGTGTCTTGCCTTTTCTTTTTGTGGAGAATCACATTCTGTTCTGCAGGGGCAGCTTTCATTGCTGCAGGCATTTCAGCCTGGCACATCACTTCCATCCAGATCTCTGCCGATATCCTCGTCCCTGTGCAGGGGGAGGAGGCTTATAAGGAACAGAAAGGTGGGGAGAAGAGATGGAAAGGTTTTTATCTTCAGGGCTGTTCTATGCCATTGCACAGACTTCCTGAAACAGTTGCTCTGCTATTTGTTCCAGCTATCAAATCCAGAAGGAAATCCCTAATTTGGTGTACGATTTCTTTCTAATTTCAGTCTATAAAGTGAAATGAGGACATGATTCAATACTGAAGGAGAACATCAGTCTTACTCCTTGAAAACTTTGGTTTTGGTATCTGCATGAATTTGTACTCTGAAGAATTTTCCACCGGGATAGCAAGTGGCCTCATAATTTGCTGTGGAGGATGAGAAAGATTTGCTGTTGGATGCAGTTCAGCTAATACTAGATTTCTCGTTTTGGGACAATGTGCTTGCTGTACTTCCTGCATTGACTAGTCATTATTGATATCCCCATCCTCCCCCTGCTCCCTCCTTGACTCCTTGGGAAGGTCATACACCTGGGATTTACAGCTCTTTTTGGTATATGGTGACTGTTACAGCAAAGATGAATGGGAAGGGAAGGCCTTGTATGTTCCTCTGCCTGAAAACTTTCTCAAGGTTAGAGATCTCGGGTGACTTTTATTGTTACCTTTTCTGACAACAGCCTCTCAATATGAAATAAAAAACTGAAATAGAAGAGTGGCAACTAACTGGAGATAGACCTGAAAAGGATTGGCATGGAGATACAAATTGCTTATTGTTTATAGTATTTGTCTACTTAAAACCCACTTCTCTCTTGAGAGCCTGGCTTACTTAAAAAGGAATTGCTGCACTGAGAGAAGTTTCCTATATCCTAACTGTGTTATAGAAACATGTTGTGAAAGCGGTTGCCATGAAATTGAATTACAGGTGTTGTATTCTTCATTGCTTAAATTGCTCTATTATATCACAGGGCTCATCGTTTTGTTTTGAACAAATAACTGCAATTTAGTAGGAGCCTAAGAGATGACGGTATTAGCAGTCAGGGGTTGTTTAAGGCTTCCTTAATGATGGAAAATTGTTCTTATCCATTTACCATGTGTTGCCTTCGTAAAAATGCATGTGCGGTGAATGGGAAAGGAAAATGGTTCCCTCATGGCATCTTTTTCCTCAGTTTGTTTTTATATTTTTCAGTGTGTGAAACAAACTCCAGTTGGTTTTTGCATTAATCAAGGCAATATGGTCATTCATATGTGACTTTGACACAGCTCTGATACATCAAATGGTGGCACTGGATGTAGTCAGATGTTTCACTTCATTCACTTTCAGTTTGCTGGAATTAAGTACATGGTTGCTCAACCTAAAACTTCCCAGGTTTTCATCGATTAGGGTTTTGAAAGGTCCTTCAGGAAATTTTTAAAAATAATGCTCCGTGGTGAAAGCAGTTATTGTTTTAGGCCAGAAATTGAAACCAGTTGGTCTAGGTTTAGATTCCTAGTTTCTGCTCTGTGTGCTCCTTTCTCCCCAGCCCCCTCAGACCCAGTTGCCTTTTCTTGGATGTCCTCTGCAGTTTACCCTGGAGCTTAATGTCTGTGAATTGCTGCTTTTGGCTTGGAAACAGGGTAACTCCAACAGAAAAGGGATGCTTGCAGAGACCTTGGGCTTGAAAATTAACCTTGCCTCCCCTACTTCCAATCCAGCTCTATATTAATCTACAAAAGACACTCTGTACTGACATTCAGAAGCAAAAACGGCTGTATCATGTGGCTCAGAACAAGCTTTATCAGTTTCCTCTGTTCCAGCCTGTTAGTAGTCTAGATATTTGGTAAAGTGTTACATATTTCTCCAATTTCACAGAGAAAATGAGGTTAGGAAGGATAAGGAGAGGTCAGTTTGTCCGTCCCTAGCCTGAAGGCAGGACCTGTTCTTCCAGGTCCTGCTTTATCCTTGACAGATGGCTGTCTGATGTGTCCTTAAAATTCCTCAGCCATCGAGATTTGCTTACTTGCTTCGAGGTGTCACTTGTGGAAAGCCAATTAAATCTGCTTCAATGATCTTATTTTGCCCGTGTTCCATTAGCAATTAGGATCAGTTTTCTTGTTTGTGTCAGGTTTTTTTATATACATGTTTTTTTGCACATGTTTTTGGTTTATTTTCCCCTTTCCTAATCCTCTCCAGATTTGAAATGTGATTTTTCAACATCTGCTTTTAGCCAGTTTATGTGTCAAGCTCTGCCCACTTGGCTGAAGGTAGTATACAAGTTCCAAGTACTTCAAAAATTTCAATTTCATGGCAATCTTTAACAACAAAAAAGGGAGTGGGGCAATTTTTGGAGTGAGTTCTTTTGAGTGCTTATTTTTGCTGATAAGACTTATATTGGTGCTTTTACTCTTGTCTCTTGAAATGTGGTATGAGAAAATAAAACTGCTTCACAAAGTTCTGTGAAAAATTAATGTGCACTGTAATTTAGAAGATGGATCACTGGAGGGCATTTAAATGTTATGTTTTTGTTTTCTGCAAATTTTATTTTAAGGGAAACCAAATACCTAGCATGGACTTTTTCAGAAATTCAACTAAGGGCTGCTGGTATTAAAAGAATTAAGAGAGGAGAAATGAGGGGCACAGACTGCACAGCCTAATGAGGGGACATAAGCCTAATGATCCAAAATTGCAAATTGCCCAGATTACAAAGCACTGTCCCCTGCATGCAGCTCTCCTTTTAGAGCTCTCCAGAGCTGCTGAGGATTCAGATGTGCTGGCAGTGTCGTGTGCCTGTCCCAGCAGCCCCAGAGCCCCTGTGTGACTCCAGCCAGTGCTGCCACTGTGAGTTGGTGCCATGTGCTGACAGAAACCTTTGCAGGCTCTGACCTGCACTGCTGGACAAAGCTGGAGTGGGCAAGGCAAGCACTGAACTTGTGAGATGGCAGGAGAGGAGTGGTGTGGTGCAATACCAGAGTTCCAGGTTCCCTTGCCCAGCACACCTTTGGTTCTCTGCTGTTGGAGGCAGACTGGGTGTCGTGGTTTGGCATTGACCAAACTCCAGGCACCCACACAAGTTCTTCACTCACCCTCCCCTGCCACAGCTGGGCAGAGGAGAGAAAAATTTAATGATGGTTTCATCTGCTGCACTGCAGGGTGAGAGTCTTAAAAGGGCAGAGGTGTTTTGATGGGACAGCAAAACTAGAACCCAGGGCTGCAGATAAAAGAAAGGTAAAAATGCATTTTTTTTACAGAGGAGTGTTTACCTTCTCGCTGCCTGCTCTTCCTGACCCATAAAGGCTGCCAACTGTGGTGTCAAGCTGATAAAATGTTCACACAGCTCTAGCCAGAGCAATGAACTATAACCAAAATAACTGAGGGATGTTTGGATTTTTTTCCCTTGGCTTTTGCCAAGAATTCAAGCAAAAGAGTAAAAATGTATTTTTCTCACCAGTGTCATTTTCTACTCCTAAAATCCATTTGTGTGAGCATGTCTGTCTTACCTTTGGGGTGCTGGTTATTACAGGTCAAGAATGAAACACAGCCTTGGCTTCAGTTCTGTAATTTTGATAATAGTGAGGTACTTGATAGTCTTGTGCAGCCTGTGTACCTGAGAGATGTGAAAACCAGGTATTTCTTCTGCTGATGTCTGATTACTCATCTGAGTAAACTGGAATAATTCAGGGGAAGTCTTTGGTTTCCTTTAGAAATAGAACAAAGCATTTTGCATCGAGTGCAAAATCATTTGTGATAAGTGGTGAGATTACTAGTCAAAGCAGAATAAAAAACTGGGAGAGATGTAATTCATTGTTTTATTTTTTTCAAGCTGCTGACATGACGTGAGAGTTGCTAATACAGTCTGAAGTACAAATGATCTGCAAAATTCCCTGATAACTACCTGGGAATTCATATTCCATCAGCAACTTCTATGTTATCATAAATGAGACAGCTTGAAAGGCACTTGTTGCATTTTGTATTGCATGCAAAAGTCATTTACACTTCAAATGAACTAGCCTAGATTATTTTTGATGGTTTTCTTCTGCACAGCTTTCATAAGCAATGGAACAATGCTGAATTACTACTCTATAACATTTAACAAGAATCACGGGGTGAGGAGATGTGGCAAATAAAAACCCTGGTGCAGCTGCTAGCAGCTGGGATTGTAAAAACAGGGCTTCAAGTCAGATTGGGATGTCTGATCTCCTCTGAAAATTAACAAATGCTTAGATTTTAATTGTAATCTGTTTTTCTGCTCTGATAACAGAGCTCAGAGGATGAATGTGTGTTTGTCTCCTGCATCCCCAGGTTTAACCCCAGTGGCTGGTTTCCATCCATTGTGAATGGTCATGAATTCAGGAGTGGAGCAGAGAGAGAGGATGAGCATGGAGTTTGGTCTCCATCCTGGAGGTGAAATAAACCTAAGGGAGTCTCTCCAAAGCTCCAGGGCTCAATTCTCAGCAGAGTTCAGTATAACTGAGGCTGAGGATCTATCCATGTGACTTCATCTGTGCCGTGTACACCAGCTGGTGATATACAAATGCATGTTGAGGTGATGTGGGCCATGTGTAAGGATGAAGCAGGAATGTGCCTAAAAGCCTTCTAATCTCCAGTTTGTTCAATTCCTGCTATTTATCTCCCCATCACCGTTCCAGTATCTCTGTATTAATCTGGAAGGCTCTCCATGCTGAATATGATGAATGTACAGAGGTCCAAAAAGGCCTGGAATGCTCATGGCTGCAGTGTTAAAGATAATTATATGGTGTTTGTAGTCCAGATGCAATCCTGGAAAGCATGAAAACAGCTTTGGGATGTACACTCATCATGCTAGGAGAGGTCAGCAGGAGGTGGATGCTCACAAACTAATTGGACTTCTGGGATTCTGCTTTAAGGAGTGCCTTCATATAAAACAATATGTGTACCCAGGATGTGCTGCTAGGTTGTTTCTTAAACTGACAGTTGTTTTAAGATAAGAGATGTTTTTATTTCACTGAAGCCCTTTTTCTCCAAGTCCAAAAGAGCCTGGAAACTATTATCTCATGGAAAAATACCTTGGGGTATTGTGTGTGAAAAAGGTGATGTGTTCTGCAGTGCTGGCAGGGTCACCCTGCCTGCCTCAGTCTCCTTTCTGAATGCTGTTTATGAAGGAGAAAAACTGGCTTGAAATGCAAAGGATGTGAGTGGCTGTGGGTTTTATCTAGCATGGTACAAAGTGGCCCATCGTGATTTGAGGGAGCTGTTGCTACCTGGGGGACGCTCTTCATCCTCCCTGCGTGGCTGGAGTGATAGGAATGCTGTGTGTTGACTTTTAATGAATATTCATCAGCTCTGTGTGTGTGTGTCGCGGTGGGGCTTTATAGCCTGTCACTGCAGCCTTATCTTAGGCATTAGGGAGAGGGGGCATCTCCTGGGTTTGGTGTCTGATGTTGGGCAGGGTAAAATACCTCACCCTGTGAGCCAAAACTTGTGGGTACTGAAAGGGAGCCCTGCACTGCTCAGAGAATACCAAACAGGGAGTGCCCAAGGACAAGCAAACGTAGGAAAATAAAAAAGAATCCTGAGTAGGCAGTAAATATTGTGCTTAGGAGGCTTCTCTTCTCATCCTCTGAATTTATGGCCTCAGTGCCTGCACTTTCCATCTTGCATCACCGTTCTGGGCCTGCCTAGGTGATTGTGTGCTGACCTTTTTCATTGTTTATAACTCCTGCATGCCAGGATAGTACTAATAGGGTTGTGGGACACATTTTAAAGCCCCCCAAGGTTGTTTTGTTGTTTTTATTTCCTGTGATAGGGTTACCCTTTCCCGCTACTCTGCTGGTCTCTACTTGCTTCTAAAAGGCCTTTCATGATTCCCAGTGCCCATCCAGAAACACTTGCAGCCTCTGTCCTTGAGATGTCTGGAGACATTTGGGTTCTGCCATCTTAGGCAAAGCTCTGAGTTTTGGGAGCCAAGTGGGGATCCTGCTGCTGGCTTTTATTGGGATTCATGTTCTCTGGACTTATGTCTGTAAGATTTAATAGTCCAGCCTAAACTACTCATCTGGGTGTCCCTTTCAGTGCGTGGGCAGAGGTGGCTGCAGATGCTGTGTTTGTTGAACACCATCTCTCTTCTCACTGTTGGGCATGAGTGCTGGTTACTGGAAAAACCAACACCAAAAGGTCTCTACTCTTCCCTCCTGGGCTTCACCTTCTCTAGCACAAAGTACAGGACAAAATAAATTTAAACCAGAAAGTTCATCTCGAAACGAGATCGTGCTGCTGAATATTCCCAGAGCCTTGTGTGATGCACTGTCCTTGCTGTGGAGAGGGAGGTGCTGGGGTGAAGAACAGAGGAATGGAAAGAAAATTGCCTCCATAAAGCAGTTACTGAGGTGGATGAGCCACATTTGACATGTCATACTTGGCCTGTTCATTGAAATAGGTTTCACTGTGACATTGTTTGCAGGATCACTTTGCATCTCAGCTTGTTATGCCCTTTCTTTTCCTAGTACCTTGTATCTGGATAAAAACATGCTTTTTCCTTCCTATTTTTTTTTCTTTGGATTAGCAGCAAATCACTGCTTCTTTGTTAGGTGATTGAGGTTTTAATTTTCCATGCTGAAATCACCCAGCAGCTGTTTAAATGAAAAATCTGTTTTGTAAGAAAAACAGAACAACCCAAAAATTACCAGTAGCTAAAAAATACTCGCGGCATCTGTTGTTTAACTGTATCCATGTTGCAATTAACAACAAACTGTAATAACATATCAGCATTTAGCTCCATTAATTTTATTTCTTTTTTTATATTACTTTATTATTCTTTCAAATGGGTTCTGCAGAAGTATAAAAAATACTAAGAATACTTCATAAAAATGAATAGGCAAATATATAAGCTTATAATTTTGTGCAAAGTCTGTTGGAGACGTAAAATTTTTCTTAAACAAATTGATAGAAAATTATAACACTTCCAGAAAAAAAGGTATATGAGCAATGATTAGACTCACACCTGTTCAGCCACTAAAACTTAATTGCATGTGATTTTGTGTTTGAGGGCTCCATATTTCACTCCTGTCATGCTGTTCAATTTGTGGTCTCTGTATTATTATTATTTTCTTATTTCTCGCTTACACATGGCTACAGACAGGTGTTCTTTGAGTCATTACAGTTCAATATCATATCAGCCCCTGAGTTTATGTTTAAAGCTGTTTCCAATCAGTGTAAACTGGCCTGAGGTTGGCTTAGATAAGTGATGGAGGCAGCTCCTCAGGCACGTTCCCAGCCCCTTGCCCTGCTGTGGAAGGACATGGTTCCAGGCTCACAGGTCTGACTCATCTCTTGCCTCTGGCAGTAATTTAGCTAATTAGCTCAAATGTACCACCTGAACTTAAATGAACTCCTGCGTGCAGGTAAAATCTGGGCCTCTCAGTTTTATGCACTGCTGACATCAGTGTGTGCAGGGTCTGACTGACTGTAATTTTTCTAATTTGTGGAGCAGAATTTGTGAACAGGACACCCATTCCGAGTATTCCATGTGCAGATAGTTGATTGAATAGTTCAGTCAGCTGTTGCTGAGATGTATCTGCAGAAATATCCTCTCCACCCAGTTGATGCATCAAATGGAGACACTTAAGCTGGTGTTCTGGTTTTTACTTTTTCCTTCTTTCCTTTTTTTTTTTGTGCGTGGTGGGAAGATGATACATTGTGTGTACATGTCTCTGTGTTCCACAGTATTAAGTGTAAGGTCTGTATATAAATGCAGCTAATGAAATTGGGGACCGTGTGGCCTCCAACCATTTAAAATAATGGCATGAGCAATCTCACTCCATTACCTTTGAGTGGAGGAAGTTCATGCTGAAGTGCTGGTTCCCCCAGGAGCCAGGGAGCCCTGATTGAATCTTACTTGCAGAATGGCCAGTGAAGAGAAGTTTGTTGCAGGGCAGATGACAGCTCTGACTCAACAGAAACTGCAGTGCTCAGGGGAAGGGCTGCCTCGAGCCTGTTAATGCATTTTTCTTTCTCTTTCACTGCTGTCTTGCAAGTTTTGCAGCAAAGGCACGTGCCCTGTGTTCGTGTATTCCAGAGGCAGAGGTGCAGTGGTGCCAGAACGGTTGTGATGGGTGATGCTGCTCTCCTCTGTTCTTGGCTGCAGTGGCTTTGGGCTTTTATTCTGCCAGCCCTGTGGTCCAGAGCAAATAGTTCCTTTAAGAGTAACTATTAATTAATTAATTAAGCATTAATTAATTAATGCTGGTTCTCCAGAATTAAAAACTCTCTCCTGTCTTCTGGCATACTTTTAGCAGAAGACTACTTTAAATTGGTGGGAATTTTCTTGACTGCCCACAAGGTCCTTCTCACAAAGAGGATGACCAGGCCATTAAGCAAGCAACTCTCCTTTTTATCCTGTTGTAATGTGTTTCAAAGCACAGAAGTTGTTGGGAAATGCTTAACAAATGAGTTTTGACACAGGTTGATGAGCTGATGTGTGCTCTGCTGCAATCTGTGTGTCTGGAGCCATGCCCATGGCTGGCGGGGTGTTGTTTCTGTGAGGAGACAGACAGACCATCCCCTCGTGGCCACTTGGCAAGGAGAACTTCGTTTCTCACCACCACTGGTGAATATTGTGGGCATGAGAAGCCTGAAAATGCGTGATGCTCCTGCCTTTGGCTCGAGATTCACTGTGGATCCTAAGCCTGCTTTCTGTTCCTGCAGGAAAAGCTCTTGGGGACTATTTCAGGACTCTGGGGAAGTTGCTGTGCACCAACCGCCAGCATGAAACATTCCTGGTTTTGCAGAGGAAAAATAAAATTGCTCCAGACAAAGGGCTGTAATATTTGAATGTAAATACATCTGACAGAAGTTGCAGTTGCATGCATATCAGGACAGGGCAGTACTTGACTATAACCATGAGGACTGAAGTGAGCTCACAGTTCTGTAGAATGCTACAGAAGTGGGCTTGCAGGGTACTGGCCTGTATCGAGAGGAAACAGGGCTTCTGCAAGACAAATAACAATTCCCAAATGCTTATCTAGCACAAACACATTGAGCAAAATAAAGTTGACTCTTTCAAGTGAACATTTCATGCTGATGAGAAAACCTGGTGACGTCTTTGGTGGTGGAAAATAACCGGAAAAATGGAAGTTTGAGAGGGAGAGAGGAGTACAGGTGGAGGTGCAAATCTAGAAGAGAGACAAATCAGCTGCAGCTTCTTCTTCACTCCTCTTCCATCCCTGTGGGATTGTGGGCAAGGGCTCATGTGATGTGGGCAGCAGCTGAATGGAGCAGCAAGGTGTGTGTGCTGGAACTCCATCCCCCTGGACACAATGGATCACTCTGCCCTGTCTTGTCAATGTGGTTGCTAACTTTGTATTTTCTGTAGTGACACTGTGCAAGGCAGCCTCAGCCTTTGAAGAAACTCTGGCTATTATTTTCTTTATCTCCAGAAATAACCCTCTGCACACCCAGGATCAATCTGAGACTGCCTTTTATGTGCGGCTTTTCCCAGCCTTCCCACAGTTTTACAGGCATATAATAATTTTACCAAAGGAAACGTTGCAAATCCAAGGAATTCAGAGTTAAGCTTAAGTACGTCATAAACCTCAATGAGAGGGTTATTTTGCTGTACTATTCTATCATGTTGGGGAATTAATTTATCAGAAGTGCACAAGGAGGTTGGTGCTTCTCTCTCCCACGTAGCTTAGAAATGTATGGGTGAATGTAATGGGACTTCTCAATTTCCTGGAATTGGAGCGTGATGGGATTTTTTGAGGATACTGAAGGGCTCCCACTTCTGTGTGTGTTATTGAAAATGGCATGTGAACAATGTGCCACAAAGGTGGTTTGCAGAGCCTTGTGTTTCACTGCCCAGCTTGAAGCTTTCAGCCTTGAGATTCCCTTTGCAAGTTTGTGAAGGGAGAAGGAACACCTGGAAAAACTTGTGATGTTCTGAATGTAGGGGATGTAGTTTTTTGGTTCAGTTAGCCTGGCACACTCACTGAGGTAAAATCATGATGGCATATGTAACATGTTGGTGTGTGGACAATATTGCATTTGAATGCCACTTGAAAAATGTGATGGTTCTAGTGCATAATTATAAATTATCTCAGGCTTTTATAATTAGCTTTGCCTGGTAAGATGTAATAAAATGCAATATTTGTCCTTGTGTGAGACAGTTGATTGATTTAATTACAGCTGTGATGAAGAGCTCATTTTGCTTCTAAGTTTCTTTCCAGTTTAGGTTCTTTTGCCTTTGAAGATGCGATTGCTGCTGATTTGGGGGATCACTTGGAATTCCTGTCTTGTGAGAGGCAGGGCAGGACACTGAATAATACAAAGTCTCTTGAAGCTGATTCACCCTCTCAGATAATTTTAGGATTTGGATTCCACTTGTGTTAATGACAAGAATTATGCATAAAATACATTTCTGAACTGGTTCTAAGTTTGGTGCAGCTTGAATCTGAGCTTTGGGTTCAAACCTGCTCAGACTATTAAGTGTTAAGTTATTAATAACTTTTTTTACTAATAGTTTTTAAAGAGATGGAAATATGATCTAGTATCCATATAATCTGCTACTGTCAGTTTGAATATTTGTAATATTTAGCACACCATGCTGCAAATGAACTTAGGAGTTGGGGCTGAAAAATTCAGTGTTTCTGTCTTTCTTCTCTCATCTGGGCGGGTAATCCCCCACTAACCAAATAAATTTAAATATTAAGCCTAGATCAGATCCCAAGGCTTTCATCTTTTCTGTTTGTGTAAAAGCTTCATTTTGATCTGATGGAAAGGTCATAACTCAGGGCAGCAGTTTCCCATCAGTGTCTTTCAGGTGGACTCACCTTTCACTCTGTTGTGTTTTGTGGTTTCCTCCCATTTCACACTGCTTGGTTTCCGATCTTCCCTCTGTCCTTCCTTTGCAACCATCTACTTTATTTTAATCTTCTTGACAGGACCCTCTTATCTGTTCTTGCCAAGCTTCATTTAACCAAGTCTGCCTTGAGCAGATTTGTCTTTCTGCCTTCCGATTTCTCCGCAGGGTGTGCCATGAGCAGGCCCCGAGCTCCCATCAAAATGTAATTTTTTGATAATTTTAGGCTCTTGCATCCAGGGTTTCTGTTCTCCTGGGAATATGAAACCTGGACATGGCCATGGGTGGGAAGATCTGTTGTTTCTGTCTTCTGCTCTTCCTCCAAACCCAGTCCTGGCCTCTGCCAGTCTGAGACCTCCTCTGTTGCAGCAAAAAAAACCCCAAAAAACCCACAAAAAACTTTGCCTTGTGCCTCCTGCTGAATTCGCCCCGTTTGTTTCAAAGACCAGGCTGGCCACTGGCTCTGTTTGAGTAGTAGAAGATGATTTTGTAGCAGTGAATTATTGCAGGGCTGGTGGCCAGCAGCCTCTGTCTGAAGGCTCTTTTTTGGAGCATGTGAAGATTTATGGGCAGCTCCAGCAAGTGCTGAGTGTGCTGTTGTGTGTTGGGCCAACTGACTGCACTGCACATGGAAACATCTGAGCCTAAGGTCTTCTTCAGTAACTGAAATACATTCCTTGGGGAGCCTGAAGTGGTCAAAATGTTGGGTTGTTTTTTGTTTGTTTGTTTGGGTTTTTTTAAGCATCTAAAAGTACCATATACTGAATGGGATATATGAAATTGAGAGCATTTATGTTTTCTTTTTCTCATTTTTTAAAATTCAAAATTAGAGGCTGTTTAATTTTCTTTTCTCCCTTGTGGGTGAATCTTTCATAGCAAAGTATTGCACTTTCCTAATTCTCCTCATTTCGCATATAGCTTTGAGTGATAATTTCTATCCTTTCTTGATAAATAAAGAATTTTCATTTCAGGACACATTTGAATGCCGTTTAAAAATAAAATTGATTTTCCATCTGTATGTAATTAAATTGTGTGGTCAGAAGGAAATTGTATTGGAATAACAAATCTGGTGTTTTTTCCTCTGTTTGTGTATGTACTTAAAAAACAAAGGAAATCAAAACCACTTGGAAAGTATTGATGGAAAGGAAGCTGTAGTGTCTGATGCAGCAAGGGAAAAAGACTTATTTTTTATTCTGTCAAAAGAGAGAGGTCACTCTGAGACTCTGGTACTGAAGTTGCCTGTGTGATATAGATTTTGAAATTGCAGTGTGATTCCTCACTTTTTAATAAGCAGAGAAGTGCAAGAGAACTTTCACAAATTAGCTTCACTACCCAGTGATATCTGTGGGGATGAAAAGGGAAGAAAACCTCATGAGAGTAGGATGATTAATTGGTTTAAACATTGTATCATTTAAAAAATCTCTGATGTGGAGTTCTGTTTAAAGCATGTCTCAACTGGTAACATCCACACTTGTTTTATTTATTATGTTTAATTATTATGTTTATTTATTATGTTTATTATGTTGTAATCCATTAAAAGGTATATAATGGGCTGCTCTTCAGTTCTAGTTGTATCCTAGTAGCTGTTTTCTTTATTAGTATAAATATTAGCTATGAGAGAGCAAGCGTGCTTTAAATTTCTCTTCATTCCAAAGTCTGTAATTAGCTGAAATTTATCCTTTGCTAAGGGGAAAATACTGCATTTGGGCTGTTGTTTCCCTTCCTCATGGCCCAGCATTTGGCCAGAGCAGCCTGTTGTGGTTCAGCAGCAGCGGAATGTATTGTACATGTCATATTTTGCATATTCAGAGCTATCTAGCTGTAATGTTGAATTTTTACCTCAGTGTGACCAGTTAATGGGTGGGTGCACTATGGTAAAACGTCTACTTCTATCTATCATGAATGTGAGCTTTCTATTTCTCCAGTTTCCCCTCAAAAAAGAAAAGACCAAACCCCAATGAACAACAAAAATATCTTTTTGTGTTTGTTTTAGCACAGCAAACTTGCTGAGGTGCATTAGGTCAGTCCACAAGATTGTTTGTTCCTATGCAGTGCAGTGACTGCCCTGATTTTGGGTGGCTAAAGATACCTCCCTGTTCTGAGTTTCATTGCATCTTCTTTTCCTGCACCCTGAAAAATGGAGACTTTAAAATCATTTCACCTGCACAACTTGTAAATTACTTTAGGATTGGTCTCTGAGCTAGCATTGGATCTTGTTAGGTGTTTGATTTGAACACACTTTATGTGTGAAAACATGCCAAAAAGTCATGAACTTGAAGAAAAAGACGTGATTCCTGCAATTCAAGCAGTAACTGAGCACTTTGTGGATCATACTGGTTCAGTGTGAGGCAGCAGCAGCCTGACCCTCACTCTGCAGGCTGAGGTTGTGTGTTGGCTCTTCTGAACCTGTCACAGTCAGAAGCTCACTGCAATTAAAGTCCCAAATGTTTAATGAGATGCAGGCAGATAATATTGTCTGGCATTTTAGATAATACTCAAGATGCTGAAAAGCTTCAAGAGGAATTAAGGGGAAAAGGATTGGCTATTCCTGTTGAGGACAGTGATTGGTGAGGGGATGCAGCTGCATCCCAGTGGGGTGAGTACCACTCCCTCCCTCACCCTGTCTGGCATTGCTGGCTTGGACCAAATGCCTGGGGAAGTGGCACATCACAGCCATCTGCAGAAATTACATGGCTGTGACTCTCTGCCTCCTGGGGATGTGTGAGAATAAATCTGATGATGATGAGGTCCTTATGGGTACAGCAGTAACAGGGCCAAAGGAGGCTCTTCAGACGGGAGGTGGGAAGGGGCTGGGAGCAGAGCCTGGAAAGTGACTTTTTTTTTTTTAAAGCAGCTGAAATTTGCATGCAGGAAGTTTGTACCCACACCATGAGATTAAAATCACTGCCTCTCTCATGTGACAAAATTTTTCCTGTTCCTTCAGCACTGCCCTGTGTCTGTGTCTCAGGGGAAAATCGAGCAGTGAATTTTGCCGACTGCCTCGTGCCGGTTCCTCCAGCCCTGCAGAGGAGTCAATCTTTCTCCCTGAGAAATCTGAGTGTTAATAATTTCTGGCAAGTGTTGTGCTGAAGCAGACAATTCTCTAACACCAGCCAGGCGTGTTGAGGAGTTACACTGGACAGAGCAAGGAAAACACTTCATTCATGTTTGAATTCCTCGCCTCTGCACAGCCTCCCAGGGCAGCCATGTGAGCCAGGGCAGATCCATTTCACACTGATGCTTTCCCTTGGAAATGCCTCTGCTGATGGTCTAGTGGTGGCTGCTATTTTCTGTGAGAATACCCCCTGGCTTGAGATTCAATAGTAGTTAAAAAATTTTCCTGCTTTTTTTAAAGGTGAATGAAAGTGGTAAGGATATCCAGATTTAATCTTGCCTCATGGTGGGCCATCTGTTCCCTAATGTCACTTGGTCAATGGGAACTGTGGGCCAGGTATATTCATTTGGGCATTTTCAACAGATTTATTTGCTAAATGTAAGCCTGGTTAATTATTTTATTGTTAGTTTTTTTTTTAATTAGACCTTCCCCCCACCCTCAGTATTTCTACCTATTTTTTTTTCTCCAACGTTTTTAAGCTGTTTTGCAAATGGATGTTAGAAATTGGATTGACTGGAAAAAAAAATATTTATGATAAAGGAGAAGTTTTGACTGTGTTTCCAGTACTGTTTTATTTAAGTCATTGGGGAAAGATCAGCAAGGTGGGCTAAGTATTCCAGCATTTTCTTGTGATATTTTTCAATTTAGAAAGAAAAGGTGGTTTATAGCTAAGTCTCACTTGGAGTTGCTGGTGCTTGCCTGATCTCCACGGGGATTTCCTGAGTGTGGTTGTCCATGCTACATAAAGATCTCCCTTTCCTGACAGATAGGAGATGTGTGAGAAATTACTATTTGTACCATTAGAATATCATTAACTACTCTGCTTGCATCTGGGAAGACCTTTTCTGTTCTTTGGGGACGACATCCTGGAGCTCTATCCTATTGATTCACCTCTCAAGCTGAAGCTGCTGTGGGGTCAGCAGGTGTGTGTGGGCTCAGGGATAACGAGCTGCTGGATCCCACTTAATCCACAGGAGCTGACTGTGGGTAAATATGAGGTAGCTCAAGGCTGCTTGACTTGGCTTTAGGAAAATATTTGTAATCACAAATATCTTTTCAATATCAACATTTTCTAGGCCAAGGAGATTCAAGGGTTTGTGGAACTGTTTTTAGATCTCCGTTTCATTGTGTTAAGTAGGATATAAACACCAAATCAAGTGTCTTTTAATCTTTATGTCCCCAGTGCAAGGGATATTTTTGTGATAGATACTCTTTAAAAATTGTTGAAAGCAGTAGAATAGTTCTGTTTTTAAAATATAACATTTTCCATGCAAGAAGAGATCAACACGGTGCTGTTTAATGCTGTGTAAATATTTGTATATAAATAGAATAATCCTTTTTTAAACAAATAACTCCGAGGAGAGTAGATTTCCTTTGTGCAGAGATTGTGCATGTAATAGTTTTCAACTACCAGTTTAGCAATGCATTCAGATTGTAATTTTATTTGCCTGAATTGTACCAGGGACAATGGCAGAGGAAGCTGCCAGCAATGCTCACTACATGACAACAGCAGTTCAAACACTCACAGGTATTTTGCCAGTGACACTTTCCCTGTCTTCCCTTTCTATTTCTAATGGATCCCTGATTGGAATTATTGTCCAATTTTCAGGACATTTTGTGGCAGTTCATGCTTCTCTAAGAGGTTTCTAATGAAGTTGGAAAAGCTGTAAAGTGAGATCAAATTTTACTAAGCAAAAGAATATTTTTTCCCAGCTAAACTAACTTTTAAAAATAATGAGAGGTCTAGATGCACTGCACTCTAAAATGGGTGCCCTTTAGATACCTAGAATGAAATAGCATTTGTGTTCAATGATACTTAATTTTTATTTCCCTCTTTTTATTTAGAACGAGTGAAAGTGACACATTGCTATATTTCCAGATTGCTGCATTATTCTTACAAAGTGGAAGGGTGCTTCATATTTCCCCTGGCAGTCCTGAAAAACCATTGTTCATGACTTCAATTCGAAATATTTTTTCCTAAACACCTGTAGGAGTAAATCTGTGCAGCAGAGGCACTTTTAGAGATCAGGAGCCAGCTTTCTGCTCAAAAAGCTGGAGCTTTTTGCCCAAGCAGAATAAAAGAAGTGATTGATGTCTGAGCTGAGTTATCTGGGTTTTTTAATTCTTCTCCTACCTATAATTTCCTCTTGCTCTCACCTTATGCCATATGAGGTGGTAGTGAAACAGCTGTCCTAGGATCTAATATGAGATATTTTCCCAGCATATGGTGGGAGTTTTAACTTGGGGTGTGCCTTGAATGCCAACAGCTTTAGCTGCTGCTGTGGAATAGAGGTGTTAGGATGACTGGAGCATACCCCAAAGGCAAAATCCAGTTGCTGGGATGCTTCTCCTCCTTCAAACCGAGATGATTCCTTAAACCCACTCATTTATTTTTTTTTGGTGTTAAAGAATAACTGCTAGCACTGAAAACCAGGTCTGTAACATGAGCTTTGAAACAATTCACATCCTGGAAATGAAGTGTGAGCTGGAGCTGGTAGATCAAAGCCCAGCAGTGAGTGCTGGTGAGGGATAGAGCTGGCAGGACACACACCGGGATACAGCTCCATCAGCTTTAAATGAAGTGAATTACTGTTTAGTTAGAGAGTCCCAGGGCACTGCCTGTGGTGTTTCTTCTCAAATCCTGGTGGCCAGCATAACAATATATCTGCTTGATGAATGGAAAGAGTTTATATGAATATCCAAACAAAGCAAGTATTTGGAAAACACTTAAATGAGCAAAATAAAGAGCATCAAGTGGAACACCACTGAAAATTTGTAAGGAAGGGACAAGAGGAGCTGAAAGACATCTCACCCAAATATTTCAGTAATATTCAAAGAACTCATTTTTCTGGCCAACTATGGGCTGACTTTCAGTTCTTTGGAGCCCGCACTGATTCCCCTGTTTCAGGAGCCTGTGCTTGGCTGGTTCTCCTCACACAGCTTGAGGGAAGCAAACAGCTCCAGTGCTGCTCCTCCGGGCTTTGGTGTGAAAGTTGTTTCTTTTCCTTACAAGATTTATGTGCTGCTTTCAGACACACACTGATGGCTTCTTGCTGAAGCTCCTGCTTCTACACTTCCTGTTTGGTAGAAATTCACATGGATTTGTTAATTGCAGTGGGGTGATCTGATTAACCTGAGCTGAGATCTAGTGCTTAGGGAAATTCTCAGCATTTTAAGCTAATTTCAGTATAACTTTAAAGGCAGTCGTAGTTAAAATTTAAATTTCTGCTTTAGGAGTGGTTATTTTTGTCCATGCTATTTCCATTTTCTTGTAATCCACTTGGACATGAGTAAGCACAGCAGAGTGAATCCCACAATGTTGATCGTTTCTGGAAAGGGGTGCTCTATGTTGACTAAGAAAATACTGAATTATTAAGTAGTTTTCTAAATATGTTGCCTGTCACAATAAAATTAATGGGATGGTAGATGCAATTGTTACACTGAGGCTAAGACCCAAGATTTGTGGATGGAATAGAAATTATTTTTATGTAGAACAACAGCAAGACTGTATGAAATGCTTCTGTTCAATAAAAGCCTTGCTGAAGTCAACTGAATTGATGTTCATTTGTATGGGAATGTTTTGTTATCTTGCACTGACATTTTTCACAAGAACTTAAATTTTGTCTCAAGCATGATGCTTAGAAAAGCTTTCTAATTTGTAAAGGCAAGCCCATGAAAGACTTCTGTTTATCCTCACCTTTAAAATATACTTATTCCCATCTTTAAAATAATAAACAAAAAAAATCTTGTATAAAAGGCAAGTGGAAGAGGCCACAGAAGATACGGGGAATGGAGCCTTTCAATCTATGTCATAAAATGTCTGCCTTTAATTAGCAAAATCAAGCTCATCAGTGGCCATTAAGGCTCTGGAATGCCATTTAGTGCCTACTGGAATTGCCATTTTGTTGGCCATTTATTCTGTGGTGCCTGGGGACCGTTGTTCATTTGCTCCCATTAATGCCCAGTACCCACTGTGCCTATCCTTTAACCTTACAGTGAATTGTTAATGAGGTTGTCTGGGTTGTGTGTGGTGTTTGGAGCTGCTCCTGGCTCTGCTGGGAACCTCACCTGGCAGAGGTGCTGCTGCAGGAACAGCCAGAGATTAACCAGAATTCATTTTCTTTGCAAGGCTTAAGGTGAAAAAGGAATTTTCCTGTAGATCAGAGGCAAGCACTGTTTTCAGGTTCCTTTTGAGTTTGTTTTGTACATAGGACCTGCTGTCTTCTGGGATAATTTGGGCATTTTCATCTGACTTCTTCCTTCTGCTCGTGTCTGCCTCCTTCACAGGACCCTTTCTGGTTTGAGCAGGGGTCCTTGGTGGTTTTATGTGATGGGATGAGGATGGTGCAGCTGGGAGATGGGGACACGTGGTGGCTGTTGAGGGACAGTGGGATGGGCACTGCTGCTCCTCAGGGACCAGGCTCAGCCCTCTGGAGCTTTGCATTCCAGCCCTGACCCCTCAAGGCAGAGGGTAGCCCTGGTTCCATGCCTGAGGTGTTTTGGTTTTCTGAAATTCTTTTCCCAGGGAATTTTCTGTAAAAAAAAAAAAAAAAAAAAAACAGGAGAAGTGTTTTTGTAAACTGCACCTTTGTTATTTCCCAGGAGGGACTTCTCCTTGATGTCCCTCTGGTCTGACCAATGTGATGGAAGAGGTTTGCCTTTGTTTCACCAATCAAATTGGTCTGTGTAGAATAGTATATAAGGAGACACATCCCAAAAATAAAGGAGTCATTTTCAGCCTTCTGAAGCTCAGAGTTTGTGTCAATTGTGGTGTAAAACCGCATCAGCAGAGCTCACAGTTGGCAGCCACATTATTTTAAAATGATGGGAGCATGACTCCCTCCCATCCCCTTGCCATGGGATGTTGCTGTTCAGGATATTTCGTGTATTGGTGTAATGGTATCAAAGTGTGGAGATTTGGTGGTAGGGAGTAGCATCTGTAAATTCTCATTTATTTAATGACAGAATGTTGGAAAGGGCCTGACAGTGCCATGCTGATTGTTGTGTGTGTTTAATAAAAGTGGCTGTGTGGTAAGTGTCAACTGAACATTAAAATCATATTATTAAATATGGATCTGTGCAAGCTGCTAACTGCTTTTGGTCAATTAATATAAACATGATGCATTCCTTAGTTGTATTAAATATAAGTAAATTTAACAATTAATCTTCATTTAATTAACACTGCAGCTTTGACAGCCTATCACTTAGTGATTGTCATAGACTCTTTTAAGCAGTCAAACCAAATGCTCATGATTTATATAAAAAATTATATACTTACTAATTTATTTTGACTGCTTTTTTGAGAGGACTTGTTTCAGGGAAGCACCTTTTAAGCTAAAGGCTGGATAAATCATTTGAAATGTGTGTGTAGCTGAAATACTGCCCTGACCAGCTGATCTGGCTCTGAAAGCATTGTGCTGCATTACAAGTACACAAGAATCTTTAGATTTTTCTTTGAAACTTGTTGTTCACAGAGACTGTCTGGCAAGCAAGCCCATTCCTACTGCTTAGGGAGTAAGTGCAGATCTCCAGAGTTGAAGAAACCTTTATTAATCCCACCTCTGGTCCTTCAGTCTCATTGATTTTTGACATGGATACTGGAAAACCACTGACTTTTTCTTAATTCACTGTTCCTTCAGCTTCTTTTCTTTTTTTCTCTTTTTTTTTTTCCTTTTTTTTTTGTTATCAGCTTAGGTTGGAACTCTATGGGAAGAATTTAGTGAATATTAAAGAAACAGAAATTTAAATTACAGGGAAAAGGTAATAAATCACTGTGCTTGGTACTCATTCTAAAATTCATCTCATTTAGAGACTTTTTTCCATGGTGACAGAATTAAAATATTAATTTGGTTTTCAATGATTCTCTTTCAGCTGCACTTTGTGTTTCTGCCTTAGGATTTTATAGATTTTGTCACTTTAAAAAATGTAACACTAAGGACAGGGGTTTAATTATCTGATTTACTTTTCCATTTAAACTTCCAGAATGATTTTAATGTAAAGATCTTATCTTTCCTCTATTTGATTATTGGATGTAGATCAATCACGTGGTGATACTTGTATCATCTGTCACATACGTTGGAGAGTGAGGAGTTATCCCATTTAGATGCAGTGCAGCTCAGGAAAGTAAATCCACTTTGGATGCACCACTGCTCTGTGGTCATGGCAAAGGAGAGCAAACTGAGGCAAAATTAGCTCCATTAAAGTTCAAAACAGTTACATAAGATAAAGTGTTTCTATATCTTAAATTTCCAAAAGTAAAAGCATGTTCCAAAGTTGTACCTCATTGTGATGAGACATGGATGGTCTTAGGAAAGGAAGCAGGATTATCCTACTCAAAGACCCATGGAGTCCCTCAGAAAATACACTGTGTACATATTTCCTTGTAAACTCCTTAATCCCTGCATTCCCAGTGATTCAAAAAAAAGCAAAATATGAACTCTTTGGTTGGGTTTTGCTGTGATCCCTTTGAGCTTGTGCAGTCATGAGTAATCTCTTGCAGTGTAGGAACTGGACATTTCTCCAGCTGGTGCCACAGCTTTTAGTCTTTCCCAAAATTAAATTATTCCTTGAATACTGATCTCTAAAGAAGTCTGGTTCTTCTCTGGTTGTGGCAGACAAATGGGATGTCCCCACCAAGGAGATGCTCCTGTAGCTTCTGCTGCAGTGATTGCAAAGTGATGGTTGATTAATTCTCTTCACATTTCAGGTTGGTTTATGCTGTTTTAATGACCTGCAAGGCTGGCATCTGATGTCAGAGGCCGGCAGAGTCTGTGGAGCTGGGAGATGGGGAGGGAAGAAATGAGATACAGGACAATGACATCATTTTTAGCTTAATAAAGCTCACTGGCTGTAAAGATTTCACCCCCAGGCTGCACTGCCTTGGAGGATTCCATGTGCCTGGGGTGCACACCCAGGGTCTGAAATACAGACTTGGCTCCCATGTCCCTGATATTAATTCCACACATAATGAGAACCTCTTAATTAGGCCTGTTCCACAGGAGCACTTACTCTCCACTTATGCAATGAAATTTCTGTAAGTAAAAGGGTAGTACAATAATTGTGATGCATGATGGGCGTGTTTAGATAACCCTCCTATTATTTTAGGAAGTGCAGAACTTCAAAGAAAACTTATCCCAAGGTGTCCCTTAAACTTTTCTTTTGTATTACCCTCTGGATTACTCTCCTATCTTCTTCCTTTGATATGTTAATTCAGTCATTTTTTCTACCAGGGCTCATTGCTCCTGCTTTTTTTTCTTCTTTTTTAAACTGTAATTTAATTTTGTGGAGAGTTAATGCTTATCAGTCTTGTTTTACTAGTTGACAATTTCTGGGACCATTTTTCTTCTTTGAAATGAGAGTCTGTGTACTGTTCTGCCCGACTTTTGTGTTTGCTAATCCGTGTTACTATTTTTTAACAGATTTTCCTTGTTACTGTTTGTTCTTTTTGAAACAGCAGCACTAATTTTATTCTTGGTTTTAGTTTGAGCTGTTTGGATCTCATAATGCTTTAGCATAATTAGGAAACATATATCAAAGCTGCTGACTGAAAGGTTTTGTCAGTCTCTCTTCCACACACACACTTGTCAACTTTAAAACTTCAACCAAGATTAGACAAATTTACCCACAGTTCATGAAAACTTGACTCTGGTGGGAAACAAATGCTTGGATTTAAAACAAACTAAGCCTCAAGCATTGGGAGCTTCTGTTTCTTGGCCAAAAGCTTCACCTGACAATTTTCAGGAAAACTTGTACAGCATATAAGATCTGACTTGTTTTCCATCAGCTATACAGCAAATGGTAATGAATTAATTTACAACTCATTATTTGAGCCCTTTGAGCAATAGCTTTAAATATCTATCTGCTGTTGTCTCAAAAATGAGGCGCCCAGCTCTGCCACCCGCACACAGTCCGGGTGATGCAGATTCTGCAGGGCTGCAGTTTGCTCACATTGAATTGTAAAAATCTAATTCTTTATCCCTTTCTTACTCAGCATAAAGCTGATAAACCAGTTTTGTTGCTTGTGCTTCAAATTTAGCAAAAGTCATGTGGTTTAGCAGGAGCTTAATTATATTTACTGGTGAGTTCAGCTGGCTCTTCCAGTGGGTTTTTTCCCCTGATGGCACTGCAGAAACGTGCTGGCAGTACAGCTGAAAATATCCCTGTTCAGTTCCTTCCCAGCACTCAGAGGTACCCTTATAATTCTGATGCACTAATATGGGAGGAGAGCTTCAGCCACCAGAAGAAGAGGGGAGGAGGGAAAGCCCAGGTTTAGAAGTTCACTGACAGGTGGCCCTTCACTGCCATGGTCTCAGTGAGGTGCTGCTATCTGGGCACTTGTAGGGTTTGTGTGGTCACAGTGGGGGCTGAAGTGTAGGATGTTAAATCAGCTTTAGTGGATACCAGTCCCAATCTGTCCATCAGTGTGGAGTTGCCTCCCTTGGCTCTCTCTGGGTTTGCTTCCATGGTATTGGTGGCATTTACCTCGTTTACTCATTTTGATCTTTGCTGTGAGGGTGGGCACGCCCTAGCACAGGATGCCCAGAGAAGCTGTGGCTGCCCCATCCCTGCAAGTCTCCAAGGCCGGGTTGGATGGGGTTTAGAGCAGCCTGGGATAGTGGAAGGTGTCCCTGCCTGTGGCAGGAGGGTTGGAACGAAATGTTCTTAAGATCCTTGCCAACCCAAACCGTTCTGGAGTTCTGATTCTATAATGCTGATGTATTTAACAATACTTTTCAGCTCGTTAGAACTGTACTGTGTCTTTGCCTCTAGGCACTCGAATAGCAATTAACAGTATCAGTACATAATGAGATACTCTATATGTTGAAAGTCCTTCTTTTCTATTTGTGTCTAGAGAACATCAAATTCAAACCTCTTGGGTGATTGTTTTTTTCCCCTCACTCTTGTGCTTTTTCTTGGTGTTTTTGAATCTTGCTCTCCAGGGATCATCACTCATGCTGATGGAATTAGGTGTCTGTGGTCCATCAGCACAGAAATTTTCCACTGAACATCAGTTTATAAGACTGGCTCACCATCAGAAGATAAAGCTGGACAAACTCTGAGCTTGGGGAATATCTTCACCTTTCTGAACTGCATCTTTTTGGCCAGAGCTAGATCCAAGAGCCAGCTGTACTCAAAGGCAGGGAAAGTTTGCATCTGGAGTTGGATTTCAAGTCTTATCTCTGCTTGATTTTTCCCCAGCTCCTCTGTGAGCTCCCCTGTACCACTGTGCAGTTGCTCTGACAGGCAAGACAGAGATTTTGTAATTAGGAGCCTTCCATCATATGGTGTCCCTGCTGCGTTTCATCGCCAGCTGTCTTCCCGGGGCTGAGGAAGCTTTGCTTTTACCATGCTTCACACAGCATTAAACTGTGTAGAAAAGGCTAAATATTGTAGGCCAGATGCTGCTTTCCCTTTGCCTTTTATCAGCCTAGAGAATAATCTCACTCCTGGGATGGCACTTTGCTCCTGTTAACTGGTGCCTGACTGCAAAGGGCTCCTGTTCCTCCTCCTTGACCCCTGGCCCTTTGGCAGAGGATTATTTCCACTGTGGGCTGATTGTTTGGGATCACCTTATGTTTTTCATTTTGGGATATTTTGGTGGGCTTCACTCCAGTTGCATCATGAAGGCAGGCAGAATATGTAGTGTTTTTTCTTTCATTTTTCTCTCATATATATTTTTTAAAGTAATCCTTAAAACAGGAATGGCAGTGACACCTTTTAATATGGCTGGTGCTAACCTCTCTAGTTATTTATTTAATGGAACTGAAGTTTTTTGCAGTATCCACAACACCAAGAGGCATTCTTTGAACTCCTCCCCATTTCCTTCTCCATTTCTATTTGGAAGTGCTCCTTATCCACTTTATCCTGCGAGGGAGGAATTTTTTGAGCCTGAAATGAAGAAGCAGCTCCTAAGGGGACTTTAATACAGAGAGGTTACAAGTCAGACAATAATTTGGGTCCATTTAAATGGCATGTGGGTGTGGGTTTAAATAAATAGCTTTAACCTTTAGCTTACTGAAGGAACTGAAAATAGATACAAGGTTGGGCATATTGGAAGAAATGTACCATTGCTGCCAGCATTACTTTGAATAAATAGATCTCTCTTCAGGGCTGTCAAACCAGCACCTTTGCCAGTAAGAAGCAATAAGATATTTTTTCTTTTTCCTTTTCTATTTTTTAACCAGCAGCCAAGTCTAAAAGAAGCTCTTACTCTTTTTTTTTTTTTTTTTTTTTTCCCTTAATGGTTTTGTATTCCCAGGCTTGCACTTTGCAATTTTCTTATATCACCTAGACTTTTAATAACACTCATAGATCTTTGTGGCTATTTAATTGCCCAGTTACACCTGTATGTAGACTTTTTTTTAATGCCCTAAAGGCAGGAATTAGAGCATATTATGTTACTTGATGTTTGCCGTGTTTCAGCAAGGAACTCTGTAAACTGCTTTTCCCCCAGCTACTAATTGTGGCTGAAGAAGTAGAGGACAGCTCATGGAATTATTGGCTTGTTTTAGAGGCCAGAAAGTGATGGACCTGCTCTAGTTTAATTATGGTCCTCTCTAGGCTGAAGTCTGTTCCTGCTGCCCAGGCAGTAGATGTGGAATAGGTATGAGCTCCTCTACTTGGCATCTTCAGGAGGACAGTAGAATTATGAGCAGAATTTGTCTACAAACATGTATCTGGTGAAGAAATATGAACTTCGTTGTTATTTTAAGCTCATACCAATTTGAAAATTTGATCCAGAGTAAATACTAATGAAAATTCGATCCAGAGTAAATTTTAATGTGGCAGCTACTCAGTTGTCCACAGGGAGTTGACTTAAAGTCAAAATTTGTAGACAGTTTGTGGGAGGGGAAGAGCAGGTTGTTGCTTTTTCTGAGGGGACTGAAAAACCTTTTTGAAACTCAAATGCAACAAAGAAATCCCCAGAACAAATGTTATGGAATCATTTTTTTAATGTATCCAAGCTGCTGGGTGATATTTTGGCACTAAATAGCAACGTTGTAAATGCTTGTTGCATCCTACAGCCCTAACCCAGTCGAGCAGCCCAGTGCCCTTGCTGTTCCAAGGTGCAGCTGCATATTCTTTTCAAAGATCAGTGGCATTAACAGCAGTGCAGGTCTCCCACCTCCCATAAGGATGAATCTCAGCAGTGTGGGAATTGCCTCAGTAAATAAGGTGCTGATAAAGAACTACCAACTTGAGATCTTGTAAAGGCAGCGGGGTTTCTTGGAGGAGTGCAAAGCTATTTTCAGCTGCTGATTTGCTCACGGAGCATAAATGTAGGCATGATGAAATACGCAGATAATGTTTCATAGTAACCATCTGATAGCTAATAATGGCGAAGAAAAATAGAGTCGTAAGTTTGGCGTGGGCTGCAGTTTTAGTGCCATTTCCTTCTGCAGGTTGTTACTACTGGCTGTACCTGCTGAGCAGCAGAGACGTGGTTGCAAAGCATGCCAAGGACAAATAAATTCATTTTCACCTTTTATGGTGGAACAGGTTGCTACCCCACTGCAAACAGGTTGTTGCAGCCTTGTGTTCTGTAAAATGAACTGCAGTGTCAGCCCCACGTAACTGCATCACACCACGGAGCACCACACTCAGTGGGAAGACGTTTTGGCATACATTTCCACAGTAAAACACCTTAAAATTTGCCTATGCAAAACAGAATGGGTGTGATTCACTAATGTGTGAGCAAATTTTGCAAGGGACCTCTTTCGGAAGAGCAGCACGGTTTGGTGGTGGGGTTGTGATTTCACGTTTGTGAGTGTGGGATGAGCTGTGGAGTTGCCAAGGCTGGGGGACAAACTGTGACAAGGTGCCACCAAGAACAAAAGCTCAAGAGCTGAAGTCCAGGGAGCTGGACCTGATTTCACAACATTGAGACCATTCAGCATCAATGGTAAGGACTGAAAGGGAGATGCTTGATAGAGGTAGAGAAATTCTTCCCCTGCCTACTCTCTGGTGAATGAAGATGAGGAAGAAAACAGCCCAGGTGGTTTAGTTGGTGTGTAACCGTTTGCAAAGATTTCTCAAACCCCTCCCTGAAGCATCTGCTTTTGCTGCTGTCTGATTCAGCTTTGTGGTCTAAACAGAGCATTTGTCTGATCTGCTATAGCAAATTTCAAATTCTGAATATCATACAGAATAATCCATATGTAAACAGTGATATTCTCTGTAAGGCGTTTAACTTCCAGGCCCTGGGCATTTTCATGGTTTTAGGTGCATCCCTTTGAAACTTCTGTACTGCTAATCAGTGAAGTATTCAAGGATCTGTCCAGGTAAGGAATGCTGGTCACTGTGAGCACTGAAGGCCAGTTGTCATGTTATCTTCATCTTCAATTCTTGTATGAAGAATGCTCTGTGTTCTTTTACCTCCTAACAGCAATATTGACCCTGCCCCTAACACCTGTGTGCTGTGAGGACCTGCAGGGAACAGTCAGAGTATGGCTGTGTGTGGGCTGTGTGTGCACAGAGGGTGCAGGGCAGCCTGTCTGATACCCAACATTTTCACTTACCTGTGTGGAATATAAAGGCAGCTGTCTGTGTGTGCAGCTGGAATGAGTTAGCAGGAACAGCAGAAAAGGTGAATGTTGCAGAATGCCCTCGGGGGAGTGGAGCACCCTGCAGTGACAAAACCTATCCTGGCTACACCACCTGATGTGCAGGAATCAGCAGCCACTTGCCCTCTGACACTGGCTTGGGATGGGAAGGGTGAGAACGGGCTGAAGATGTTGCTTATTCATGTAACAATTTGTGTCAAGTCGGCACTTTCTTGTTCCTTCCTTTTGATCTTTTTTACATAGCCTAATTATGGATACAGTCTTGACAAAGATGATAAAGGGCCTCAGGGGTTATAAAACAGGAGGCAAGGTTAAGAAAATTATGTTTATATTCATTAGAATAGAAGAGATTAAGAGGGGTCGTGACCAAGGTGTACAAAATCCAAAAAATATTGAAGAAAAAATGATACCACCAGAATATTTAAGAGAGAAGCTGTGAAGATAGGGCTAAGTGGAGAGCAGCTGGAATTTTGAGTGGAATTGGTTGTGGGACATTTTTTCAAGGGTGTTGCTCTTAGTGAGGAGAATTAACTTGTGCTAATCAGTGGGCTATAGGCAGACAATTTAGGGCACAGATATGTTCTTGCCCAGAATTATAGGATACATCATGTAACTTCATTTTGGAATGTCTGAGTGGGCTGGGTGTGGGCAGAGAGTAATGGATTAACAAAGGGATTCCCCTTTTGTGCTAGTTTGGAATAATGAGCTGGGGTGCCAAATGTTGGAAGAAGGAAAGTCCCACGTTTTCATATTGAAAATGCTTTGTGCAAACTTGTTAACTGCAGCAGTGCTGTGGAATAGAGGTTCTATGCACAAAACTAATTTTGGGGGAGTAGCACAGCAAAGAAAGCTTTTCAGTAATGTGTATTGGCACAAATGTGACAAACAAAAGATGTGTGTCCAGGAACACCACCAGCTGTGCAGCCACACAGGATAAAATCAGAAGGACATAGAGACAAAATCAGTTATGGCTATAAAAGGTTATGGAATGACTTATAAATGCACTGGAGGTAAGAAGAAGGCAGAAGTCCATCAAGAAGAAAGAGAAGCAAATAAATGGACTAGAAGAGAAGACAGAAATACAAAATGCCATTATTTTGCACTGCTCTTCACACAAAGGTTAATAACTGTGTCAGATCTGTAACAGTGTTCCCTGTAAAAGGGCTTGTGAGCAAAGGCAAGAACAAGATAAGGAGTATTTAGGTAACTGTGATATATTTGGGTCAGTGTGGCCTTATGAAATGTACCCACTGAATTATTTACAACTCTCAGAAGCTTATGGAGAATAAGGAGGGCAATTGTCAGAATTCTGGAGGAAGGCAAACATAGTACCTGTCATCACAGAGGACACTACAAGGGAAACAGATTTGTAAATACCCAAGAAGATACAGAGAAAATTACCTGTGAGCACATACCTGTGAGCAGCACGTAGTAACTGACATGCTTTAAGCCCAAACTAATCTGATTTCTTTTTCTGATTGTGTGACTAATACCTAAGAGAGGAGGAAAGGACCTAATACCTAAGAGAGGAGGAAAGCAAAAGCACTTTGTAGCCAGGAGTGTGATGCTCACATGAGCATCATGTTCACATACCTGAGAGAAAGCTCAGACTTGTGACTATCAAAGTTCTTGATTAGTGGATCACTAAATCTCTTTTAGCAGAGCTTCATCTGCCCAGGTAGCAAGGATTTCACTGTGCAAAAGCTACCACTGGCAATACACCTGGCTTTAACAAAGTCTTAAAATAAGTATATTAATGTTTAACTTAGATGTGGGATGTGAGAAGTATTTCCCTTAACAATTTTGATGAGTTGTTTGAATGATGCACCAAAAAGTATGATTCCCAAGTGTGCAACTTTCCTGAGGGGAGGTAATGTGGGGAAGGGGACAGTACTGGCACATTCAGGACTATTTCAGAGCAACTGCTTAAAACCTGAGTCACGGCCTCTTGTTACCAGACTCAAAACAGGTGGACAGTTGCCTTCATTACAGAACCAAAATTTCACAGTCTGTGTGACATGGAGCAATTTATGCACTGGTAAATCCAGTTACAGTCCTGATTTAGAAAAACACTGAAGCATCTGCTTAAGTTTTTGTCTGACAGGTTTTAACAGGTGCTAAAAGCTCTTCCCTGAACGAATTGCTTTGCTGAATCGAGACCCAATCAAGCATATGCTTGTGTTAGAAAAAGGATATATGCAGTGCATAAATTCTCTGAAGGGGGGAGGAATATACATTAGGATATTTTTAAATGTCTATTTTTATAAATGCTTTCTCTCAATGGAAATTGCACAGACTGCAGTACCATCCTCTTTGCTCTCTCTCCAGCATCCCTTTCCCCAGTGTATTTACTATGAAAGAGCTTTGCCGTGGGCCACAGCCTGTACTGCAGTGGAGTATCACATATTGAAAACTTACCTCACATCGTGCAGGAATGTGATGGGTGGCTGGAGGATGGGGTGCTGGAGGTTAGCCTTTAAAAAGTTTTCCTAAAGATAATTCTTTTTAAACACTCCTCAGGCTTTTGCATAAAGGTTGCAGAGTAGGCATTCCAGCAGCTTAGACGAGCCCTGGATTTATGCTCTGTAATAAATGTATCCATAGGGTGCTGCGTTGTTGTAATGATAGCAAATGACAGTAAAATTAGGAGAATTAATAATGACCCAGCTGGAATAATTTAGCAGTGTGATAAGTAAACTCTAACCTAATACTCAGCGTCCTGGCAGAACTATTTACAAAGCACATTGAATGCAGGAGTCTGAGGGGAATCTTCTATAGAAAACAAAGTGAAACCCTAATCACAAACAAATGCCATAGCATGTCATTAAGAGGATTAAGTGACTTGAAATTGATGTCTAAGGCATTTTGGTTGATTGTTGCTAAAAATACCACATGCTTGACAATTATCTTCTGTTTGCCATCCTCTCTCCTGCTAGTTGTCTGTCATGCAGTATTATCCTTGTTTACCACCCCTGCCTCATACCAGCTCTTTATCTGTGAGGTTTGCAGCTTCCTGCCAGAGCTGATCTGGAATTCACAGTCTGATGTGTTGGCACTGGTTGGTGCCAAACCATTAATACCTTGATAGCGAGGGAGAGGCCAGGTTCAGCAAACACTGGGCTGAAACTGAAATAGAGCAGCACAAAACTTCTGGAGTTAGCTTTTTAAACACAAATGCTTGGGTTTTAGTGTGAAATACTGTATTTTCCCTAATAAATGTTTTTTACATTGGAGTTAGCAAAGTTCTTAGGAAAAATTTAGATTTCAGTGAAGCATTTTACAAATAAATGAGTTTTATATAGACTTGAACTCATAATAGCTTTCTGAATAATTACTATTTCTGAAACTTTGACCTTTGGTCTAAGTAACAAAATTTTTAAAGGTAGAAAAATTCCTTATTCTGCCCGGCTTAGTGGTTCTTAGCTATTACCTCATTGGCCTGTGCTTTGCTGAGAGGAAGAAGCTGCAGATGTATTCAGGCAAGTCACATATTTCTGAGGGAAAGCCTTGAAAGTAGCATCGTTGTGTCTGAGTGAGTGTCACCATATGGATCATTTCCGATCTGCTCAGGCTGTCAGGGAAGGAAGTGTTGCACCAAACTCCCAGATAGAGAGAGGAGCCGTGGCTGCTTCCATGACTGTTTAATGTGTGTGAGCTGATTGCAGCCCTGAGCACAACAGGCAGCAGGGAAAGCCCCAGTCCTGATTTAAATCCAAGAATTAGTGGGGAGCCTTGCACTCTGTGCAGGTGGCCATGGGAATTGTGCACATGGAGCCTGAGGGCGGGAGCTTCACCTGCAACCCCTGGGATGTCCTGGATGTGGGCATGGAACAGGCCCAGCTCCAACCTGATTTAACATTCTCACTTGAAATATCACCCCTTGTCATTTGGGGGGCACTGAATTATCCTGTCAGAAAATGTGTCTTCAGCATTACAGCTTGGGTGTGGGTGTGAGCAAATTCTTCTGGCTTTTCCTCCTTTGTGTCTTGTGGCCAGGCAGTGCTGGGTTGTACTGAGCTGTGCTGCTTTTGTATTCAGAGGGAATTGGCACTGAGAGATCCTGGCATGCCTTCCCTGTTGGCAAGAGGATCAGTGTCCTGCATAATTTGAGAAAAGACAGAAGTCTCTTGTAGTGTGAGAACTACACATGGACAAAGAAACCTCAAGTTTTCAATTAGAAGTTTTGGGGTTTGATTTTTCTTTCCCCTGTATCAGTTTTATGATAATAATAAACCACCAACAACAATACTAATAAAAATAACTGTTCTGAATCCAGCCATGTGAGATGGCAGTGTGAGATGCAGATATTTAAAGCCAAATTATTGTCCCCCAAGACTGAAGTTCAGACATTTCATGTTTCTGGGCTGCAGGCAGCTGTAGAGGAGTTGCAGAAAAAAACAAATAAGGACAGCAAAGTTGTAAACTATGGTTCAACCCATTCCTTCTCACTTAAGGTGAGATGCCAAATCCACTGACCTACTGCCTCTCTTTCATGGATGCTTCTGCCCTTCCTTGGCAATATAATTACAGCATGGCTGGGAGTTCAGACTGTAATCTGGACGTAATCATCCTGTTTTGAGGATGCCTGAATAAATAAATATTGATTCAAATCCTAGTTACTGTCTCTATGAGCGCTGCCTCAGGGCTGGCTCTCCTGGTTAACTTGTGCCCTCTGTCGACCTCAGTCAAAGAGGGTTTTTGCCCAGGCCTGGGGGAAAATCAAAGTGGCAGAAGTCCATCCTGTCTCCTGCTGATGGCCATGGTGCTGCAGCTCCTCAGCGATCCTGTACCTGCTGGAAAAGTCACGTATTTAAGGAACATAAGCAGGAAGGGAAGGTGTGTGCTTGGTGAAAGACATTGCCAGATGGAATCAGGATTTGTGTCTAGACAGCAATCAAAATTAGCCTTTCATCCTGCATCAAGGTAATGTACAAATTGTTCTGTAAGCATTAGTAAGTTAATTGTATTACTTTGAGGATGCATGCATAAACAGGCATTGAATATATTTGCTATCTTGCAAATGGAAATGAAGCCAAAATAGCAGCAAGGGTGAAGACTCCTCACTGCTGGGTTTTCTTCACCCTCCTGTTCTGGCTGTGAGCTGGATTATTTTGGGTCACTGTTTCCCTTTTCACTTGATTAACCCAGTGTAATCCTACATTCAGTGAGCATTTGGATGACCAGGTGAGATGCAATCTTCATAAATTATTAAGACCAGTGGAAGTCCCTCACACTGCAGAGAATTTTGGCCGCAGAGCATTAAAGGAGCTTGCTCGGAGTCATAAATGGCATTTTTATAAAGGGAAAAGAAAGAAGTCTTTTGAAAAAAGGAAATGTAACAGACTATAAATGAAAGAAATGTAATTGTATATCAGAGCAATCCATTAAATACAGACAACCTGCTGAGAGATGCTACAGTATCACTCACTCCTCTGCAAGTCAGTACATAAACTTGTTTTTAATTTTTTTGGCAGACTTATGAAGCCAATTATCATGGTAATAAATATTCAGCTTTAATGGGCAAGTAAATAATTAATGTTATTGCCTTTGCAAATTTAGCTTTTCAGTTATAAATTAACATAATTAAAATAGTAATGTTTCAGTACGCATTTTACCAGCCAAAATCTAAATCAAGCAATTAAACTGTAGGTTTTTCACATCAAATGAGTTGAGTTTATAACGATACAAACTGTGGGCATAAATTTGCTTTTCCTGGTCAGATTTATTACAGAAACATGAAGAAAAAATATTCTGCAGTAGATGTAATCAAGTATATTATTTGAAAAAGCATTAATATACACTTTAACTACTTTTTGTTGTCCTTTCACAGTGAAATAGGAAGGGGAAAGCACATTTCCCATGAGTCTCTAGCCCAGCAATAATTGCCTGGGTATAATTGTAATGGTCACTGTGCAATGGCTGTCAGTGCATCGTGGCTATCACATCTCTTTGGATTGATTGCAAAACCACAATGCACAGTATGGATCTGAAAAGTAAAAAAAATTACTCTGTAGTCACTAACTTAAAAAAACTCCAGTCTGAGTTACACAGACTGCAAATCTGATCATACACTTTTCCTCCTCTACCTATTGTTTTATATATTTTTTGTGAGGAGGTGTGCTGTCCTCCCATGTCAGTGTTCCAGCTTAGTGAACAATCAGAGCAGAAAAGCTTTTCTTGGTATGAGGAGATGAGTTAGTAGGAACCTGCAGCTATTTCTACTCTGAATGCAGCTCAGAGCTGGTTAAATTCAGCCCTTTCAGTAGTTGATCCCCAGGACCAGAGTGTGTGGCTGTAGCTTCAAGCTGGCTCAAGGGTTCAGGAGGTTGCATCAAAATTTCTGAATTTTCTTGTGAGATGCAGTGAAACTGTATGGCTTCTGAAAACTAGATGTTTCAGGGACATCAGACTGTAGGAACTTGAGCCTTTCTCTATTTTTTCTTAAATTGGGGATGTCGCAAGAGCATTTCAGTTTGTATGATGGGTGTCAGGTTTTGACTCTTAAAAAGACTGCATTTTGTTAGAAATGGGAAAATCTCAGAAGTGACTCTAACATTCATCTGTAGACAAGGACACACACAGATGAAAACTTCAAGTCTGAAAATTTGGTCAGTGAAGTCCTGAAAGCTTTTACTGAGAACCCAGAGCTATAGACATTCCATTCCTGGTCCTGCAGTCTTCACAGATTATAATTTATCATGGGCTGAGCAGTCTATTTATAGCTCCTCAAAATGTTTCTAAGAGCAGCATTTTGCAAACTGCCAAAGGTTTGCAGGTTTGTAATGAGAAGAATTCCTTGATGCACAGGCTTGCCCACATCCAAACCTGCTCATTGACATTTCTACAAGCTGTCATTTCATAGTCCTTTTGTGTCCCAGAACCCAGTGGGCAAATTTATCCCTGGCAAAGGCCCACTGAAGTCACTGAAGTCACACCAAAGATAAATTCAAGTCAATGAATTTTATTTGAGTGCTGTTCAAACTGCTTGCAGTGCTATGCAGATAGGTAGCTATAGGCTTTTTTGCAATATCAAATTGTTTAAGCTTTAATGGACTAAAGAAGAAAATTACCTTTGAGCTGAATTTGTGCTAGTTGGCTTAAATACACTCAGAACTGCAGTGTGGTTTTGACAACAATATTATCTGGAGTTTTACAAGCACTTTAAAAAGAAGAAAAGCACGCTAAAATCTCATGCATGATATCTGTGGGTTCATATTTCCAAAGGTATTTTAACTGGACACAATTATGTGCTGGTGTGATGAACTGTGGGTGGCAGAGCAGCAATGCAAACACCTGATGGCACAGGCAGTTCTCTTGTAAGCACTGCTAACTCTGTGTGTCAGTGTGCACCTGTAGGAAATACAAATTTTTATTAGTGAAAAGGCCAATTTCTATCTCAAATGCTGCCCTGTTAGAAATAGTTTTAATCTGTATTTAATTATTGTACTTTAGCTGTGTCTAGATTTAGATGGGGTTGAGGTGCCCTGTGTGGTTTCTTTGCCCATGGTGGCTAAATGAGTCTTTTCATGTCATGCCAGGCTCTGCCTGGCTTTAATGAGATATTCCTGGCTGGGCTCTGGCCCTGGAGCCAGCAGCCTTGAGCTGTGTCTGACAAGAATCCAGCCTAGTTTGGAACAAGGGTATTCTAAACTCCCTGACGTTCCATGGTCCCCTTTTAGCTGTTTTGGTTTTCAGCACAAATCAAGGGTTGCTCTGAGGCACCTGAGCACTGAAGGCAGTTCAGGCACTGCTGTTCAGGCTGGCTCTGCCAGGTGCTGTATTTCTGCTCCACTCTTTAGGATTTACAGCACTTTAAGGCAGCGTTTCCCCACGGAAGCACTGTGACACTGCCTTATTTTATGGGTGAATTAGAGTATTTCAGGTATTTGCTGACTTTGTCGAAGTCCAGCAAATCTTCTCTCTCTGAGAGCAGGCAGCAGGAGGTGTTTGCATGGGTGAACTCGAGATCTCTCCCATGTGGAGGCTGAGGAGGGTTGTTTGTGTATGTTTGGAAAAGGGAGAGAACATTAAGGGAGTTGTGATTTGCAATTCCAGTGAGAGCAGAGTGCAGCCACTGCCAGAAAGGTTGGGAATTTTTATCTAAGGTGCTCCAAAGGGAGAGAGACCCTGAACCAAACCAAAACAAATTAAATTAAAAATTAAAATTAAAATTATTAAAATTAAAAAAGGGGGGGAGGAAAAAAAGAAAAAAGGCAAAAGCACATTTGAAGAAGATACAGAGAAGTCAGTTTTGGGTGGCAAAATAGAAATGCACTGAGTTCAAATGAGATTAAAGTTAATAGTGGTCGAGTTAATACCTTTGATAGAGAAATATAGTATGTGTATAAAAAGCTTATGCTCTAATGTCCTGATCCTGTAATAGGATCCACCTATGTGCTATCAGCTGTGGTAAAGAGATGGAAAGGTATTGGGACCTTCTAGTAATAAACAGAATTCTTCAACCTGGAATGTACTTGAATTACAGAACATAGAAAATACATTCCAGAATAGTTTCAGGGCATGTACTTTGCTTGGATAGAAGGTTTTGTGGGATGGATCAAAAACTGTTTTTTCTCTGGTTAGCCTAACTCTGTGCTGTTGCACAGTTAATAAATTTTGTTTCCCTTGGGTCAGCTGAAGTTCTCACAGAACATCTCACCCCTGCAGTGCTGTGTGTGAGGGTTCCTCACCCTGGGAACACCCTGGCAGAGGTGTGTGAGCCACAGGAGGAGAGGGGAAGCTGGAAAAGTGATAATCTGTCCCAACTTTTGCAAAACATCTGTCCCTGGCTCAGTGTAAAAGGGATGAAGAGGATAAAGGAAAAGAAAGGCACTGACTTTGCCTTACCAATGAGTTAAGGACTCTGCCATCCTAAATTTGGAAATGAAGCTTTTTAGTGAGCTGGAAAACAAGTTAATGTTGATGCCCTGCACTTGGGGCTGGAGAAACTTGTTTGAAATTTGATGAAGAAACCTGCTTGAGTCAGTGACTGTAAAAGTGAGACCTGTAACTTAACTGTGACACTGAGATGAGTGACAGGATTGTTTCCTTGTTAGATTCCCGTTTTAATCTAGAGTAAGAGGAAATCCATTTAGGTATTGTTCCATCAGTGAAGGCTATGTCACACAGCTGCCTCTGGTACAAAGCTGTCAGCTCTTGTTGGGAGAGCTGGGTTCATTTTGTTACTCGATTATTTTGATGGTCTGTCCAGTTCAATGGAAGCTGGTTGCTACTCACCACTGAAGTGAGTTCAGCATTGCTTTTTTTCCCCCCCACAGATGTGCTTCCGATGCTTTGAAATGTGCTTCCAACCCTTTAAAAGCATTATTTGACAAGGACATATGCATTGCAGTGACTCCATCATTGCTTTCAATTGAACTGGGAGAAGAAACAATAATCTCCTGAAAGAGCTTCAGTACAAGGGCAGATGTAAATGTTTGAGTCGAAGGAGCCCAAGAGATCTTATTTTATGGTCTAAGCAGACTGTAGTAGTAGGAGTAATAATAATAAAAGCACTTGATTGTGTAATGCAGTGTTGGCAGCTGGAGAGTTAGACAGTAACCTGCAACTTAATGCTTTTGAACTTGAGAAGCAGCTTTGGTTAAAACCAAATGCCTGCTGGAGAAAGGAGTTTATATTATTTCAAATTGGAAGTACTTCCGTGGCATTTCTTGGGTTCATTTTCAGAAAGTATTTACTTGTGTGGAACAGCAGAGAAACCTGTGCAGTGTCATAGCATTTTCTAACACAGCAAGATATTAATTACACTCTTGAACCTCATTAATGTAGCATTGATGCTATTGCGATGGGAATAGTTTCTTCAACAAGGATGACTAACCACTTATTTTCTTTTTCCTGGATACCTTTAGTTTGTACTTGGATAACAAAAATCAATGCTGACCTTCAGCAGCATCACAGTATTCTGTTGTATCAGTCTCAGTCAACATATTTTTCATTTTATTATTGCCTGCATTCTATAATTGAGTTCATTTTCCTTCACACCACCAGCCCCCACCAAATTTCTAATGGTTGGTGTTACCACTTGAATTGCACCTCTCCTATTTCACTATTTTGTTGGCAAGGAAGGGAAAAAAAAAAGCCTCCAAACAGCTGAGTGCCAGTAGTGCTGATGACTTCTGTTTTATTTATGTTTTGCACTGAGCCATGGTGAATGATAAAGTGTGTCTGGGACAGGGCTGTGGGCAACACTCTAAGTGTTACAGTTGGAAACATGCCAGAGTTGCATTGCTACCAATTTTTTACCATTAGCCTTCTGGAAGGAGGGATTCAAAGTCTCAGTTTATTCCCTTCTTCACCCGTGTCACCTTTGCAGTGAATTAATGTGAGATCTTTACCAGAGATGATGGGGTGAGCTGTCCCTCCCACAGGGAGGGGTCAGGAGCATCCTTTGGGATATCAGGGAGCTTGCCTTGGAGCTGGAGCCTTTGGTGGGGTTGTGCTGGTGCTGTCCTGCAGCTCTGCAGGAAACTCTGAGTTTGATCCCGAGGAAAAGGCAAAAAGCAGCAGTTGTTCGCTGCTCACCTGTGTGGGGACTCATGTCCGAGGCTGTAATTAGAAGATATACCTGCTAATGAATTGGTGTAATCCCCTGCTGTGCTCGGAGTCTGCTGGGGGATCTCTTTTCCTGCCTTTGCAGAGGCAGGTGACCTTGCTAAATACTTAGCAGTAAAAATGTGTTTTCCCTTGCCTGTTTCATAGCCTTTCTTCTGGCTCTGCCAGTGTAGCTCTTTATTAATTGAAAACATTTACCCATGTTTAGTTTTAGGGAGAGAGGGAAGTTAGAAGAATAAACACAAACATGTTCCATATGTGTCATATACATCTACATGAATGCACACACATATGGAATTCTGATTTCTTGATGGCCACGCTAGCAGTAAAAATAAAAGAAATTTAATATTTAAGCAAGGAGTTATGTTTTCAATTATTTTTCAGTCACCAGCCACTTTAAATATTTAATCTTTTCTACGCCCAGCTAATTTATTCAATTGCAGTTAGGTAGATTGTAATTAATTTTTGATGAGACAAACTAATACTGATTTGAGTATCTACTACACTGTAATATTTGCTCACAGATGTGTTGTTTGGCTTCTAGGTCTCTCTTTTATGCCCCTGCTGAAGTTGCAAATGCTCATCAATATTGCCACGAGCCCCAAGCTGCACCTTAAGTTGCATGATACACAAATATAAGGATGAGTGTGCTGGGTCAGAGGAGGGTCCAGGCAGTTCTTGTCCTCACCCTGACAGAGATCAGTTGTTGATACCTAAAGACAAGAATTAGGAACAGGGCAAAGGTACAACAAAGCTTCCTGAGAGAGAGAGAGGCTCCCAGACTTCATTGATTTGTGGCCTGGAAACATCCCAAGATAGAAATGGTGTCTTCAAATTTAATATTTGAGCTTATTTGTTACGTCTAAAGTATATAGTTATTTTGTATAATTCATGCTTTTCATCAGCAAAGGACTGAGATTCCTCCAAGGGAAATACTCTCTTTTTACTGGAAAAATGTCTTGTCTGCCTTTTCTGATTAATGGGAACATCCATATGCTGGCTTTTGTGAGTGGAAGACGGATCTGATACCACTTAACTATGTTAACTGAATGTAAAAATCCAAAGTGGTGGGATAATGGAAGTAATTTGCAGTTTGTCTGTGTGTTCCTTCTGATCAAAGGCAAGTGGGGGAGCACAGCAACTTAGAAACAACACAACAAAACTCTGGGATTTCTAGGACATAGGGCATTTTCTGCAAGTTCAGACTTGGTTTTGTTTCAGGTAGGAACAGTGCCAGCTCCTGCGGTAGGTGCAGGCTGAAATGAGTGATTTTTGTGTCAGGGATCATATGGATTTGGGTTGGAAAGGATCTTAAAGACCATCCAGTCCCACCTCCTGCCATGGGCAGGGACAGTTTCCATTATCCCAGGTTCTCCAAGCCCTGTCCAGCCTGGCCTTGGACACTTCCAGGGATGGGGCAGCCACAGCTGCTCTGGGCACTCTGTTCTCACTCTGCAGCTCTGGGATGCTCCCAAGGCTCTGGGCTTGGAAGAACTGCCCAAAGCCAAGGAGGTCCAAGAAACATCTTGGCAGCTCTGTGATGGGCTCCCCAGGATCTGTGATTGTGACAGTGGGCTAGAAAATGTGGTGATGCTGAGCTCCCTGCTCCCAGAAAACATTTCCTAGTCTCTGACAATTGTGTTGGAGGCAGAACTTTGGGAACTGTGGCATTTTGGGCTGGCAGTCATGACTTCCCATCTGCTATGAGCTCCTAAGCTTTGAATTTCATGAGTAAGAACCATTTTATTGTGCAGAGTATTAAGACTGAGGTGATGTCTCTGCTTTTAATATGAAAGTCCTGTTATTCTTCAGAAATGCCATAATGAATTAAAATATTCCCTGTGGAGAAGTGCGTTAGTTACTTTTGTGTTACGATATTGGACTGGAATAAAAAGCAACCAGGCTGTCATTCATTTCCTGGTCTAGGGACACTATAAAAGTACTGTAAAGCAAGAATAGCTTTGCACCACAGTTCTTGAATTCAGTGATTGCCCTCTGAAGGTGCCACACATGATGGATTGTCACAGACTTTCTGTCCTGCCTTGACATTTCATTCCTCTCCAATGTTGTCTTGTGTTCTGCTCTGAATCTGCCAAACAACTGACCCTAGAATTTAATGCCACACCTTCTTCTCTTCTCTTTTTCTGAACAGCATCTTCTGCAGCTGAGGCTCTGAAATACTGGAGGACACTGCATCTTCCTCAGGGACACAGGCAAGGGAGAGCTGGAGCCTCTGGGGGGCTCAGAAGGGAATTGTGGTTGGTGGTCGCCTGAGGAACTTACCTTCACCCCAATGTTGCTCTGAAACGAGTCGTGTCCAGCAGTCAGGTTTGGTAAGGTATGTATTTTTTCCCCTGCTCTTGTATTTTTGCTCTTTTCTGAATGTCTACATGTGGGGAAAGGAGAGAATTAGCAACCTTTGGGTTTATTGCTGTATTCATGCCATGCTCATACTGTGTCTGTAAATAAGCTTTGCTCTGCCTGAATTTAGAAAGCGTTCACCAAGAATGAAATGTTTTTATTGTCTTGGGCTTGAGGGGGTGTCTGTTTATATAAAGCTCTTTATTGAACAAAATGCTCGCTGATGGTTGTGTGTTGCTGCTGGTGATGGATACTTGGTGATAGGAATCCATGTTTTGAAAATCCCACCCGTTGTGTTTCATTAATGACTGTAGTTCTGAGGGTCAGAGATGGGGAAAAAAATAAGGAGATGAAATAGCCCAGTTGTAATTCAGCCCTGTGCTTTCCTTTGTGCTTTGTATACTCTCACTGTTTGCAAAGGATGGAAATATCACTACCAGTCTCCTGTATAATCATATTCCCCCTTTGTTGTGTGGCACTTAAATTTTTTGCCTGTGTGAGCGTTCTCATACCCACACAAATGTTGCTCTGGCTGTGCAGGAACTGTAGCAAGAAAATATGCAACCATTTTCTGACAAGAAACTGAAGGCCAGGATGTATTGAAGATGGTGCTAGATGAGATTTTAGGGTAATACAGTCTCTGATTCTATGGCTTCTTTTACCTAGGTCCAGTTACTTCTGTGAAGACAAAATTCTCTCATTCAAAAAAAAAAAAAAAAAAAAAAAAAAAAAAAAGTTTAAAACAATGTTCCCCAAATTCCAGGAGGGGGGTAAAAGGTGATCTTATCCTTTTTCATTTAGCACATGGGTATTGACTTCCTATATATGACTGAACCAGCACTATAATCTTGTTGAGAAAAGTACAGCAGCAATGTAACACCTGTGCTTGGTGTTAGTGGAGGAGCAGGGAAAAGAAGTCAAGACTTTCTTAAAAGCCTCTAAAATAAACCACAATGCAGGTGAGTGTATATTTGTTCTCCTACTTTTGATCTGGTTGCACTCGTCATGTTAGCTCTAGAAATTGTGGGCTCAAACTCTTATGCTCCAGCAGAGCTCTGCCAGTGTCTGGCAATTGCAGGGAAAAGTTGGTTGGAAAAGCTTAAATTGGGTGCTTAACTTTTAAATGTTGAGGGTCAAGAAAGGTCTGTTCCAACCACAGCATGTGCTGTTAATTTGTACAGGAATTTCAAGCAAACAACACGGTTGCCAGGGCGAGGTTCCCGTCATTACAGCACAGCACAGCTCTGCCTCTCTGCCTGCTCTGGTTTCTGGAAGAGCTTGTTAAACATTGCTCCTGCCTTTATTATCCTCTTCACTTCTGTTTATTCCCAAGCTTCTGCTCTTGTGATTATAATACTTAAAAGGAAAGGTTGTAGGAGAGGTATTTCATAATCAAGAGAGCTTCTTGACTCTTGCAGAGAAAAAAATTGGCGCTGTTAGAATGTAGAAATCACAGGGGTTTTGTTTATTCCTTGCTTGGGTTTGAGATTTCTGAGTTGAAATATGTAAATCTTCCTTGCAATGAGGGTGTGGGTTTTGCTTTGTACCCAGGGTGTGTGAGGATCTGCTCCAGAGCTGTTGGTTGCTGGTGTGACCGTGGTGCTGCCTTGGGCAGGGGGTAGTAAATGAGCTCCCTTGTCCTGAGGGAGCCAATCCGACTCTCACTCAAAGGTCTGTACAATTGATTTGGGTGAAACTATTATTAAGGCATTAAACTCTAGGTTGGACTTTGGTTATACTTTTGCATTTTACTTTGTGACCATCAGATCTAAAACTCGGTTCTTATTTAAATCTCACTCTTATGGAAACTTCATTTTTAAGAACATTGCCTGTTGAGATGGTTCTGCTAAACTATAAAGATTTGGCCAAACCGTTGTTGCCTACTTAAATAGATTAGCCTTTCTTTATTGGTTCTCTTCTTCCTGGGGACTCATGATTACTGGCATATTTGACTGCCATCAACTTTATCTGTTCCCACAACACCCTTGTAAGATAGAAGTGCTACTTATCCCCATTTTGTAAATGGTGAATAAGAAACAGAGTCACTTCTAGGTCACTTTCAAGTGGCAAACATCTGTCCCTGATTTTCAGGCAGTCTAAGTGCACAAGCTGCATCCCACAGCTGCAGGCACACAGCCCTGGCAGAGCACAAGATTTGGATGTGGATCTTTCTGAGGTCACTGCTCCCACCTAATCCAGTTTCTTCCATGTGTCCTGCCCTCCCAAGTAGAGAGGGTTTTAATTAAGTGATTACAGTAACACTTAATGACATCGGGACTCAACGCTTCCCTCCCCATCTACTGAAAACTGAAACATCTGTTCAGATAATGTGAGCTGAATTCATTCATCTCTGCAGCTGAGTGTTTGCTCACGTGAGACGAGCAGATTCCCTTTTAGCAACATTATGAAATTGTGCTGATGGTAATCTTATTGTGTGAGGAATTAGTTTAAATGGATGAGCGGATAACGTGCAGAGCAATAGTTTTTTTCCTGAAATTGCTCATTTTTGGATTAGTAGTAAAATGCTCTGTTGGGCTGAAAAGGCACATTTAATAAATATGTAAGAGAAATTTTTAAGTAGCCATTAAACATAGTTAATAAATTTTATCTTGCGAGTAGCATTGGAAAAAAACCTGTTCATTTAATGTGTTTTATGGCTCTCATAGCAATTAATTGTCTTCATTACATGAACATAAATCCTTAATGTAATCCACCTTTTTCAGATTAATTGCTATGGAAATTTTTCCTTTGCTTTGTTTAGACTAGTAATATTATTTCTCTTTTCTAAAAGTTGGATCTCAACATCACATTTTTTACCTTTTCCAGATGTTCTGTGAATCAATTCCAGTTAAAAATCTTTGTGCTCCAGGCCAGTGCAGGGTGGTGTTGCAGCTGTGATGCTCTGATCAGCTGAGGCAGAGACTTCAATCCCTGCTTCACCTGCAGCAGAGCAGGTCTCTCCTTCATTGTATTGTATGGTCTGATAAAAACCTACTATGTCTTTCTTCAATTTTTTCTTGTTTCTTATATGATTTAATTTATTAAATCAGGAAAAAACAGTCTGATTTTATATGCCTGTGGGTTTGGCTCTCACAGTGAGAGCCTCATGCAACTTTTCAGTGTCTTTGCTGAGGGGTACAGGTGGCTGTGTCTGAATATTTGTCAGTAAGACTGTCCTCCAACATTACTGAGGGAAAAGTTTGGTTGAAGCATCACGGGATCGCTGCTTGAATTCCCAAAATTAAATTAAAAGCTGTATTTTGATTAAAGCCTTTATTCTCCTGAATTGAATTGTGCACACCAAACAGGACAAGAGGACAGCATGCAGGATTGTGTTTTACATATGTTTTTTTATCAGTGAGCAGACTGAGCTTGTTTGCATGAGTAACATTTATGCAAATATTTTCTAGTGTTCCTCTGGACTGTTTTGCCAGGGTGAGGAAATAAAACAGCTATTATATTTTTGTTGCAAGATCAGCAGACTGGCTGTTAAGGTATCAATTCCCTTCATGATGCCACTTCTGCAGCCCCATTCACTCAGCTTCTCCTGACAGGGCTTTTATTGAATCCATCAACCTGACACATATCAAAGCACAATTTCTGATAACAAATATCTTGTTGTAAAATGAATTAAAAAGGTGATAGCAGCAGCAGAACCAAGTTGAATTGCTGAAAGAAAATAAGAAACTCCAAAACTAACATGAGATTCTTAAGATACCAATCACAGAACAGTAATATAATAGTCCTTTACCTGTTCTCCTGAAGTACTGAGAAGTCAGTGGGTCTCTCTGAAGTCATACAAATGGCCTTGCACCTGGGCTGGCAGCCTGTGGCTCTGCTTTCTGCCCTGTGATGTTTGTAGTGGTGCTGCAGAGAGCCTGATGAAGTTGGGGTTTGTTTTCTCCTGGAGACCTTTCCCCTGTGAGGACCAGCAGCCTCCTTGTAATGACTCTCCAGTTGTGCAGAGATGTGGAGACTGAGGAGTGGGAGATGCTGGCTCTGAGTGGAGCACATGTTCTTTCTCTCAGAAGACAAAGCAGTTTGGAGCCCCTTGTCCTCTGCAGAGCTGCTGCTTGGCAGCCCCTGGGCTCTGTCTGAGGCAGAATCCAGCCAAGGTGGAAAAGGGATGATGTTTCTTTGGGCTGCAGATGTTTTGAAATTGGCTGGCTCAAAACCTTTGTCTGAGAACAGATTTTCTGTGTCTCCTTGCCACCTTCTCCTATCTATTTTGCTCTCTTCATCCTGCTTTTCTATTCCCTTTGGTTTTGCATCTCTCAGAGGACAAACACCTTCTGGCAGGGCTGCCTTTGCACTGGTACTGTTCTCACTCTGCCCAGGTTCACTTACCCCTGATTTTTGGCCAGCATGCCCTGTAAAATACCAGCTAATAATAATCATGCTTTTGCTTTGTGGCAGGCCTGCTTTCTGGATAAGTATCCACTGACAGTTTGCAGCCTAGCAGAGAGGAAGAGGAGGGAAGCCAACAGTTGATGTGGAAAATTAATTATGAACTGCCATCCCCCTGCCATGTAGTTAAGGCAGTTCTGCATTGCAAGCTTTACATCCAGCTGCATGTCTCCTTTCTCAAATAGTGGGAATGCTGCCAGAACAAAGCTTAGTGGAGAATGTCTCATATGGGACTGATCACTCAGGATGCTCTGGAGCCTTTACTGCTCTGCTTTCAGCTGTGACACCACCCCAGGAGCATTTTTTTACCTTTTGTTGGATGAATGTTTAGCCTAATTTTGCATCTAATTTGATAAAGATTTGTGTGTGTTGTGGGGAAGTCACCCATGTCCCCTCTGAAATCAGGGAACAACATTTTTGTCTTCCATTGTAGTGGTGACTTGGTAACGTTCAGGTTTAGAGGAGCTGCAGCTTTTTGTATTTTCCTTCTTCAGGATGACATATTTACTCTGTAATGATCCTCAAAAACTGGCCTGGTACATGGAAGAGGGGAGTTTGACAGGCACCAGGCAGCCCTGGGAATGTAATTACCTAAAGGAACAGTTCTGTCCCTGGACAACCTCTGTCTTAAGGATCACAGAGGCAATTCTGGAAGCCCCAGCACCGTGGGTGGTTCAGGAGCTGTTCTGGTCTCATAATTGAAGACTGGCTCCCACTACCTTGAGCTGAGCACTGCAGAGCCAGCACAGCCCAATCAAGTGCCAGAGGTGTCCTTCCTTAGGGAATCCTTTAGGATATGTGAAAGAGTCTGAAGGTTTTGGAAAGCCCTGACAAAATTTGTAAGTGGTTATTTGGGGCTGAGCAAAGGAAATGAGAATTTGGTGTAACTTTCCTCAATAAAGCCTTTGTTTAGTCCAAAGGGTATTGAAGGGAGTGATGGAAACAGCCTTGCAAAGCCACAACAGTAACAGGTGTGAGGTGTTATGGAGATGCCTTTCCCTATAACAGTGTTTATTCAGAGCAGAAAAACCCTTTTGGCTGCTCAGGTTTTCAGTTAAGATACCAGAAGTCTCCACATTGTACGTTTTTATTACAAAATTCATTGTCACAGTTGCTGACTGATTTAATGGTTAACTGAGGGGTGATCTCTAAGAAATACCTAGGATTTTGTAAAGGGCCAAATTGCTGCCTGGTGGAAGTCACTGACTCAAATCATGATGATGTGAGCCTTATCCTCTTCTGAGCTCTGCCTCCTGATTAACATAAATTCTACTTTCTTTCTAGTGCTGTCATGCTGGTATTTTGCAGCCAGGGGACTGTATTTGGAAGCACAAACCCGTTGCACAGGTTTAGATGTGCTGCAAATAATTATGAATGTCTAATGAAGGGAAGCTAAAACATACTGAAAATATTTGGAAATAAGAGGGAATGTGTGCAGCCAAGCGTTCGCTGTGAGTGGAGAGTTCTTGTTGGCATCATTTAATGAGAACTTTCCAGCTCGTAGTTTCTGTGGTGAATATGTAGATAGCAGCAAAACCAAAAAGGCAGGGTTGCTGTAGGTGAGTGGAAGGAGTCTTTCACCTCTGAGGTAAAAGGGACAATAAAGTGAGCACCATATGTGTTTATGGGCTGACACCCCCTCAGTCTTTGCCTTCCAGTTACTGGGAAGGGGTCAGCAGAAACCCCACAGCACTGGCCTCCTCTAAACAAAGTTGTGTCTCATTCCTTCACAACACCAAATACCATCTGGTTCTTACTCCTGATTGTCCAGGAAAAAATGAGGAGAATTTTTTTTTCACCTTTTTTTTTTTTTTTCCCTCTTCTCTTTCTCTGTTAGTTGGGGTAAGGTAGTTCCATTTCTATCTCTCCAGACAAGCTTGGTGCCTTTGACATGAATGGCCAGATGCCTTTTTATCCACCTCAGGAAGTGGTCCCTGATCTTTATGGAGATTCCCCTGTTCCTTTCTTCCCAGTGCTGCTGTGCTTTCCAGTCTCAGTGCTGTGTGTGAAGGAACACTTCAGTTTCATGTTAGATGTTGTATAAAGACTTGGGCTTGAGCAACCATCAAATTGATGTGCACTCAGGCTGTGTTGTGGTGCCATCACCCACCATGGATGGAGAAGCTGAAAATCAAAGCATTCTGAATGAAAAAGCACCTTGAGGGTCAGGACTGTGCCATTTCCCTGGCAAACCTCGTGCCTCTGTCAGGTACTGGAGGTTCTCAGCTCCTCTCCTTCTGCCCAGTCATGTTATGGTGGGTCTGCACCAGCATGCTGGGGAAGAGGAAATATGAATATAATAAAGACAATTAGAGAAGTTTTCTACAAACCCCTTTGCATGTTATGTGTTAGGTTGGGTGGGAGAAGTGGTGCTTGACTTGCAGGGCAGGGTAACAACTCCCAAAATGTCCTTGGGTTTGTGACTGAAGTAGGGAGGTTGTGAATCCTTCTCTGCACTGCTGTGCTGCCCCCAAGGGTGACACCAAAACACTGAGGATCACTGGAAGTTTCCCCTTGGAATGCTCTTAAAAGAGGGCAAAACAACAACAAAAAAAGTGTTTCTCCTTAGGAAGGCTTGTTGGCACCTGTCCTTGGCTCAGGAGCACGGGAACAAGGGGGTGGGCAGCCCTGCACTCTGCTTGCTTTCTGTCTGGGAGGAATTTCTACTTGTTAATGACTAATTCAAACGTTTCTTGTCATGAGTACAGTCTGCACAGAGTGATAAATCTGTGGTGGGTTAGAGGTGGAGGTTGCTCAGTGCTGACAATTAGTTTGAGCCACAGGCTTTGCTTTCATTGGCATTTTCACAGCATTAACCTGGACCTTGTCAATTAAAATCCAGACACATTTTGATGAGGGACATCTTCTTCTAATGATAATTGTAATAATATCGCTTTTCTTCATTTAAAACCTGTCAGGCAGGCCATGTTTCCTGGAAAATAACTGCCCAATTTTCAAATTGCCTAAATAACTAGGAAGTATCTTTCAGTTATTTTGAGCTGACACTTCATCACCAATAACTAAAAGCATATGAGGCCAGAGCTGTTAATCTTCGAACACTTACCAACTTCAGTCAAGGTAATTTGACTTTATCTGCTAAAATAAGCAGGTTTATTAGCCTTCACTTTGGAGGCTAATAAACATTTGATAATTGCCTCAAGTCGTTGATGGGGATTTATCCTATTTGGGTCTTGTATTTGACAGTGTATCTCCAGAGCATGTCCTAAGCAGTGATCCATTTCTGCAGCTCACCTCTTCTTTAGGTGGAGGAGCAAGCTTGGTGTAAAGGTTGATTAAGGAACTTGTCTGAGTTGCACAAGAAACCTGCAGCAGAAGTAACCCTGGAAATCCTCTGTCTGTTCTTGTATATTAACTGCAGTGGGTTTTTATGTGTCTGTAAATACACTTAGAATCCATTTCAGGCCACAAAAATGACTATTTAATAGTTGTAATGGGAGTGGTATATCAGGTTTCAATTGGAAACCCGTTGTGGTTTTATTTGAGCATGGCATGAAAAATAAAAAAGTGAAAATCATGTTTAGTTTTGCATGGAGAAATACTTTTCATTTTTCTGAATGGTGGTTCATAAAGTGAAATCCTTCATAAAGAGCCAGAGTTGGGAAGCAAAAAACCATATCAAGTAGAACTGTCTAGACCTTGCAATGTGTCTGATCTGAGCTTGTCCATGTGTGTGTAAAATGCTGCACTTCTTTATTAAAACTTACTTTTCCTCTGGTCTTTCTCTGAGATGTGTAGAAGAAGGAACTGATTAATTATGAGCACCCCTAGGTGATGCCATAATATAAGTAACAATAACCCACCTTATTTCTATAGCAAGTGTCACCAGTTGTTAGTAGTTCAAAACTCAGGGCATAGCATGGACTCTGGGTAGGAAATCCAGGCACAAAATATTGCACTGAAGAAAGATTGAGGAATGATAACTGAGAACTAAATGGGCTTGGGCTGCCCTGCCTGTATTCTAGAGGTTTATAGCTGTGCTTTCAGTCAATGCAGAGTAATCTCTGTGACAGAGCTTTTCTTTTCCCTTTGCAGTATGAACTGGCAAGCCTGGAATCTGCATTCTGGTGCATATGGAAATCACATTTACAACAGCACAGCTTGAAGGCTGTAAATATTATCAGATATTTTTCCAGTGAGCCTTCATCAACTGAGCTGTGTATCTCACTGCTCTCATTTTTTTAACAGTACATTAGGGGTGATCAATAAAACCTGACCTACCTTTGCAAGTTAAATAGGCCTGATTTTAAATGACCATACTTAAAGAGATTAAGATTTGCTAACAGTGATATAAAGTGCAAGCAAGGTCCATTTACATGCCATTTCTTTTCCACTTTTGAGGTTTGAATTGCAGTGGAAAATGTGTCACATTGGACATTAAAGCATGGAAGTGGAAGCTGGTGCCTTGTTGAGCATGTCTTTATGTAGGAGGTGCCTTCCTACCCTGCATTCTACTGTGTCTTGCTGAAAACATGATGTAATTAATAGATGTGGAACACATGTAACTGTGCAGAGCGAGAGCTCCATGAACTGGGACTATAAACAGTATTTCCTGTTTGAGGCTTTTGATTTTTGGGAAATGCCCAAAGAGGAAAAAAGAGTGCAATAAGCAAACAGACACAACATAATAAATATATATATATGTTTTTTAACCTTTGGCATACGTTGTGGAAGTGGAGGCTGGAAGAGCAGCACCTCCCTGCAGTGCAGGTCTGGCTGGGCATGAGGAAGGGATGGATTGGTGCTGTAGAGCAAGCTTCTATTTCCCTACCTCATGACTTTTAAGCATTTAATTTAAGAACCTGAAAGCCATGTGGAATGGTCTTGTGTCATGAAAGACAGGTTTGGTTATACAAATGAAATATTTCATTGCCCTAAAGTTAGTCTGAGAGGTGTTGTAATAAGCAGGCCACTGAGTCAAACGTGCTGAAATCAAACCTCCTGGCAGAAATACTGTATCCTGCAGAAGATAGCTCTGTTACAAAGAACTGCTTGAGAAAAATTTGAATATTTTTGTGGCACTTGTTTGTCATAACCACCTAGCAATCTGTCTGTTTGGCTAGTTCTGGTTACTGTGGTGTGTAGTGTGGTGCCTCTGGAGATTCCAGCTGAGATTGGGTGTAGTACATGCATTTACTGATGGTGTGTCTCAGTTTCACAAGATCATTATGTGCCAGTGGCTCTTCCTCCCCTCTGCACGGTTCATACTAAAAACAAGAGGAATGTGGACTCAGTGAGAGCCATCAGGAGGTGCCCAGATGTCTCCATTGTTTTACATGGAGCTGGTGTGTGTGAATTTTGGCTTTAGGCTTGTGTGCATGCACGTTCATACTCTGTTGGACTAGTTATTAATAAAATTTATTATGAATTTTGTCCCTAAATGGTTTGATCTGTCTCTATGGCCCTAGTTTGAGCCCTGCTATGCTCAGTGCTGGGGAGTGAGGTCGTACATGACAGGGCTTGGCCCAGGGAGCTTTTGTGTGAAAAATCTGAGTACAGTGGGAGAAGGAGACACGGATTGCCAGTGAGTGTGGAGGCAGCAGATGGAGCACAGCAGTGGAGATGGGGGATATGCAGAGCTTTGTGTGTTGTGGGGCATCAATGATCAAAACTCCTCTTTGTACAAGGCTCACAGCAATCAGGGATTTGGTTTGCTGAGACTAACTCCTGCCTTGTTAACTACTACCTCTTGATTATTTCTGTCTATATCCATCTGCTGCCTCTTTGCTGTTAGAGCTGCAGATTCCTTAGGGTTCAGAGAGCTTTTTCTTTTAGTGTTTGTTCACTACAGAATTCCATGGGGTTCTGGCCCAGGGTTAATGCTGGGAGCTGTTAGCAGTGGCATTTGCACGTGAAAAATAAGGCATTAGGAAAACAATTATTTTCACGTCCTGATTATCTTTATTTGCATTCCAACATCCTCTGAATCTTTGAAACTAAAAACATTATTTAAATGAAAGATACATGATTATAATTGTTGTCATAATGTTCTGTAACCACAAATAGGTCAGCACAGGAAATACAATTTTTTTTTTGGTGTGTGGTTGTTTATATATATATATACACACATCTGTATTCGTCTGGCAGGTAGATTTTATCTCACAGCCTCTGGCTGTTTCTTTCCTAGGTGCTTATTCATATTTAATCCAGCTCCCCCGTGTATTTGCATACATAAATACACACTTGTTTTTAGCACCTGTTTGCATCCTTTAATTCTGGGTTGGCCCCGAGGCTGCTGGCTGTGGGGTTTGTGCAGCTCCAGGTAGCTGGGTAATTATATAATAATATTATAATATATATTTATATATTTATAATTTTTATATATAAGTATATATATAAATATATATATAAATAGTTGCATATTACTCCTCTTCCCCAAGCTCTGAGCCCGTGTCACACTGACCTGCCAGCTGAAGTTTCCCCTGCTGGCACCACGCCACAGCCAAGTGCTTTCAGCGAGTTCTTGGCTATAATCCTGAGCTGATTTCTGGGATGCAATTCACTGCCACGGTTATCATATCAAAAGGGGAGTGATTTACATTTCCTGCACGTCTCCGTGTTGCCAGCCCCGGAGGATGCTCCAGAGGGAAAGTTAAGGCAATTTGATAAAATAACAAAAATGAGCCTATTTACAGCATTGCATCTTACGCTGTGGAGGAATTTGATGCAAAGTCTGCACTAAGTACAAATTTAGGCTGTGCACAGCGATTAATTTGGGGACTTTTCTTGGCTCCCAGGGAAAAAATAGGAAGATTGTTCCTGAGGACTGAACGTGTGGAGAGTTGTATACTTGGCTTTGTGTGCTGCAGACTAAATCTTTATCTTGATTTCTTATTGTGTTGCCCCTTAAAGTCTCTCTCTTCTCCTGATACTCATCCAGAGCAGTGTCTGCATAACACGTAATCTTGGGGTTTTATCTGACCCCCTCAGCCCTCTGCAGTTTCCTCACTGAAAAGGCATTGAGCAATCACACCAGCATCATTTGTACAAAGTGAAACACTTTATGCTGAGGTATTTTAAGCACGTTCCTACTGGAAATGCCATAGGAATGGCAGGACTGCAGCGTTTGCTGCTGCTGCACACTCAGCTGCCCCTATTTGTATGCAGAAGCACACACAGCAGTGGCTTCACATTCATTTCCTGTGTATCAATTACTAATTAGTAATCCACAAGCCCAGTTAAGGAGCTGGAGGTAGGATGTAATGCTGAGAGTGTGGCCATGCCTCTCCTGTTGGAGTCTGGGGAGGGTAGGGATCTATCTGGTGCAGGTGACTGAACTGGTGCTGTTATCTCTGAGACAGATTCCTGCAGTCTTGTCTAACTCCGGCTTAATTTTCTATTTTTTTATGAGCATCTTTCTTGGCTGTATTGACTGTGCTATGGTGAGGGGTTGTGTGAAAGGGGCACTCAAGGAGAACAGGGCAAAGCACTCTTGGATTTACTGCACTTATCTTTGTTAATCGAGGTTTTGATGTTGTGTTCTTGCAGCTGCAAATGCAAAAACATGTGCCATAAGTTTCACGAGATTTCCAGGAATGGCAGCAACTCCTCTTCAGGGTTTGTAGTCCCAAGTCAGGGTTTTTTTAGGGATTGATGAGTAGAGGTCAAAACATTGAGCTTCAGGCTGTTCAGGACAGGGTATGCTTTGCCTCCCATTTCACTTCCCTTTTCTTCCTCATGTTTCAGCAAGGAAATATCTTTGTTCATGCCTGTGTTTTACCTGCCTTTAAAAGCTTGGAAGCTTTGTGCAGTTCTCACTTGACTTTAGCAAATCCTTTAAAAGCAGATCACAGATATTGACCACACCAGGAAAATATCACTGTGTCACCTTGATTAGTTTGGGTGCCTGACCTCCTCTTCCTTCTAACTTTGACTACTGCTTCTTGTCATCTTTGATTTCATCTTTCTCTTTTCTGTTTTCCCATCCTTTCCCTTTACTGTCTATGAAGATTTGCATTGCCTGATAGTATCACCTCTCCACACTGCTTGAATCTCAATGCAGGTGCCCTGGGACGAGATTACTCTCACCCTTCAAACTGATACGTCTCTTTTAATGTATGATGTCCAAAGAGAAGACTGTTCCTGGGTCCTGGAAATTAAAACTGACATGTGCATGTGTTGCTTTATCCAGACAAAATGCAAACTTAAGTGCAAGTCAAACGACAGTGTGGGTGCTTGGCTGGCATGCAGCAGGTCAGGGCACTTTCCTGTGCAACTCATCACTGATGAAAAGGGAAGCTCTGCACTTTTCTTCTGTCCTTCTCATTCTTTTTTTCTCTCCACTCTGCTTTTTTTTTTTTTTTTGAACTGATTTCCTTAGGGAGTTGTTAACGCTCAGGGCTTTTTACCCTGACATTTCGGACAATGATGTGACAACACAAGTGCATCTATTACTCTTCCTCTGGAATCTGACTGAAGCTAAGGACTTGATGGATAATGGCCACATTTTCCAGCAGCACCTGAGGTACATGTGAGGAGAATGACTGAGTGACCAGCGTATAAAACCAGACTATGTCAGGCACAAGGTCTGAGCACAGAACCAGGAGGGAAGACTGAGAACATGAACCTTTCATCATGAGGTCCTTAATTTGCTCCCCTTCTCTCTGCTGCAGGAAATCTGGTGCTGTGTTGAGGCAGTGCAGGCTGTGGTGTGGGAATGTGTAATCTCCTTCATGGCAAGGGAGGGCAAAGGGGAGCAGGCTTGTGTGGCATGGGCAGCTTTAAGAGAAGGAGGCTGCACACCTGGAAATGGAGCATCACTTCACCTTTGGTTGCTAAAGAAAGCTGATTCTCCTCTGCCTTGAGTAATCAGTTTACAAACTGAATATAAAACAGCACTGGCTGGAGCTTGCATTCTGTGCTGCCGTGGGGGCCCTTCAGGGAGAAAGGAAGAGAGCTGGAAGCCTTGGGGGTGTTTGGGGCTCTGGATCTGGAAGTCACAGGCCACTGGAGCAGGTGAGGTGTGCTGGTAGGATTCTGTGCCCTCAGTGCTTTGCTGCATGCTGTAGAACTTTTACTGAAGCTGATACTGCTCTGCTTTGTGTCCCACAGAGTAGACTTGCTAAGGCTGATTTTGAGGTCATGCAGGTGGGCAGGAATGGGGAGGAAGGGGGTTACAGTGGGCAGGGCTGGGTGCTCCCCCCTCCCTGTTCCCCAGAACATCACTCAGGGACAATCCCGCTGACCACTGACTTGTGTTCGTCCAGATTCTCTCTCTGCAAGACCACTGTGGGAAATGATCAAGGGTTCAAGTAGTTCTCATGGAACTGGAGAAAGAAAAGTGTAAGAAGGAGGGCAGGACCACGTGCATTTTGTACCAGGAGCACGAGTGTGCAGGGAGTGGATGGATGGCAGTTCTGCCCTCAGCTGTCTCGTTCTCATGGGCAGCACCTCAGGAGCTGCCAGAATGCCCAAACCTTTCCTTTGCTGAACTGCTCTGGGGTATCATCAAAGTGCATTTCACTATGTACTTTCTTCTTGTAATGACTTTAATAATAATTAGGTGAGCTTTTAGGCTCATGGCCTAGCTCACAGGGTGAGGTGTGATGTCCTGAAGTCCATTGCATTCTTGATGTTGTAGCAGCCCAAGCTACAGTCATGCCTCAGGACAAGAATGTGCTCCAAGCAGACCTTGAATGTTCAATTTTCATGCAGGACACACTCATAAATATTTATGAACCAACAGGAAGTTGCAGTGTGCCAACAGAAGAAAATAACATAGTGGAAAAACCAATCTGAGGTTGAATATCTGTTTCTGGAACATATTTTCTGTGAGTAATTTCCTGGCTTCTCTGTGCTTCAGATTTTCCATCCTTGCAGGGGAACTTCTTCATCCTTACCTGGGATTTGGGGAAGACCAGTAATGTGCAAGATGTGAGGTAGGCAGGGGTCACTCTGGAGACACCAAAGAACATCAGGCAGAGAAATCAGAGTGCCCTCTGTAGCAGTGCCTGCTGTCATGCTTGTTCCTTACTTTGTATAAGGCAGAAGTGTCTGCAAAACTTCCTTTTCTCTACCTAATGTAGCTTACAATTGCAGTAACAGTTGCTTCACGTGGAATAGGGTGCTGTTGTTTCAAACAACAGAAAAAAACCCCCATAAAATATTCTGCAAAGAAATGAGGATATCCCATGTTCCTTATTAGCAAACATTTTGCCAAGACATATGTGGCTGTAACAAGGAGGGTGATAAACATCCCCACTGTCACAGCATTAAAACATAATTGCCCCTTGGTTTCTTGATTATCTCCAGCACAGCTGTCATGTTGCCCCTTTGAAAAAACTGAACTGACATCACATGCACAAACTTCAAAAGATTTTGTTGGTTTTGTTGTTTTTTGGGTTTTTTTCCTAGAGACAGGCAAAATTATTTTCAAGCAGTGCCTGGTGTTTTTACCAAACTTGTTGGAATATTGCACTGAAGTGGGGACTTGTTGCTTCTACATCCCAAGTTAAATGGTTGTTCAGGTTTCCTGTCACACTTGGGCATTACCACAGCAGGACTCCTGCCAGGATTCTGTACCTGCTGCCTACATATGTAAGAGCATTATTTATTAGCTGTGGCTGGAACAGGGGCTCTGTGTTCCCAGGATGTAATCCTCTCTCCCACTGCAGGAAAGGTGCCCTCACAGCCCTTGCTGCCTCCTGTTGTGGTCCCTGTGAAAAAGGAGCAGTGATGTTGTTCTTTCATATTGCTCCATCCTGGAACAATGAGTTGCTGCTGTTCAAAATTAGCCCATTTTCCAAGAAAAAGAAAGGAAGTAATACAGTAAAAATGGATAATTTTCTGAGCTTTCAACAAGTACAAACCTGCTTCCCCAATAACTGAATATAAATTTCCCTCTAATTGCAGGTGTTTTGAACCTGTCTTGGTCCTTAGAACAGCCCCTGATTGGTGAGGAGGATTTTCAAAACATTAATCACCCTGTTCCCTGTGTTTTTTGGCAGGAGTTTAGTGGCTGATTTCCCTTTGTGGCTTTTCTGTTAATCTCTCCTTGACCTTCTCTCTCAAGCTGACCCAAGGGTTGCACATCCAGCCTCTCCCAGGTCCAGGGTGGTGGATGTCCATGGACAGCCCCAGCCATGGCACCAATGTGGTTTTAAGGCTCAGTGAACCATTGTGGGCTGAGCAGGAGTGTTACACTGGAGGTTTTTTTAATTTTTGAGGAGGGAAAATGGCTTAATTTTAGGTTCAGTTGTTATTCTGGGCTCCTAGAAGAGTTAAAATGAGATTTTTATCCTGGCCAAAATGATTGTGAAAGTGAATGCTTCAGAACTTGGGAAAAAGCTTCAAAGGGCTGAGTATTTGATCAGATAGAGGGGGTGTTGCTGGCAGGAGAGAGCTCAGGGCAGGTTTCCTTGCAGGATTTTGGTCTCCCAGTCTGGTCCAGGGCTGGTGGAGATAAGAGGATGGGCAGAGAGCCCAGTGTCTCACCTGGATCTGTACGCACCCAGCTTTTGGAGCCTGCTGGGCACAGCCTGAGCTTTGCTCTCTTCCCCTGGTGCAGTGGGAGATTGCAGATGGCAGAGATTTGGAGAAATTGGTTTAGTTTGAAAACAAATCTCCTTCTCTCCTCCAGATAATTTCTGTTTATTTTTGAAGGGGGGAAAGGCAATCAGGCAGCTAAAAACAGCATAGCCATGACAAGCTGGTGATGCCTGGCCTATTCCAGGAGGCTTCCTTGTGTGTAGTACAAAGTGTTTCTGTTTGTGCAAACAAATTGCTAAAAAAGAAAAAAGCTCATAGCCTATTGGAAGCCATGCTGAGACTGAAACAGCCAAAGAGGGAAGGAGGAAAATATCCCCAAATGTCAGAAATGGTGCAGGGTATCACCTGGGGAGAAGCAGTGGCTTGTAGGGGATCATGAGAAGGGTTTGCTTGGGCATCAGAGTTGGGCTTCAACCAGCCAGCCCACCTTCACTGAAGCTGGAAGGAGGTTTTTCTTCTATTTTTGCTGAAGGTGGAGAGGGAACTGACACTGCTGGAATGAGCAGCCCCCTGCATGGGTGTCAGATTATACCTTTTTCTGACCCAGAGATGGGGCAACTGAGAAGCGTTTTAAAAACTTTCCATTTTCAGTCTCATGTGAAGGGTGAGACAGTACAGATGTTACAATTCATGCCATCACAATCAGGAGCCAAACTA
>JBBMKD010000034.1:13197618-13215414 GCA_037834095.1 Argya squamiceps
TGCTTTTGTTTGTGCCCCCCCCCCCCCCCCCCCCCCCTTTTGGCATGGATGATGTCAGATACTATAAGGTCTGTGGATCGAATGGATTGAATGTATTCTGTTTAATTTGAATTTGTAGGTTAAGTAGTGTTGACCTTGGCTAGCTTTTATATGGGAGACTCCCAAGAAGTCCCAAGTACCATCAATGCAAATGGCATTTTGCTTTCCCCACACCAAATATAATGCCACTGGAATATGTTTGCTTTTCTGGCATTGCTGTATTGATGGCTGAAAATTGGAAGAGGAAAGGAAAGGGAGAGAGAGACTTAAAACAGGTGAAAAAGCCAATTATTTTCATGTCCTAGCTAAATGTTTTCTTGCTTCAGAAGAAAGTTCTATTTATAACAGGGTTCAGGTGCTGAGAGAGGTCTTAGGAGGCAGCAGGGTAAAACCTTTGGCAGATGGTGTTGAATCCTAGAATATCCTTTTTCCTAATTCAGTTAAGAAGACTTCACCTTCACTAACTCTTGCTGTAGGAGGCAGCTTATTGTCTTTGGCCTCTTCTAAAATCAAATGGTGGATGAGCTGTTTGGTTACAGTTCTGACAGCAAAAGTAGAAGATTAGATCCCAATCGTTGATGAGAATTAGGTGTTTTTCTTCATTGACTGAAGTGGTACAGTGGTGCAGTGAAAGCAAAAAGAACAAACAGATCAGAAGACAGTGAAAAATGTAATTTTTGCTGGTTTCTTTTAGTTCTAACATGGGCAACTTCAGATCAGCAGACTGAAAATCCATACCTAAAAGCAGCCAAGTGGCTCTTAAATGGGATTTGCTTGTGCCAGAAATCCCAGGGACAAATGTTTGTTTTGTGTTGAATGGGCTGTCAAACTAATGATCAGAATAGATCTTTTTAGCCTCAAACCTTTTTATCAATACAGATTCTTCATTTTTCTTCCAAGACTGGCTGAATGGATGTTTATATTTTATGGGAAACAGCAAAAGCGGCAGGCTAAAGTAAAAGCCAACAACAGTACCAGAAGTTGGGGCTTTTTTAAAGGGAGGATTTATGATGTTTTAGCCTTGATTTATTTAGAAAAAAGAGCATGAGCAGTGGTTTTTAAGCACATTTGCCAAGGAAAAAGAGGTAGAAAACTGCAAAATAAAAGTTAGGAAGTGATAAATGCAGACATCACTTAATGAAGAAAATTAATTCTACAAGCAGAGTGATATAGAAAGGAAACATCCGTTACTGAGGAATGGGCATTGAGGCAGAGGACATTTGTCATCTCAAGTGACAATTAGATGAGCTCCAAACGGAGCAGGGTAAAGAAGGTAAAAATATGCAAGGGAAGAAAATGAGGCGAGGAGAATTGAAGGAATACAGAGCAGACTTTTTCAGGTCTGTTGGCCTGATTTATGCTTTTACACCCTCCTTAGCATACAAACATCCCTGAAACGAAGAGCCTGTTTTGCTCTCATTACTGTACAATCCTGTGAGCACCACATCAGGTAAATCTGCTTGGCAGCAGCACCTGAGAGCAGCTGTGGGGCTGAGCAGAAGGTGGTTCAGCAGGTGAGAGGTGAACCATGGGGTTCCCTGCCCTCTTTCCAGAGGCTTGGGCAGGAGGCAGCTTGGGCAGCCAGGTGAGAGAGATGTGCTCTGCCCTGAGCTCAGGGCTGTGCTCAAACCCGTGCTCTGCAGAGCAAAACCTTCTGCAAGGACTCCAGAATACCACGATCTGTCACACTGTACTGGGCTCCACTCAGGACATTTGCCATGACTGGCCCTGCTGCAAAAATCAGGCTCCATTTCCTTCTGTGGAGACCTGAATAGAGATGAGAAAATACTGGTTTTTTTGGGGGGAAATTCTTTGTCACAAGGTATCTCCTCTCTACATCTCTGCATTTGGGTAATACAGACCTCCCCCTCACCTCATGGGTGTTGTTTCCACAGGGGTCTCAGGACACTGGATGTCATAACTTAACTTGTGCCCAAATATTCATGGAGCTGGTCTCCTCTCTGTGGTACACACCAGAGACAAAGGGTCTGTGGTCTGTGGCTCTGCTGTTTCAATCCTGTTTATACATAATGTATTCCAGATTAGTGAGATTTAGCAGGAATCCAGGAATTTACATCTGCTTCAGCGTCAGGGCCAAATAGGCAAAGATGGAGCAAAGCCACAAGGAATACTTAAGGATCTGTGTAGTGTTGGTTAAATGCCATTGCTGCTTTCAGGGAATACCTTTATTCCACTTTGTTAGCTGTACCAACCCTGTGGCCAGGCACACAGGAGGAGTGTGCTCAGATGGGAGCTGCCTTTGGGCAGTAGGGATAGGATTTTCAGCCCTGAGGGTTGTTCCAGAGCTGTGCTGGGTTACAGACGCCTCCTGAGGATCTGTTCACTGGCTCTGTGTCATGCCAGGAGCTGCCTGAACAAGGCATTATTATCCACTCCTGTGCATTCTTGGTTCTGATTAATTTACAGGCTTAATCTTTCAGTTTGGTTATGCAATTTGCTCCATGAAATATCGCTTGTGTTCTTTCTAGTAATGAAAACCCACAAATAATCCCCGTGCCCTAAGTACCTGTCCTGATTATCTGCCACATTCATAAGTGCTGCTTGCAGAATTATTTTACCTGGTTAATGTTTGATTTTGTATTTATTCTAATTGCCAGTGTTGCTGTTTTTGAGATTGCCAACCCCGTTGGTGGATATTCTGGTTTAATCCTTTTTGCCATCCCCTAGCAAGCTCCGCTTTGCTTGTTTCACAAAGCCATTCTGAGTTCCTGTGCAGACACAACTGTTCACTGGGGCTGGCCCCTGCTTCCGTCTGGTGCACATTAATCACAATTCAGCTATGTAAACACAATCTTGCATTTCATGCTGCATACGGTTCCCCAGCTGAGGCTGAATGAAAGATTTCATTTTTGTAAGTCGTATGAACACACCTGAGACTCTGAACACAGTGTAACCTGACTCTGTTCTATAGAACACATCACTTTGCTAATTAAAAATCTGCTCTTATGGTTGATGCTCGTTTGTTATTATGAATGCTGTTAAGCAGGTCTGGAATGGTGATGTGTGGTTTATTGTTTCTTCCTGAAGTTGTTTTCTGCCTATTTTGTCTGTGATTTCATTGTCTTGAAGAGTCACTCTTTGCTTTTCATTTATGGTTTTCATAGAGTAAATCTGCAAGTACTGTTTATAGTTGAAATGTTCTCAATTGTATATTTTCTGAACAGCTTGGATTCAATAGCTGGTTTATGTTCGGAATAAACAAGTTAAAAAAAAAAAGGGCCATGAATCAACCAAAGGAAAATAAAAACAAAGTCTTTAGACAAGTAAGTAACAAGGCTATATACCTTTTAACACAGAAAATTCATCAATCCTTTTGCCCACGTGTACCCTGATGTTATCATTTTGCTTTGATTCATGTGTACTTCAGGGACGCTGATGCTTACTCTAGGTGAGAACTATCAATAGAGCTATTACAACAAGACAGAACACAGCCTGTCTCAAGTTTTCATATTTGGGATATTTTTCTAAAATATTGCCAGTAGATAAGCTGCATGTTACTCAGGTATAAAGTTATCCAGATTTTGTAAGAGCAAGGTTTAGAATAAAAGAACACGTTAGGCTGCAAAAGCAATATTTAATATCATATATCAGGGAATGTGTGGTTACAGGGAAGGGAAAGACCCATAGGTCATTATGTTTCTTATAGATAATTATTATCGAAGAACAGCTTGAGAGTTCAACATACACAAATACACAACTTCTGATGTGTCTTTCTATATTGGTAACATTTATAAGATTTGCTGTGACCGAGAGAGACTCCCACTTTTAGCAATTCTTAAGTAAGCACACAAAATCCCTAGTTTTGATCAATAGTTTTTATGGCAAAATCCATAAAACAAAGCAGACCCTTTATACAATTCACAACAAATAATTGCAAACTACAAGCCCTAAGACAATTTCTGTTTAAGCTTGGCTGGAGGATGATGCTCTAACATGCAAAGTGGACTTGTATAGCATTGACATTTAAATATAATCATAGGGGGAGATGGTTGAGAGTCCAACAGGAGCCACAAGACACTAAGTTGCTGGCTAGAGGAGCTGATGGGGAGGACTGCAGTGATTGCAAATGAGGCCTGACCAGGAGGTAATGTGATTAGTGTTCTCTAAGAGCAAAGTACATTGCAGAAATCAAATGAAGCCCAGAGTGAGGTGGAGGTGGGGGAGAAATCTCATAATTCCTCTAGTTTCATCTCATAAGAGCTTTATCATTTTCAGTGTGGGTTGTTGGTGTTTGGTGGGTTTTTTTTTTTTTCCCAAGCCTTGTGCTGAGGGCGTTTCAGAGTTATTGTGAGATTTGAAAGAATGCTAAGGTTTTGATCTTGTCACGACTGAAAGTCCTTTATAAATGTCAGAGTTGGTGCCTGAAAATCTGGGACACTGCTTGGCTGCTTGTCTTGTGAGAGCTTTGCTAATGAGGCCACCAGAGAGCCTCTGCTGAGGGGTGCTGGCCCTGCTGGAGAGGGGAAGGCACCTGGTATGTGATGGCCAACAAACTGCCAAGCCTAATTAACGATAACGTCTGGCATTCCCATCATGGGAGGGTTTTCCTGATGCAGTTGTGGTCACCTCCTCTCTCCTGACCCTCAGGATGTGGGGACAATGTCTCAAGGTTTTGGTGGTGTGTCCTGTCTGCTGCACTCAGACTGCAGCAGGCCAAGGTGAGATAACCAGAGCAGGGCACCTGGAGTGGGCACTGCAGCTGGGGCAGAAGCTTTTTTGGCCTCATGAAGCTTTTAATCCAAGTTCAGCTTGTTTTACAAAGCCATTCTGAGTTCCCATGCAGACACAGCTGTGACAGTGACACCGCCACACATCTGACATCAGCAGTCACCAAAAACATGAAGTCCCTAAATTCCCTTGAGATGTGATAAGTTTCTCTGGACAACATTTTTTTTTTTTTGCAGCTTTCTTGAGGCTTGCTAAGGAGTTTGCTTTTTTAAGAGCAGTGATTAAAAATTTTCACAGTGTATTTGAGAGGAACAGGAGGGTTGTTACAGGAGATCCCACCAGCTGCCATTCACATGCCTGAATAACTGATTTGCATTAGAGTCTGGCAAAGTTTTTTTTTTGAAGGTACTGAACAAGAACAGTAACTTCTTCCTGGTGTAACAGGAAATTACATATATAGACATATATTGATGATAAGTTTCTTCTCTCCAAACTACAGGTGTGAAAGGGCCAAGCAGTTTCCTGGTTCAGCAGCACATAGAAGCCCAAGTGTTAACTTGGCACACAAATAATTTCCTTGAGTTCAAGAAAAGTTCACATGTGCTTTAATTTATCAGCTTGAAAGGTTTTGGGCTGAGTTGTGGTCAGTGATGACACCCATGTCCTGCAGACTTGTTGCTCCCCAAACCTCTGCCAACATCTGTCTCTTCCGATCCTGAGAAGCTCAGAAGAAAAATCCTGTGTTTGAAAGGAACATAAGGGGTCCTTGACAGCAATTCAGATGTACAGATTAGGAAACCACTTTTCTAAAGCCCTAGAATGCCACTTTTCACTGCCTAGAAATTGGGTGCTTATGTTCTTCACAGATTTTGGAAATGGCAGGTGTCAAACAGAAACTGTGCTGGTGCTATAGCAGAAAACTCTTGTCTCTAAAATGTATTTACCCCAAGAGAAAATAGGATTTTCTTGAGTGCTTGCTGTGCAGGGCATGGTTGTGGTTTAGACAGGAGGTGCATTGTAGGAAACAGCAGCACAAATGGGTTTTTGTCTCACAAGTATCACCTTGTGAATTTGACAGTGACCATGTAACTCTTGGTAAATCTATTAAAATGTCTGGAGACCTCACTGTAAGACTCGAATGTGTAAATAGCAGTGAGTTGTGTATAATACAGCAAGATTTTTTTTACTGACTAAATAGTAGGACATCCCTTTGCCCCAGCCTGTTTGATCTGTACTCTCTTGCTTCAGGTGAATCAGCTTGAGCTGAAGTACACAAGCAGGACTTCCTAGATTCTGTCCTGTTTTGTAAAATTAAGTCTCTGTCTGGCTGATTAATTAAATGGAGGTGCATGGCTTTGTTTTGGAGTTTCATTTGAGGTTTTTTTGGAGCACTTTTACACCACCATCCATTGTGAGGTGTCATTTGTTGTAGTATCTCTGAGCATTCAGGCCTCACCTGGGATGTGTCTGCTGGCCTGTGCTGGGCAGATTTGTTCAGTTTGGGTCTTGGGGACTGGAAAATAAACCCATGGTAGTTAGACAACAGCAGCCCTATTAAACCATCGAGATCTGACATTGTGGCTCTGGAATCCCCAGAGGATCAGGAATCTGGGGAGAAGAATGGAATTCAATCATTCTGGCACTGGCTCTTGTGTCTCTCGTGGTAAAGGAGCACACAAACAATGATTTGGAATTTGTTTCCACTACAAAATGGTTCCTTGATCCCAAGGCAATAAACAGTAAAAAGGCAAGCAGCAATGAATCAAATACAGAAGCTCATGCTAAAACAATACCTGAGATTTCTGTTGGGAATTTTGTATGGCTTTTCAGTAGCAGAATCTGGGATGCATCAAACACTTGTAGTGTGATATTTTTAACAATTAGAAGTCCAAATATGTGCAATTACCAACAGTAGGACTTCTGTCAGGAATGACTGCACCAAGTTTAATTTAATGTACTCAGCCTTGTAATTGTTTTTTTAATCTTGCTGTGCCAATGACAGTATTTTTTTTGCTTTGTAGTTTTTATGTTTTATATCCTCCACAAATCACACATTTAAGACAGTTTTGTTTTGCAACATCTCTGAAATGCTGGCTTATTAGCAAGCCAGTCCATGCCAGATTATTTTAATATTGATAGACTGTATCAGCAGTTGAGTTTAAGATTCGTTCCTCGTGCTGTTTTGTTAAGGTTTAGTGGGACTAAATCACAAAACATTGCTTTGCTTGGAAATTGAATTGAAAAGATCCATCTACAGTAGGATTACTTGTTTAGAGAAAGCTGCTCTTGCATTCTGAAGATTTTGGTGGTTTCCACATGTAGTTTGGATGTCTGAACAATGCCAGGCAAATTTGAAGTGCCTCAGTGCTCCAGCACTGTGCTGAGCTGGGATCTTGCTTACAAAGGATATTTTCATCTCCGCTTCCCAAAGCTCTGTCTTTGTCATAAATAAATAGAAGATAGGAAAGCAAACTTGAATTTAGAGTTATATGTAACATTAATTTTCTATGCAATATAACCATGAGCTACTAGACCTGCCGGTGACAAATGATGCTGGTGCCTGTGTGTTCTTACTCAATCTTTTCAGGCTGCACATGATTTTAAGGATTAGTCCTGCAAACAGGAGTGTTTTCTCTTTCATTTTTTTACTTGCTTTGCACTGAAACACTTGAATGTGCATTCAGGATATTGCTTATTTCATTCTGGCACTTTAATATGAAACTTGCCAGATTTTTATCCTGGGCTTGATGGATGATTACCTGTGGGGTGTGGACAGCCAGTGTGTGCCAGGGTTTTGTGCTGGAGTGGTGGAAGGGCTTTTCAGCCTTGTGCTCCTGGACCTGCAGCAGCTTCTGCTCCCTTGTAGGGGATTACAGGAGGTAAGGAGGGAAAACAAGGCTTCTGTCAGGATTTCTGAATACAATCCCTTGGTCTGCACTTTCTTTGGAAATTTCGTAGGGTTTTGTCAGGCAAATCAGGTTGATCACTACTGACTGTGACTTCTTTTGTAGAGCAGATTACAGGGTATTTCAACGTGTAGCATGTTACAGTGCTTGAAGTTAGCTGGGTAATGATCTGCATAATCTCATATATTCCTTTAGCAGCCACACAGCTGTACACCTTTAGCTTGAGTTGCTCAATACATAACTCTCTGTATCCTCAGTCATTAAAAAATAAGAATTCACTGTGATAAAAAATTCAGTAGCTCCTGGAATCTGGAATAAGAAGAATTATTGTTGGACATACCTTGCAGGCTGTGTTTCAAATTTTAGGAAAAGTCTGGCTCATTGTCTTCCGTGCTGTATGTCAGGGCTCTGACATTAATCCTTTATGTCTCCTGGCAAGCATTTCACATTCAAAAAGGCTTACGTGCCTAGGAAAAAAAAAAAAAAGAAAAAAAGAAAGAACCAGAAAAAAAGACAAGTGCAGTGACACAGGTTAAACTAATAGAGAGTAGGGCTTAAGGAAGGTGTGGAAGTGTTTACACTTCTGTGTGGCAGTGATTCCTGCCTGGACTATGGCCCATTGGATCAATATTGCTCTTCAGCAGATTTCCCCTCCCAGCCCTGTGCACACCCAAGTGCTGAATTCCTCTGCACATCCCTTCTTGTGACTGGCACAGCTCAGACTTTCATCCTTCTGGATGGAAATGAAAACCCCAACATTCCTCTGCTGTGTTTCATCCCCACTGGCTGTTCATGCCCTTAGAAATTGTGGAAAATCCCTGGTGACAAACTGCTCATCCAGGGGTAACAGACCTGGCTGAGGGACTGTTCCTTCCTGCAGCTTTGGGAAGGGATGCAGCTGAGATGGCCAAAATCTGCCTGACCTTGCCTGCAAGGAACTTGAGCCTTGCTCCCTGGTCTTGAAGGTTTCTAGTTAAACTCTTGATATTTTTATACTCTTGTCTCCTGGAGTGATTTTCTGCGCTCCCTAATTTTCCTTTAAAGCAGCCAGGGTTCATTTGCTCCTCTCTGGAGCAGTGAATTTATCCTCTTCCCTTGATCTGATAACTGCCCACTGTGCGTCTTCTTTGTGGATGGAGAAATTCACATCTGCACTGAGAAATCCAAATGACTCTGCTTGGCCCATGGCTGGAGATGTATCTGGAAGGCTCATCTTGAACACCAGAAAATGTTATGTTTAGCTGTGCTGCATGCCAGTGAGAGAAGCTTTGTTACATCTTTAGGAGATGATTTGCCCAGCTGGGTTTTAAATGCAGGGTTTTCTTGCAATTTTTGGCAAAAGAAAAACGTTTTTTGTCAAAGAAAAATGAGGCTTGTGGTCTCATTTTGACTCCTAAAACAGAGGTGTCCTCATGAACATTCCATGACATAGACAGTGGCCAATTTCTTCAATCTATATTGACTTTATTCTTCAGTTGTTAATGGAGAGAGACTTTTTTAAGGCAAAATGAGAGTGTGTGCTTTGACTGATTGTATCCAGCAGTGGTATTGGCTCTCAGGAGGCAGGAAGAAACTCCCAAACCATCTGATATTCTGGTACGTGCTGGTATGTAGCTGTTACCTGTTAGTTACTGAGTGTCATTGCAGCAGGGTGCAGGACCCTCAGTCCTTAACGCCTGGACATAAAAGTCTCCAAGAAACACAGGCTGCACTTTTTCTAAGCTGTAGGTCCATCCCCCCAGTGTGTATTTCTGTGTGAATTATAATCAAAGTCCAAGAACTGGCCAGTGTTTTGCTACCTTCTGCTGACAGCTTTTGGCTTTTTTGGAAATATTTTAGCTTCGTGCATACTGTAGCTGTCGCTGTGATTCAGAGCCTTTGGAAGCAAAGCTTCCTCTTGTATTTGTTATTTGCTTAGCAGAGCTTTGACTTTATGGCTATGTATTTCAGAATCTTTTATGCCAGGGAATCGTTTATATTTCAGAGATATGGGAGGGCACCTTGGAGCTTGCTGCATGTCTTGTTTTTTAACCTCAGCCTAGTGTGATATCCTCTCTAAAGAATATTCTCACGTAATCCTGCAGGGAAGGATAAATGTAATACAGTTGCCCGGCATTAAAACTGTAAATCAAAAGTACATAATGACAAGTCTGAGGAATGTACTAAAAATAATAAGAAGACAGGTTTGTTTCTGCACAGTAGCTGCCATTAAACTTGGCTTTAAATTTTGACTTCCATCCAAAATCTGCACCCACAGCCCTCAGCTGTGTGTCAAGGGGCTGTTTGCTTGTTTTGTACCTCAGAGGAGCTGACTTAACTTTATGTGCTGCTCCAGGTGTGACCCTCCCTGGGGGTATTCCTTGGCCAGGCTGTAGAAAGATGTTTCTGAGAACCCAGAGAGGAATACAAAGCTGAAAACCTGGCCAGGACTGCTTCAGGGGTATTCCTGTCCCTTAGAGAAAAGCTGGGACTGGGGGGAGACCATGGCCCATTTTGCCTGACTGAGAGCAGGATGGTGACATTTCTACAAGCAGGAAACTTTGATGGAGCCTGAGCTGCTTCTTAAGCCCAGCTTACATGGACAAGAATGGTTGTGAAGTGATTACAGTGAGGATTTCTGGGGGAAAGCTCAGCAATGAGGCTTTCTCAAGGATTTTGGAAGCTCTGTGTATAGTTCTGATTTCCTTCTGGAGGTGTTTGTAGGAGGCTGCATCACCTTGACAGACATTTTTAAGATACAGGAGGCCTATCCCCATCCAGGACAGGCTCACCTGGGCCTAACCAGGGCGATGTGGTGGAAATTGAGCGTAGCCTTCTTCCCTGGGTGCTTCCCTGGGGCAGGGAAACTTTTCCTGGGGAAGAGGTGTGGACTGCACATTCCATTATGCTTCAAGGTCGTGCCATTTCTCTAGCAGGAAGGGACATAAATGCCTAATTTATGATCTCATTAGTGGTGCTTGATTCACATTGGCATTCACGGGCTCTGAGAAGAAAATGTTTGCATTTAAATCTTTAGTGAGATTTGAAATTAAAGATATGTGGAATTGTCCAAGAATCCCTTTAAGACATAAGGGTGAATTATACATTAAAATAAAGGTCCTGCAACTGCTGAGATGGGGAGTAGATGTTCTATTCAAGGTGCTGTGGCTTCTCCTGTTCCTGCTGTGCAATGCAAAACCAGCCCAGAGCAGTGCATTCCCTGCAGCTCTGATAGAGACAACCCCTAGTCCTGCTGTATGGCAGGAGCCCCATGAAAACACAGAGCACAGACACATTCAGGACTTGGTATGGGCTGTGGAGGGTGTTTTTTTCAGGGATTTTGGCAGTCAGAGGGGTGGAGAGGTGAGGACAACACCTTTTTCAAACCTCTGCAATCTGGTGAGGGGGTTCAGTCTGAGCAGATGTAGTTTGTACCTAGAAACCTGCCTGGGAGTGATGCATAAAGCCTCTCAGTGTCAGATGGGAGGTTACACACACACACACACAATCCCATCTTGCTCTTTCCCTCCTTGACATAAGTGTTGAAGTTTCCCAAGTCCATGGCCATTGTGAGGATGAGAAAGCAGGAAAATGATCAAAGCAGATGCTAGACATGATGATAACATAGTATGGTCCTAACAAATCAGTGCTAAATAAAGTGAGAACTTTGCTCTGAGAGGAGAGCTGCCCCAGCAAGCCTCAAAGGCAAGCTGGCTCATTTAACCATGAGCCTAATCAACTGGCTCCTTCTAATTACCATGAAGGAGTGACTGTCTAAAACCTGCTTCTTTCATATGTATCCCACTCTTTTGGCACCTTCTCTCTAGTGCTTGGTGAACTAAAATCAGGAGACCAGGTTGGCTTGTTGGGACAGTCCATATAAGCCTGTATATGCTTAATTTCCACATCAGCATAATTAGGAGGTGGCCACAAATAACAGGTTGAATATATTCCTCTGGGAAGGTGGGCAGAAAATGCCAAGTTTTGAGCAACTTCCACCCATGCTTCAGGAGGGGCTTACTGACAGAGCAGCTCATGGCATGGAGGTTTTAATTGCCATCCAGAGCTGATGATTCATGGGTTTCTCTCTCCCCATTCCCTTTCCCTTGGCAGATCCTGGGTGTCCTGCTGACAGCTGAAGCCAACAGCTCAAACCCTGAGCTCTAATCTGTCCTTCAGAGCCCTCCCAGCCGCCTCCTTTCCCCGCTGATGTTGACAGCTCCACCACCACGCCGTGTCCCACAGGCTCTCAGCACTGCTGTCACTTCTCACTCTCCTCCCTCTGGGAGCCTTTGTGAAATGCTTGTGATTATTTGTGCAGTATCTCTGAATGTACCTCCTCTGTTTCTGCCACAGACACAAACTTCATTTTGAGTCCTAAAGCAGAGGTGTGCTCATGAACATTCCATGACATAGGCAGTGGCCAATTTCTTCAATCTACGTTGACTTTATTCTTCAGTTGTTAATGGTGAAAGACTTTTTTATGGCAAAATGAGAGTGTGTGCTTTGACTGATTGTATCCAGCAGTGGTATTGGCTCTCAGGAGGCAGGAAGAAATTCCCAAACCATCTGATATTCTGGTACGTGCTGCTATGTAGCTGTTACCTGTTAGTTACTGAGTGTCGTTGCAGCAGGGTGCAGGACCTGTGGCTTTCCTGACTCTCCACTGTCCCTCCCCGTGTGAACTTGGGAGGATCTGCCCCAACCTGCATTTCCCTCCCCTCTCCACATTTCTCCACACTGTGAACTGGTGCTGGGTAAGGGGAAAAACAGGCAGTAAGGAAAAAGGAAACTGATTTTAATTTCAGAAGACCACAATACTCTTGTTGTTAAACCCAGAGGAGCACAGGCTTTTGTATTAATCCAAACATGAGATTTCCTGGGTTCTTCATGCTTTTGTTTCACTTCAGTGGCAGACACTGTTAAATTGGTGGAGGTTTTTAGCAGAATATGTGAGATAGAGAAATGTGAGTTGTTGTAAGTTTGTCCTGAAGTTCACAAATGGATATTGCTGCCTGCTTGAAGGGTTTGTGTAAATGAATCAATTAATCTTTGAGATACTTAGGAAAAAAAAAAATCAACTGGGAGTATTTCTGCCCTCAATTACACACATAAAATATATTCAAATAGCCACAGTATATTCAGTTCAAATCCTACCTTATTCCTACAGCCTCAGGCCACCATATTTATGTCAAGGGTTTCCCACAGAGACATGTGCAGTGCTCACTGTAATGTCTGCAGAGAAGGTGCAGAGTTTCTGGGGTGCACTTATTTGCTACTCTTGGTCAACCATAATTTGCATAATGACATCCATATTAAATTCTTGTGTGGGTTTGAATTAGATAGCATGTGCTGTTTATTTAGAAGTTCCTAAATACATTTTTTTGTATAAATGAGAGACAAAGAAATCAGCTTTTTATGTTTCATAGGGTTGCCAGGGTAGCAGTAGTAAAATATAGCAAATCAACAGTGAGATCTGCAAGAATGGATACAGACTATGCCCAGAGGCTATGGAAGGCACCAAGACATATTTCAGGCTTTATCAGGAATGAGGCAAACATTTGCAGGGCCCTGAAAGAGCTTCTGGCTTCACAGTGAACTGCCACAGAATGGTGTAATTAAAAGTTACATTCTGTTTGAGCCTTGTCTCACACTCAGTAATCAAACACCATCATCAGAACAAATTACTGCATTTGTGTTCTGCCATCCACTGAAAAAGATGCATTGCTTGGCTGATAGTCTGGCCTTGATTTATTAGGTCTAAGTTCAGAGAGTGGCACAAGAAGAGAGTCAGATTCCTGCAGGACCTGTTGCACTGAGGCACTGGTGCATGTTGGGGTTTTTTTTGGTGTTTTTTTTTTTTTTTTTTTTGGTTTTTTTTGGGTTTTTTTTTTTTTTTTTTTTTTTTGTGAGCTTCTCCTTGGTTAGAAACAAATTCCAGGTTGTTTTTTAAAGCTGCTTGGAGCGTGCAGACAAGATGAAGGATGAGGTGGGGAAGGGTTGATCAGGACATGGACATGCACAGGTCACTGAGGTTGGCAGCTCCAGCTCTGATGTGACCTCCAGGTGCTGTGGACAAAACCACAGGATTAGTAACAAGGCACACACAGAGCCCAGCCTCCTCTAACAAGACAGAGAAGGGGGGCAGAATTTCTATTCAGGGTATCAAACTCAACCCTTGAAGCACAGCATTGCTTGTTGATTGCAGATAATGGAGCTGCAAAAAAGATTTCTGCACAGGAATGTACTGTTTGGCTTTGCTGCAAACTATTTTCTCTACCTGTTTCAGTACAAAGCTGGGACGTGATGAACATGAATTATTTTGTTTGGTATAAGTAGGAGTTTCCTGAAAAAATAGGAAAGCAGAAATAGAAATCCAAAGCTAATGCTTTTATGTCAAAATTATGCTTATAAGAGAATGTAAATGGTTTATAATCCAGCAAACTTTTAGGATATCTGGTAAAGCAGTAGCCCAACTCTGTCCTTTCTGAAGGACACACTGTGGCATGCACTGGCATTCATCAGTATCCAGAAAGGGCCAGGAAGATGTGGACAATAGTGTGTTTCCAAGTGTTTTCTCAATAGATGTGAGACATTCTAATTAAAAGAAACCGTTCAAAAAAGTGTCAAATGTGCTGCAACTGTTGGAAATGTGTGAGAGTCTGCAGCAGGCACAACAAACAGTTGGCAAAATAAACAGTGTCAGGCTGTGGCTGATGATTTTGTGATTAACAGCTGCCAGTTGTTTGAACAGAGGTCGTTTTTCCACCAAAGTCTTGCCAGACCTTTGGGGAGGGCTTTCTTACTTGGTTCTGAGTTGACTTTTCAGCCTGACTTCTGTACAGATCAGTCTGGAGAGCTGAATTTAGATGCCAAAGACTAAAACTGGAGGTCAGATCCAAAAAGCTGGGACTCCAGTGGGGAAGAAGGAGTTTCTGAAGAGGCTTGAGAGTCTTCTTGGGTTGTCTTTCTCCATGATCCTCCCTCACACCCCACCACAACCTGTTACAGGAGCAGAGATGTGCATCTGTCGCCCCCTCTCTGCTCAGATTAGCACAGGTTAATGATCTCCAGCCTCTCAAAACAGCAGCCTCCTGACTTCTGGTGACTCCAGCTGCTTCCCTGGTGCCTCTTTTCTTTTATTCTTTGTCACTTCACCCTGCCTGGCTTGTCAAGTCAAAGCTACGTGAGCCCCTGTGAGGAGGCACAGAGTAAACTTACTGCGTGCTCTGCCCAGGGGCTGTGATTTGTTTGTCCCCATGTGTTTATTAAATGGAAAATTGCCTCTCTTTTCTCACCATGTACAATGCCCACGTACTGCTTTTCCTGCCAACATTTCAAATGCTGGGATTTGGCAAGCACACCCAGCTTCTTGAAATGTAGGCCTCGGAGGCAAAAGTTTTTTGAAACTAACAGGTGCCTCTGAACTTTGATTTAAACTTGTAACTGTCACCAGGGTTTTGACAGATGGGTAATGAAAGATCAAGACAAATGCTGGTAGGAGTCTTTTGAGATGTGCTGCTATTAGCATTTGCTCTGAGCACATTTTAAAGGGAACATAAGACCAACAATTTAATGTCTGTTAGTCATCTCACACAAGAGAGCTCCTGCCAGAGAAGGTGAAATGTCTAACTTAGAATTGATGACAGGAGATTGGTAATAAAGAAGAGGCAAAGGGAGGCACCAAAAGACCAGCTGTAACCCTGGACTAGGAAAAGAATGGAAACAAAGAAACAGATCAAGTCTGAGTTCTCAAATTTGGGGCTCTGTCAGTCAAAACTGAGCTTCACGGGGTATGGGCTGGGAAAAAACACCTGTAATGAAGTCTCTGGTGGATGTGGTATTAGCTGGAGATGCTTGGGACACAGAGGAGGAAATAAGATGTTTCTTAGAGTGACTGTTAAAGTTGTCAGTGCAGAGTGGTACAGAATAATGCAGATAAGCTTCTTAAGCCACCCCTGGATGGCAGCTTAGTGGTACCTCTGCTTACCCTGGATCTGGCTTTTTACATATTCTTTAATATAATACTTCTGCAAGGGCTCAGAGTGTGATATTTTATCATGCTCTGGTAGCCCCATATTCCATAAGTAATGAAGTGCCAGTGGAGTCAGAGGAATTGTCTTTTGAGGAGGGAGTCACTCCACACAACCCCCTCTTCTCTGCTGATGGATTTCATTGCATTTCCCTTCCACAGCACTGAGATGTCTCATAAACTGCCAAAATGCAGCCCTGACCAAGCCAAGGAATTTGTTTTTGTGCCAATCTGTGTCACTGATAACAGTGTGCCACAGTGATCTGTGCCCACATGCAGGAGGGACTGGTGCTGTGCAGTGCTCTGCTTTTTCCCCTTCCAAAACCTGCAACTGCCCTTTTTTCACCCGAGAGAATGGGAAGAAAGGGACAGGGGGACGGACTGTGCTGAATTGTGTGCTCCTCCTCTCCAAAGCCTGCCAGGGAGCTGTTGGAAAACCCCGAGGAAGAGAAGGCTCAAAGCAACACCAGCTCCTGCCTGGGGGTCATGTATGGGGGTCCTCAGTCCCCAGGAGCCCCCCCCCACTGAATCCCCTTTTTCCCTTCAATGTGTGTCTAGAAGGACCAAAACAATGACAAATTCAACCACAATAATTTTGCAAAAGACACAGGCTTTTCAGTTCTCTCCTCCTTCAGCATTTCCTGATATCTATCGGTGTATTTTCTAACACTGTGCCCGTCATAAAATAACAGATCAGGGTGTGAAAACCTTCAGACCCTGGGAGAAGTGTTGGAGGTCACAGGATCCCCTCTTTGGGGCTATCAGCATAATTCAGAGGCAGTGACACCCACAGATTAATTGCCCTTTTATTGATTCTGAATTGACTTCCTTAATTAAGGAGAGTGCCACTCGCTTGCAAGATTGCTTTTTTTTTTCATTTTCAAATTATTAAACCAGAAGCTTGGAAGTGAAATCCTTTGCTGTCTATAAGCTCTTTCCTAGAAAATACTTTGCTGTGTTCAACAGACTTCCCTGCCTAAAGTTTATATTTCCTTACTCAATTTAGATTAATTGGTGTGGTTATTTTGATATAAAGTGCACTGAGACAACTGCAGCATCTGGGGCTATTGAAGCAGTAAGGGGCCCTGTCTGTGTGGGATATTGTGATAGAGATGCTTTCCTTGGAGGAACCAAAATAACTGGAAACTTGGAGAAAAGCGTTCCTTTTTCGCACAGCTTGTCAATATGTTAAGTGCTCTGGAGACAGTGCTTTTGTGCTTCTGCAGACATTAAATCCTGTGCATTTCCTGGGCTGTGACAGTCCTGTTCTCAAATGTTTTAAGCATTGATTGTGCTCAGGATGATGGACCCAGTGGTGGAAACTCAGCTGAAGGGCTAATGGTGGGGCTAGAAGGAAGAGGGTGAAGTATTTTCTTGGAATACCAGCCTTTGGTCCTTCCCTCAGGCTGTTCTTTGCACAGAGGCTTAAACCATAAAGCAGACACAGAGATTTGGGGAAGGTAAAAACCATTGTTAAAAATTTGAAAACTCCTACGTAATTTTTCCTTGTTTTTCCCACCAAATTTGAGCTGGTGGCAGTTTGGGTCGATTTCTCATATGAGATTTTCCTCTCTTTTTCCACTTGATCAAGCACACAAGGAAGGAGGTTGTACTGAAGGGAATGCTGTTGGTTCTCAGGCTGCAAGGCTGATGGGGATTTTGTTCCTTTGAAAGGTTTTGAACAAATTGGAGGGGGAAAAACCACAGGAATATTCTCCAGGCTGCTCTCACTGACATCCCCCATGCAACAACAGCAAAGTCAAAAAACTGTAGTTCTGGGAGGATGAAGGGGGAGTTCTTTGGGGAAAAGTTGAGGTCTGTGGTAAACATGGAGCTCTGTGAAACTGCTCTTCAGGGAAGCAAGAAAATAAAATGGGAAAACCAAGGAAAAAAGTCCATCACTGCAATCTGCTCCTGGCATTTCTGAGCACACAGTGCCCCCAGGACCTCACACGGAAAAATACTTTCTTTTGCTTACCTTGTCTCTTCACCCTGCTGCTGCTGGCATCCACCTGGCTCTTGTTGTCAGATCTTCCATGTGCTTCAGCTCCTCAGTACAAAAAACTCAGTACAAATCACTCTCTATAACTTCCTGAAGGGCAGTTGTAGACAGCTGGGGGTTGGTCTCTTTCTCCAGGCAGCAACTGACAG
>JBBMKD010000034.1:13215514-13247437 GCA_037834095.1 Argya squamiceps
GTTGAGGTGTCAGGGCTGGGTTGGACTCGATGATCTTGAAGGTCTCTTCCAACCTCCACATTCTGTGATTCTGTGATAATTGGGATGGGAAGAGCACAGTGCAGGATAAAGCTGTCAAGGGGCATTTTCCAGGATGTTGTGGCTGCCTTAGAGACTGTAACTAAGGAGAGTAACTCGTGGTTCTGTAAGATGTCATGGAGCAGGTCGGATATACTGGCTCACTGGGAAGTTTTAGGAAAGCCATTGCTGCAGGTGATGTGGAATTGGGTAGGTTTTTGCTCTTCCCATCTGCAGGTTTTAACACTAGAACAGCAATTTACTCTCTAGGGACAGATCAGGTGCAATTCCTGCTGCTTACTCTTTGTCAGAAGCAAAGCATAATATTCCTGCTTTGAAAATGAAAAGTATCTTGCAAATGTATTATTCATTTTTTAAGAGATAAATACTGGAGCTGAAGAAATAATCGTAGTGCAAATATTTTCAAATATATTTCCATACATAATAGCTTTCTGAGTGTGTGTATACACCTTCTCCACAGTGAATATATATTCCAGCTAAAATTAATTTGTACAGTCATAATGGAGCTACTGTGGTAAGAGGTGATTTGCTTCTTTAATGGTTTGAGTTTCATGGGTTTGATCTTCAGTGAGTGCAAATTGGTGTAGCCCTACACTGTTGTCATCCTGGACTTGATATTCGAGAGTCGTGGCAAAATAGCATCAAGAGCATGAATTGAACCAGAGGGAACAGGGCAGGTCACCCTCCCTGGCTTTTGTCATGGGGCCTTTTCAGGAAATCTGGGCTGGATGCCCAGGGTTAGCTGGAATTTAAGACAGTTTGAGGAGGCTGCCATCACCTTTAAAGCATCTCAGAATTCCAGCCATGACTCAAAAAAGGCCCAGTTCTAATTTTGGGGTTTTTTTGAGGCTCCTCTCTCCCCAGCTGAGAATTGTGTCATCAGCTTGCCAGAAATCCTTGCTGATTTTTTTTCCCTCTGAAGATATCTTGTAGAGAACACAGAGTACAATCCACATGTGCTGCAAAAAGTTTTTGAGGTTTTACTGCATTGATGGCACGATCCATCCCAGTGCAGCATCTTCCAGAGGAAACCCAGCAAGACCAGCCTGTGTTGGAGAAATTTATGCAGAGAAAACTGTGAGGGAATGCAACTGGACAAAGAATCCTCAAGAGGGAAACAAATCCCAGCTACAGACGGCATAGCTGGCTCTTAAAAAAAGACAATCTTCTCCATATTTATGTCTTTTCTCAGACTTACCAGTAGCAAACACAGGTGAAGGTCATTACTTGTTTGAAACAGTAAGGAAAGAAATTGTGTGCACCTATTGGATATAATGCAATGAGAATGTGCCTTTTTCCTTCCCTGATGGTTGAGCTGTAAAAGAGGATCAGCCTTCCACAGCTGCAAGCCAAAAATTGCACCCTTGGGTTAAACAAGAAAAACTCTTGCTTTTAAGCTTTAGTTCCATAAATTATTGAGTTGCTTCAATAAATCCATGTGAATTCAGTAAGGTGCTTAAGTTGGCACATGAATGAGCCTTAAGCAAACATCTCAAAGCAGGTGTGGCTTTGTGGGCCCAGGTGAAAGGGTCTTGTCCCCCTTGTCCCATTAGGATGGTGCAGAACATCTCACAGGCAGCTCTGTCTTCTCAAACACTGGGTGTGGATGTGCTGGGTTGGCCTCGTGGCACTGTCCCACGTCCTGGCTGCTGTCTGGCTCTGTGGAACACCCACTAACCTGCTCTGTTCATGGAGGGATTATTCCTAGAGGCATAGAAACCATGGTGCCAGTCTAGATAAAGCACAGAATGCTTCGACTTCATCTGTCACTGGAAGAGGATGCTTAGCAGCAAGCAGGATGGATGGAGTGATCCATCCCAGGCCATATGCTCCTCATTTCTGACAGTTTGTACTTTGCAAAGACTTTCTGAGCCAGCAATCTTGTTTAGATCACCACGGACCTGCCCTCTAAGATTGTGTTTAACTCCCTTTGAAAACCATTTAAGCTTTTCAGTAGTTCATGAGCTTGAAAGTCATCCGGTGGGATGATGGCTTTGCTAATTACAGTGGTTGCTGCGTTTTAAGGGAGCACAGTTGCTTTTGTAGCCAGCCAGAGACTGGAGGCTGAGAGCAGGTAGGAGAAATGCAGGGCTTTGCCATCTGCTCCTGCTGAAGTCTGTTGTTTTGGGGAAGTGGCTGTCCAGTGCATTAATGGCCTCTCCTAGCAGCACCAATACCTGGCAGTCCTGGCGTCCATTCCTGTCTAATAGAAAATGTCACAGTGTAAGCACCGTGTTCTAATTGCATTGGCCCATCTCCATCACAAGCATTAATTTAGTGTAATGCTGTTTGGGAATCTCAGTGAATTGCTGACGTGGGGCTTTGCCAGCTGCTGGAGATACTGCACTCCTCTCCGTGTTGGTGTGGCTGTGCTGCTCCAGCAGAAGCAGTGCAAGGGCTGAGCTGAAGCAACTAAAAGCATTTAAAAATAGCAGACAGATTATTTTTCACAAGTGGAGCCAGGGCAGGAAGAAGCAGTGCCAGTTTGCATTGGGAAAGAGAGCGAAAACCAGAGGGTTTTGAACACTTTCCAAAGCTGCAACACTTCTGGTGCAAGCTGACACTAACTCTGGTGTAAGCCATGCAAACTCCAGCAGATCCCGTGTGTTTCACCAACATCAGAAGTGGCAGAGCTGCATGGAAGGAGGGATGATTTACAATCAAACAACAGCAATTATACCAGGGATACAGATGACTTTATAATGAGGCTGAGCCAAGGCCACATGTCAGTGCATTAGGCTTCTAGTTCACATCTAATCATAAATCTTCAGTATGAAGGTTATAAAACTCTTTTCACCAATATTTGTCTGCCTGAAAAATCTATGAAGCATTAGCAGCAGCTTGAAGCTATGAAGAGGAACCACTCAGCTTAATTTACATGTAAAATATATACAGTACAAGCTGCAAAAAAGATCTCTTGATGGTTTCCCATGATATAAATATTTGATGTTGTTTAGATTCCTTTCCTGTTCTTTTATGGAGGGTTTTCTACTCAATTAAAGTTGGGTGGAAACACATTTTCTGCCCAGTTTTGTACCAGAATCATGGAGAATGATCAAAATGAACAGATTTAAAAATTAAATTTGTTATTGCAAATGAGATTTATATTTTCTCTTTGGGGAATGTGTTGCTATATTGATTTCTTCAAAATAACAAATAATGATATGGGCTATTAGAAGCTGTAAGGTGGTGAATCCAATTCCTGACAATTTTATTATTCCATCACTCTGAAAAGAATTTGTTCAGCTAATTCTTGTTCTTGCTGATCCAAAGTAAAGATGAAAGCCTCAGTAACTTGATGGTTGAATTGACATCTTCATTCCTTAAGCTATAAGAGAATGGACAGTACAAATTTCTCTCTAAAGAGATTTTTTTATTTTTAATGGAAAAGCAATCTTGAGTTTGCCTGATTTTTAGGTACTGAAGAGCAGCTGTGCTGGGTCCAATATTTGGGCTCTCCTGAAACTTCAGAAAAAACAGATCTGATGCAATATTTTAGGGCCCAGCCCAGACATAGCTGCAGTAAGACAGTATCTGATTTTACTTTTTATGTGAATCAGTCAAGAGAAATTTACTGAGGGTAGATGTATGACACTCATGTGAGCCTGATCACAGAATAGTTTACCATGACATTTGGTTGAAAAAGAATCAAAGAAAATAAGTTGTAGGGTGAAATCCTCCTCACATGGCTCTTATGGGAAATTTTGTGGACGATAGAAGTATTTATATGACATAAGAGAGTAAATTTGGCCTGCTTATTCCCATCGCTAGTACTGCAATTGAGGCGGAGTACTTGTAATTTGTATATTTTAATGAATAGAATAGCACAGTTATTGCCTGGTGGAAGTCCCTGCTTTTGTGGCCATAATTCAATGATTTTTAATATATATACCATATTTATGCAATGCACAGGAGAAAGAAATTCCTGAGTGTGTGGAACAGTCAAAATCAGCTGTGCAACAGTGCGAGGCTGGTTCCTGTTTTTGCACATTCTTGTAATGATCCAGCAGACTCCAGAAAAAAAATCCCATTGCAAAGAAACACAGATGAAAACAAAAAGGAGCTGAAATCACCGATACCTAGCAATTATATCCAAATAATGATGATTCAAGTAACAAGCATATAACTGCATTTCCTGGCACCAGCATTTGCACTACAACAAAACAACACTTTAACAGGATTCCTAATCAGCATGTGCAACAAAACAGAACCTCAGCTCGGTGCTGCTTAACTGGATTTTTTTTTCTCCACAGTGTTTCATAAATATCTTTAGGAAGTGAATCTGATGATAATAATTATACTACTGCTGTATGCAGCTAAAGACTTCTCCCAGAATAACAAATAACCTGTTAGAAAATCTCTAAGAGCTCCCCATGCCTGCCTACACTAATAATACAGTAGAGCTTTGTGTATACATAGGCTTTTTAAAGGCACTTTCATGTTAATTATCTAATTAAGCCTTACAATTCTCTTTGAAAGTAAGCAAGTATGATTATACCTATTTTATGAAGGTGGAAACTTGGAAAACAAAGGCTTGGTGTCGTTTCATCTAATGTTCTTTGACCTTCCCTGACTTTCTTTGGCACTGATTAGATTGACTGGAGGGTTTAGGTGCGAGCACAGGCACCCAAGATTCCCCTTGGAGGAGCAGAGGGACCTCCCCACAGGAACCCTGTGAAGAGCTGCCTTGAGATCACTTGTGGGATGATAGGTTTGATCTCATTGTCAACACTGCCTAAAATTTTGGGGGGGAGAAAAAAAACCCAAAGTCAAATCAGCAACACTCCCAAACTTGTTTCTCACAGTGCTCCAGTGCCCAAGCTGTCTTTAGCATCCTTCTCAGCTGGAAAAGTCCCAACACTTGCAGGGTCCACTGGCACTGCAGGTGATGTGCCTGGTCAGCAATGAAGCCAGCACACCCAGGCGTTTGTCACAGGCCTGGGACAGGGTTCCTCACCCACTGCAGCACTGTGAGGCTCCATCTTGTGTCCTTCAGTGTAGTGAGCGGATGAGGAGATGGGCAGAGAGAATTCTCTCCCTCCTTGTTCTCTGGAGCACCAGCTCTTCCATGCCTGTGAGCAGCAGAGGGTCCCTGTGGGTGCCACAGCTCCAGTTGGTGCTGCAGTTTGTGCTGCAGTCTGTGGGTTCACTTCAGCACACGTGGAGAAGCTGTTTCTCAGCCAGCAATCCCAGGCTGTGCTGTGGTGGGTATTTCATGGCACTGAGTTTGGCAGGGAGAAGCATCTCCAGCCCTCCTCTCCTGCCTGGCAAGCCTACCCAGCTTGTTGCAGTGTTTGCAGTGTTGTGAAACAACTTGTGCAGGCATCTGTGGAAGTGTTATGTGTAGAGCTGCTGATGTAGTTTCCAAATGAGTATAAAAAACCCTAAGAACAGAAATGCTTATCATAAGAAATAAGCTTGGTAGATGATAGTTTATAGTGGTATCTCCTTGATGGAGTGGTCTGGAACCTTTCCTGGGGCATGGGTGTGTGATACTGAAGGAGCAAACACCATATTTAGGATCAAGCTTTGCTTTTCTTTACTGTTCTGGTGGAAACTTCTTGATTTTCTCTGGCTGCTGATAGCACTGAAAACTCTTACAGGCTAAGAACAGGTTGTGGGCTACAGCCCTAATAACTGTATTTCCTAAAACTTTCCAGTGCAAATTCAATAAATAATTCATGAAGTGATTGAGGCTGATAGAACTTTCTTCTGTGCTTGCAGTGGTTCAGACATAACTTTTATCTTTTCTAAGTCCTAATGCATAGTTGGTGAGTGACTTCACTACCTCACAGGGAGCAAAGCTGCTGGAAATTTAAGGCTGGGATGCTTAAGCAAAAACTATAACCAACATGATCAGGCTGTGACTGAGGCAGGGGAGGGCAGTGATGGAGGAGATCCAGAACCACATCTGTGTGTGGCCAGGGACAACCACTGTAACTGGGAGTCAGGCTGTGAGCAGTGGTGCCCCCATCCCCTGAGCTGTCCCTGCTGGAGTGTTTGTCCCTCTGGGAGGTGGTTTGGAGGCAGCAGTGATTTTCAGCTGCTCCATCCAGCTGTGGAGATGAATCCCTGCCCTTCTCTCCCTGCCACTGGCAGTGCAGCCAGGAAAAGTGTGCAGAGAAGTTGGATGAGGGGAAAGTTGTCCATTAAAACTCTGCATTCCACAAGAAAATGGGGCATTTAACAGCACAGCTTGAACCTGCCAGGTATTTTTATTTACTTCTATCTACACTGAATCGCTTCCAGTAACGAAAAAGTGAATATTGTAATGAAGTTATGTTTCAGAAAAGCAGGTAAGTCTTAGAGGAGGGGCCTCTCACAGGGCTTGTTAGTGTTTGCTGTTCCCCTGAAAACCTCAAAGGAGGCATGTGCCAAGCTGAAAAGAGAGCAGAGCTTTTCAGTTTCCTTTCAAGTGCTGGCTGGAGGGGAAACTACAAGGACTTTCCTCTTGTGTTGACTGCTGTAATGATGTGCTGTACTATTGAATTTCCAGGTCTAACTGATGTGGATCAATTATTTGAGTTTGATGGGCCACCTGCTTGGGAAACTTCTGTAGTATTTATAAAAGACCTGGCAATGCTCTCCTGGCAGGAGATACTTTTATATTTGCTCCTGTGGAAGTGCTGTCCAGGTTGAATTATAAAATGAATCAATGCCATGCTGGCAATGGGATGGTACTTGGGTTTTCAAGTTCCACAGTAGGACTTCCTCAGTGTGTAGTGCAGGATAGATAATTAGCTTAAAGTACGTGCCAAAACTTGAGACCAATTATATGTTGCACATAAAGGCTCCTTTGTGTGAGGAACACTTGAGTCTGTGTCAATACAGGGTAAGTGCATTGCTGGGTATCACCCAGAGATTGTGGGTGGTGGTGTCAGCTGTGAGAGTTGTGTTTTTGCAATAACCCAGCCAGCTTTTATCAACACACTTCCCATGGGAAATACCATCCCTGCTGCTCAGCAGCAAACCTCTCCTGCTCCTGCAGAGCCCTGGCTGCACCTGCTGCTCCTTCCCAGGTGTCTCCCTGCCAGTCCTTGGACACAGAAAGGGAATGTGCAGCATTTCTTAACAAAGGAGATGATTTTGGGTCTGTTTGGTTATACCTGTGTAGTCAATGAAATGAGCACTGTAGCATTGTTCTCACACAGTTTTTTTTATTCTGTGTTTAATAGCTGGGGCAGAATTTCCCACTGTTGCCCTATGTGTGAGGCATCTGCAGTTTCTCCCAGCACTGAAATTCTTCAGCACTTTTCTTGCTATGACAAGAATTTGGTGGCCATTCTTTCCCCACAGAGTATGTCTGACAACAGCATACAAATACTTTAAATATTTTATTTAGAAACATCTGGCTGCTTTAACCAAAAGAGACATTTCTTTGGGATTAGGTTCATGAATTTAAATAAAAGCTGTTAGTTGTTGTGGTTTGGTTTTAGTTTTCATGTTGGCTTGGAAAATAGTCTTAAAGTATACAATTATCATTTCTGAGTGTGCCTGCTTTGTTCTTCCTGTATTTTGAACATTCTCTTATGTCATATACTGTATTTTGATTCCCATGAGCAGCCCTATGACTGGATGACTCCCTTTGCAGTGTATCTTCCTGCACAAGGTGCAGCTAAAGGTGTGTGAAAATCTTGCAGTTTTTAAGTTTTCTCATTAAATGGGATCTTTGTTCTCTTGAAGTTTCAGCATGTGAAGATGAGACTCCTTTAAAAACACAGAAGTGGAAATATTTACAGGTTTAGATGGGTTTTTTTAGTTTGTTCAACTTCAAAGAAATTGAAGAAGGGTATATAATGTATATATTGCTGGTTATTTGCTATTTTCCTTGTGGAATAAAAGAATGTGACCAGATTCCATTTTGGCTGTTAAATCAGTGCAGCCCTGAAACCATGTTAGTGTTCCTGATATTTCATCAGAGCACTGATTTGGCAGCTCTTGACATTTGGATCAGTGACTAAATTTGTTTCCTTGTTGATAGCAAGTCATCTGCAGTTAGAGCAAAACATGGCTCCTAGACCTGACAGATCTTCCTTTGCCTTGAAAATAAATCCCAACATTGCAAGGTCATTTGAGAGCTCTCACTGGAAAAAAAGATTCTGCTCTTAACCCTTATCTGGGTCAGCACTTCTTTGCATTTCCATGGTCTTTGCTGGAGGATCAGAAAGTGCTTTATAAATATGAGATAGTATTAGATAATCTTTCTGGTGAGTTTGATAAAGCAGTATTTCCTTCATTCCATGCTTTAGGCTCGGAGTAGTTAAGTGACTTGCCCAAAGGTAAAGCTGTGGATAAAATTTATGCTGATACCAAGTTGGCCTTTCTGTTCTGTGGTATTTGATTCAAAGGGTACCTTAAGTGGCTCTACTGATTCAAGTGAAAATAGGATATAATGTGCTTTATAAACAAGTTCAGGAACTGACAGGAGGGAAAGAAGATTATTACTTAAACAGAGGACAGTACATTATTTTTTGCAGAATAAAGCAGAAGGGGTGAGAACACCTGGCTGCTCCCCTTCCCTCCCTAACACTGGGACTGAGTGCAAGCGTGAGCAGGTCCTGGCTAGTTATGGACATTAAGTAATTATATAATTGCTTTTTGCAACACCGAATGTGTAGTCCTAATCCAGGCACACACCTCAGGCATTTCTGGAGAGCCTGAAGGGTCACATTGCATAGTTACACTACTAAACTCTTTTGGGTTTTGGTTGGTTTTTTGTTTGTTTTTTTTTTGTACAAAGGCAGAAAAAGATCCTGTAAAAGCTGACTTCATGTGATTCTGATCTCACATATCTGCATACCAGTCGTACTCTATGTACTCTGTTCTTCTGGCTTCACCTTAATCAGGCTCCTTATTGATGCCTGATTAGCAATTTAGTGATGGGGATGCAATTCAGCTCAGCACGGGATCGTCGACCTGGAGTGAATGGCTCCCCTCAGTGTGGATGTGTTTTTTCTGTAATGTATCACTTTCACATCAGCGATTCTCCACATGACCTCCTTGCTTTTGACTTCCTATTTGCAATATCAGCTTTTTCAGACAAAATCAATGATGAGCGGTATAATTAATTTTTACGTGTTTTAATTAAGTTTTCAGCTGCTCCAATGCTTTTCATTATCTTAGCATGATCTCTTGCTGCTAGCAAATATTACAATGAAAAAAAAACCTGTTGATTAAATAAATTATTATTTAAAAAGTCCCCTGCAAGTTGTCAAAGTAATTAAAGCTCAGCGATGCAAAGTGAATATAATGCCTACTGCACAAAGAAATGTCAGGTAGAGCAAAGTATTTAGAAGGTCTCAGGAACCTACAGCTGCTTGGGGCAGGTTCTGTCAGCTCTGCAGTGGTTTGTGTGGCACCTCATCATCCTTCTCACATCTGATGCCATTTGTGTTATCCCCGTCATGAGGCTGAAGGAGCCATTGATGCCTCCAGGAGCTGAATTTGCAAGTTGAAGAGAGATCACCATTGTTAATATGAGATGATACAGAAAGATTTGAGTTCTTGACAACTTCTGAAACTCTGCTTTGCAGAAAAAATACAATATTTAACCTGCTACTAGATAGGAAAGAAATTGATGGTGCCTTGTCTCTTAGGGGTTTATTTTTAGAGGAATTAATCTTACTCTATTTCACTGGTAAATTAATCTGTTCATTGGGTTCTTGGGTAGAAGACAGACATTGCTTGGATGTTGCCTGCTTAATTATACCCTGTAATTTTGATTGACAGTGGAATATGCATTGAAAAGCAGCTGGAAGTGTCTGTTAGCTAGTTTAGAAACTGGTGAGGAATCTCTGCCTCCTGCAGTAGCTGCTTGCTGTGCTAACCTAGACCAAGTGAGAGGTTGGTGGATGGCTGGGGGGCAGAGGCAAGCAGCCATCACTCTGTTCTGAACAGTCAAAAATTAGATGTTTAAAGTGTGCCACAGCTACTTTCAGCAAACACTGGGCTCCCAGTCAAAGTCTGAGGGTTAAGCATGAAAAGCTTGTGTTTCTGTGTGAGGCATTAATTGGGATTTCTCTCTGCTGGAGTGCCTGTGAGGATGCTTTTGCTGCGTTAACTTGAGATTCTTAGAGTGTGTTTGGCTTTTATGTGGGGCTTCTATACCTGATGCTCAGTATTTCAGGAAATTGTGTGAGACCCCAGATCATGAAGGTAAAGGTACTTCCAGGGACTTTGGGAGGGTTACAATATGGGAATGGGGGGAAATAGAATGAACACATTTAGTTGAAAGCTGTGAGCTGTAAGAGGAAAAATACTGAACATTATTGACAGTGTGTGAAGTTTGAAGCCATTAAAATGACTGGGAGACAGTTTGTGCAGGGCCAGGCTGGTGCTTTCAGGGCCATGAGCAGCTGTGTGGTGTTTGCCTTGTCTTCTTCCCCCATTTCTCTGTCCACGGAGTTCTGCTGCTGCTGCTGCATCGCTGTTCTGCCTCTTCTTGATCACACCACTGTTGTGGAGGAGAAAGAGAATGAAGAGACTGTCAAAACTGTAATATTTTTGCCAGCAGCCTCCCTTTCCTTATTCTGGGAGTTTCATCCCAGGACAGCCTTCCCAGTGGTGAAAGCAGGGCATTTTTCCATTTTTCCATGTTTGCTGAGGAGCTGTGAGCCAGTGACTGGTGAGAGAACACCAGATGGGAATGAAAAGCTGGGGAGAGCCCTAGTGAATGTCACCAGCTGAGCAGACTGGCCCAGGCCAAGGTCCTACAAACAGCGATCCCTTCTTTGGTCAGCATTATTCTGAGATTTGTTGCCAAAAGGGAACTGAAGAAGGGAGTGTGTGTCCATTTGTTGGGCTGCTGTCATCAAGTCTGGTGCAGCAAGGAAAGGAGGATGTGGGCCATGGGGACAGCCCTGGGGACAGTTCCGTGGAGTTCTCTTTGCAGCCAAATCACAGCTCTAGTTCTGACTGTAGCTCTCCTTTTCACAACTTTTAAATGGGCATAAAGTGCCATACAAAATAAGCAGGAGTCTCCATTCAAAACAAGGAGTGTGGCTTACCAAGTGATTTAAAAAACTGTTCTTTCAGAAATGTCTGTGCAACATGACTTGACTGATTTACCTTATAATGGCTCAAAGCCAAGAACATAATGAAATTGTGAGCAGAAGAAATTACTCTAGTGCTTTTTCCCTTTTGCTATCTGCTGATTTATTGGAAATGCCTTTCATTCAAGCAACTGTCCCATTAACCCACATGCTGCCAGAACCCTGGGAAAGGAAGGAAAGGCAAAACAGAGGCACTGACTGCTCTGTAAGAGAAGAGAGCCAACAAGCTTAAGCATTGTTGCACTCTGGGTTTGCAGTTTTGGAGGCAGAGGGAAAAAAAAAGTTTATGGTTTCAAGTGTAATTTTTACTCTGGGAAGCTGGAAGCTTAAATGCCCAATGGATAGCTAATAAAAATTTTGTGATGGCATGTCTCAGCTCTTCTGACATGGGCTATTTAAATCCTAGACTTGTATTGCAATAATATTGAGATATTCCTCCCCGATATCGATTCTCTGCCCAGTCTGGGACTGCCTGTGCATCCTCTCTCTGCAGTTCAGGAACGTTGATCTGGATCTTCATGACTGAATTTCCTGAGTGTCAGGCAGGCTCTTAGAGCTGTAGAGATGGGGCTGAGGACCAGCACCATGTTGGTGTGGCTTTGTGAAGGTGATCTCACAGAAAAAGGGCAAAAGGAGGAGGGGAACTCCGAGCTGGCAGGGAGGCTGTGCTGTAAAACTTGCTTTCAGCTCCTGATGGCTTCCTCCAGTCCTTCCTGTGAGAGACAGAAAATAAATTGCTGCTGTTGAACATTTTATTTGCACTCACAGAATATTCATCCAAGGAGCAAAGAAAGCACCAGAGGAGTGTGATGAGGGCTGGTTTTTTCTTAGCAAGCCAGTAGGAAATAATGCCAGAATCAGGCACGGTGGAAGATTTTTGACAACATGGAAATTCCTCTTTGTGCACTGCCAGCTAAGTCCAGCTTGGTGCAATTCCTCTCACGTTGAATCAAAAGCAGCTCCTAGAACTGCTGCAATTTCTTAATCAGTGGCTATCCAGCGTGGCTTCATCACTGAACCTTTCCATTGTAGACACAGACCAAGTGTAGCAACTAAAAAGCTTTTGTTTCTGCTCTTCTGGAAGAAGAGAAAGAGACAAATACTGGCAGAATTTCTGGATAGTGCCTCTGTTAGTTGGTATCTGTAAATACTTCTGAAAACTGTGGAGTTTTTTTGAGGGGGTAAAAAAAAGGGGGTAAATTTAGTGCAAAGAGATGTTGTTGATCTGAATACATTTAAACAGAAAATTAGATTCTTTCCAATTGTCAGAATTTCTGGAATATTTTCCTAAAGAGATATTAGGGACTGAAAGTCTAACAAATCTCGTTAGTTTGGGGTAAGTTTAGGGAGAAATTTTGGGTAGGTGGTTGTAGGTAAGTTTAGGAAGAAATGAGGTTTTGTCTGAAAGAGCAAACACATAAATAGATGATGTTGCTTTTGAAGTGGAAGTGTTCTTGAGCGTCTCAAAATGCTTCAGGTCCCCATTGTGCTCTGCTGGTTTCAGATATTGCTTTATCTGTCTCTCACTTTCTGCATCAGCAGATGGACACTCTGTCCATGGCATGGCAGTGGCAGATTTTGTACCTGCATCTGTTCTTCAGTTTTGAGACTGAGCAGACATCTGCTGTTTATTCCTGTTGGATGTCCAAAAGGAACATTGATGGATCCTGGTAAAACCTGAGCTTTGAGGTGGAAAACGACATCCTCAGTGGAGGTAGAAAACTTTCTCCTAGGAAAGCATCTGTGTTGTTAGAGTTTGGCACAGTTCCATGGGGTGTGTTTTGGCCATAAATCAGGGGCCATTTGGGACTAGAAGAGAAGTAGAAACCCCTTTATCAGGCAGCCCTTGGAAACTCCACGTACAGGTGAAAATTGGGGTTAAATTGTCACTGTAACCACTTGTAAAGCTCTTCGAGTTTGGGCTTGCTGATGAAGACAGGGCAGGCTGAAGAGGCCCTGAGACAATGCAGAATTTGACACAAAATAAGGGGTTTTTTTTTAATTGTATAAGAGAACATCAGCTTGCAAGAGAAAAATAATGATAGTTCCAAGTTGTGTAGCTGAATATTGTGCCTCAAAGTTGTGTTGGAAGGGGAATTTCAAAGATTTTTCTGTAGCCTTGCCAATTAAAAGAAATGATAAATATTTGCATTCATGGGTGCCCTGGAGTCCTTTCTCTAAGAAAGACAGAAAAGGTAGAACAAGGTTTGGAATTCAGTACTTGCTAAGAAAATAAAGACCTGGGACTATGCACAAGTACTTACTTAATCCCTGTTGTATTTGTTGTTTCTTTGACACTTCTTTCTGCTACTTCCACTGATGTCTGGTAGATGGCATTAGCGTATAACAAATTTCTGAAGTTCTTTTCTTATTGGAGGGGGTTTATTTTTCATCCATTTTACAGATAATGCTGTCTTTTTCTGGCTAAGCAGTTTTAAAGCATTTTTTCCCCTCAGTGTTTCAGTTATGATTTGACTAAATGCTGATGTTATTCAACATGCCTTTTTTCCTCCTCCTTGTGCCATATAATTATTATTTCTTCTAGAGGGCATCAATCACTGAGAAAGAAAAAAGTTGATATCTTCAGCTGACTGAATTTCGAAGCTTTGTTATATTGTGCACTGTTTATATGCAGTACCATATTTATTTTTTATTCTGGCTTAGAAAGGGGGATGGTGATCTGAAGGGAGAAGAAAAATTTCTCACACAGAGAGGAAAAAATGCAGATACTCAGAGTAATAAATAGAGGTGCTTATATATAGGGTTGAAGACATATTTGACTGCTTTGCAGAGAAAGAAGCTCCATAAATGTCTTTTGTCTTTTTTAGTCCACATAAGCATTTTTAGCTAATTTTGTGTGCTCCAAGAAAATTAGTAGGACTTCCATGACACAGGGGCAATTTTACATAGGAAAGCAATCAGTGCTGGGGGTTTTCTTTATCTGGACCAGGAGAAGGAAGTTTCATCCACAAGTAAATTTTAGCTATAGGGTTTATGGGTCTGCCAGCAGCTTTATCTTCATCAGTGCTCCCTGGGGGAAGACATCTTTTGTGCTGGGATGTGCATATTTTGTCCTTGCTTTTAGATTCAAGAAGCAGGCAAGATTTTGAGCAAATGTTTTGGCTAAATGCTGGTTGAAAGACATTTGGATCAGTGGGACACTGCTGCTTTGGTGATGTGTTTTTTTGTTTGTTTGTTGGGATTTTTGTTTTGTTTGGGGGGTTGTTTGTTTGTTGGGTTTTGTTTGCTTGTTTTGTTTGTGTTTTTTCCCCATGCTCTCCATAGAAACGAGACTTATTTCCATAGAAATAAGATTTATTTCCTTTGTGAATAACCAGTCTTCCAACAAAAATCACCAGTTCCATAATTGGTTCCTTCTCAGAACAAGCCAAAGCCTGTAATTCTCCAAGCTTTGCATGTGGATAGCAGAAGGGAGAGGTGGAGTGTTGGGGAACAGTTTTGTGGGCACAGTAATGATTTTGAGCAATCCTCAAGAGGTGTCTGTTTATGAAGATGATCCTTTCCAGATTAGATGTGCTTGATAGCAAAGGACTAAAAAAATGATAGAGATATCTTTGAGGCTAATTTTGTATAAAGACTATATAAATGCAAAACATGCTAAGCACCAGGTTTTATTGAATCTATCTAATTATGAGCAACTAATCAGCATAATTTTCTTGCATTTTCAACCACATTTCCTTGAGATTGAAGTATTTAAGGCAATTATGAAGAAATGCCAACACCTAATTGTGACAAATTTTATCTTTAAGGAATCCTTGGGTTTGTCTTTATATAGAAATGCAAATAATTTGGGACAGAGAGAGCTAGGCACTCTCTGGGTCCTGGTGGAAGAGGAACTATTGTGGTGCAAACTCACTGCAGTGAGTAAAGAGCTGAACACATGTGTTTTGGTAGCCTGGTAGTCAGCTTTCTATTCTTCCCTTTCTAATACCTCCTGAAGCATGTTGGTTTAGAGGTGTTTCAGGGCCTGCAAGCATTCCTTGCTTCGAAACACAAGGCCAGCTTCAGCATCCAGTGGATGAGGAGAGTGTGTGGGTGCATTTCTGTCCTTCTGTTTGCAACAACCTGTAACTTCCACCATTAAGGTGTCATTTCTCCTAAGTGAACACCACCAGGGCTTCCTCTCAAAGAAAGATGGACTCATTTCACATGGGGATCACCATCTGTTAGTACAGCAACATTCCTCTGGTTTTCCAGGCAGGTGGAGGTGCCCTTGCTGGGGTTTCTCTGGTGTGTTATCTCCCCTCTCTGCCATCCCATCTTTATGGTGGTCTTCTACTATTATTTGCAGGCAGGTTGTCTTACAGCTGTTTTTGACTTTCCTTGGCCTCTGCCATCTCTCACAGTTACCAAAATAGTGCTGATTGTGGTCTGCTCTCCAGTCCAGAAATAGCATGTTTTGTCACGTAGAGCATTAAAATTCATAGACTGTACCCTGTGTGTTTCTTGCACTTTCTGAACAGGCCTGTTAACCTTTGAGAGATTTTCTGCTCAGATCTTGCTGTACACTAACAAAAACAGGGAAATGAGAAGGAGCCCTGCTGGGAGAAAGTTTATGTGTTGGGATGATGAACCCATAAAACTCTGGCTGTTCCATACCGTGCTCCCAACACGTGTTCCCCCACCTGCTCCCATTCTGGCCTAGGAACTACCTGGATGATTTAGGTTAAAAGAAGGGCTCAGGCTGTGCTGTTGTGCTGCAGGCAGATCAGTTTAACCTCCATGTGGCAGTCAGGATGGAGACTTCTGTGCCACCATGTTAAGCTGCCCCCAGATTTGTGTGATGATGATGATGATAAATAGCTGCCAGGGTGAGAGGAGGAGGCTTTGCTCAGCAGCACTGATGTGAACACAGCCCAGTGCTGCTCCTGCCAGATGCTCTGGAACTGAGAAGCAGTTGCTGCAGAATTCACACCTAACCCCACTGCTGCAATGCATTTTTTGTGACTTAAATATCACACTTTGTAAATACAAGTGTATATTTTCACAGACAGTTGAGAGTAAATGCTCTGCATTTCTCTTGTGCTGGTCTCTGGTAAGGTGAGGGGTTACAAAAACACCCAGCCATTGATTAGAACCATAAAATCACAGAATATCCTGAGTTGTATGGGACCCACAAGGATCACTGAGGTCTAACTCCTGGCCCTGCACAGGACAATCCCAAAAAATCCCACCCCGTGCTGGGGAGCGCTGTCCAAACACCCCTGGAGCTCTGGCAGCCTCAGGCTGTGCCCATTCCCTGAGGAGCCTGGGCAGTGCCCAGCACCCTCTGGGGAAGAACCTTCCCCTGATCTCCAGCCTAAACCTGCCCTGACACAGCTCCAGCTCTTCCCTGGGTGTTGTCACTGTCACACAGGGCAGAGCTCGGGGCTGGCCCTCAGGAAGAGCTGCAGCCCCTGGTAAGGTCAGACCTCGGGCTCCTCCTCTCCAAGCTGACCAAAGCCTGGTGACCAAATGGAGAAGTCAGGACAGATCTGGAAAATAAAAATAAGACACAAGGGCACTTAAAAGAAAAAGCAGAAGCAAATAAACTTTTTGAAATTACCAGTTAGTGACTTCATACACTATAATTGTAAATATATCTCTGAGTGAGGCATAACATGAAAAATCTTCTACTCTTTGAGAAGCATCCTCATAAACTTTTGTCATAACTTGGGGAGAAATGTGAGCAGGTAAAGTCTCTTACATTTTTGGAACATCTCTCTTACCTCCCTGACAACTACTTTGCCCAAAAATGAAGTCTAGATGGAAGACAAAAAGCACCTCCCTCCCCTTTCCTCTCCTTGCCCCCTCTCCCTTTGTGATTCTTATTGGATAATATCAAGAAATCCAGGAAGGTATTTTTAGCCTTAGTGAGTGGAGAATTTAGGGCAAAAATGATGTTGACATTAATCATAGCAGTGATGAAATTCCACTTCAAAATATACGAATGTGGCAAGGTTTTCCCTGTGTCCTAGTAATGAAAAGAGGATCCTGTTACTGCCAAACCACAGGATGTTTTGCTCACGCAGAGGAGTCACAAAATGAGGCTCTTATTTTTCTGCCAGATAGAAATGAGTATTGCAAGAGGAACTTCATTCCTCTGCTTCTGCAGTGAAGATTTCTGCAGCGTGGTGCTGGTAGGGGCTGCTGGGGTCACTGTGCTCACAAGGAACCCAAGACCACAGCTGTAAGGTTATAGGATAAAGAGACAGTACCAGAAACCAAATTGTGTGCTGGCTCTGTGGAGAAAGGGACAGGACATTTGATTGTCTCTTCTGTGCTCTTAAGGGAACAAACATTGTTACAGCCATCCTTAGGATGACTCTTGGGGTCACAGAGAGGTTTGGGAGAGCAGCAGCTCTCTCTGACATTGCAGTGAGGGTTAAACCTCACCAGCTGCTGAATCAGATAAATATTTGGAAGAGGAGAGCAGACCAAGTGAAAATGGTCTCAGCAACTCTCTTGGACGTTGCAGCCTTTATGGATGCTGTTGGAACACACAGGAAATCCTCCAAGCCCAGGCTCCAAAAGCTGGTTAGGTGTAAGAGAGCACAAAGAATCCTCTCAGAATAATAATCCTCTCAGGTAATAGCTACAGAAATAAAGGGATTTCCCAGTTAAATGGCTTTTTACCCTTTGCGACATCCTGCCAATAACTGAGGCAGAGATACTGAGATTGAGAGGCCCTTGAGTGTATCTCTGTAGATAAATCCAGGTCTGGAATTTTTCCACAATGGCCTTTTCGTGATCCTTAGGGTACATTTCCTCACCAATGTGCCTCTGCCATACTGAGTTCTCTGGCAAAGGTCAGGTGTGATTACTGTCATATAAAACTCCATTTGTTTCTCAAGCAATTGCATCTTTTCTCCTTCCTTCTGACACAATCTCAGTGTAGCTTAATTTTCTAATCAATTTGCTTTTTAAACCTTCCCCAGTATTCTCTGCTGAAACTCAAAATATGTGAGTATGTGTGCGTTTGTTTATGTATCAGCACAATCATTCTTTAATGTGCTGCAACTCCAAGTGTCTGCATTCTGTCAGGAGCTGCTTTATGAACAGCACGTGCCTTAGCACCTCTTGCAGAATATAAGCAGAGAGAAAGAATTTGCAAAATTTGGACAAAGATTTCTCATTATTTTGGTTACCAGATCTGTTGTCTTCTTGCTGCTTATTCCAGAGTGGATGTTGTACATCAGATTTTAGAATCACAGAATGGTTTGGGTTGGGAGGGACCTTTAAAGGTCACCTGGGCCAAGCTCCCTGCAATGAGCAGGGACATCTTCAACGAGATCAGATTGGTCAAAACCCTGTTCAACATGGCCTTGAAAGTTTACAAGGATTTCTCTGGGCAACATGTTCTGGTGCCTCACCACCCTCACTGTAAAAAACATCTTCAGCTATATCTGGTGTGATCTGGATAGTTTTAGCCTGATGGTGAGAGCCTCATGCTGCCACGGGAGGAGGAGGAGGGCAGGAGTTCTCCTTTGGTCAGATATTATGGATGAAGGTCACTGCTACTCATCCCAGGGGTCTCACAGGATCAGGCAGAAGTGTTGCTGTCCAGAATGACACCCCAGAGCTCGTTAAAACAGATGGCTCTGTCCAGGGCTGCTGAGGACTGACAGGCCGCCTCGTTAGTGTTCTGCAAGAGTCCTGCTAATTGCTTTGAGAAAATACAGATCTGCTGCCTACGGAAATTGTTCTGTGGAGCCAAATTTGGGAGCATCGGGTGGTGTTAAACTTGGTGATATAATAGGATACCTAAGTGTAAGAACAAGCAGAGCTTCTTTCTTGACAGAATAAAAATAGTCTGGGTTGGAAAGGGAAAGGCTGTGATGAGCACAGGCTGCTGAACAGCTCTGCCTGACCAGAAACTGCTCTGCATCAAATGTAAGAGTGGCATGTCCATACTCAAAAACTCTCCACTACAACAGAGCTAGCAGAGAAACTGAAATGTTCCCCCAGAAGATGATTATTGCAGGCTGAGGTGATGGTGTGTCGTGGTCAGGGCACATATCTAAGCAAAGCTCAGAGAGCAGCTCTGTGCCTTGAACCTGATTTCTGAAGGAACGAAGGCTGAGGCTGCTCAGATAAGAGTAATGAATTTGGATACTGTTAAGACTTTAATAGAAGAACAATTATTGGCCTTGCCAACTGAATATTTGCTTTCATATCTGTATGGAATTAATCTTTGTGGTGGTTTTTTTTTTCCCCCTTGCATTTCTTATGCCAGAGGAGTAGAAGCCAGGGACATGGCACATCTTTTTGCTTGGTGACATCCATCCTGCTCCCTTGTTGTGCTGCAAATGAAGAGACCCTATTGTTTGTAAATGAAGACCTTTCTGATTATTGATAAATAACCTCTGGATGGGAAGTATGACACATGCTGGCTGGAAGAACAGGGCTCTGTAATGGTAATATTGCCTTGAAATTACAGCCCACAGAGTTTGAGAATTATTCAGGATAATTACATTAATGTTGCCAGAGAAATGAAAAGGAACACTTTCCATTCTACCCATTAACAAGCTCTGCTGGCCTTAAATTATTTCTGAGAAGAGCCTGAAAATGGCTGAAATCATCAAAATAATTACAAAGCAGCAGTTGGGGTAGAGGGGTGGGGGTGAGGTCCTGGCTGTGACTTCTTTGGCTGACAGGTAAACACTGCTGTAGCTTTTGTGAGGAAAGGAGCAGGGCACAGAGCTTTTGGGTTGGGAACACTGCAGGCTGCAAATGGGCTCAGGGAGTCTGCAGGTTTGGACCCCAAGGAGAAAAGACCTTAGGAGCACGCTGCTCTCAGTATAGGTGTTGCACATCAATGTGTGCACAGGTAAGCATGAGCCTGCTGTTGATCTGGTGTGCTGGGTACTTCCATCCTCCACCCTCCCTTGTCGACAGCTCTCCTAAGCCTGTGCAGTGGAAGGTGCCTTTGGTGATGACTTTTTGCCACTTTGATCCTTGTCTCACAGCAGCAGCAGAGATGTGAATGTTTCTGAGCACCAGGCCCTGAGCAGCAGCTCTCTGAACCTGGCCTCTCATAACAGCTCAGTCCTTCTCCTGAACTCACATTGTGTTTTTGGCCTTGTGCAACCCACACTGACTACTGCCCTGACCTGCTGTTGCCCAGCTCACCTTTAACATTACTATGAAACCAGGACTTTTTGTAGTGTGTTCTTTGATTTGTTTATGTTAATGCACTGTTTGCTAAGTCTGGGATGAATAGAAGGGGAAAATTTAGTACTCAGATCTAAATAACTCAGTGTCATGGGAATCAAAGTCTCCAGGGTCACCTCTGCTGTTACTGGAGTTTCTCATCTGCGTGAAATTTAGAGCATCCTTGGAACACCTGCCTGTGAGAGCAGCTCTGCCCCTCTTTCTCTTTAGTCTCCAAGAATTAGCGGATCTTGCATCTCATGACCAGTCCTATATTTATACTTCCTAAAAAGTAGCCAGATTTATCTCGTGTGAAGAAACTGGAGCAGTGGGTGAGGATGTAGGGGGATGCAGGCACTGCAGGTCTGGCTGCTTGCAGCACACAGCCATGTTCAAACACACACACACACATTTCATTTTCTCCCATTTCCTCTTCACTTGTCCGACAAGTCCATCTCAGCCCAGTGTGATTACTTGATGACCTGTGTGCCTTCAGCATTTTCTGCACTTAAACAGGGTTTTGCTCCCTGCCAGCAGGTCAGGCTTTGGCTCTCTGCACACACACACACAGGGAAGGGTTTTCTCCCTTCACTGGAGCATTCTGTCCCTACAACTACTGCTACTACCTACAGAAGTTTGGGGAAACCCCTCCTTGTCTCATTGCATTGCCCTCCATCCTCTCTGCATGCTCAGGGCTGGGTGAATCCATCAGGAATGCCAATAGCTGCCTTCCCTCAACTTGCTGTTCCTGACCCAAAATAGTTAACTTTCTAATCCATCAGCTCCCTTAATTCTGCATTTAAGGAGATGGAGCTGAAATGAGTCTTGGCTTCTCCCTGTGCACACAGGTTCTCCAGAGATCTCTTAAAAGGCTCCAAGGCTGAGGCCGATTTAAAATAATAATAATAATTTGGCAGATGATTTCTTTCAGTTGAGACATTAAAAATGTTTAAACATTTATATTTATTCTATTGTGATTCAAGAGATTTAATGGATTTTAAAAGAAGTAATTTGGAAGAAAATCTCAAACCAAGGGTTTGCTTAATTACTTCAGATGATAAAATTTTCATTTTGACTTCTTCTTCCACTCCAGGTGCATCCACACCTGCATTTACCTGCTGATTCTTTCTGCATATTCTGTTTACCCTGAATTTTTTAGGAAGGTTTGGGGGATGCTTGAGTGAGTTCCTGGAAATCTGCACAGAATGAAAATTTCGAGTTTCATTTTGTATGCAAATAGATATTATTTGTTAAATGAAATTAATTATGAATATCGATAATTCCATAGTAAATACTAAATAAATTTCAGCTGCTTCTAGAAAATGCTGTCAAAAGTCAGGGCAGATATAAATGGAAGAAACTTTCCTTCCAGTCTTTGTAGGTCTCTTCATAGTGTAGAAATTCATGGATCCAGGTGGGTTGGATCTCCTGCACAAAATGGAAACCCCTAAGTGTTGCAGTCTCCAGCTGCAAAGATACTGAAGCTTTGAGGGGGGTTAATTTGTTTTCATCTTCCCAAAGAGCTCTAGTAGGTTTTTTTAATCGTCATAACCCTGCCAGTTCTGAGGAATAATAGCAGTTACGCAGATAGTTATGTCGACATCAACTTAAGGTTTATGCTTGCAAGGTTCATATATTTTTGGTTGTGCTGGCACTAATACAAATGATAGCTCAATAACAGAAAAATAGAACAGTCCCTGAGCCACAGTTCTGATGCTTGAAGCGCCTTTAAACCCTGCACCCAAATGAGAAAGTGATAAAAACAACCTACTCAAAGTGGCTTAGCTCGAAGGAGCATTTTATGTGTTACTTGATGACAAAATAGTGAGGCATTAATGCAGTTTACAGTAAGACACCCCTGAAGTTATCAGTGAGGTTGGTGTGATGCCTGACAGATTTAATGTAAATATTTATAGACTTGGCCTACTAATTATGCCAGTGGAAAAAATGCAGTATTAATGCTGTCACCTCCCCATGTCTCTACCTGCCAGCATGCTGCTAGCTCGCATAAATATTCTGGAGGTAGAAAGTACATCACATAAACAGGAGAGATCATTTAGATTTTTAATAAGGGATTAAGTTATCTCCAGCAGCGGTTTCCAGCCTGTGGTCCACAGATGTATGGGAGGCCTGGGGACTATTCCCAAGGAAAAAATGACAAGAAAAGAGAGATTTTTGTGAGGTATGTAGGAATCTCTCTCTGTGAAACGATTACAGAGGTATGCACCACCTATGTCAAATATTAAGGGGTCCACACAGCAAGAAAAAATTGAAACCCACTGATTTACCATATTTATGTTAAGAACTGAGAAATCTCAAAGTGCTGTACTGCCATGTTTTAAATGATTGGACTAATGATCCTGCCAGAGCCAGGCTGCCATAAAAAGTCCTGGACTACAAAGCACTAAAGCATGTGCTTAACTCAAAACACACGGTGATCCCCTGAAGTTACTGCCTGTCCCATCCATAACTGGTTTGCTGAATAAAGACCACAGGGAAATTTAAGACAGAAGGCACGGACTGCTATCATCTTGCAAACGGCTCTGCAGATGCCTGATTGCCTTGTACAACTGACAATCTAATAATGTGAATCTGCAGTTCATATTTTTCTGTTTCAGCTTATTTATACCAAGAGCCTCCAAAGGTTTTAGGCGCCCTTGGTTTCAGCTGTTTCTGGTTGCCAACCCAAAGAGTATTATCATGGCTGTGGCAGCTCCTTGAGGAGACTCTCAGCTGCACAGACAGTTTTTCTGGTATGTGATCCACAGGCCTGTGGTTCCTGCTCTGGCACAGACTGACTCCTCACAAGCTGTGCAAATAGATGTGAAATGCTGTCACCAGTGGTTGTGTGTGTGTGCTTGCCTTTTGTTGGAAACTCTTGCAAACTGAGGCAGGATGACCGTGTGGTTTCATACTGTGCTGTCTTCTGCAAAATAGCACCATAGTCTTGATCCATCCCTGATACCTTGGAGTGTCTACCCAAAACAGAGGGGAGACAAGATAAAGAGAATAAAAGCAGGTATTTATTACGACAGCTTGGATGGGTGAACTGCAGGCTTTCCATAGGGGATCCCATGGGGGTTTTATAAGATCTCACTGCTGATGGGTGAAAGGCAGATCTCACATTCCTGTGGGTGAATGAGTCCTTGCCATGGACTCATTCATGCCACAGCCCGTGGAAGGCAGCAGGCTTCCTCTGCCTTCAAAGAGTGCTGGATCAGAGCTCTCTTTACTTCTAATCACCACTGCCTTTATCCCTTGTAAACACTTCACCTGCCCACCACACCTCTGCAAACCACGGAACAGAATAGCCCCAGAGGAGTGGAGTACACCATTTGAAAAGGAGCATTAGGAGGGGAAAATCTCTCTCTCTCTCTTTAAACTGTCTCTTTTCTATATTGTTACCTTGACAACTCTGCTGCTGTGTTTCATCTTTGGTGGGACTTAGCCGTGGTGGAATAAGGGGGACATCCATGTGCGTTTCCTCATCTACTCCAGCTCTGCTTCACAGGCACATGCCAGGCACAGGGCACCCCGAGCTGCAGAGCCCACGGTTGCTGCCTTGACCCATGGTGCTGCCTGGAAATGATTACAGATATTAAGAACTGGGACCCGTTCTGATTAAAGGTATAACATTGTATCTTCTATTTCTTTTCGTTTAGCCAACGCCGGAGCGGTGTTAATGCTCTTTAAAAAGAGATGCAAGGTGCTTAAAATATTTTGGGTTATAAAGGTTAGGACAGCTGGAGAGCAGAGAGGGATGAAAGTGCTCAAAAATAGTTGTATTATTTTTAGTATAAGCAGATACAGGAGTATGTGTCAAGATTAGGATACACTTCTGATGTGCTGAACTGAGTCTAGAGATGCTAAAAATATGCTTTCTCTTCTCATAGTTTTGGAAGAGACAGAGGCAAAGGTAAGGGGAGAGTAGTGGTGAACTGAAATGTTAATTCCTGTGCTTCCTTGCTTGTTGCGGTTTGGCAGAGCTGGCTGTTCACCTGGGTGCCCATGTCCCGCTGACACCAGCAAAGCACAGGAGGCAGGGCGAAGTGTTACCAGTGGGAACGGGATCCCTCCCACCCCATTTTTCCTTCTCCCAAAGAAAATCTCCACCAGCATAATCCCTTTATTCGTTTTAACTGAAATGGCAGCAAAGGCAAGGCAGGCAGGCTCCGGGGCTGGGGTGTCTGTGTCTGAATGTGTGCAGGGAGAAGGGGGCTTTTAATGCAAAACACATGTGTTTTCAATTGCTCGCTGGAGCCAGCCCAGTAGCTGTAACTTGGCCTGACAAAGCCTTATTGAAGTACAGACAGTGTGGTTTCAAAGCAGTTAGAAAAAGAAGGGGAATGCTGTTCAGGAAATTCTTCAGGCATGGGCAGGGACTTGGCTGCAGTTCTGCTGTTGGAAAATCTGACAGGGGCAGCTCATGAGCACAGGCCAGGCCTCGTGCTGCTCTCAAGGCTGAGCTGCATCTTCCCCAGGCTCCGGCACCCTCGGGGTGTTCATCCATCGCCAAGGCAGAGGTAAGAGCTGCCCTGCTCCGTCCCGTTTACCCTCCTTTTGTGCCTTTGCAAAGGGGTTTCTTGCTTTCACACTGCTGCTTAGATCAAGAGAAAAAAGAGTGAAAAAGTTGTGGCATATTTGTGAAGGGTTGGGAGCAGTCTGGGGCTGGGTGGTGGTTTCTGGCTAAATTTGTGTCGATAGTAAAAGCTTGCAGGCAAAGCAACGCCTGCGCCGCGTCTCTGGCTGAGGGAATGCTGCACCCAAATAATCCCCAACTTTGGCATTTTGGGGAGTAAAGTACATGTATAACCTGAAGCTGCTGAAAGGTTGGCTCTGGACCATGTGTCGCTCAGATATTTGGATGAAAAATGTGACTCAGTCACAGTAAATATATTTATAAGTGCATTGTATTGTAGTTGTTTAATGAGTTGAAAGCGTGCTTGTCTGGGGGTTGTTTGCCAATTCCTGGTACAGCGAGCTTATGAGGGGAGGCAGCAACTCAGTAATAATCATTGCCTTGTGATTTGTCTGCGTATTTTTTTTTTCCTTTATTTTATAAAGCATGAGCAAACTGCAACAGACAGCACGGTCAGGAGCCACGTAGAGAAGATGAGAAGGGAAAACATTAATTTAGGGGCTGCTCTATCTGCAACTTCTCTTCTAATTTGCGTTTCCTTCCCCAAATAACTGAAGAAACATTTACGATGAAAAGCTCACTCTCTCTTTAGGGACCTGCCAGATTTAGGCAATGTTCTCTCATCCTTTTAGTTGCAGCATTAAAGCTTGTCTTGCCTTTGCAGAGATATCAGCACCTTATATGGCAGGCTTGGGCTCGGGATTCGGGAACGCGCGTTCGTCAAGGGATGGAGGTGTCAGGAGGAGTCTGCCTCGTGTCGCCTCACAAACCTCCTTGCCTCTGCCTCTGCCTTGGATTTTCAGAGCAGTGTTATTTGATGTGTTGAAAATGCTTTTTAGCTGTGTTTTATGGTGGTGGTGGTATTTTTTTTTCCTTTCAACAAGGAATGAATTAAGGGTATCGAATTATACAATGGGACAATGCTGAGAATCTCTGACTGGTTCATGGGAGCAGACACAGAGTTTGCTTTGCTGCATCCAGCAGGGCTCAAACAGTCACTCACTTTGGCAACCCAAGAATTCAGGGACAAGGGAACTTCCCCATTAAAGGGCAACAGATCCAGAATGTGGCAGGACCAGAGCTTTCTCCCAGCAATGCTGCTGAAGAGTGTCGAGTTTGTTTGAGCCAAGTGAAGACTCTGTGTGTTTGGAGTGCAGCAGGGGCATCCTGCAGGAGACATGGATGTACTGTGGCTTCTTGGAGGCTGGTGGGGGCAAAGGGAGTGAGAGGAAGGACAGAGGAGAGCTGTGAAAGGGGGAGCCATATGAGGGAAATAAAGAGGCTTGATAAGCTTGAAATTTGCTTTGCATAAAATACACCTGCAGTGAAAATGCTGTGTTAAATGAATGCCTTATATGATCTGGAACTTCTTGAGCCTTCACAGGCTGCCATCTTACCCTGCTGACTTGGAGCTCTATTGCTTTCTCAGCAGCTGTTAATTTAGGTAACCAGTCAGCCTATTATCTACTTCACTGCTAGTTATAAGCTTATTTTTTAAAAAAATTAAATAAAATTCAAGTTACTGCCTCTGATCATGCAACATCCCACCTCCTAAATCTGATTGTTAGCATTGAAGAGCCAGAGATATGAAGAGGCTGGAACATGTCCATCTTAGCCAGCAGCAGTCAGGGCCATGGGAGCTGGTGTTTCCTCCCTAACTCTGGCAGCTCTTTCTGAGCCTTCTCAGTGACCTCTGTGCAGCTCCACCTGGGTCAAACATTCAAACTTTGAATCCAGGAGGACTGAAGAATGTGTGCATGTGTGGGCAGAGTGGAGACAGCCTCTTGATTTTGGAAGCAGATAGATAGGAGAGCCATTAGCACACCCTGATATGTGTATCCCTTCTCCTGGTCCTTCCCAGAAAGAGAGTGAGCCTGTGCAAAAGAACAAATGGATTAGCACAGAAGGCACATCATGTGGAGGGAAGAATGGAAGATGCAGCAGAACAAGTTTTAACTTGTGTGAGCAGGATCACTGCAGAGACTGCACTCTGGATCCTGGCACAAGCTCAAGCCCACAGTTCTCAATTTGTGCTGTGCTGGTTGGGTTCCAGCCATATAAATCCATATTATGATCCTGCTTTGCACATTCCTACAAGCCATATCTCTTTCCTTGGTGCTGTGGGGTGAGAGTGTGTTGGGGCAGGAGTCTGCAAAGTGTCACCTCCTGTGGCTTGCTTTCTGATTCGAGCTCAGTTGGTTATATCCCTCTTGCTGTTCCCACAGCCTCCTGCAGTCACACCTGCTGCTGGCTATTTTGGTGTAGTTCTCATGTTTGTGCATCCTGCTTTGAGACACTCTGGTGGGAAAGAGCTTTTTTAAACCTGGCACCAATGGACAGAGACTTGTGAGTGCTTCACATCGTCTGAGTGGTGCAAAGGAAGCAGAGTGTGAATGCAGCAGAGCTTCTGTGGTGTTTGCATGCAGTGTGAATTTACTGCCACAAATCGTGGGGCATTTTGTGAAAGACATTCTCTGTTGACTAGCTTGATACATTAAAGGACTCACTGCAGAGACTTTCCTCCTTGGTAGTTTTCCATTTTCTCCTTAATACTGGAAAAAAAGTATTGAGACAAGCTGACTATCAAGTAAAAAGTGTAAAATTTAGAAGAGACTGTTATAAATAAGAAAACAGATGTGTTTCTGTCCTTCTCAGAGAAGAGAGTCAATAGTGAAATCACATTGCTCACAGATTCTTGCAGCATAATAAAGTATCACTTTTGGCTTAAGAAATACAATTCAGAGATGGAGCTGCCCATTACTTTGGTTTGTTCTGGCAAATTTTAATAGGTTTAGGGTTTTACTATGAGTGTTCTTTGAAAGCAGAGAAGGGACAGGACAGCCCCATTGTTCAGCTTTTGGTTGAGTCCATCTGCTCCAAGCTATTGGTTTATTAACTGAGGTTCTTGCAGTGTTCTTCTCCTCAAGCACATTTGTTGTGGAAGTGCTGCCAGCTCAAACAGCTGGGGAAATTATGAGAGCTTTCAAAATGTTAGAGGTGGGGAGTGGCCTGGAGCATTGAGGCATCTGAATGAGATGCTTTACCAGGAGATGACTCCCCAAGGTCTCCCCACCTGCCTGTGCTGACTCCAGCATCCAAAACAGAGAGATGTTTTCCAGTGGACTGGGCAGAGTGTGCCCAGCTGGAGTGCAGATGAAAAAAAAGCTTGTTGATGTGCTTATGTTTGCCAGAATCAGGCCAGATGTTTGACTAACACTACGTGTGGTGTACCCCACTGAAAAAGACTACTCATAAAAGAAAAGAACATTCCCTAGGATGTTTCCTTTTACTTTTTGTCACTCTGACCATGTATCACTCAGCAGTGATACCTGAGAAACAGGCATTGAGTGGTGATGGTGTTCCCAACTCATGGAAGAGCTGCTCCTCATATTGGAGGGATAGGCACTGCTGACAGAAATAGAGGGACAAGCAGAGAACAAAGATTTCAGCTTTGGGAACACCAGTAACAGTCTCAGAGGCCAAGTTCATGGCTCAGATGGTCCTGGAGAAAAGTGCTATGAGTTTAACAATCCCAGCAACAATTTCATCCCGTGGGCTGTTCCCCAATACTCTGCCCTTGCTGGCCATGCTACAAGTGAAAAGTCATTTTCCAGAGCCTGATCCTTTTTATGGAGACCCAAGTTGTGGTCTGACCCATGTGAAGGGCCATAAATCAGTTTTGGGTCATGCTGCTGCTGGATTCATGGACCTGGGGGTGTCAAACTTGAGAAAGTTTTATGGGGAGTGGAGACACAAAATGTCTTGTTGATAGATGGCTCAAAATACTTCTCTTCATGCCAGGTTTTGTTCTCAGTCATGCTCCAGAAATGTCTGTTCTTTTGAACCTGGTGGATACTGTGCACTTAAAAGAGAGAAAAATTAAAGAGGATGAATCTGCAGAGCATTTACAGCTAGTGAATCCAAGTACAATGCCTTCCAGTGATATGGCAGAGAGCAACTCTGAAGGTTTTTAGGGCTTTTTTTCCCCTCACTTCAGCCCAAAAGAAAAGGTTTTTGTTTCAGAAAACAAAGAGAAAGAGAAGAGGATGTTGGTGATATGGACACAAAGAGAGGGCAGGTGTGGGAGATGTAGGTCTAAGACCTGAGGGAATTTGAACCTCTCTCTCATCTCTGGAAATGTGTTCCCATCACTGCTTCAGGTCAGCCTGTGTTGAGATGCTTCTGGTTTTTCTGATGAGGCTGTTACACCTCAGTTACAGGCAGGCAGGCTGGGAGGGGAGATGCTGTGTTGGCTGTCCAAGGCTTAGGGCCATTCCTGCTGCAATGAGCTGATTCCATGAGCTCCAGCACATTTCCAGCAGCAAATATCAAGAGGGCCCATAAGACAGAAGCTGCCTTCCCAGAGTGCATCCTCTTGCAGCTTGAAATTGTTCTGTTACTAGACGTACATCCTTCAAGTGCTGATCAAAGAAACCCCCACGGCAGAGAAATATTATTGATTCCTTATGTTATACCTCACCTTACTCATGGCCCTCACTGAGCCTACAAAAGCAGCGTGGCGAGGAGTGTTACAGTGCCAGTGTTTATGTGGGAAAGGTGTTAATTCATCCCTGTGCCTGTAAAACACTTTTCTGCCTGAGGAATTGTTGATGTGGGTTGCACACCCTGAGTGAGGAGCTTACTGCCAAGAAGGACTCAGTGGAAAGAGGGAGAGAGGCATGGAGCAAAGATTTGCACTGTCACAAATAAGAAAGCAGATGTGTTTTCTGTCCTTCTCAGAGAAGAGAGGCAATAGTGAAATCACATTCACCACCTAACTGGTGAGGTCTGGTGTGAATTTTGGAAGCTCAGAGCCAGTTCTGAGCTCTGCTGAAGGGAAGTGCTGAAGCCTCTTTGCAGCAGCACTCTGTGAGCAGCCTGTGTGGATCAGCAGGCTGGGTGACAGGGCTCTTCAGTGGTCTTAAAAAAACTAATAAATCTTTCTTGTCATGGGCCATATCTCTAAGGTATGCTAAAGCAAAAGGATGAATAGCTTTTCTAAGTGGGCTGGATTTTGTCTCAGGCCCTTTTTGCAGTGTTGGTGTATATAAGGACTCAGTGTACAGCTTTTGTACAAAAACTTACCAATTTTTTTTTTTGTGCAGAACCAAGAACTCCTTAGTGAAATAACCCACATTCCAAGCTGTATTTTTTGTGTTCGTAGTCATTTTGTCTGTGGCTAAATTGCAAAGATTTGGCTGCTGCATTTTTTTTCTGTTGTAGGTGGGATTGTTCATGCAGTGGTGGCAATCCAGTGTTGTGCATGTGTGTCTGTAAGCCCTCTCAGGTCAGGCAGACACTTCAAAGTTTGACCTTTGGAAGCCATGCTTCTTCTCCAATTTCTGTATTTGTTTCAGTATTTATTATCTTTTCTCCACTGTTACAGAATTAACTGGTAGTTCCTAATATTTTCCTGAAGAAGAAATGAAAAATCCTATTAAGCAGCAGCTGCCTTTCCTCTTAGTTCAGTAATTGAACAGAGGGAGGTGTCAGCAGCAAGTGTGGCCACTGAATATTCTGTCCAAGCAGTACTTTTTTGTCTGGTGCCTTAATTCTTTTTAATGTTTGAGTCAGGAAAAGTTGCCAAAATGTAAATTATGACTTGCATACTTCTCCCTCCCACACAGTACAGATTACTGATAGTGGATATAGCTGGTCCCATAGGTAGTAGCCTTGCAGACTTTCTTATTCTGCTCATTTGTTTAATACACCTCAGCACTCTCTGTCCATCATCCTGTCTTCTCTCCCTGGAGAACTACAGACATGAGCAATTTTTTGGTAATATTTACAGTTTGGGGGGGAACACTAGCTGGAAACCAAATATTACTCAAGTGTGGCTGTGTGAGAGTTTGTATAGAAAGAACATGATATCTACAATAGCCATGTTATTTTCTTGTTAGGAACTTACACTGTATTACTCTTGCTCATCACACATGTTGTAGCATTTGCTCTATCTCTGTTAGGACAGCTGTGAGTTAAATATTTTATCAGAACTAGAGAAATTCTCAAAACCAGGCTACTGTATGGATGCAAGTTGCTCTTTGTGGTTGTATTCTGTTGCTATAAATTCCTTTGATGTTTGTAAAGTTTTGCCCCAGCTGGATATGCTATTTTTTCCATCCTAGAAACTGCAAGTAATGAAAAAAAGCAGTGAGAGTAGCAAAGAGATATACTGAATAAACAAGTTTTGCAATAAAGTGGTATTTTTAGCTGGGTATTTCATATTGTTTCTCCTTGGTCAAATGTCTTCCATGGTTTGAGAGAGTTAGCAATGCAATTTATTAATTTTTCTCCAAGGAAGAGGCTGTATTTAATATGTGCTCTCCAGGATACCCTGTTAAAATATTAGGCAATAAAAGCTTTGACTGTACAGTAGTTGCAGTTATAATTTCCCCCAGGTAGTGGAAGCTCTGTAATTTATTGTTGTTCAAGTTTGTACAGATCAGCGTGGTTGTGGCAGTGTAAAAAAGATCTGCTTTGCTCCAAGTCCCTGTGTTTGTTGGTGTCCCAGCTCCCTTCCCTGAGCAGCATCTCATTCCTAAAACTGCCTTATTCCTAAAGCTGCCTCATTCCTAAAACTGCCTGATTCTGGGCTTGCAGATCACACTCCCACAGGGGAACTTGCACTGTTCCCTCCTGGGATGTAAATTTTGTAATTCGCTGCATACAAACATCAGTGCCAGCAACCCTGGTGGTGTTGCTTGTTCAACACCACAAGCAACGCTTGTGGTGTTGAATCCGTACTGCAAGAATGTGTCTGGTGGCTTCTTATTTGTCCAGAGTCTAAAATGCAAAATATTCAGCAAACTCTGTGTTACTAGAGATTATCTCCTCAATCTGTGCATCAAAATAAGCTGAAAACATAAGAAACTATCCCTGGGGAAGCCCATGAAAGTGACTTTCCTTAACCTGAATGTGGAGGGTGAGAACATGAATGGTTGGTTGTTTTATTCGTTCCTTTTTTTTTTCCTTTTTTCGTTTCTTCTTTCCTTCCTTCTTTCC
>JBBMKD010000034.1:13247840-13431614 GCA_037834095.1 Argya squamiceps
TCCCTCTCTCCCTCCTTTTCCTTCCTCCCTCCTTTTCCTTCCTCCCTCCTTTTGCTTCCTTCCTTCTTCCCTCCCTCTCTCCCTCCTTTTCCTTCCTCCCTCCTTTTCCTTCCTCCCTCCTTTTGCTTCCTTCCTTCTTCCCTCCCTCCCTCCCTCCCTCCCTCCCTCCCTCCTTTTCCTTCCTTTCCTTCCCTCCCTCCTTCCATGCTGTCCAAACATGCTCCCCCACCCAGCACAGATACTTGGGGATAATTTTTTAGGGATGTGGCAGCTGGAGAACCTTGCTTCAGCTTTACTTTTTTAGGCAGGATTGGGGTGTAGGAAGGGGAAAGGCAAACATTTCCCCTTTGCCATTTTTTGTCTTTGGTCGGAAGGAATGATTTTACCGGAGATGGTATTTTATTTTTTTTGTTAAACAAAACCTCTGAGAAGTCATATTACATCTTCCAAACAAACTGCTGAACTCAACTGCTTTTACCAAACGCATGCAAAATTTTCCCCTCAGGATCCTTAGAGGCCCTGGAGTGCCTGCCTTGCAAAACCTGGGGCGGTGAACAGAGTGACTCCAGAGTGATTTCCATAGGATACCTTCAGACACTGTGCTTACGTGTATTTATAAGTACATTTATACACTTTTAACACATCAGATTCTCTTTTGGTCGGTTACTGCGCACACCAAGCAGAAGGGAAAATAAACAAGGTACCCAAAGAGCTGCTGCCCAGCTGTAAACTCTGAAAAAACCCCAAACCCTCCAAGAGGCACAGAAAGAAGCAGTTTTTATCACTGCCCCTGAACACACGTGGTTGTCTATTTGTGCTCGTTTCAGATGCCTCAGGAACAGTACCCGCACCGGAGCACCATGCAGACCTCGGAAGGACCCCAGGTATACAAAGTGGGGATTTATGGCTGGAGGAAGAGGTGCCTCTATTTCTTTGTGCTGCTCCTAATGATTTTAATCCTGGTGAACCTTGCTATGACCATCTGGATTCTGAAGGTTATGAACTTCACAATTGTAAGTAGGGGGTACCCTGGAAGGTCTGGGGAAGATGAGGGAGGGTTGCTGGTCTTTCTTCTGAGCATGGTTTCAGATACAGATTCAATAATGGGATGTTTCATTGCCATGGACAGTCCTTTAATGGAGAGGAACAAATTTACACAAAGATCCTGTTTCTGCTGGACATTGCCAAGCTGAGGAATGAGCTCAGCACTGCAAATCATGTTCCTCTTATCTGCTGCATATGTGTATATGCATTTATTTATAAAACAATATACATCACCCATCCCCAGTTTTTAATTATAAAGTGTTTTAAAATTAATGAAATTGGTTGTTTTGAACTTGGATATGGAATGGGTTTGAGCCTTTCTCTTAGACTTTTCTGCTTTTCTCCATGACTGGGAAGACAAGAATCTTGATTTGCTTTGTTTCTTTGAGAAAATTCATGTTGTTCTGTAATGATGTAGTTCTGGAAGCTTCATGAAATAAGATAAAATTTACAGGGTATTTCCCTGGCTGTGGTACTTAGGTGGAGCATGTCCTTATCCTTGTATTGCTGTCCTTGGTGCACATCAGTCCTGGAGCAGCTCTCCCTTGCTGCACGGACTCCCTGGCCAGGGTTAGCTTTCACTTCCAGGGCTTGTGAGTCTTTATGTATGGCAGATCCTTGTTTTCCTCTAGATAATTAGATCAGGCAGAATGAAAATGAATTTATCAGTCACTTCTTCAAAGTAGTCATTGCCACCTTGTTCAGATGAGATTATTCTTTTAAAGATTGTTTGAGTCTTCAGGAGAAACCAAGTCTGAGGTTCTAATCCTGTTTTTACTTCCTGAGGGAGCTGTAAAGCTACACTTCCCTAGACAACTTTCAAGGACCTTCCCAGCCAGGTTCTGGTGTGAGCAGCATGTTTGAAGTCTTTTTGGCATTTCTTTCTCTGCTTTGGTCTCATGCAGTCCCAAACAGCTGTGGCCAGCATTATGTCATTAATGGGCCATGAGAAGTTGAATAAACAATCTCTGGCTTCCTGTACCCAGCAGATAAAATGTTGTGTCAGGGGAATGTGCAGTGTTCATTTTCTCTAACCAGGTTGCTGTCAAGGTGTGCAGAGGATTGCAGTGCATGTGTGCATAGGGAGCAAGCAATTATAAAGCAGTAATCCACCAAAAGCTCCTGTGAGCAGGCAAAGAGTGGCCAAAATGGAGCAATTAATGCTTAGCCAGACCAGTTATTTTATCTTGTGAAACTGATGCCATTTTGATACCCATTTCATGCTGAAGTCTGGTCTGTAGATTAATGGAGTTGAGAAACAGGTATTTCTGAGGTGATGGAGGAGTTGATAATTCCTCGTGCAGGCAGTGGTGTAGGTATCAATCTGAGAACAAAATAAAAGTATTCCAAATTATCACTTTTCAGGAATACAGCTTTATTTCTTTCTAATAACATCACTTCAGTTATGCATAACTTCATGCATTTTTTGCTAATTGGTGGTGGTCAGTCAGCTCTCTACAGATTACTTGGGAAGTCAGGGGAACATCTGTGCTCCTTCTCCATCACTGCCCTCTCAGGATGCATTTTGCAGGCCAGGTGCTGAAGTGCCATTTCCTAGGAATGTGTGCAGAAACCTGCCATTTCCAGCAGCTCTGTCCCCCCACTGGGACACAGACTGGCTTTTGGGGACATGCTCTGATCTTCAGTTTCTTATCTGATTCTGTTTCCTTACTTGCCCTCAGATTACTGGGGATTATTCCAGGGTAAAGTATATTTGTGTATGGCTTAGATAATTCATATCTACTAATGCTAGTGGATGATGAACAGCATTTGGTGATAAAAACACAGGTGGTGCTACTGAGTCCTGCAGTGGGAGCAGCTTTATGGTTGTAGGCATGGCCACACTAGTCAGGGTGAGTGTTTCTGGCACAGTCAGTTGGAAATAAATACAAGAACTGGGCATGTAAAATGTGAGTCTTGCCCCAGTATGCACCCATTCATCTCCTGATCTCCTGCTGCTCCTGCAGCCTCGCCAGCTGCTTTGGATCCTGCTCTGCAATCCCTCCTGCACCGTTCCCTGAGGCTGAGAAAACCACTTGGCTAAGTGAGATTTTAGAGGCAGACTTTTATATCTCTAAGTAACAAATGTTGGGAAATTATCAAATGAGCAGATGCAAATATGGAAAAATCTTTAATTTGTTCCTGTTCTGATAAGAGGAGTGAGAGTCCTTCTGGGGCAGAGGAATGATCTGAGTAGTCAGTAAGCACTAGCTGCTGCTGAACAGGTCTGAGTTAGCTCAGTGCTTGCAGAGCGGAAAGGAGGGGAAGGTTTGTGTTTCTGTTCTTCTGGAAAATGTAGTATTTCTAGCATCTTCCCACCCCTGAGCTCTTTTTCCTAAACCTGAGTCTGTTCAACTCCACAGAACAGTCCTGGCACTCACCAGAATTTAATGATGCTCATTATAGCCAATAACTGCTCACAGTATTTTAATGAGCATAGCAAACCTGCTCAAGAAAACTCAGGGGTGTTTTAAATGCTGATAGTGGGGAGTGGAGAGTGGAGAAAGTGGAAGAAGATGAAGCAAGACAATCTCAGAATGCAAAACCACCTCCTCATGCCTGCTGTGGCAGTATCCATCCACTCCACTTCCTTGTCCAGCCCCCACCTCCCTTCCTCTGCCCTCTGCCTGCCCTCCTGGCTGGTGCTCCAGGGGACAAGTCCCATGAAATCAAGCCATAAGCTTCCAATCAGGCTTTTAACAAGCAAGCATCACTAATTTATTCTAGATTTTCCTTTTATTTTAATGTTCAAAGCTTAAACAAGTGTATGTATGGCTATAGCCTTGTACACAGGGCTGTCACAGCAGTGTCACACCTGTGTGGGGACAGCTGGTCACTGTCTGCTCCGTCCTCTGGCACAATCATTCATTTCTCATGTACTGTTTGATACTTGATTTGTTTTAAATGCCTTTATCCAGCACAGGCTGTGTGAAAAACAGGCCTAGAGGGGACCTCAAATGTCACCTGCCTGTCCCACAGCTGGTTCCCATAGCCAGGTCCATTTGCTGTGTTCATTTACATCAGGGCCAAGCTGCTCTGGGGCTGCAGGAGGCTCTGGCCAGGCTGCTGCCTCTGAACCTGGCTTGGATTTTTAAGCCAAACCATGGAATGAATCTGGACCAAAGCAACCAATTTGGTTGAAACCTAAATGTACCCTGAGAGTGGCCTAACCTAATTGAGGTAGAAACCACCATCCAGCACTCAACTTTCCCATGATAAATAGATACTGAGTGCCCTGCTTCATTCAGCTCTTGGACAAGCCTGGCAGTGAGTCTGTGGTTTGCACATGCTGGGCTTGGGGAAGTGATGTTAATGCCTGTGGGTTGTGTGTGTGACTGAACCACTCAGCCTGCAGGTCCCACGGCTGCATCCTGCAGTCACATCAGTGTGGCAGAGGGCTCAGCCTCCAGCTGGGGAAACCTGCAGCTGTGGTGGGCTCAACCTGCAGCTGTGGTGCTCATAATATCCAGCTGTGGTGGTCTAAAGTTCCAGCTGTGGCAGGCTCAACCTGGAGCTGCACAGAGCTTGGCTGAGCTGAGCACAGCCCTGCATGGGTTCCTAGGTCCCAACTTAATTGCAAATGGAATGAGAGCTCTTAACAACCTTCCTCTTTCTGGCCCAGCTGCATTAGCACCCAGTGATGCAGCTCTTTAGCAGCAGCATTGCCCATCACTCTGCATATTAGCACATGCATATTTTATGCTGCACACCAATGATGTGATGAGGATCTCTGTTTCACCTATAATTAGTGAGCTTAAAACATTTTTCAAAAAGCTTCCTGTTGTATTAATTTCTGAATATTACAGGAAAAGATGTGCTTACATAAACACAGCAAACCAATATCATCATGTTAAGCAGTCCAAAGCTAGAAAGCTGTGATAATGGGCAGTGACAGTGCACTGACCTCTTTCCACAGGGGTAGCACACAATGCCTGGTATTTTAAATGGTGTTAGGAGTCTGAAGCATTATCCATTAGTACCCCTTTAGAGCTTGTTAGGCAGCAGGCAGAGCTTTAAACAGGAGAGATGAGGACTGTGTCCTGTTGTGGCTGCCTTTAAATGTCACCTGCTTGTCTGCCCATCAAACCATACAGGACCTTTTGCCTTTCCTTTGCTCTTCCCTGGTGTTTCTATCCACAGCTTCTTTTTGCTTGTTATGGATTGTATTTTTTTGGGACAGGAGCTGTTTGCATATGTAGTCTTATATACTGGCAGGTTCTACTAGATTTTAAACTGTAATAAATAGAATATAATAATATTTTCCCCCAGTCAGTCTGCAAGGCTTGAAATTCCTGGAGACCTGTCTTCAAAGAATCATCCAAATAAAGGCTTCAGATTAGTTTTGAAAATAAAATATTCTTCAGCTTGGTATTCAGGAGTGCCTCCATGAGCCAAACTTAACATGTTCCTCCAGACTGGGAGAGCACCATCCCTGGAGATATTTACAGACGTGCAGCTGTGGTACTTAGGGACAAGGTTTAGGGTGGACTTGGCAATGCTGGGTTGGGCTCAATGATCTTAGAGGTCTTTTCTGACCTCAGTAATTCTGTGACTGCATGTACTGCTTGCAGGCCTGTGCAGGCTGCTTGTTCCATCTGTGTGTGCACCTCCAAGGGGATGGGAATGGAGGCAGTGACCCCATCCTTCCACCTACTGTGGGGTACAGAGAGGGGGGTCTTCCCCTCCTGGCCCAGTGAGGCTCAGCCTGGGGGTCCCTGACCACAGCATGTGCCACCTCTGGGTTCTCCGTCCATAACCACATGAGGTTTGCACCCTTTAGCATGAAGTTCAGCCATATTTTATTATTTTAATTGAACAGGAACAAATTACTTCAATTGTTCAGTTTTTCCCCCATTTTTTTTGCATCAGGCTGCATTCATAGCTGAAGGGATTTGGTTTAGCAACATTGAATGAAATGTTGGCAATTTCAGGAGATAAAATGCTGCTGTGGATGGCACAAATGCTAAATATCATTATTATCTTGCTTTCTTTATTAAAAGTAGCTAGGAAAAATGAGCTTTTAAAATTTGGTTATGAACAGTTATTTCCAATACAATTACTCCCTCTTGTGTGTAAACTACCTGCCACATTTCAATTACAGGAAAACCGTGGGGTAATAACACAGCAGTAAAGATGGATTAGAGTTAGGAAAGCTCATTGCCCTAGCTGGCAGGATTCTTCTATTAATGATTTAAAGGAATGGATTTTGTTCTTTTTTTTTTTTTTTTTAAATCAGAGATTGGCTCAGAAGAAAATGGCTATGCTGTTTATGTTCCCTTTTCATGATTTCTCTGGGGTCTCTTTTAGGTGCAATGGTAAGGCCAACATGGGAAGGAACTCTGATCAGCTTTTCAGCTTCTGCTTTGTGGTGCAGTTGTAATCAGCCAGCTGAAATTGGCTGGAGTTAGAATTAATATTACTACATCCTTATTAAAGAAAGAGTGAAGTTCTTTTTCTCTCCCTCTCCCCCTTGCACATGCACACATTACAAAATTGTGCACTTTCCCATCCTAATTCATGTTGCTCTTTCTGTAGAACAAGTAATTGTTCTGAGATTGCCTGCATGGCCCAAGAGCTTTGTGTATTTCCCTCCTTTCCTCATTCACATGGACTGCATCTTCTGATATAAAGATGTTAATCTTGTGGTGGCCTGACAACACCAGCAGTGCTGTGAGTGATTGTACTATAAAGTGAAGAAGTTCCTGTGGGTGAAATCCTTCCTGGATGGAATTTAGCAGGAATCTTGGCACTGACATCAGTGGCTCAAGCTCTTCACTATAATGCTTTTTATTTGCAGTTTTCTTTATAGTAACTTCTAATTTCTTTCCTCTAGGCTGAGGATAAAATGTGCTATCTTTTACTCTTTTTTAGAGATCCAGATTTCATTCCTGCAGAGTTTCTGTTTCTGCATGAAAAGCAACTGGGATTACTTACCTTTTTTAAAGATACATATAGTACTTTTTGCCTTCACTCATTTGGAGTTTAGAATAATATGGTCAGTTTAAATGGGATATTGTGTGAAGCTATTGAAAGTTTGACCCCTTCATTGCTGCATCCTCCAGGGCATCAAGGGTTTGGTAGTGGTGACTTGTTGAGTTAAAGTGCATCAGTTTCTTCTACTGTTACACCTTTGAAACAGCAGTGTCTCATAATATTTCATTTTTATTACCCTAATAACTACATTTTCTCAGCCAGTACAAGCACATAAGGCTTTCTTCATCCTTGTTACCAAAAAATGATGAAAGGTCCCCATATTTTTACCTCTCTGTCTCTACTCTCTACTGTGCCATTGAGTTTTTAGAGGCCTGCCATGGCATTGGATATGCTGACAGATTATGCTGTGGGAGCAAAAGGAATAGTGAAATAGTAAGTCTTCTACTCGTGCCACTAACCCAAGCTGCATGTGCTGCCCTGCAATCACTTAGGTAACTCTTTGGGTTTTTTCTTTGACAATTGCTCAAAGCAGTCTGTGGTACACAGAGTATTAAGATGGCAGATGGCCCTTTCCTCGCTAATATTTTGTGTTGGGTTTCACAAGGAACTGAGGTTTATGTCTGTGCTTCCATCTTGATGGACAGGATTTCAGCTCTCAGTTCTCAGATGTTTCCAAGCCACTGTTCATATTCAAGTCATCTGAACAGAACTACATCCAGGAGAAACAAATATCTCAAACATATTTAGCTACTGCATTTTTCAGAGGCAGAACAAAGAACTCTTATTTATTGTTGTCTCTACTGAGAAAGAAGCTGCTGCATAAATTCTGTGCTTACCACTCACCAGGAGTGAAAGATGTTATAAATGTCCCCACAGCAGAGAAACTTTTTTATTGGTGCTGTTTTCCTACTGGACACCAGAGAATTTAGCCCTGACATCCAGAAACTCCAGGACACATCTCTTGGTACTTCTGATTTGGAGGAAACTCAGCAATACCCATCTCCTCACACCTGCAGTTCAGTGCACGTGTGCAGGCAAACCATCATCTGCCAGACCTGCTTTATGGGCCATGCTGAGACTCAATAACTGGTCTTGTGTATATGCACAGCAGGAAAATACCTGATTGCATTAAAAATACATTATGGCTTTGTTTGATGTCTCCAAGAGCAGAGGGATACAAATAGATGGGGAAGGAAGGAGAGTGACAGGGATTTGGGTGGGTTGCAATGGGAGGTTGATAATTTGGTTTCTGGAATAACCCTTCATTTCCAAGCATTTCTGCTGGTGCCCCAGGTCCCTGCTGTGATGGAGGGAGCACGATGGGGAGGGTTAACAACCCGGGAGGAGCTGCTCAGTGTGAGATGGAACAGCAAGGAGGGCATGGGTGGGCTGTGCAGGGGGTGAGTCATAAACTCTTGATCCCAGATCCTCCCTCCTGCCACCTCCCTCCAGAGGAGATTGTTCTCAGCTCCTCTTTCATCTGAAGAAATAATATATTTCATATTAGCATTCATCTCAGTGCCAACAAAAGATCTTCAGACTAGCAGTTCTGAAGCAAAGAGAGATTTGTCTCTTAGAGAACATGTAAAAGGTATTATTATAAATGTGCAAAAGAGCAAAAACAAGCTCGCTGCTAAAATGTCGATAATCGGTGAGTCCTGTGAATAGCTTACAACCTGATCCTTCCCCATATTCTCACAGTGCAGGAGGAGAAATGATTTAATTTGGGGATCCACACAGAAATGACGTGCCATGCTGAGCCATAGAGTCAGTTTGCTCCTGCTGCTTCTCTTGTTCCTTGAGCTCTTCTTTTTCCTTTCTAAGCTTCCCACCATCCCTCCTGAACTCTCTGCTCAGCAGAGAGCAATGGCCTTCCAGGCTTTCAAAACCCAGCAGCCAGTGCTGGAACAAAACCACAATTCCTCTGAAGCACCTGTTCTGCATGGTTGCCTTCAGGCTGAGGTGCTGCTTGGAGCAGCCTCCATGCCTCCTTCCTCTTATCCTGGAACTGTAAAGCCATCAGCTTTTCAGAAAATGTTTCTTGGCTTTTCTGAGCCCCTGCTGTTGGAGCATAATCCATGGAAAGGGAAGGGAGGTGGCTGTCTCTTAGAACTGTAAATGGCTGAGGAAAGTGTGAAATACTGAGGAGCAGAAATCTTCCTGTGCTTTGGGTGAAGCTGGGTTCTGCCTGTTCAGCGGGATGAGCTTGTGTTTGGCTAAACAAAAAGTAAAAGAGAAGTACCCTATTCTTCCAACAGTTGTGCATTTACTTTATTTCTCTTCTGCAAGTGTCTTCTGCTGTGGTGACTGAGGTGTTTGAGGCCAGAATTAAAGCCCTGTGCTGTGCAGAGTCTGTCTCTCCCCTCCTGCAGGGGGGGAAATATTATCCCTGTATTAGCTCCTCTCCTCTCCCATGCCTCATTTGATGGATGCACTTAAAATACGTGCTGCCATTTCCTGTGCCTGTTCTTCTAGAGCTGTGCAGTGGAGATGAGCTTGAATATGTCACTCGAATTCATCACAACTTGAGTTTTAGTTCTGGCCATTTCCACTTCAATTGCATCTTCCCCTTTACCCGTCCTGCCTCCGCTGCCATGGCCACCAGCAAGATGGACTGAGGTAATTATTTGTATTTAGGCCTGTTTCTGAGGGACTGCACTCCAGTGCACTTGCATGAAGGACAGCCTGTTAGCACTGAAAGGATGAGGCTGCAGCCAGACTTAGAGAAGAGGAATAGATTCACTCAGGTAATTCAGCCTTAACCTCTTGAGTTCTCATTACTTTGCGTCCACCCGGTGCTGCTGCCCACCTCTTCCCTTTCTAAATGAGATCCACTAACTAACAGAGAAATTATGGCAATTTGCTGTATGAAATTTGTGATTATTTGCATTTAATTAAAGGCTTCTCTTGGGAAAATGAAGGGCAACTTAACCTCAGAGAAGCCTCTACATCTCCAGTAATTGCTTCTAATTGAAGTGCTTTGAGTTTCCATCCCACCACAAGAAAAGGAAAAAAAAAACAACCCTCAAACCTGAAAAGTTCACTCCCACACATAGGGTCCCTGAAAATTATTTTATCCTTGTGCAATTAAGGTGACTGAGGGTCCTCACAAATGATTCTTCAGTGTGGGTTAAGCAGCTAAAATTAAAGTTTCATTACTGCAAAGGCTGGTTTGTGGTGTGCTTATGAGAAATCCAAAACACAGCCCATATTCCTGAGCTGCAGTGCTCACAGGCACAGATGCAGGGGTGCAGGTGCACATCTTTTGCCTAAGTGCTCCTAGTGGTTTCTGGTTTTGTACAGGTATTTTTGACTTCCAGTGGTATTTTGCTTATTATTGGCTGAACCTTTTTGGCTCAGTGTGTCCTGTGAAACACAGGAAAGGGGTTTTCTCAGCTGGAGCTGTGCAGAGCTAATCAAGATAAGAGATTTTGGGGTTGGGAACATCTTGGACATCTCTACCTGTGTGTGCCTGAGTTTTTGATGCTGCAAGAAGTGTATCCTTCTCATACCAGCTCCATTCCCTGGCTAGCCTGGCACATGGAGAGTGTCCCTAGAGCAGGGGTGGCATTTTATAAACCACCCAGCCCTGGAAGAGGCATTTGGAACCTGCTCTGCTCTGCCCAGGGCTGCAGTGCCCAGGTCAGTGGTACTGGGGGCTGTGGGGTGCCCGAGGGTCCCATGTCTGGTGAGAGGAGCATGTCACCTCGTGAGAAAGCCACCACCTCCACTCAAGCAACACTTCCATTATACAAATTCTGCCTAATTGCAGCTCTCAGCATTTCTATGTAGCTTCTGGCAGTCTCTGCTTGCACCCTTTGGTGCTGTTAAATCCTTCCTTGTGTTGTGGGTCTGGAAACAGGCATGACATAAATAAAAGTTTGTATGTTGCAGCAGCAGACATGACCATTTTCTGCTGTTTATTCTTTCCACTGAAGATACCAACATTGATAAACATGAGAGTGTTCTGCTCTCCTGTGTTCTCACCTTGTTCATTAACACCTGGTATCACACAAGTCGCCAGGAATGTGCATCTGATTTCTGCTTTATTATCCCGAAGGCTCTCTTTAATTTACACTGAAACACATAAAATCTCTAGATGGACTGAAATGTTTGAGAGTGACCTCTGAGATGGCTGTGGGTGAATTGTCAGAAATGGGTGCATCATTGTTTGTCAATTATTTTTTGAAGTTGCAGCTGCAGATAAACACATGAAAACCTTTGTGACCTGCCTCTGTTTTAACTTCTTAGCAAGCAAACATGCTTGGAAAAGTGCACCTCTCATTTGAAGAATAAGAAAAAACATCTTTTAATTCTTTATTCAGAGTCCTGAAGTACTAGTACTTTGTGTAGGTGCAAGTCATATAGACGTGTGTAGGTGCTGATTTTGATTCAGATTATTTAATAGGGTGGTATTGTTTCTGACAACAAATATTAATCTTTCAAAACAAGACATTAGAGAATTTTGTTCTAGGAAACAAGGAAATCAAATGCCTTTTATGGTCTTAATTTTCTCTGTATAGTAGGAAGGGAATTCCTGCTAGTTACATATTTGTGCACACAAACCACTTCTGAATCAAACACTTATGTACAGGGAGATATCATCTACAGAGACTGATGGAAGGCTTGCAGCAAAGCAAGGAAATTCAGGAATTTCAGCCTGAGCAACTGATGGCTGAGTTCTGGAAATACCAGGTGGATTTACAGCAAACTGCTTTGTCTAGAAGGGAGAACAATTCAGTTCACCAGCAGGTATAGACTGAAAGGCAAATTTCATCTTTATTTGAAGCTTCCTATTGACCAAAGATATTTGTCTTTGTTAGTATGATAAAGGATTCAGCCTTGTGCATTGCCCAGGAAGCAGGCTGGATGTTAGAAAGCTGATGTGTGTAATTCCTTTCTTCTTCCCTGTGGAGCTACATTTACTGCCATTACACCTTCCTTCTATTAGGAAGCTTTTGTGCAGAGCAGTTTGCCTTGTCAGTCCTTTTTATATTGAACTGAGAATAAGGAGCTTTTACATATTGAAGGCTAAAATAAAAATCCTCTGTACAGGAAGGCTGAGGCCACTAAAGACACTGTTGTTCTTGCCATGTCAGGAGCTGGGGCATCCTCAGCTCTCCTCTCACAGGAGCACCACTGTGGTCACTTTGCATCCTCCCAGCTGCCAGCCAGGGCAGCTCATAACAAATTTGCACTCACCAAAATGTCATTAAGAGATTTCCCTACAGGAGCAATCTGCACGGCTTTCAACTTGAGGGCAGAAATCTCTGCTGTAGGTGGGGTGAGAACCCTGGGTGGGAAGGCAGTTAATTCCAGTTTTGCTTGTAAATTGTGCTCAACAGACACAGAGTAGCCAGTCAGTTGTTACATGGCTTGGTTCTCCTCTTGCAGGGATGTAAATGGATGGCACCAAGTTGGGGTTGCACAGTTACAAGTGAGGGAAGAACAGACTGGAAGCACAGAGCTCCAGAAGGCAACTGCAAAGGACAGGGATTTAAACTTTGAAATATGGACAGTATCTGGGCAATTGCAAAGAAGAGTTTGTCCTGGTTTGGAGGTTTTTTGGAATTATTTTTCCCCCCTCACAGGCAACAGAAGAAACTATTGCTTTGGGTTGGTAATAATCTGCAGGGTGACATGTTAAATGGGTTTCACTCACCTACGGAGTTTGTCAGTTTTAAAAAAATACATAGATACTGTGAGGATTTATGCAGTACAGAACACATACAAGGACCCAGGAGAGCTCTACAGACAGAAATAGCTGGAAGAAAAAAATACAAAACCATGCTCTGAAGTCTTGCAGAAACAGGCTTCCAGTTTTGGAAACATGACATAGGAACCTGGAAATGGTGGGCAATTACACCCCTGTAAAGGAGAGTAAACTAATCAGTTGTGCTCATTTCTCTTTCCTTTTCCTCACTGCATGTTTTCCTGTTCTTGAAATGAATCCATCCAGTAGGAAATGTGAAGTTAAATGGCTGAACTCTCTGCTCAGTCACAATTCTCCCTGATGCTCATGTTGGGGGCACTGGCTGAAGTGCTCACTGAGAGCCAGCGTGGAGAGATGATGAGATCCATGGTGGGGAAATGACCACCATCCATCCAAAATGTTTTCAGCAGCAGCACTGGGAAGGGAATACACTGGTGCAATCTGTAGCTCTTGTTTCTGTTTTAAAGGTCTCTAATGAGCCATGTGTGCACTGCATTTCACCCTGGGAAATCCCACTGAAATCTGGCACTCGTGTTTCATTTCTTATGCTGCTATATTTAGGGCAGAAAGCAGATCTCCCAGCGTGGCTCCTTCTGGCTTCTAGAAACCCTGCAAAGTGTCTTAGTAATATACACTAATTGCTTACCAAAGCTGCCAGCTCCCTGTGAAAATCCTCTCAAAAGATGGGAGGTGGAAGCAAAGCAGTTGCCTGCACTTTCTGCAGGCACGTGGCAGCAGCCTGTGTCGTGTCTGTGCCATGGGGATGAGGGACAGATGACCTTGATGGATGTGATGTTGTCTTCATTACTGAGGGCTCACACTCCAAAACTGTTTTTCTGCCCCTCCACTTCTATTCTGTGGATGAGAAGTCCAATCAGATGTGTCTCCATTAAGTTTTAATGAGTGAATTAGATATTTTTTAAACCTGCAGTCAGTGGCAGTCTCAGAGCGTGTATATTCCCTTCCTCTGATGTATTTATTTTTAATAAGTTCTCATCTTTCTTGACCTTAGTTCCACTAAAAGTCATTCACAGCTATGCCAAGTCAGACATCCAACATCATGGTATAATCAAAGGAATGGACCTTTCTGTTCAATACAATCTTTTTCCTGTGCTGAGGCCTGCCAGCCCAGCTGGACCCAGATTTCTGCAGCTGAAGTGAGAGAGTGGTTCATGCCTTGTGCTAAAGAAATCTGGTGCCATGCACATTTTTTAATTGTGGGTAGGAGGGAAAAGCAATACATGTCAGTGTTAGCAGTGTCAGATGAGAATATGGTATTTTTATATTCTGGTATTTAGAGAAATATTTCAGGTATTTCATATCCTTTCCAGACTTGTCTATATAGGAAAAAAAATGTTTAAAACTTAAGAATAACAGAGTGACTACATTTTGGTAGAAATGACATTCAAAACCTACCAAATTAAGCAGAGAACATGTCCATCCCAGCAGCTTTCTGTTATCTTTCACAGTTCTTTGATAGGGATATAATTTTCTGTAATCATTCAGAAAGATGGTTGGATATTTTTTCTATTAAATTCTGAAGGACTTAAACCTTTTCTGGCTTACCTTTGCTATTTTTCATGTTTATATACAACAGTATAATGCATCAGCATTTTTATATGTTTCCCATATAAAAATGAGCCATGTTTATAGAGGCTGTCAGACTTTCTATTCCACAGAATAACTGGAGCATCACTGTGAGTTGACACCAGCCTAAAAATCACCTATAGTTGCTGAAATGTCTTATTTTATGGCCCTGTTGTTGTTTAATAGCTAAGCTGTGCCCTTTCCTTAATTTACCATCACTATCCAGGAGTGCTTTGGTGTCAGGGGATGCTCTGCAGAGGTGCCAGGGTAGCCCTGCTGCTTTTATGGCTTTCCTGATCAGCAAAGCTGCCTGTTGGGTGAGGAACTGCCCAAGCTGTGATAATTAACTGGTGAGGTAAACCACTCTACACTGCTTTAACCTTCTTTCAGCAGGTTTCTCCTACCAGGCACTGGAATATAAAATGATTACTTTTTTTCCTCTCTCTTCTCAGTATTTAGCCTCAGGAGATTTTGGATAGGTTTTGGCTATTACAGACCCGGTAAATGCCTAGCTGGAAGCTATCTGGTACTCATAACCTTAAGGTATTTAGGAAATCATAAAAACTGAATGTATTTTTTAAATTTTTTTTTAGGAGAATAGCTCCAAGAGCACTGCTTGCCTTTCAGGTAAATTCCATTCAGGATGATAAATTATGGCTGAACTGAACCAAAATGTTCCTAATGGCCCTAGTCAAAAGGCCTATTACAGGATGTCTAACTCTCTTAAATTCCTTTTGTCCTTAAATTGTTAATGATTAGGTGTTTTAGGGCTAAAGTGATATACACTTAAAGGGCACTTTGCTTTAAGGTTAGCCAAACTGAGCACCTCAAGTGAGGGACACAGATTCACTTGAGTGACCTTCAGGCAGAGGAATCAGGATGTTGTCTCTGCAAATGGGTAATTTTGGGGGAATATTTACAGGACACCAAGCAGGTTTGTGGAAAAGGAAGCAGAGGAACATTCTGGAGCAAAGAGGAACAGCAGCTTTGGCCCAGCCCTGGTGGTTTTTAAATCACACTTTCGACATTGCAGAGAGAAAGTTTATTTTTCTTTGGTTATGACATTTGGAGAAGGAAACATTTGATGATGTCAGAGGTGTTTTCCCAAAGGAACAGCTGGTCAGTTGTAAGGCACCAGTCCTGTGCTGACTCGTGTAGTTCCTTGGGTTTAAGCGTGGTTTTGCAGCAATGGAGGTGCCAGACTTGTCTGGTAATCACAGAGGTTTGGACTCCTGTCCCGTCCCGTGCTGCTGACCAGTGAACAGTGCCACGTGTTTATCTGAAAGGATGTGCAGTGATGTTGTAGAAATCCCTTCAGCATTGTCAGCTTTAGGAACTTCTCAATTTCATAGACCTTTTAATGTCTCCTGACAGTGAATCACAGAAAATTCCAAGTCACTTCACACAGGCACTTTTGGGACCTGGATACTCACAGCAGCAGCCTTGCTCACATGGATATTCATGTTCAGTTTGGCTTTTTTTAATTCATGGATGAGTTTATTGGAATTGAGTTTTGTCTTCTAATCCTTTTCAGCACACAGATCCAGCAGTTGCACACACTGCCTTCTGCTCAGGCAAAATCAGAGGTGACCTGAAGATCCAGTCCCTGGATCAGACTCACACTCACCTTCCTTTATCCAGGGCTTTGGTTCAGGGCCAGCAAGCAGCACATGCAGGAAAAAATGCCAAGCAGAAGCACCAGGATTGGCCCCCTAATAAAACATATGCCCATGCACACTTGGCTTGCAGAACAAGCTGAAATCATGTCTTCCCGAATATCCACATTGCTCCTTGGGCTGCACAGTCAGCTTGCAGCCATCTAGGACCATAACACTGCCATCTTCTGACATTTTTTATTGCAGAATAAAGGATGAATTATTTATAAATTTCAAAATACCCATTTTCCTTTGGTTTTTCCCCTCTTGGTAATGCAGCTCCCCGCTGGGGAGTTTAAGCAAACATTGTTCCCAGCTTGTTTGGGATGCTGTTAATGGGAATTCCTGGCCCAGTGCATTGCAGACGTCTGGCTCCTCCAGAATGTTTCTATTCCCCGCTGTGTTGCTTCCCCTTTGATATCTGATGAGTCAGCAGGTCTTTAATTGCTGTTCCTCTTAGCAGGGAGTTCTCTCGCTCAATACATTAAATATTTGATTGCCCCAGGTCTCCAGACAGAGCAGGGCACACAGGGGGATTTACTGCTCCCAAAGCAAAGCCTGTTGCCCTTCCAGACAGTGATTTTGGCAGCTCAGCCCGAGGCTGTGCCTGGGAAGCCTCTCCTGGAGCCCAGGGGGGACCACAGGCATCTGAGCAGGCCAGGTGGTTTGGGATGCTGGGAGGCATTTTGGGCAGGGCAGCAGCTGTGCTCAGTAAGGCTTGCTGCATGAGAGTCTGCACGTCACCAGGGAGGCCCCTGCATGGCCAGGAGGTGAGGGTGGCCACGTGTCCTGCAGCTCCAAGACTCCTTTTTTTGTTCTTTTTTTTTAAAGAAGCAATGCATAGATACCCACTGGGATATTCCTGTGCTTGGTGGATTGTGCCTTCTGGGACTCAGTAAGATGGGCTATTAGCTATTATAGCAGTAAAATTATCTTCTGGTAACTTTCTTGGATATTATGCATGTATTTCATACTCAGTGAGCTGAAATAAGGACACTTCTAATCGTGTTTTCCAAGTGTTTTTAGATGAATGCACCATGTAGGGACAATCTCTGTGCCTTGCAGAAGGAAGCCTGGCTTCCAGGTGGGGCTGTTCCCTGGGCAGAGTTGGGTTTCCAGCCTTGCAGGTGGCTCCTTGAGAGGGGAAATCCAATCCAGCATTCACAAGCATGCAGTACATGCTCAGAAATGTGGGATTTGCTGATGGCTGCTGATTTCCTCCCAGCTCTGGGGAGGAATCTCTGCACATGAAGCTGTGTGGGAGTGTGCAGGCTCGTGCTGGGGGAAAGCAGCAACAGTCCTGAGGATTGTCAGCAGTGTAGGCTTGAGGCAGCAGCTGCAGTGCAGCCTGGGGAGGAGAATATCCCAGATGTACCTCTCTCTGCATCTGACTTTGGGCTTCCTATTGCTCTGAAGTCTCAGTCCCTCCATCTTTCTAGTGGAGTGTGGAGTTGTGTTGGAAGTAGAACATAAAGGAACACTGAGAAATGCACTTCACACACACATTCCATCTCTTCATCCCTGGGGAGAAGAAAGACCTTGGTGGGGACAATGGGGGAAGGAAGAGCCCTACAGCCTCACTTTGTTAATCCTGTTAGCCTGGTCCTAATGTAAGAGAAGCTGCTGCAGTGCACATGCTCAAGCAATGGCTTGGAAAAAAAATCACACAAGTTTCTCTCCCACTGAGTCAAAGAGAAGCAGTCTCACTCCCACTGAAATGAAATAAATGCAGCTGCTATTAGAGCAGAGCAGTGAGCACCAGAACTATCATTTTGTAGAGCAGATCTTTTAAACAGACCTTCAGATTAAGAAAAATAGGTGCAGAGTAAAATTCTGTCCTGAAGCAAAGTTGGCAGTGCTGCACCAGTGAGGCAGAGGAACCCTATGAATACATAAATGGTGTTTTCCCACATTATTCAAAGTGCCCACTTGCTGAGCAAGTGGAGCAGAAAGTTCTGTGCAGATGAGGAATGGGGAGAGAACAGTCCATCCACACAGAGCCTTGACTTCTGCCAGGCTGTTAATATCAGGGATGTCTGTGACCTTCCAGTCAAGCAGGGGAGAATAACTCATCAGCAGTCAGGTTCAATCCAGCTAATGTTTCCAAGATGAAATGCTTACTTGCAGACTAGATCCCATTGCCAGTTTTACAGTGAACCCTTCCTGTCCTTACAATTCCCAGGGCTCAGGCTGCTGCAGGTTTGGAGCTGTGGGACTGCAATGCAAGGAGAGAGCTGGCAAAAAATGTGGGAGAGCTTGGGAGGCTTCCTTTGCTCTGTGCAATGCAGAAAATTCCCACTGATGCCTGGTGAGAACCATGCTGCTCCTCAGTGTCTGAATTCCACAGGTGCCCTCCGGGTGAGGTGAGAGTTGTCCTTGTGACCCTTCAGCCACATCCAGCTCTCCAGGAGCTCCATCCCAGTGGTTCTGCCAGGGTGTGGAATGTGACTGAAAACCTTCAGGGATGAGATTGGCCATTGTGGCCCTGTGGCACTGCAAGGCTTTCCTTTTGAAGGATGCCACTTAGAGATTTGACCAATATCTTCATTAATGGAAACCACTTGATGGTGCAGCCCTGTCTAAGGTAGTAGAGCACACAAAGAAAGCTTGGTGACTGCCAGATTTCAGCGTAAGCCAAAGCTAAAGTCTTTTACAGCAGTAATACTATACACTGTGTTCTAGATTGGAAAATCAGGGAGTTTGCCTCTGTACACAAACATCTCAGCCCTCATGAGTGAATTTGCAATGGAGGTGGGCTGAGTCACCCACTCAGTGCCCATGTCAGGGAAGTTTTCCGCAGAGCCAGTTTACCTGTCTCCTGTTGATAAAAATAATTGGAATTATTGGAGCTTCAAAGCCATGGAGAAAGTAATGGATGACCAGCTGCACTTCAAATGAAAAAGTAATCTGTGGAATAATTGCTGCCAGTCAGCCCGAGCCCAGCTGTGAAATATTAATGGGTTGCTTGATCAGTCTATACAGAGCTCTCAATCATCCTCCTAGAGAGCAGCACAAACCCAGCAAACAGCTCAGGATTTGTTCTCAGCCAGATTATTGACAGGGGCAGAATAAGATGTTCTAATGTGGCATTTGCTGGGAGCAAGTAACAGTTATTGGGTGCTAATGGAAAACTTTTTCATAATATTTATGTGTTCAGAAATGATCTGTCTTACTCCTGTGCCAGCACCCACCGTGTCTCTCACTGGGGACAAGCAGTGGCAGCCTGTGGACAGCACTGCTGCAAAACCTGGCAGCCAGTGATAGTCTGGGAGGAAAAAAAAATGCATTGAACAGAGGGCTTGCTATATTTAACAGTAACCTGTGTGCCTCAGAGCCTGGTGAGAAAGAAGCTGCCACCCTGCTCCAGCCAAGCTCTGCACTTCAGGTGTGTGAATGCTCCCATTTGCTTCAGAGAGACTTTGCATAAGCTGAAACACTTTGTGAGATTGAAGTCTACTGAGTAGGAGTTCATAAGCAAAAAGGAAAGATCTGCACAGGATTTCTCTTTTAGAGCCCTTGAACTTAAGGGAAGTTCAGCTTCAAAAATGGGAGGCAGCCAGGGAGTGAACAGAGGCTGCTTTGATTAGGGAAGCTGCAAAGTTCTGATCGTCCCATGAGATGTGAGCCTCATGCTGCATTTGTTAATGGGAATTGCACTTTTTTGGTGTCTCCTCTCTGTCTACCTCCTCCTGGTCACAGCAGATCTGAGCATCTCAGTGTCCATTCCCACATTGCCTTGATGTGGGTACAGGACAGTGCCAAACCTCAGAGAAAAATCTGGTTTGTCTCTGAAGGGGGGTTCAGCTTTGAGATTGGGGGCTGCCTTCAGAACTTCTGTTTAAAACGAGGAAGTGAGGAATTTGGATCTCTGTAGTCTTCATACTGTACAGCTTTGAGTGTGGATGGTTTTTTACTCCCTGAGAAGCAAGTGGCCCAGCTATCATCCCAGACAGTGCAGGACTTCCCCTACTCCCTGCAGCCCCAGAGCTGTCCTTTTGTGTAACCTCATGTCATTCTCTGACCGTGTTTTCTCCTTCTCGGTCCCTTGCTTATCACCACTATGGGATTTTTTTTGGAAGCAACAGCTTTTATTAACATTTTAACATTATTGTTACTATGAGATATATATTTATTATATATACAAATATAATAATTATGTATTTATTATATTTGTATATCACAGCAAACCTAGACTCAGATTTCAGAATTAACCAGTGGACTCCATCCTCAGCAGTCCACTTGTTTGACTATGGAACAAGTAGTACAACACAGAAAACTTTGCTCTTCTGGGCAACATGGCCTGGAGGAGCAGAGTCTTCCAGAGCCTGCAGGACAAGGCCAGAGAGCCTGTTGAGCCACATGTTTAAGATGATTGCTTTAGGTGTTATTGCATTATAAATAGCAGCTAATAATAGTAGCATAACAGCAAGGTTCTCAGCTGATGTAAATTGGAAACTGTAATTCCATAGAAGTTAATGGAGCTCAACTGATTTACACTAGTTGGCTGTCTGGCCCCTAGAAAATGATTCTAAATCTGATAAAATTAAATGAGATTCAAAGCTCTCTCACATAAGAGAATATTAAACCCTATCTCTGCTGTCAGACTTCTGCGTGGCTGTCAGGCTTTGTAGCTGGGACTTTAAGATCCTGGTTTTAGTTCTTGATTTTATTATTTGATAGTTTTTCACTTCCCTCTCTTTTATTTTCTTTAGTTGGTTAAATCTTATTTCCCAAAAAGGAGAATTAGAAAAATCACCCATTTTGAGGCATCATTAGATGCCATTTGTTGGTATTCATGAGCTTTTGGCAGAGATCTTAAAGCCATAGAGATTTGTGCTCTTTAATTTCAGTTCAGAATGCAAACAGACATTGAAAACATCTGTTCAGCATCCATTCTGGAGAGGTCTGTAACCTCAGTGTTTTTTGCTTGTCCTCAGGAAGTACTGTAAATTTTATTGAATATGATTGCCTCTAGCCTATAAATGAAAAAAAAAAAATAAACAAAACACAGGTTTTCAAGTGTGGTGGAATTAAAACTGAGTGTTGAATTAGTTCATGATAAGCTGTGGGTTGGTTTGGAGCATGGATCAAGGTGACAGCTCCTAGGGAAGGAGGCACAGTGGTCAGAAGTGACGAGCTGGGAGATCTGGGAGAAGTTCACCCTTTGAAGATTTCTTGCATCTCCTGGCAGAAATGTACAAACCATGGCTCCTTCTCTTGGTTCTGCTGCAGGGATCCCAAGTGGCTTTAGCACTTTGAGGAGCAGGCTTTAGAAATCTGGTTTGACAGGCCTTGGGCCAGGGGTGGCTAGGCGTGAGGCAGGAGATGACAACTCCTCTGTGCAGGGCAGCACCTCTGACCAGACCATGCTGCAGGGATAGAATTGGCTCTGCTGGGTGTGGAAAACAAACCTGATGCAGTGATTGCCCCGTGAGTCCCTGTGGAATGGGACCTGTGTGTCTGAGTCACAGCAGAGGTGCTGGGAATGTGATCAGTGCAAACCTTCCCTGAGGATTGGAGCAGCTGCAAACAGCCACAGGCAGGATCTCTAAACTAGTCCCAGCACTGAGACTACTCAGAAGGGTGGAAAAACCTCTCATTTGTGCCAATGCTGCTGTGAGCAGTTTTGGGCAGCTTTCACAGATGCTGATGTGAGGTAACACACCAGAAATTTGTTTGGAAACAAGCGTAAAGCTCAAACCAGAGATTTGTTTTCTTCAGTGCATTACTACGTGCTGAGGACTCCACTAAAGCAGAAGGTAAATGAAATCATCAGCATCATCCTTGCTGAATTTGATTAAAAAAGGTAATATGTGTTTAAAAATTCATGGCACAGACCCACAGTTGCTCATGCAGACATGCAGGGTGCAGTCAGACAGGCTGTGTTTCTTGTAGGAAAATGGCATTAAAAGTTGCACCCATCCTTATCTGAGCTAGAACATCTTGGTGGAGCTTTTTTATCTGTTAACTTTTTCCCCAAACTCATCTTCCCAGTCAGCACTGTACAAGCAACTTCCCATTGTATCATTTCTTTTTGGATCCATTCATAAAGCTGAAATCTCAGGGCAGACTTGAAAGAATAATACATAGAAAAATACAGTCACATATATTTTTCCTAATTTTGGTAGCGAGCTGAGAAAATCTATATTCTTTGAATATTGGAGTGTTGGATTTCCCAAGGCATAAAAACATGCCTGGTGTGCCACTTGCTCTAAATCAGAAGTGGCATCTCTCTGCTGGCTCCTTCAGCAGTGGAGGAACTCCACACTCTTGGGGCCAAACAGCTGCTGCTTGAACCATGTTTCTTTTAAAATCCTCCCAATGTTGTAGTTTGTTGGTGAGCAAAGCTCATAATTGCTGCCAGTGAATTTAGAGCAAACAGCAATAAAATATGTGTGTGTAAAAGAAAATTTCATCTGCAAGACTAATGGAAAAGGAACCCTGCATGGGTCTCTGGAAATTATATGTTACTGGGTTTTGGGAGACTAAGCAGAAATGCAGCAGCCCTGTGTGCTCAGATCCTTGAATTGCTGTGTGTGAATAAGGGTAACAGGATTTGGACAACACTGGGAGGGAGACAGGGAAATTAATTTTCTTGGTGTGCTGCCTGTAACTTTCAAACAATTCTGGGAGACTCCTGATAAGGGCCAGTGAGACTTGTTCTGGGAACAAAATGATGTTAACCAATCTGTGAGTAAACTCTGGCTCGGCACTGCACTTGTCATTATTCAATCTGTCCTGACGAATAACACAGATAAAAGGATGCTCTTACTCCCTTGATGCAGAGGACTGACACACAGAGTGAATCATAATCAAGCCAGGGACTCGGTTTTTTCCCCTTTTTTATTATTTTTTTCAGATAAGAGAAGCAGTTACCAGCTTTTAAATGGCATCATAAATTATTTGTTCTCTTTTGGCAAAAATGCTTATTTGCATCTCATAGCGAAAATCATCTGGCCTTTGGAGAAATTATTTAAGACTTGTTTTAGTGTGTGTTGTTATGTTTTGCTTATCCAAGCGCTGGGCCAACAGTAATTTACTTGATATTAATTAGTCCAGAGCTGTGAAATGGGCACATTGAGCCAAACTGCTTTTGTGCTGTGTTACCCAGGTTTAAAAAATGAATCTACAAATGTCCAAATCTCTGTCTTTTCCTGTATTTTAGATCAGTCCAAGTCCGAAGTTTTGCTTTGTTCAATATTATTTCCATATTGCTAAATATAATAAATACATTAAGTAAGCCACTGCTTCTACTTATTGCATGCATTTTAAGAAATTTTTTTTAGAGCTGTATATAATAAAGATACTAAAAAGAATGCTTCTAGGACTTCTAATAGAGCTCCAAAGGCACATCTCCTCTTACTTCAAGTGCAGTACAAGGGCTCCTCTACCACCTTCCTGAAGGAAAGAGTTGAGAGAAGTCCAAGAATAACCTCCAGAAATCTGAGTAAATGTTCTCAAATGTGTTGCTGATCAAGTTTTCCTGGAGCAGCAATTAACTGTGCAGTCTCCATGAAGAGCTGACATTTGGCATCCTCATGTGCTGGTGGTGTTCCCAGGTTGGCTCCAGGCACCAGCTCCTGCTTCCCTCTCCCTTTTGGCATTGCCCTGAACCCTTGTGTAGCCCTCAGCTCTTTCTGAGCACAGAGAAATAAGATACTCCGTTAAGCCACCCATTAAGGAAGACATTGGCTTTTTTTTTTATCCCGTGGTAGAGAAATTGTGTATTAATTCGTCTAGACCAAAGACATAAATATTTGATTTTCATGGAGTCACCATATTAACAAAAAGTACGCAGAGTTCACTTTTGTTTCATTAGTTGCAATAAGCTAAGGCAATTTCAGTTCATAAACACAGTTTTTGATTGTATTGGCACGGTTTTAAAATACATTTAAAATCCTGTTACTTGAAATCTGTAAGCAAAACATAGTTCTTTCATCTAATTTATGTTGTCAAGAGCAAAGTAATTTACATAAGAGGGTTGATAGACTATCAGAACAGCTATACTTTGAGAGAGAAAAGCCTATTAGATCTTAATCCATCTGATAAGCATATTACTTCCACCAAAGCTGAACTGCTTTCGTATTCTGTATAAATAATTCCATTTAGTGTAATTGATTATTTTACAGCAGGAACCAAGATAGATATTGTTGGAGGAGAATCAGCCTATTAGTCATGTGTTGGAGGTTGTTCTGGAGAAGTCAGATTTCGATAAGCTCGAGGTCTGAGCGATTTGAGAGAGGATCCCCAGCCAAGTTGTCATTGTGCAGCTTCTCTTGGCTCCCAAATATTGGCTGAGCTGTTGTGGTTTGGTTCAGGAGAGAAGGAGGAAGAAACCAGCTCCAGAGTGATGCAGGGAGGCATAATCATGAATTGGTCTGGAACTTGACCTTTGGATGGTGTCAGAAAAGCTGCAAAAGGCTGCTGATTGCTGATATGCACATTTTTGTCATGAAATCCTTAAATCAAGCCAAAGGAAATCCCTCATGGTGTCAGTTTGTAGCACCTGGTTGGTGTCATCCCACAGAATTACTGTGGCTTTTCCTCGACAGGCTTTTGTGCTCCATCCTTCAAGGAAGGGCAAACATGATAAAGTGACTGTGGTGATCAGTCATGGATTTATGAGAGCACATCGATGAATTTGATTGGGATGAATAGGGAATCAAAAATCAGTTAATGGCTGATGATTATTTCTTCCACAAATGGATTTCAGATTTTGGCAGCCTGCAGGAAATGTTCTGCCAGGGTGTGATGAGCTTAGCAACATTAAAAAACAGGCAAGAATAAAGTCCTCATCTTATAGCTCAGTCTTAACTACCTAAAAATACCTGAAGTGAAACATGAGAATAAATCACACCTTTTCCATCTTGTGCTCACTCTCCTTTTATTTTACTTTATTTTTTTCCCCCAGTCTTAGACATCTTTTCTTTCTACTTGTTTGTTAAAATGCACGGAATGGGTTTGGATGTGAATCTTCCTCCTTTTATATGTGGTCGCTGTGTTTAAGTGCTCGTCTCTCTCTGTGTGAATTACAAAAGGGTTCATTATCAGCTTCCAGAAACATGTGTCACTATTATTCAACCCATCACGGTGTTGAGGGATTGTTAGTTAGTCCCACAGATGGTCTGATCTCTGGGATTATTGTTGGAAGGACAAAAGGGAGAAGTTTGAATTGCAGCACAGGAGGAAGAGGCGAGGGTCTGACACTTGGGTGCTCAATGTCTTCTGCAAACTTGGAGCCCTTCCTGCAATTCAGGGTAAATTGAAAATATTCTGTGCAGGTGAAGAAGAGATCTTTTATACTCAGAGAAATGAATGCACTGGATTCTAAAGGGATTAATGACTCCAATGTGCTTATAAAGAAAGAAAGTAAAAATATTTACTTTTGAAAGTATGGGAATTGAGGAGTACTGTTAGTAGGGAAAGAGAGGTCACCAGTGGGAGCTGAGAACATGTAAATATTATCCAGCAGCTCTATAAACGAGGGAAGTTAAACATGCCTTTGGAGATGGGTAATTGTTATATAGTCTCAACTGCTTTATGAAAACTATGAAAGGTTTTTCTTTCAAAAAGTGAGGAGGACAGACTTCTTTATAAAACTGCATAAAAGCAGGAATGGGAGTACAGAGTGCAACATTGTGTGGCTTAGGAGATCTTCTTGTGTATGACTTGACTCCAAATTTGAGAAAAACCCTATTCTGAATAAATATGTTTTGGCTGAACTGATTAAGGACTCAAAAGTTTTGAACTGTAAAGTGCAGTGAGCACATAAGGAGAAACAGGGATTCATTTTTGTAGTGTGTGCAAATTTCATAGTATGTGAAAAGCCCAAAGCATTTTCTTGTGCTTACACAGCCGGTGAGTTTGGAAATAAGACTGTGGGCAATTTGAGGCCCTCAGCAAGGGAACAGTGTCCGTCTGTCTCCTGCCCCAGCCTGCCTACCCCAGGCTCTGCTTGCAGGTCACACATCCCTCCCCTGAGTTGCAGAGGTGTCACTCAGAGTGCCCAGGCAGATACAGGAATACTTAGTCACAAATTATACTTCCTTCTGAAACTTCAGCCAGGAGCAAAGTAGATCCTCATTCTAAATATCTTTGAAATATTGGTGTTGCTGTCCTTTTGGTGGGTTTTGTGATGCCATGTGCCATGTCTCTGCTGCTGGAGGTGCAAGTACTGAAGCAAAACATGGAAAACTTGACTGGTGCTGTTTCTCATCCAGATCAGCTGTAAATATGGAACATTTCTGTACTGAACAGCATAAAAGCAGTGGTTTCTAAAGGGAAATGGTTTCGGTTAGTTGTGAAAACAGAGAAGAAGCGTGTGCATTTACAGAGAGCACATAACATCCCCCTTGTCAGAGGCAGGATGTGGGTGAATGGGTCTGTTCCCAGCCTCAGCGAATTGTGGTGAGCTGGCGAAGGTGAGGTTTTCTTTTGGTGCCCCACTGCTGTTAAAGCCCACCTGAGGCAATCTGGATGTTCCCCTACAAAGCCCTCAGTCATATCTTCAAGAATTTCCATGTGTGAGCAATGCCCAAGGAATATTCTGTGCAGCTGATTAGATCCTGTCCACCACAAATACCAGAGAATTCATGTTAGGTTAACCCTGTTTAACTGCAGAATAGTCATTATAGTTACCCAACTCTTACCAGGCACTAAAAATATGAGCAGGCAGGATAAAATGTCTCAGTACACCTTCACCAATGCATTTGGCTGTGATGAGTTCCCTGTGTGCCCAGGTCTTTACTGCACAGACATAAATATGGGTTTTTCCTGGCTGCAAACACCCAAAACTCAGGCTTCCAGTCTGATTTTTCTCTCACAAAGTTTAGACTTCAACCTTTGAAAAGGGACAGGCAGAGCTATCAATTATTTAATAAAGATAATGGCCTTTTGGGGACAGGGATAATAATGAAAGTAATTACTAATGGGGTTTTGGCAGATTAAATGGACTCCCCAGATGATGTGAGATTTCCCTGTGTCAATATGGGTAGTGAAATACTTGGATGTGTTTTTCAATGGTATCTGTCAGCCTCTCCTTTTTACTTTCCATGTAGCCATTTACCTCAAGCAGTCCATGAATGAGAAAGAAAAAAGAAAATTAGTATGTAATGTAAAAGCCTGGACTATATTCCTGCAGTGTCCTCAGGGTTTTGGTAGCACATTTAAGGCCCAACTCCTCTTACTTAATAAATTCTGGATGTAAAACTTCACTTTTACACATCATATTAAAAAAAAAAGTTTGGAACATTAACTTTAAGCGGAGTCCCTCTAACAAGCCCATTTTTCACTAACTTTCTTTGCTGTGGAAACATACACTACATAAGTGTGGAATGAAAGTTTTTGCCCTGTGGCAACGGGATATTACTTTTACTACTCCAAATTCAGGAGTGAGGCTATAATGTGAGGCAAAAAAAATGAATATTAATGTCACAGAACAGCCAAAATGATACTGAAGTGCTTTTTTAGCACTACATTGCTGATGCCTGCCTTGATAGCAGAAACCAGCACCTGAGCCGTGCAGGTGGGGCAGTGCCCTGCTGCTTTTAAATCAGCTCTGAGCTTACAGCATAAAGTTTTGTGTTAGGTGGGGGGACACCACCAGAAGTGGGATGTGCTGAAGTTTACAGCACCCACTAAGTCCTGACCCAAGTTTTTAATGGTGCTTCCCTTCATTATAAATTGTTTTTCTTTCTGACTTATGCCCCATGGTATATATGTTATTGATCTCTTTTCTTGACTTCCCTGACCATAGAGTGATTTGTCTTCTCTTGCCTTCCTGACCACTCACAGAATATGTCATTATCAGCGCCTTGTCTCCTTTTCTCTTTCTTTTCATGTTTCTATCCTTCCTTTTTTCTCCTGCTGTTGTCTCATTCAATAACTTCCAGTGGCTTGACTTGCCAAAATCAACAGGACTGAGCAACCCTTTCTAAATATGTAGTGATGCAATTAAATTCTTCTGTTTCACAACTAACTTGAATAAGCTCCTTTTTATACAAAATTGATTTTTTTCTCTTTCTGGTGGCTGATACTAGAGTCTTAGCTTTTCCCAGGTTTAACATTTACATGACCTTGTGAAGGTTCAGGTTCCTCAGAGGGCTCACACCCCAGTGGTCACTCACTGTTACTCTTGCCCAGCTCACACCAGTGGTCAGGGAGTATTTAATAAACAAAGTTTGTACCCACTTCTAATGATTATTTTAAGAGATGAAGCATCCATATTTCCTTGAGAGATGTGCATAAAATTTCAGTGAGGCTGCTGTATACTTTCATCAAGCTTTGGAGAATATTTTGTTGCCCAGCAAAATATATGTGGTGCATTGTACAATAGTCCTGGGGTATTGCCACCAAACAAAAGCTGTGTGTCCTGTCAACCTCACCTGGAAAACTCCATGTCTGTCAGCTCACACATCTCAAAGATGTTCAGCCACATGTCCACTGAGATCTGCAGAAATGTTCTAGATTCTCTCAGATCACTTTGAATTAATGGAGTAATGAATTCAATTAAAATATATTAATGTCACATTGGGCTTTTAGCCATGATTTGAAGAAATCACAGGGGAATCAAACTGCCAACATTTCTCAAAATATGTCTTAGACAAGTTGGAAGATGTAATGAAAAGTAATTAAAAGCACAAAAAGAAAATGAAGTGGTGTTACCACCGCTGGGATGGACCATTGGCTTAAGGAATCAAGAATATTACACATCTGATGTGAAATTTCCTTTGCCAAGTTTCAGGTATCCAAAGATAGACTTCAGTGAGCACATCCCACAGTAGGCATCTGCCTTGGGCAGGATGAATTGCTCTTTGGTAGCTGCTTTTATTTTCCTTGTCTCTGGAGTTAATCTGAGCACCTCACTGAAATGCTGCACCTAATGCTTTGGTGACTCATGTTTTGTGAAGGTGTAATGTGAGTTTGAAAGGACAAGAGCACAGGGAACAAAACGTTCCTCCCAAACTTCAGAGCAAAATGCCATCCAAGTGATTTGGGCTGTGAGTGTCTTATTCCTTATCCAGGTAGAGAAAAGTATGAAAAAGCCTGACCTGATGCTGAAATTTCACAGTTGTCATTAAGATGACAGTTTTGTCTCTGTGCATTTTGACTGATTTATGGTGCCAAGGGTTTTGTTTCAAATGGTCTTAAATTTTTCAGATTTTTAGCAGATTTTTTGCAAGCTTCAGTGCTATTTTAGTGTTTACTCTCACCTCACTATAGACCCACAGAAAAGCCAAACCCCAATCCAGGCTGCATTGACATTTCACAGTGGTTTTGCTGGTGGTTTTTTTTGATCTCACAGATTCTGTGATTTCAAAGATTAAGAGATTTCGAGTTGTCAGCTTGCATTCAGTGGGCTATTCTGAAAATCCCCAAGATGCCCACAGCTGGCCATTGATACAGCACTGGGAATATCCCAGTTGAGCTTCCTGGGATATTAATCCCAGGCTAAGTAGTTCACACCTGATATTGCATGAAATTTGCCAGCTGGTAGTGAACAGGTCCCTTCACCACGAACCATCTGCACAGCCCTGAGAAATGAAGGATGGAATTGCCAATTGTCATTCCAGAGCTCGGGAGCAGCAAGCTGAGCAGAGTTATATGAATATTATGATCCCAGAACTCTGTTATCTGCTAGGTGCATCCATATCAATAAGTGGTTATTATTCTGTTCTAGCTGGCTGACATTTATGGGTTTCAGGATTTAGACTGGGGTTTTCAGTTCACTTAAATCAGATGTCTGCAAATAAGCATCTGTTATGTTTTAAGTTTCCCAAAGCCTTCCTTTCAAACCTGTTATTTTCTCTGAATCAAATGCTTAGCTCAGCAGAGCCTGAAAATGAAAACAAACTCCAAATGGTCTCCACAGGATATTTTGTGGAGAAAAAAATCCCTCTTTAAAAAAGATAAGAAAAAGCCATGACTGGAATAAAATGCATGTATCAATATTTATTATTTATCCAGAGCCTTCTAAAAAATTGTTAATAGAAAAGTTACAGAGTGCTCAAATTTACTGCAGAAGTCTTGAATTTTAGTTCAGGTTCTTCAGTAGGCAGGAGGATAAATGATGTGAGGGAAGTCCATGGTATCATTCTTTTCCATATCCAGAGTTTTTGTAAGTTGGGTGGGAGTTGTTCTTGTCTACTGCAGGTGGGTGATATCTGGTGGTCTTCAAAAAAGATGCTCTAAACTTTCTGCCTCTGTTTTCTGTCATCTTCATTCACTACTGGGAACTGGGAGAAAAATAGTCTGAGGTGATGCTGAAAGAACCAAATGAATCTTTAAATAAATTCTCAGAGACACTTTCTCACCCCATGCAGATGTTGGGTTTCATATAATGTCACACATAAAACAACATGGAAGTTTTCTAATGTTTTGAAGGGTTTCTAGAAGAGGATGAAGGAAGAGATATTTTCATTGAATCATGACATTTAGTGATGCAAGTTCTGATAGTGAAAAAACAAAACAAATAGGTAAAGCAGCTGGAGAATTGGTGATAAATATTTTTCTATAGTGGATTCATTGACACAGGTTTTCCAAGGTCTTATACCAGATTTGCAGTGCAGATTGTAATAATTAACACCAAAGATTTGATTTATTCAGTAAAAAATTATTTTTTATTTTTACCTCTACATTAGATAGAATTGGAACTGATGACTGGTGAGTGCAATCCCAGCAGATTGAATTGTCACTGTTTCAAGTGGGTTTTAATACAGTGTATTTAAAATTTATTTAATTTATCTTGAAAATTATTTGAGTTTATTTATTTATTTAGCATTTTAGAGGCAGATGGGGTTTTTCTGTATGAGAAACCAGTCAGGAAAAAACCAATGTGATATCATCATGCAAATAATCAATAGTAGTCACAGTATTAGCAAGGTCTATCAAATTGTCTTGAAGGGCCCTCTCTAATTGTCTCTGCAAACTAAATTAGCAAATTAGCAAGATGGTTTCAGTAACATTTTCCTTTTTTTCAGTGGCAGCTGCTTACCCAATTATATATATTCATTAGCTCTGGTATGATTTCATTAACCAATGTACAGTAAGTGCCTGTTAAGCAACTTGTGCTCATGTTCCTAGACAAGCAGTGATGCGTCTTCTGGTGAGCGTCCTCACCAGCTCATTGGTCTGGATAAACTGGGTTTTATTTATATTTTCAATTTGTCATTACTCATGAGCAGTATGAGCTGTAGGATAAAATGTAAGAAGGTAATTAAGCTGGTTATTTTAATTATTTTTTGTTTCAACTGTCCCTCAGAACCACAAACCTGGCTGGCCAGGCAAATGAGTGTTAATGAATGAAGCCACATAATTAAAACATCTGTCACTGTCCTAGCGGGTCGATTGAAGGCTTGGATTGGCTGAGGAAAACCAAATAAGCCAGAGTTAATGTTCTCCTAATCCTTTACCTGTTGAGGTGACAGTGATGGGTAGCAAACATGCACCAATGAGCAGTAATGAAGTTACTTTTAGATTGGTTCAGCACAGGTTTTTCAGGCTAATTAGGTAGACAAAAATGTTAATTTAATCAAAGGAACGTGTATTCATTAAAGAAGGTGCATAAGATAACTGAAGTGGAGAATTAGTTCAGTCAAGAGGTAGGCTGTAGCTCCTGACTAAATTGTCCAGATTTTAAAGAGAATGATGTATTTATGTACAATATTTTTCATTTTTTTTTTTTTTTTAAGATGCAAATCTGTGGTTTTGTCTCTGTGTGTCAGAGGATTTATACCAGGGATCAAAACTGTCTCCCTGTATTCCTGTATGCTATGGGGAGGGAGCAGGGAGTTTAGGACTCAGAAAGGGAAAGCAGGGAGGGAATGAGATGTTCTTTCTGCATTCCAGATGGCACAAGCCACACTGTCACATTATTGCTCAAATGAGCTCATTACCTTCTCCCTTCCTGGGACTTGGTGTAGCAGTGGTGTAGCATGGCTGGGTTTGTCTCATTTTCCTTGGTCTTCTTTGGGCCGTGACCAATTTGCAAGGCACAAATTGAACAATTTTGTTCATACTGTAGATGCACTGAGTGTCCTTTTGGGACACATTAGGAAAAAAAAAACACCAAGAAATACAGATTTTCAGCTGTTAAGACGTAAAACACAGTGAATTACCTTATCAGATTGTATCTCATCTAAACCCAATAAAAGGAAAGATGATTCTCTAAGATCACATGGCTGTGGTAGCGCAGAAAATAATTAAAACATTGTATTAGAGGCTTGTTACAATTTTAACCTTCTCCAACACCACATTCTATTTAGATTTTGGATTTAGATAAGCAGTGTGAATGACAGTTTATAGTTGGAGGATGAGACCATTTGGGTGCATTTTAAATACAGTCAGTGATCCCAAAACTGGCTGCCTTTAGCTCTCTCCATCCCACCATGCAGGGAAGTTGATGCTGATTGATGCAGTGTTTCCCAGAACATGATGGTGTCTGTAATTGTACAACGACACATGGTGACCCACGAGAAAAACATCTGGGAACAACAGATGTGGGAGCAGTCTCAGTGTCTCCCACAGTCAGTTCTCAGGGATTGGACAGTGCAAATATTGTTTGAAACATAAATATTTTAAATAATTATATATAATTAACTGTGTAGTGCTTTAGATGAAAGAATAATTATCACCTATTGCTGTGGTAGGTTATATCTGTTATATTTCTTGTAATGGCTGGAAGACTTTTACCTTATTCCTTCCGAGAGGATGGAGAATATTCAGTGGGTGTTGTGGATCAGTTATTTATTTCTATATAATAGAATATTATTGGTGGTTGTGGTGGTTGGTTGGGAAAATGTCTGGAGAGGAGGAATATTAGAACGTGCTGGCATTGATGGATTACTTTGCTTTATATCATAATTTTCGGTGTAATGGTTAATAGGAATATTTTAATTTTTTTACTGTCTGTTGTGCTGTAAAGACAAGTTAACAAATACCATTTTGATTGTTTGTGTGTTTGTTTGTTTAGTCCATGGTTTCTGGGATTGGTCTTCTAGGAGAGCAGATGGTAGAAAGGAGATTGAGGTAGAAATTAAGGTTTCTTGTTATAACTAACAGTTTTTATGTATTGCAATAGAGATTTCATTTCTGTGGTTAACCAGCATAAACAGTTTTCATTAGTATGTAAATTTAACATCATTTTCAGGAACATGCAAGTTCTGGTAACTGAAGATGGTGATTGATACTGATCTAACAATGAAGGAAGAAACAATTAAAATGCTGAAAGTTAAATTTGGGGAAGAGAGATGAAGATGAAGCTTTTTAATTTGGGATAAATGAATCAACAGCATGCATAACTTTGGAAAGGTTTTTTTTTTTTTTAATGTTTATGAATAAATGGTGCAGCTGTACTGTGAGGTGTTAACAGAGCCCGTGTAACTGGGACATGTGGGCAAAGCAGTCCTGGAGAGATGTCTGGAGGAATCCAGACTGGGTTCTTGCTTCATATCGTGAAATATATTGGTGCTCTGAACTGATCATGGCACGTAGTTCTGTTCAGATTCATAAGAATCATCTTGAGAAAGACAATATTAACTAATTGCTTGAGTTTTAGCTAAAGGCACCTGAAAAAATTTGTAGATTTGGCTGTATCTCCTGATGTTTTGCAGGTTAATCTCCACGCATGTGTTGTGCATGTGGGAGCTGGGTCTGTGGCCCTGGGACAATTTCTCACTTGAGGGACGTGAATGGAAATTTGTTCCTGGGGGAAGTGCACTGACAGGCCTTCTACACTGTGAGCAAGGATGTACTGCACAGCTCTGGGGCTCTGGCAGAGGGAGTTGTGGTTTCCTTTGTGTTTCAGGGGATCAGAGACACTGAGAAGATTTTCAGGAGACAGGCATCACTTAGCACCAGCTTCCCAAGTGGCTCTCATGGAGCACAGAGGATGCTCATTGGCTTTGTGCATACAGCTGGAAATTTTCCTCTTCTTTTCTGCTGATATTAGAGGTTGGCAAGAACTGATGGTGATGGGAGGGCTGTGTTAGATTCACTGTGAGCTGCTGCTATTGCTTTTTGGCTGCTTTAATAGCGCAAGCCACGTTTTCTGCAGCTCAGCACAGCCCTGCTGCGGCCACTCCTCGCCTTGGCTCTTCCTCTTGGCACAGGAGGTGCCACAATCCATCACTGCTCCAGCCAGGAGGACAGGGGGAAGGAGGTGTGATGGCAAAAGGGAGCCCTGAGATCAGTGACATTGGGAAGTAGAGGATATAAGGGGTTAAACGTGGCCTTCATGACTGGTGCTCATCGCAACTGAGTCAGGACTTCTCCAGCCCCTGGAGCTCCATGAAATGTCTCTGTCTGCTCACTGCAGCAATGCCCTGCAAGGGAGGCAGAGTAGCAGGAGCCCATTCTGCAGCAGAAGGATCATCCTCAAGTGTCCTCACCACTTTGCTGTAGCCCTGCCCCAGTTCTCTACATCTTCCCTGCAGTGTGGCCCAGGGGAGGGAAGAGCCGTGTTTTCCTTCTGATTTCTGTCACTCCAGTGAGCAGAAGCAGGTAGTTCATCTTTCCATGGTTTAATGGCTGTTATCAGAGCACCCGATCTTATGCTTCTGTGATTCAGAAACAAAGAAATCTGCTGCTACTTTTATATATGTTTTGTTTTAAATATACTCCCAGAGAAACAGCTTATTTTAATGCTTCATTTATCCTTCACTTGTTTTTCTTCTGTCTCTTCTATTCCTGTTGCCCACCAGGGAACCATTGGTCTGCTGAGATGAGTTCAGAGCCAGTAGTGCCACCTCTGCACATTTCCCATTTAACAGGGGACACCAAAACCATAATTTTATTATTTTTCCTCAGATTGACAAGGATCAAAACTGGGAGAGCTGCAAGCTGCTCTGGCAGCAGTTGGGTGGGCATCCACACATCCACACATATATCCAAAAACCCAACAGTTTCACTTGTTTAGAAGTTGAGAACTTTACCAAGTTTTCAAAGTCTGCAAAGCTTCTCTCTTGGCATGGGCTAAAGAATATTAGGATGGGTGCTCATGAATATCTTTGGTTTGTTGATGGTGTGATAAAATTCTCCTCTGAGGCAGAGAACTTTTCATGGCGTGAATGTTGGATGAGGAGCTGCTGGGATGAGATCCCTCCTCGCATCCCCAGCTCACAGCAGATTTAACAACTTTAAAAGTTCTCTAGTGATTCATTTTTAATCGGATAGAGGTGCCCAGGAAGGGCTCCATTAGCTTAAGGAAGAAATGATGAGTAGGAATATATTCCAATGGAATTTACCAGTTTTAAAAACATTTATTGCTACAGCTTTGTCTTCAGTCTTAGCTCTGAATAATTCTTTTTTTCCTTACATTTAATGTGGAGTTTAGGTTAAATTTAAAAAAAAAATTACATTAGTTCTTTTTTTTATGAAGTTGCACCCTAAGGCCTTAACTTCTGTCTTCTTTTCAAATATTCTGAGGGTATCGATTACTTTATTTCTCTTAAACACATTTCAGTGTTGGAGAGAGAAACCAGCATATTACTCATTTGCTGCTGTGCTCTATTATTAAAAAGGTTTCATTTCTTGCTGTGATGACTGTCCAAGGTCTTAGTCAATTGTTCCTTGCTATTGTTTATCAGAATTGCTGTAGTTTGTGAAAAGAAAGGCTTTGGTTATGCTGCCTTTCTGTTAGCAGAAGCTATAAATATCAAAACATGAAATGGTAAGGTACTGGTTTGAAATTTCTACTAAAAAATCGTAAAAACATTTGAAAAGGAAATAAAACCCCCCTAAAATTTACAAAATGTCTGTCATCATGAGAGTATCATCCTGAGATAATCAGGTCAAATATAAGCTGTTCTTTCCATCTTAATAGATGGGTTGTATAAAAAAAATGATGACATGGAACATCTTCGGCCAAATGCAGTAATAATAATAACCAAGTGTGCTTTATTGCAAGGAAGAAATGTTACCACTTCAATTACCCCATACAGGAGATTTGAAAAAATCCTAATAGGAAACAGTTTAAGCATAGTGGTAAAGTTATTATTTCAAAACTAGATGTAATCAGCTACCAACAATACACAGTACGTCTTAATTAATGGCTGAAGTACATGAAATCTCCAGGGGGCCTGCCTGTACTGGTGTTTAGGGATATATTATAACTCAAGGTAATTGAATAGCAATTAACTAGAGTTAATGAACGTGCGTTCTTGGGAAGAGACACAACAGTTAATGCATCAGCCCAGAATGAACCACAATTAAACACAAACCCGTTTGTTTTGCTGAGGAAGCATCTACTAAATGTCCACACCAAGGTACATAAGGCCATTAATTAATTTGAATTAACAGACATTTGTCTCCACTCTACATTCCAAGTGAAAGACACTCTGTAGGTAATGCAAGGACAGCTGTTGATGTTTCATGGCTACACCAATTAAAGATATTGCCCCTATTAACCATGGCACAAGCTTTTCTTAACTGTGGGTCTTTAAAACAACGTGAGCAATAAACAGGAGTTTGGAGTCTATGAGGTGGAATTCACATTGCATTAGAGAACTAATTGAACTAAATTGGGGACTGGTTTTCAGCAAAATTTCATGCAATGGGGAGGAGAAAGGCCATTTCAGCAGTGCCATGGCTGTGATCCCCTTTTCTGTGTCATCTTCTTCCAGATTTGGATACAGGCTGAACCAGGGTCTGCATCTATTAGCTGAAATAGAAACTGGCAAATGTTTTCTCTTTGTTCTGAAAATAAAAGGCCGTTTTATGCAAAATTCCTTGGGTGATTATGGGGACAGATAAGATTTTTCTTGGAACTTGAAGAACACAAATGTTTGAATGCAGTCCCAAATACTGGTAGGAGCCAAAGCATGGAGAGCTCACAGATTCGAGTGACTCTTTCTGAAAGATTTATAGAGAGCTTAACAAGCCACTAATAATGTACAAATTCAATAGCCAGAGGAAAATTTTAAAAGTAAATGTATATTTAAGATGTTTGCATTATCCAAAAGTTAAGTAAACAAGATTGTCTTTTTCAGTGATTTAGGAATCTCTGCCTTTCTCCAACAAACAAGAAATTCTTTAGAAAGCCAGCATAAGATCCAGCAGAAAAGAGAGATTAAAAATTAGATACTATGCAGGCAAAGAAATTATCTTTGATGCTATAGCAAAGAGGAGGTCAGTTCATTCAGTGTAAATGAAAAACTGCTGCAAGATTCCTCTGAAAGTCTGGTGCACCCACAGGCTGGGCTTGTTTCTTCAGTGATGGCTGCATTTGCTCTTCATAAGCTTTTTTTAAGTAAGATATGGTTTCACTGGAAAAGGCCAGCAGGTCATGAAACAATGAAAGGGGACCTGCAGGAAATGAAACAGCTCATGTGGGTAAATCTGGTGTTGTGCAGTGCAGTTTTCTGTGGGGAGCCACGAGGTCACTTACCCAGGTCTCAGTGGAGTGTGGCACTGATGGAGTTTGTGGTGACTCTGCCAGGGTGACTGGGGGCCACCCTGGGGGTGACTGGGGGCACTGGGCAGGGCCACCTTGGACTGGGAGGAGCACTGGGCTGCAGTCACCCAGTGCCAGCTGCGCAAGCCCTTGGGACATGTCCAAACTCATCCTGGAGAGCCTGAGAGCCCTGTGTGGCCATGGGAGGATGTGCCTGTGGTCCCTGAGGGGACCATCTCTGCATTCCACCCCTCTGCAGAGCTTCCCTGGCAAGATGTGCAAGGATCCATCCAAAAGTCCAGAAGTGTGGAGTCAATTCCACAAATTGATCCATGAATTATGATGTGGAAAAAAATCTCTTAGCAGAGTCCTTTTCCATGTCACAGTAAACAAAGTAGTTCAGAGGTGGCAAAGTTTTGTTTAAGGTGCCCTTGGGTTGTCTTTGGGACTTTAACCTGTTTAAAAAACGAAAAGGCAAAGGTTCCAAATTAAATTCTGCCATATATTAACGCAATTAATGTGTTTCATTTCAGCTATCTGCACATCATTCAGGGAGCTGTCTTGAAAGAGACAAATTAATTACTAATAAGAATTTTATACCCTGCTATTTTCTCTATTTACTGATGTTACTTTCCAACGCTTTTCCAGAAATACTTAGTCTGATATTTAAAAGTGAAGCTATTATTATCTTAAATTACATAAGATTTTCTTCCCTCATGGTTGTGATAGAGGAGGATGAAAGTGAATAAAAACCCTTTAGCAGGACTTTAACAAACTCACTGCAGAATTTCAGAGTGAATATGGAAGAGTTGAACAAGCTGAGAAGAAAAAAACATTGAGATCAGAGAAATGCTGAATGAGGAAGGGTTTGAGTCAGAGATTATATTTTTGGCTCTGCATAGCTTCACTGTAAATTTCAATATTTCTATGTAATATTTGCCCTAGACACATCAATAAGCTTTGAAAGTACAGGTTGTTAATGAGTTGCAGCTGAATCCCAATTTTCTTTCTGTTTATTTTTTTGAGTAGTAGAAATACTCCCTGTGTCTATATAATTAGTGTTTTAATGTTTGTTTTCCTTCAGTAGAGTCTGCCTTTTGAGATATTCCTTTGGTTCTTTCATCATTTCACGAAAATTTAAATTCCTGCCCAAAATAACTCAAACTGTCCTTAAGTTATATACAGAGGATTTTCAGCTCCAAAAACAGATCTTTTCAAGCTTATTCTTAAAAAAAGTCTTTCAAGCTACAAAGACTTCTGCTGACACTTTATAAGAACAGTGGGATTTTTTCTTTTTTTTAATCTTTTATTTTGGAGAGGATACTGTTGACCATGAGGAAATACTTAAATAAGCTTTTCATTTAATGAAAATACTCTGTATTTAGGCAATGTCTCTCATTTTTAAGAAATTCTAGGACTTCTGACAAAGTCGTGTGACACTTTGACCCCCAGCATTTGCTGCTTGCATTTGGTAACAAATGTTGAGAATAAACATTATGACATAATCTCGAAGGATTAGATGAATAAACATGGTTTTCTCAGGAATGTCTCCTACAGCCTACAGCAACCTAGAACACTAATTAAAGTAAGAAACTTTTGTCAGGCATTTCATGATTTAGAAATTGTTTGATAAAGCAGAAAATATCTCATAGGAATGCATTCTGGTGAGCTGGTCCCATTCCCCATATATCTTAGATATTTATCCCCCATTTTAGATATTTTTTGAGGATTTCCTAGAGATATGCAGTGTATTACACTGGTTGCCAAGATTGCTTATGTCTTTAAGGCCCCACCAATAATGGAAAGGAAGAAACTGGATTTATTTTTAATAAACCTTGAGTGAGAAAAGGCCCATGCTGTGTAGCCATGGCCATAGCTATGAACTATACATTTTTTACAGTGCCAACAAGGACAGACTGGAAAGAACCAATTAGAATAATTAACATTTGCACTAGTACTTCTGCCTTGATAACAAGTCACTGACCACATTTAGCACAGTTACTCTAATTAATAGTCCCATTCAGGAAAGCTATTTATAGGTGCAGTATTTTACCCAAGCATGTAAGGACTTCACAAGGTATCCGACAGCTGGCTTTGAGTAATACATTCAACAGCATATCCCCAGTAATCCATCTCAATTCCTCGTTTATTACCTTTGCAGCTTTCTAGCACTTTTGTCAATAAGATATTGCTTCCAGCAGTTCGACTTTATTCTTACATTAATATCCCAAATTTATCATAGGGTTCTAAATTTCCTCTGGTCACCAAAATGTCCCACTGAGCCATTTAAGCTCCCTGAAACTCCGTTCTTTATCGGTAGCCTGGGAAAAATATTTTTTTGCCCTCTATCCCTGAGTGTTTTGAGATTAAATTCACTAACGTTGTCAAGTAGGTCAGCGAGGAAAGCCAAAACAAGGGAGAAAAATGTTCAGGATTTAGGTGGGTGGGAAGGGGAGGAGGTGGCAGAGGGGCAGAGCTCCAACCCTGCTGGGCAGAGCTACAGATGTGCAGAGAGGGACTGAAATCTCGTGGCTTCAGGCAGACTGAAGGCAAGGTCTGCATGCTCACCAAAGGACAGCCAAAGTGAAGTACAAGTTAGCCTCGGCATGCTTGGCTCTGTGTTTTTGTTCTTTTAATGGATAAAAGTTCCTTCTCCAGCAGTTTTGGTCCCTAACCAAGTGCAGCGTTTGGCGATGATGTGTCATTATCCCCCAGAGCTCCTTTTTTATGGAAAGAAATGACTTATTCAGGCAGTTACAAGCACAGGCTGCCAAAACAGCCAAAAAGCTGTAAGGAAAGTCTAGGTTACCCTCAGAGGCCTGACTGGAACATGATGGAGAGCTGAGTTGCCTCTGAGCCAGCCCCACTCTGCCTGCTGAGAGCTGTGTGGAGGAGCATCCCAGTAACCTCCCAGCCAGCAGCACTGGCTGACCAAAAGCATTTCACCAAGTTCATTATTTTAATGTTAATTTAACGTTTTTTTAACTCAGCCTGATGCTATTTCCCATCTCCCTGTCTGCAAGCCTGCCAAGCTCCGGGGCTGCCCTGTGGGACTGGGCAGCTGCCCCCTGCAAGGGCTGCATCCTCCTCCTGGGCTGGTTTGTTTATTTTCTTTGCAGAAGTCCCAGGGAGCATAACCAGGGGCCTCTGGTAAAGCTTGCAGGCACCCACTGGAGAATACAACGTGTTTAAATTGCTGGCATCACGTGCTGTGCTCAGCCTTGCTCATTCTGCCAGCCTGGAGAGGAGGGAGCATCACTTCTGACTCATGAGGGTGTTGCTGCTAGACTGAGCCCAGGAGCAGCATTTGGCCTGCAGGAATGCTCCAAAGGAAATCCAGATCTGAGACACTTCATATTTATTTCAAAAGATTTTGTGATCTAAATAATCTTGGTGCTGCTGCCAAAAGTTTTTAAGGCTGAGGTGAGGTTGCACGCAGGGGATAAATTAATAACTGTGCAGGTTGTGAGTCACTGCATTTATTTCTGCTGGTGTCATGTTTCAGAAAGGAGAAGAATAAGGAGGAAATGCTAATATCCCCAAAGAAGACATATTTCTGCAATGAAGAGGCACACAGAGCTGTGCTCTCTAAAGGCCAAAGCACAGTAAGAGCAATCACTTCCCTGTGGCTTTAAGACTGTCTGTTTTAAAAAAAAGTATTTTAAAAAGCTGCTGTCTCTTGCCCTGTTGTCACTTGCTGATGCCAGCTGTATATTTTTGCATGTGATTTTTGGCTATTTCAGGTAACCACCTGACTTTCTCACACATAATATTGTACTCCTGAATTCCAAGAGAATCTCTTGGCATCTGCCAAAAGTCCCCTATGACTCAGTAAGCACCCACTAAATAAATAATTTGAAATTAAAAGCACCCCACACATGCATTCTGGATACAAAAAAAAAAAGCTTTGTTGCCTTTCTTTTCCTCAGAAAGTAAAGAGTGGGAAACTTATCTCACTGTTGCTTTGCAAATGTATAATTTACCATGACGATAATTTTGGACATTACATCTGGAAGTGCTGACTTGCAGGAGGCTTCTGGATTTAGGTTGCTGGCCAGCAAGGTCCTAGTTCCCTTGCTGTTTAATCATCATTCATTTTAGTCCAGTAAACACTTCTGAATGTGCATTAGAAGGCTGTGAAGAAGACAAAGGGCATTAAGCATAATGCACCTTCTGGCAAGGAGGCAGAGGGATGCAAACTGCAGGGAGATGAGAGAGGAGCTGGAATCTGAATTACTGGCATTTGAAAGTTGCTAAAATTAACCTGTTGTTTCTCATGAGCAGGATATTTATAGTTTCTCAGCTGCAGCTCTGTCACACAGCAGGGTGTGAGACAGACTTTGGCTGTGCCTCCCTTGGCACAGTTTTCTGGTGTGACTGTTGGTGGATACCTCTGTGCCTCAGTTTCCCCTTTGAGGGGAACCTGTTCTAAGGGGGGTTGAAATGAGATGATCTTTAGGATCCCTTCCAACCCAAACCATTATTTCCATCAGTCATTTCCTCCTGCTGCTCCAGTGCCAGGTACCAGGTGGGTGTAAATCAATGGAGCAGTTTTTAATCAATAGCTGCACTCCACAGATCAGATCTCATTCTTTGCCCACCATTCGTGGTGGTGAGGAGCCCTAAACATGCTCATATATTTTTCTCTATGAATAATTATTTACTGGCAATTGTTCAAAAAGCAACAGAAGCAATATCCTTATTTCAGCCTCTCTGGGAGCAGCACTTTCAGTTCTCCCATTTCTTTGCCATCCCCAGAGCCTCTCTTGCTAAAAACAATGTCATAGACACACTGTAGATAAGTCTGGAAGACAGTTTAAATTATTTTTCTGTATATTCTGATAGTGAAAGAGCAAAATAATATAATTTTTGTGACAAATGTAGCTATAAAAATTCAGTGGTGATTCTTTGGCTGTGAGGGCAGTTTCTTAAGCATGGGATGCTTGATTCCTCTTATCAAAGAGAATTTGATTTTAAAGGAAATTTCCTTTACCTACCTTTGTAAATAAATTGAACATGCTCCATCTCCTATCTCTTATTGAGAGTCTTGATTAAAAAAAGTCTTGATTAAAAAACATCATTAAGATAATCCCTGAAGTCACTCTATGTGGATATAGTTGAAATCACATTTTTTAAATATACTTTCTTTCATTATATCTGTTCATTGGTTGAACTGGCAACCTGTTTGTTTTCTTTTTGAGTCCTGTTGCACTTTCAGTACATTTTGCACTGAGCTCCAGGTTTATTGCAGCAACCTAAAGGCAACCAGAAAAGATGCCTAAGTCACTTTAGAGGGTGACTTCATCCACAGCAGGGGATAAGAAGCAATTCCAGAGGGTGATTTAGGTTCTAGATGGACCATTTGCCATTTTCTCTCCCCTCACTGCAGAGATAGCACGGGGTGATTATCTGCAAGTACAGGCTCATCAGTTAAATGCCTGATACTGCCTGAATGGGGGCTCAGAAGTGATTAATTGAAAATACTTGAAATAATTGAAAATATTCCTCCCTGCCCACCCTGCTTCCTCCTGGCTTTTGGAAGCAGAGGAGGGAGGTTATAGTGGAGTAAATGAACCAACTGAAAATACACATTCAGATCATGATTACTCCCCTTTGGAGGCTGGGGCTGCCATGGCAGGGAGTTTCTCACACAGGTGTGGGCTTTGGGGAGGTCAGTGCAGCTCCAGTCACTGTCCCCACAGCCTGTAAATCCATCTGCTGGGATGGGATGGGATCATCCAATGTGCCTTAGGGGTGGGACTTGTGAGAGTGGGCACAGCCCTGCTGGGTCTCTTCACCTGCTTTGAGCTCTCCTGGGTGTTGGTGTGAGTTTGGATGGGATTGAAACCACAGTGTGTTCGCATGGGCCTCATTTCTTTGCCCAGACCTGGTGTTATGCTCTAATTAATGCCCCTGAGTTGTTTTGGCATGTTCACATCAGACAAAAATGACCCAATAATTGGCCCCATTTCTGAGATCTCACCTTCAGACACTCCACAGGAGAGCTGCTGCTTTACTCCTTAATCTGCAGCTTCACTGCTGGTAGGGGGAACTGCCAAATGCTGTATTAGTCAGAAAAATCTTACTTCAGAATGTAACAACAGAACACAAAAGGGATCCACTAAGATAAAGAAAAAAAAATTTCTCTTTTCTCCCTGAAAGCTTCTTCCAGCCCTATAAAGATGAGTGAGTCCAATCAGCTTTGGTGTAACTTGGAGCAGCAATGCCACAGAGGACTTTGTGTCCAAGATCTTTATAGTCTGAAAAAAGAAGTATTTGTTCTATCCTTCATTTGGTGATTGACAGATTATCATAGTTAAGGAGCATTAGGCCATAATTTATAAGAACTCTTTCTGCGCCCTCTGCATCAGTGAGTTTCTGTGCTGATTTTATTATTAAATCACTGCATTGGAAGACTGCTTGTTCCTAGGAGTATAAAAATCTTTTTTTCCCACTTCTGAGTGAGCACAAATTTCTGCAGGATGGGACTTTTTCCCTTTTATTTAGCATAATTATGGTAATGAGCTGGACTGAAAAAGATGGAGAATTCCAGGGACACATTTGGGATGTGTGTTGATGTTAAGATGTGAAACCTTAGTGTTTGTGTTGGAGATAAAAACAGAAAAGTGCTCAACAGAAGTGGCTCATTTTATAATGCTGCAGTGCCAAAGTGCTTTGTAACAACGAGTTGGAGGAGTGAAAGCCAAGTTTCCATCTCTTCCCTGCTGTACCAGTGGGAAAGGGAAATTATTACCCTAGAGAGAAATTCTGCATATGGTGGTTGAGTTGTAGTAACAATACTGGGATTCATAATCATTTCCCCAGAAGGTCTGCTATTCTTTTTCCCTGCGAAATGTACTCTCAGATGGGGTGGCTTAATTCATCGAAATCCTGGTTTTGTAGTGCCACACGTGACCATTTTGAATAAACTCACTAGTATTTTGCTTTGGAAAGAAATACCTCCTGCCTAGAGTAATTCCAGCACTATGCAGTAAATCCAGAGCTGAGCTTTCTTCAAGCTCTGGCTGAAGGATTTGTTCAGAAATTGTTCCAACACTAGTTTGGAATTGTTTCAATGGGTGAGATTTAGTTGCTTTGGTTGGTTATAACTTATTTGAAACAGTGATTGGAAAACCACAGTTGAGCCTGTTTTTCCGGCTCATTAAGACTTTTCTCCTTAACTTCCACTACAGCAAATTTATCAGTGTCTTTTCCCTTCCACATGAGCTTCATGGGGCTCTTTGAGTTTCTTTCCTCAGAAATGATGCTGGCTCTGGGGAGCGCCTGGGCAGTGTGGAAGAACAGACAGAGGACTGGGGTGGGTGCTGTGGGATGTGCCCATGGAAATCATCCCTTAATGCCATCTGTAATCATGTGAGCCTGAGGGGAATGAAGCTGAGATGTTCTGCATCAAATTTCATTGCTGTGGCAGGGATGTGCTCTCAGTTCTTGTGCTCCTGTTGTTGTATCCTCTCTTCTCGTTTTCTGCCTCTGTTTCTGCAGTCACGCAGAGGAGCTCACAAAACCAGGAGTTGCCATTGGAAAGGAAGGGCTCTGAGCTTTGCAAGGGCTTTGTTTGGCCTGAATTTTACATCAACCATCATGGTCTGCAGGCGATTTCCTCCACTTGCACAGAATTCCTTCACAAGCTAGAAACCACCTGGTTTCCTTGTAGATATCACAAATAACTTCATACCCCTGGAAGGAACTAAAAGTGCCTACAGAGCTCTTACAACTTCAGCATCAGCTTTCAGGGGTCTTTTTCCAGTGGGTGGCTCCCACAGCTGGTCTGTGTTTGTTCTAATCCATGTCTCCTGTGACTGATGGCTGCAGCACCAGAGATTATTTAGAGGTGTCTCCTCACAGGCTGTCACCAGGTTCTGGATGGAGCTTTCTGCAGGGAGCAGTGAGTTAGCTGATTGCTGCTCTTGCTACATTTATAATGTTGTTTTAGTGCACCACACAGCTGCAGGATTTTAGCTGTGCTTCACCAGTGTCTCCCTCCTCCCCTGGAGAAGGATTTGCTCTGCCCCACAGTGATCCAAGGCTCTTGGGGTCACCTTCCTTCACCCTCGGAAGCCTCAGCAGAGTTTTCCCTGTGCCTATCACCTTTAGAGGCAAATGCTACTGGGAAGGCATCAGACAGGGACATCTGAGCTCAAGAAGCAGAGGAAGGGGGAGGTGATGGCAGTGGAGAGCATGAGACCTCACAGCACAACTCACAGCACAATCCTGGATGTGTGCACTCAGGAATATGGTTGTGTTTGCTGTGTAATGCTGCATTGCCTTGGTTTTCTCTGCTGGCCACACAAACTTCAGTCCGTACATGAGGTCTCAAAGCAAGGTCTTATGCCAGAGGAAGTTTTCACACATTATCTCCTTACTTATGTTGCTGTGGACCAAGCTGTGTAACCAGATTTAACTTTATAGGACTGGTGCTGCTGGCAGGTGGCTTCCATAGGAAAATATTGCTGCTGATCCACAGCTGGATACTGGGATCCTTATTAAGATGATGAATTAGCTGAAGAAAATGAGGAGAAGGAGGGAGGGCAGATGCAATTAGAAGAAGTTTGAGGCTGTGAAGGACTGGCAATGATGTGTTCTGTACCTGGAATCTGGAAACATTTAATGTCAAGTCAGAGAGAAAAGGACAGCACAGATATCTTCCCGGGAGGGGAAAAAAAAAAAAAACGAGGTCACTTGCCTTTGCTGTGGGTTTTTTTCCTAACTTTGGATGTATTGAGCTGTGTAATAACTTGCACATATCTGGAAGCAATGCAGAGCACAGCAATCAATAATACAAGCAACGATAATCAGGTGTTTCAGCCATCTGACACAAGCAGTCTCCAGAGATAATTCTCTCCCACAGGACATTGCTGAACATAACTTCAGTTTATTCCTAGCAAAAAAATAAATGCTTACCTGCTGTGCAGAGACAAACCTTGCCAACCATTCTCCTCCTGAAAACTGGAAAGGGATGGAGGTGCAGGGAAAACCAGTGAGAAACACCCACTGGAGCTGGTGGTGGCCAGCAGACAGCTGGGCAATCTGTCACCTGTCACCAGTGTCCTTAAAATCCTTAGAAAGACCTCAATAAACAGGAAATTTGTTCAGCAATGCCAGGAGAGCAGAGGAGGTACAGAAGAGTTGGAGGCTGCATTTCATGTTTGTAAAGGACAAAGGATCCTGGCACCAAGGGACACAGTGAATGTGTCACCATCCCCTTGGCTCTTGAGTAGGCTAAACTGCAGTGTGAGCCCAGCCTGATCTAGTAAAGCTGCCCATGAATGAGACAGCACTGAAAATCTGGAATTAATCCAGATCATTGCAGCCAGTACCAATCCCAGGTATTTATTGTAGAATTATACCAAAGTTTGGGTTGGGAGTGACCTTAAAGATCGTTGTGTTCCACCCTCTGCCATGGCAGGGACACCTTCCACCATCCCAGGTTGCTCCAAACCCCATCCAGCCTGGCCTTGGACACTGTCAGGGATCCAGGGGCAGCCACAACTTCCCTGGGCACCCTGTGCCAGGGCCTCACCACTCCCTCAGGGAAGAAATTCTTCTTAATATCTAATCTAAGCCTACTCTCAGTTTTAAGCCTTTGCCACAGCAGTTACGTGTCTCTGATTAGGGTGGCTGTTTCTTTCTTATTCTGTTAGCTGGATCTTGCTGCTACCAGCCTTGCAATTAAAAAAAAAGTTAAAGTAACCCAAATTGTTAAAAAGCAAAACAAACATAAGCTGGGCTTTAGGCACTTGTGTGACCACATTGCCAACCAAAAGGCAGCTTTGGTGATCAGGCACCATCAATGCTGAGCTCTTCCCTTAACAGTAATACCATCATTCATAATTGGCTGTAAAAATGAGATGCTTCTCAAGCTACTAAAATCCAAAATTCCCATTCAGCATTACCAAAATGACATTTATGTTATTCAGGATTGCTATCCCCTTTCAACCCAGAGCAGTCAGCAATAGCACATAAATTTTTATGTCTGTCCAGTACAAGGCACTGCATAAAAGAGAGAGGGCATAAATGATGTAATTGATGTGAAAGTTTTTTGCCATGCCCTCCCAAAAAGCACAAAAATTCAAAGCAGGTGGTGATGGGAGGTTCCCAACTCTGTGCCCCCTGTTTGGAGCTTGCCTTTTGGGAGCTCCCACAAACCTGACTTGTGCCTGCACTATAAAATTCATTCACTCTGCTGAGGAGTCTGTTAGTAAAAAGGAGAGAAACAATGATTTTCAGATGGCAGAGTATGAAATAATCAATATTCCTCCTTATTCACAAGCAGAAGAGTGGCAGATAAGGATACATACCAATCACAGACACAATGTTTAATAAAACATCTTGGTCTTTGTCACTCTAGGCAGTTTTCTGCTACGTTTTATAGGTCACAGTCCATGAAATTTCATAGGAACTTTCATATCTATTCTCTGTAGCAGAAAATGACGTTTATTTGTTATTAAACCATATAATTTAGGGAGGATGAAGATACTTTATCCAAAACAACATGTGAAGTAGTCTTTCCAACAATGATTTCTCTCTAATGTATCTCTATTTTGGGACCTCTATATAATTCTGTGAGCTTCTTATTTTTTTTCCTAATGGGAAATAATAGAGGAATATTATTTTATAGTGATTGTATGATAGGAGACCAAGATACTTGTTAAACTCAGGGTACAACCTTTGCTTGTTTTTTTACCTGCTGACCCAGACTGTCACCACAAAAAGCTGTCAGCTTTAATCATGAGAAACATGACAGTGCTAAGCATTGATCCACTCCCAAACACCAGGAACTCAGGAGAGGATGTGGGGTGGGCACAGCTTTTATTGCTTCTGGCAGGTGCAGGAGGAGGGAAAGGAGAGTGAAGGGTGGAGGTTGAGATTTGGTTGCTTTTTTTTCAGAGATTGAGAAAAAAGCATGGGGAAATGCCCTTTTTCTCTCCAATCCAGTGGGTTTGTAAGAGGATACACCAACTGATTAATCAAATGTGTCCTTGATGTTTTGGTTGTAGTACATTGTCCCATAGGCCTGATACCTCTTCTGGGATGTGTAGGACCTGCTGGCTGTCAGCTAAACTTCCCTTTTGTACATTTTTAATGTGTAAAGATCCTTTGGACCACACTTGGGAGTCAGAGAGTGAAGGAGGGAAAGAGAAACACACAAGAGAAGAGTAGAGTGGGATTCTGGATCTGTGTCATTACTCACAACAGAACAGAGTTGTGAGTCACCAAAATTGCTTCAGTGGTGTCTTGACAAGTCCCTTTTTATCCCTAGGGCCATGTTACTGGAAAAGTTTTGCCTCACTTCAGTTGAGGAGCAAGCCCTGGAGGGGTCAGCATGTCCACGGAGATGGTCCTTCCTGCAGCTGGCTGGGGCACACAGCAGCTTGTCTGACCTGCAACTTTTCTTAATAAAACCAGAGAAGACACTGCTGTGTGAAAGCCCTCAGGGCTTGTAACCTTACTGAGATAATCTATTTTTGGGGGGGGGAAAAAAAACTGTAGAGATTTTTTTAGCAGCCTAAAACATGTGAGGGTGTGCAGATAGCTGTAATAATTCCTGCTCACTCAAATCACTAAGCACACTGCTATCAAAATTTAATCTGGGCTTTTTGGTGCATAATCATATTTCACTCATTTTCCTCCATACTTCTGCTTGAGATAAATGAACACCTTCTGTGCCACCACCAACCCAGAATTCTCAGGCCAATATTTTACACCTAGGGCACACAAATGTGGGTAGTGGCATTTTATGACCCATCTCAGTCGCATTTCCAGCATCTGTCTCTCAAATTTGCTTACAGCCTTCAGGTCAAAATGAGATGACAGCGGTCACTTTATCCAGCAGCATCACCTTTGTTCATAAGACACCAGGATCTGGCAAGAACAATCTTTACTTGGCAGGGAACTACCTGGGAATGGCACTTCTTGGCATGGGAGAACCTCTGGCAGGTGACCAGTGCTGCTGCTGAGCCGTGAGACGTCTCTGATTTTTATCTCTCCAAATTCAGGCCTTCTGGCAGCAGCTCATGGAAATCTGTCTGGGTTACATCTCCACTCTCTTGGAGAGACACTGATTCCTTGTCTGGGGCTGGAGGTGCTCTCACAGTGGGAGGAAGAGGAAGGAGACAGATGTGAAGTAGAGAATGATTTCATTTTTGCATCTGGATTGGAAAGCATGCTGGATGTATATCCAAATGCACATGGTTTTCCTGGATTTTCCTGGTCTCCTTTTGATCTTTTTTATGCCTCCTACCCAAGTGCCTTCCCCTTTCCTATAAAATCCCCAAAACAGCTGCGAGTTAGGCATGGAGGTGCTAGTGTTACTCTCCAATCCTGGTGATTTCAGTTTTTTGCTAAAAGGTATTCTTCAAACCATCTTTTTTCTCAGAAAAAAAAAAACCAGTTTACCTCAACCCTTGCAAACTTTGACAATCACCCTGAATCTTGGCAATAATACCTTACATTTGATGTGGTTTTGATTATACATGTACCTGTGAAATTTTCTACAGAGGGTTTCTTACACACTCTTTCTAAGCAATTATAGCCTAAATGAAGGTAAATCCCTCATCTTAATAAAAGTTAGAACTTTCATATATCAGAGGTGAAATATATTTTGGTACAGATATCTGTGTATCTGAACAGATTTTAATCACACACTCTTTACAGGCATTTGCTATGAATGAGCAGGTATATTATTATATTATAAAGGCAGGCAGTGAATATTACAGTGAATAGTTTCCTGTTAACACAGAGCATCACTGCCTCTCTGTGAGTAGAGAATGACTTAGCTTAAAGGAACATCTTTCATCTGTGTAAATGGTTTACTGGGGGGCATTGCAGATAGTTCTGAATAGGAATATTTTTTTTCACAGAAACTGAGCTACAACGATAACACAAGTAATTGCATTCTCTAGTGCCTCCCAGTGCTATACATGTTATCTTCAGTGGAAAAAAAATGAGCTATTGGCAGCCTGGTGAATTTAGTAATTGTAACTAATAGGGTTGTTTCTTTTTGCCTGTCTTTCAGGATGGAATGGGGAACCTGAGGATCACGGAAAAGGGTCTGAAGCTTGAAGGAGATTCAGAATTCTTGAAACCTCTCTACGCCAAAGAAATCCGATCAAGACCAGTAAGTTTTTGGGAAAGGAATAACTTTGTTTCTGTAGCCCTAAAGAAAGAAACCATGAAGTGGCAGGTTGATGTGGTTAATGGATAAATTGCTTTGGCCATTGGCCTCTCTGTACAGATGCAGTTTGGGGAGTGAGGCTTTGAGGACTTCATCCAGACACTGCGTCCTCTGGGCAGTGCCAAAGTTGGTACCCGTGGCTCTGGTTTGTGAAAGCCACAGTTAAAACTCTCCCAGGACCTCTGAAGTTTCACCCTGTCTTTGCTTTCTTTTGAGGTAAATCCTAAATAACCCTCAGCTGGAGGACCTGTTTTTCCTGAGGCAGAGGGATGGCTGGCAGTTCTGAAATCCAGCTCATTTTTAACCAGTTACAGCTTTTCTGGAGAGCAGAGAGGTGGTGCCTTGGCACAAGGGCCTGATCTGTTGTTCATCAGCACAATGAACCCATATTATGTGCTCAGTTCTATTTCAAGTTGGTTTAAAATTATGTGTAGTTAAAATTCAATGCTGCTAAGAGTGACTGCTTGACAAAAGTGAATGTTAACTACTGGAAATGAGAAAGAACCCAAGTGTGATTGAAATAACATTTTCATAGCAGCACTTTGTTGGCTGCTGGTGACTTTTGGTCTTTCTAATGCAATCCTGTATGTCCTGAGCAGTTTCAAAATAACTGAAACAACTACAGAGTTTCCAGGATCCGTGTCAGAAGATATCATCTGTCTTGTTTCCTGATCTAAAGTGTTAATTCGAGTCAGATATCAGCCTTCCCTTTTGATAACAATGGCAGATAGCTAATTAAATAAACTTAACATCCTTTGATCTTAGCATTTCAGTGCTCTTGTAGAAATTGGAACTTGGAGCATAATGAACAAAACAGCCAATACGATACCCCATTTAATTATTGAAGGTTGTAACCTCTGTAAGATGGCTAGGAATTGATTTGAACAAGCATAATCATTCAGGAAGAAAACTTAATAAGAAAACCTTCATATCTAAATGCTTTCAGCCCTAAATTAAAACAGAACCTGTAAAACCTTACATGTCATTCACCTTTTAATATAAAATATGTGGGAACCAGGTGCAGCAGTTGGTTTGATAAATAGACTGACAAATCACTACCTACATTTCTTTTTCTCTATTTACATTGATGGAAATAATATTTGATTGCCAAGAGAAGTGAGAACTACTTCTTGCTACTGGGGAGTTTACTGTTTCCATATTATCACATTGATCTACATTTTAATACGTCAGGGGGTGCAAAAGGTGTCCCTTTCCTGAGGCTGTGAAAGTAATTGCCACACCATTGACAGATTACTGAATGCAAGGAACAAGTGTAAGGTAAGGCCTGTATGTGTTCCTTGCTCTATCCCCCTCCCAGGATTATTTCTGCTGTTAGCTGGAGGAGGGTGTAGCTGCCAACCAGGTCTGATCTGCAGTTTGGGGGGCTTCAGTAGATGGATCCTGGAACTGTGTTAACCACACAGTTACACAAACCATTCACGTTGTTCCTCTGACTTTTGGAATACACTGGAATAGCCTGCACTGGCTTTTGGGCAGCTTGTGGTCACACTGGAATTATTTTCGGGCTGGGGGCAGCAGCAGAGATCTTATTGCCTTCAGACAACTTCTGCTTTCTTATGCTGCGTGTTGATTTTGCCTCTTGAAAGCAAATGAAAGGATTGCAGTCAATCAAAGGTTTATAGTTACAGGATATTTTAAAATATTCTTAAATAATCAACACTCAATCTTTTTAAAGAACAGTAGTATGACCCAGTGTTGTCTTGGAGGGAAGCATGGTAGCAGTTCCTGAACCTGATGAATATTGTTAAAATAAAGTGCCTATCTCAGAGCTCAGTAACAGATGAACATCCATACTAATTCTAGGGAGATCTTCTGTGGGTTTTCAGAAGTGCATAATGCAGCTTTAAATATGTGAAGAGTAACAGAAACAAAAATGACAAATAACATAGTAAAGAGCATCCCAGAAATAATCTGACATGTACAATTTTTCATATGTTTAATTAAACGACCTAAGAGATGTGTACAGTAATAAATAATGGCTTCATATAAACTCCAAAGACTTTTAGATGCTGGTTATTTATAAAAAAAATTAATTTATTTTTTTAATAAGCTCAACAAATTTAACCTCAGTATTGTTATGTGTAGTGAGTGACGGAGCATTGCTGCTGCCTGGAAAGGGCAGAGAAAAATCACTTTTTGTGTGAGTCCCATGAGCCCTGTGCCCTGGGTTTTCCCACTCATGTTCCCCATGTGCTGTAGAGCTGCATGCAGACCCGGGAAATCCCTGCCAAAATATCTCCAAAATTGGAATTGTGATTATTCTTGAAAGCCTGAATTTGTAACTGGTGCCTCTTCTTCTCTGCTGCATCTCTTGAATCCCAGGAAGTTGATAATTAAAATTACACACAGACTTGATTTCCTAGGAACTCTGCCTTCTGTTTTAATGATCGTTTTGGATTTCCACTTAAAAGTGGATTTCTTTTTCAAATGGATTTGGCTGGAAAGGAAGATCAAGGGTTAGAGAGGAAGAAAAGCCCTCAGATATCATCCCAAGAGACTGATGGGTGTGCACCTCTGAGCTTCTGTGGTCTGTGCCTTAAGAGCCCTGCTAGGTCCTGCTCCCTTCATCACCTTAACAGACAGAGGAGCTGCACTTAGATTTGCTTCTCATTCCAACAGAAATTCCAAATTTTAGGAGAAGGATTGGATGGATGTGGTTTGGTGCCAGGCAGAGAAATCACTGACATGAACTGACTTCTTAAACCTGCTTCCAGCCAGTTTCTTTCTGCATCTGACACCCCCAAGATTTACTTTATTTTTCCCTCACCCACTCAAGAGTGAGCCCCCAAATCCCTTCTGGTTTTATACAGAGAAGAGGGTCTGTGTTCCTGCTGTTTTCCATCCTAGTCCTGGCTCAGTAGTACTGGCTTTGTAGTGTGGATTAAGAACCTATTTTCAAGCATCAGAGCTTGCATTTTACAAGCCTTGTCATTTTCCAAGCCTAAAGTTTATCTGGAGGTTAATGGGCAGGTGGTAGCAGTGTTTACACCCTTGTAGCCTTCCTTTAAAGAAAGGAGATGGATGTGTTCCCTTTTCCTGGAGTGTTCAGAGCATCCTGAACTCCCAGCTGAACATATTGCACACTGAGCAGTGGTTTGGTTTTTTTTCCATGCCACTTGCATGGAACATGAACATCTTGCTGCCTTTAATTAAGAAGATAACTGGACCATGAAGTATTGCCTGTGTAAATAAAAGTGATTTGTACTTAGTCAAGAAGGTGCATTAGGAATTCTCACATTTCTTTCCTTGCAGATAAATTATGAAGATTATTAAAAATTGGAAGGGTCATCTATAAACCCATCTGCAGCTCAGCTGCACTGTCACTCTCAAAATGTAGCTGTCTTTCTAACTGTTGTAATTTATTGTGGACTATCGTGTGAACCATCTGCTTGCTTATAAATCAGACCAACTTTGACTGAAAGTTGTACACAGCAGTAGAAATCGTTAATTTTATGTCCTGGAAAGTAGTGGCAACAGTTTAGGGGACTTCAGTCTTCATCGCCTTAATTGGAATAGAAATTTAAACCTGGAAATTTTCCTGCCTGTGTTGAGATGAGCTGCTAAGAAGCAAGTTGCTTGCAATTTACAGTTAGCTCAGATTTAGCTTTTTTAGTGCAGCTGGGGTGTTTTGAAGCCTGGCACATCCAGGTCTGTAAGTAACTTGAAAGGGGCAAGACACAGAACAAGCTGTGTGCATTTTCCATCCAGATAACAACAGAAATAAAATCCTGTGCTGTGATTACACAGGAAAATCCAGTGAATTACTTCTCTCAGGAGCTGACAACCAATGAGATGATAATCTCAGTTTCAGGAAGCAGAGAAAGACATTGCCATGATAGGATTAGGATGGGTTTGCCCTTTCAATGTTCCTTTCAAGTGCATAGATAGGGAAAAAAAATAAACTCAGTTAGCAAATGTTTACACCTGGGCTTTATTTTCCTTACACTGAACACTTTTAAAGACAAGAATATGGATTTTCCTGACAACTTTGACTTTGCCGTAGTGAAAAGCACTTGACTGGGGTCCTGTCCCTTCAGCTCTCTTTCAGACTCTCCCATTGATGGGTCTGGGAACACAATTAAATGTGGGCACCAAACTTTCTACCTGGGACAGCTCCAGGCTCTGCTCTTGCACAGATATAAGGGATGGCAAAATTCTCTGAATAGTTTTTGAGGAGATCTTCAAGTGTCTTTATAAAGAGATCTCATAGTGTAGCTGGTTTCATGTTGAAGGTCTGCTTCCTGTAATTTTTAATCAGCTAAAAAAAAAAAAGAGTTTAAAAGAAAAACCCAAAACATCAAAAAAAAAAAAAAGAGCCTGAGGCAAAGGAGTGTGTCTTTGTGTTATTTTCCTTTCCTTGGGGGATGTTAGAAGTCCCTGTCCTGCTCAGTGTGACAAGGAGTGTCTCTCTGAGAGCACTGTGCTTGCTCAGGTTGTTGGAGCAAACCTGCCCTCCTTTGAAGCCATCCCAAATAACTGGTGACTCCAGTGGAAGGAGGGCTGGGGCTGTCATTAACACTTGGCTGGGATTCTGCAAGGGCATCTGCTTGGCCTGAAAAATTCACAGTTGTGAATTAGGGCTGATAACTGCTAGTCCCTTTATTGTTGTTTAGTAAGTTCTGATCAGCATAAAAGCAAGACCAGCGAGTGCATAAAATATGTTTCTCTGTCCTTTGCATTCTCCCCAGCCAGTATTTGAATGCTAGAAATTTAAAAGCAAGCTTTTAAGAGTGATAAATAATTATTTTGCCAATGTACTCATCTCACTGTGGTGTTCGGTTCTGGAATAAGAGTGCTGTAATTTGAAAGCACAGAAGCACTTCTGTAATGGCCATATTCTTTTGTATTATTTGCTCTGCAGGTCTACCTGACTCTAAACTAAAAATACTGACTGCAAAACAATAAACCATGTATTTGGATTAAACAGTGACATGTGCCTGCAGTGGAGCATACCTGCCTCGTAGCCATAAATACATATTTATAAGCAATATAACATACTAATTTGGATAAAAAGGGAATGCAGATGGCAAGATAATTGCAACTTTGTATGAGGCTCAAACTGTGTAGTAGAAATGTTGCTTTTAGATAGATAGCATGAAAGAAGGCTGCTATTTTTTGAGGGAGAAGACAAAATAATTCCTTTTCTTCCTTTGTCAAAGTTCAGAGAGAAATAAAAGGACATTGATTTAGTTCCTGGTGATTTGGTCTAGCAAAGTGCTTAATGGTTTCAGCATGTTCACTGAAACCTTCACGGGGTGGAAATGAGGAAATGCAGTTTGTCTCACCATGCTGCCATCACTCAGCTGTCCCTGCCTGCTCCCACCACCTCTGCAGCCACTGCTCCTCCCAGCATTTTACTATTCTCTTATGGACTGGTCCTTCAAAGAAGAGAAGAGTCTTCTTTGCAGAGTATGATACATCTGAGCTTGTGAGAGCTCCTGCCAGATGTTTGTCTCCTGGCCTTGGCCTCTGGGGCAGTTCAGCTGCCACTGTAGCTTCAGGTAGAAAAGTCTCCCTCTACCCAAGATCAACTTCTGCAGCACCTCCTCTGACTGCACCTTCATAGCTTGGTGCCCTTTGGCTGATTTTTGGTTCAGAAGATGGAAAAGGAACAAGGCTGCTGTGGATGGCACAGCCAAGGGAAACAAGCTTCTTGCAGCCATGCCTGGCCATGTCCAGTGCTCCCTGCAGGGTTTGTTAATCATTCTTGTGGCACCACCCTGGTTCTGTGTTGGATTCCAATGTTCTTTGGCTGTAGATGTCTCTCAGCTGGGTCAGTTTGAGTCTTGCTTGCCTGACTCAAAGAGGGATCAGCAGGGGCTGCAGTGGAAGAACAAGCTGCAAAAGGCATCATTTTGGCAGAAACGCCCTCACCTGATGTACAGATATTTTTGCCATCTCCATCCAAAGCAGATTTGAGTCCATGGACAGCAGTAGGCTGTTGAGTGCTCAGTGGGATTTATAAAACTGATATGCTATCCAGTAATAAATTTCATTCTGCAGCAATGAAATCCAGAGAGCCCACTTCAGTCTGAACCTTGGCTGCCCCAGCGCTCTGGGGGCAGTTAGTGGCTCTCTGATATTTCCAGTGTGCTGAAGAGGTGAAAGTTAAGTAAATTTTACAGCAACTATGAAAATATTTCCCTTTACCTTCATAGTAAAATTGGTCAGAAGTCTCTCAGCTTTGAATTTTGTAGGGAGTATTTTAGTCTGGCTGAAGGACTATGACAAATAACATTAGAAATAAATCCTGCTATGTCTGTTCCTGGTTGTTTCTGTAAGGAGCTGGTGTTGTGTGCCCCACATTGAGAGCACAACAGGGAACTGAAGTATCCCAGCAGCTTCCAAATCAGAGCAACCCAAAGATGTGCAAGGAAGGAAGCTCTGATGTAAACAAACTTTCAGAAATATCTCCACAAGTTGCATTTCAAAGCAAAATCTCATGGAGACTGCCTATGGCATTTTAAAAAGGATTTCATTAGATGTTGCTAACTTGTCATAAGATCTCTTAAATGGAAGGTTAATGGCTCATAACATTTGTAAGCTTTTTAATTTCATGCAATATGAGCAGTGTAATCAACACCTATTAAAACCAATCAGCTGTGCCCAGTGGGCTACCTACCTCAGCTTTTGTCTGTGTTGGCATTTTGGGTAGAACCTCTGAACTAACCCTGGGAACCACATGTTTGTGGTTCCTTACCCTGACATCAGTGGAGGGTTTGTGTCCAGAAAATGTGATGTGATCATTGCAGAACCGTCTGACCCCATAAGGTGCATAAACACTTTATACTCAGCGTTTTTCACTTTCTTGTGGGGGAATTTGGAGTTGATGTGGACAAGTTAACAGCTGTGGAGCTAAACATGAAGGAGACAGAGAATTCCCCAAATGATCTCTCAAATGGATTTTGCTTTTTCCCTTTGACAAGTAAAATTTCTCGCTTGAGCTGCTCGTGTAAGGGAGAGAAACTGTTCAGATCATGTGTTTGTTTTGCTGCTCTGATCCAGTTCCCACCTCCTCTTCATTCTAAACATTTGCAGCTGGACCCTGTGGCAGCAAAAACGTGTGATGGGCATCCCAGCTCAAAGTGAGCTCTGTGGGCTCTCTGCTTTTGCATTGAATTTTTTTGCCACAATCCCAGAAATGGCTTTTATTTCAGCTGTGAAAAGGAGGACAGTGGGGCACAGAAAACATGAGCAGCTCTGGGGGCTGCATTTCTCTCTCTGAAGTGCAAACAAAGGCTTTGAGTTTAAGGATTTACCATGTCTAGACGTTGCTGCTGACAATCAGGATCCTGGCTGCTTTGCAGAGGCTGAAGTACAAAAACAACTTCTTAATACTAAAAATGAAAAGGAAATAAAACTTGATGCAGTATGGGTAGAGGGAGGATAGAGAAAAATAGAAAATGGAAACACGGAAAGACAAATAGGAAGATCCAATTATAAAGAAAAATGATGTTTTCCTCATGTTTCCAAGAAGCCTGAAGAGCAGAGCTTTGTGTCTTCTTACCACAGGACAGCAAATACTTCTGCAACTCTTCTGCTGATCAAAACTATTTTGGCAGGAAAGTTATGTATTTTGTAAGGCAGAAGTTGACAAGACAAGCTGTGCTGCCATTAGGAAGTGCAGGCACACAGAACTGGCTTTACAGACAGCTCAGTTCGTGTGTTCTTTGATCTGTGACAGGAAAGCAAAAGCAGATTTTCCAGGTTTCATTTACCAGTTGCTATACCTCTTTGTTTTATTTCTAAATAACATGTGTTGCATTTGGAGAAGGAAGAACACAGGTGAAAATAAGAACGACTTTAAATTTGCTCCTTTTCTTTTAGGACAAATTTGTTGAGGGTCTTGGGAAAACTAGCTTGCTGCTCTTAAAAGAAAAAGTACCATTTCTTTGGCTTTTAAGATCTTCCTGGTTGGAACATGTTTCCTATAAAAGCACATACAGTAAAAAGTTGTTCTTGGGGGGTGGTGAAAGAAAGCAGTTTCCATGGTGCCTGGTTTTTTGGGGTTTTTTTGTTGTTTCTTTTTTTTCTGATTTCCTCTAGTTTTCAGTATAAAATGTTACATGTCCATTGATTTCCTCCTGATGTGCTGTAATTCTGAATCCCATGAGATTTTTAGGTCTGCTTCCAGCCTGGCCTTAAAATCTTCTGAGGCAGGTTGTATGAAGTACTACCAGGAGTCTGCTCCTTGTTTTCCCTCTGAAACAGAATAACCTATGGAACCAAAAGAAAACTTCAAGTGCTTCAGCTCACAGTATTTCTTCCTTGTTCATCCATCAAGCACAGCCCTTGTTTATCATCCTTACATAAAACTGCAGAAGATTCCTCACTTTCACGCCTTAATTTTTTTTTTTGTCTGAGCATAAGCAGAGCTGAAGCCTCCTTGGCTTTTGTCTTTGCACCTCTGAGGTTCCCCAGGGAGTATCCAGTGCTGCTGTCATCCAGCTTCCCCCAGGAATATCCTTCCTAAGGGTAGAGGCACATTTCCTTTGGAGAGCTCTTCTTTATGGTCTACAAGAGAAGGAATTTTTTCAAATTTGTGTCAAATTCAGCAGTGCTTTGTAAATCACTATTCATAAAAATGTTGAGGAAATGCCAAGATTTTCACTGTATCTCAGTCAGTGCAGGTTACTTTGCTGGATTCTTGATAAGTAATCTAGAACTAGGCACTTAAAATTGCTTTTATGACCTAGGCTTTTTATTTTCTCTTTTTTTTCCAGCTGCAGCTTGATATTCTGCTTCTAGTTCCTTCTTCCCCTTGAGCAAAACAATATGTGATTCCAGTGGTTCTGTCTTGGTTTAGACAAGGGGCTGATTTGTGATGGGGCATCCAAGGAAGAAAAGTGGTGAACATCTGAGAGCTGATTCTCTGCTGAGAAACCAGCAGCAGCTGCAAAAGCTGTGGCACCAGGAATGGGTGGTTACTGATTTGGGGAGCAACTTTGCTATTCACTGAATCATCTGTTGCTCTTCACAGTGCCTGGGAATTCTTCTTTTGATGTGCCAGTGCAAACTGAGCCTTCTTGGATGGGATCTGACAGGACTGCAGCCCAAGGCAGCGCAGCTGAAGAGTCAGATGTGTTTTTTCCAATGAGAAGCTTTGTAAGATATCAATATTTAAAAACAGAAAAACAAACTAAAGGCAGTGGGCTGATTGAGGGGAAAAGAAAGGTCACATGTCTGACAGATCAAGCATCACTCTCCAGAAAGGATTTCAGTTTTTCAGCCAAAAGCCTTTGTCTTCCTTTTGATTAGGCTGATCAGTAAAAGTGTGAACAATTCATTATTTTTCTTAAAATCCTGGTTTTTCTAGGTATGTTTTGCAGGTTAGGAGTGGACACATCTTTTCATGACCTTAGAGCAGCTGGTATTTCCCTTTAGGCAGAGTTACTTTTGTGTCCTGCATGGAGGTGATGCCACCCAGTGAATGGCCAAATAATCCATCATGCAAACACACACCAGTTGCTGTAAGATGTCAGGAGCTGAAGCTGTTTTAGGGTTTTGGTGTCTGTGGTGGGAAGGCAGTGAGTTGATGGAATGTGCCAGAACAGGTTTCCTCTGCTGCTTTTCGTGGTTGGATGTTCAGAGTCTGTATCCTCCAGTTTTTTGCAGAACATCCCTCACTCTTTAAATGAAGTGAAGGCCACACAGGGCAGTGGCATGCATGTTGTCACAGCTGCTGGCTTGAGGAGCTCCTGTGATTGCATGTCTGCTGTTGCTTCAAGCCAAAATATTTTATCTATATTCTGCTACCTTTTGAAAACCCCAGCTCCTCCTGCAAACTGACCTTTGCTCTTTGTTTTCTGAAGATCCCAACTGTTATTTATAAATGATGAGCCTTGATGTTGGCACAAAGTTGGGAGAGCAGGAGGCTTTTTGTTTCTCTCTGCAACATTATCTATTATGCAGCACTGAGGGAGGTGTAGCTTAGGTGAAGAAGAAGAAATGGGAACACAGAGTCAGGACCCTTCCTGTGCCCTTTGCTGGTAGGAGACACTGGTTGGGTGCCTTCACTGATCAGTTCTGTTCCTCCAGAGTTTGGGAAGAACTGCAGGAATAAAAACATCAGCAGAAAAAACACCTTTTCAAAACAGGAGACAGCAGTCAGGCTGAGCCACCCTGCTGATTGCCCAAAGAGTAATTGGAGTCTTTGGCTCTGAATTCCTCCCTGGGCTCTGTTTTGCCTTCACACACCCCATTCTCTGTGGCTGCTTTTGCCATTACTCACCATTTCTCCAAACAACTTTCCTGTCTTCTTCCAGGCATGGAAAAAGCATCTGCTGCTTTTTCTGCCAGCCTGACATCTCTTGAAATACCACTCCCCTGCTCCCCAGTGGAGCTGCTTAGAGATGTATTTTTGCTCACAGGCCCTGTACCACAGCAATACTCTGCTCTGTCTCCTCTCCTCACCCCAGAGCAGATACTCAGGAGTGTCTGTTGACTGGCAGCCACAAGATCCAGCCACATCCCAACACAAACCTCCTGCTGCTGCAGTTGTGCTGCTGATCACACCTTTGCTGCTGTGCTCTCTCTGTGGGTATGTGTGTGCAGTGTGGGAATGTCCAGCATCATTCAGGATCTTCCCTCCAGATCAGCCCAATTCCACATCCCCCACTTAACTGCATCTGTCATTTTACCTGTCCAAGTGCCCTCTTGCCTCAACTGTTGGACTTTCAGCCCCTCCAAGGCAGTGGAGGTTTGCAGTTCTTCCTCTCTGAGATAGTTCCTGTCTGACATGAACTCACACTTGAACTAGTCCAGCTCTGCAGCTCAGAGCTTGGTCCCTCTGCTTATCTTTGGGAGGAAGACTCTGGTCATGCAGACCCACAGAACATCCTTCTGAAAGCCAGCTGTTGATCATTTCAGCAGAGGAGACAAAGTGGCTGGATTTCAGCAACTCAAAAGCAGTTTGTGCTGATGTTTCTGTGACCCCATAACCCTGTATCATAACTGAAGCAGATCAATCACTTTGGTATCAGAGGTACAGTCATAGGCCCAGCCTTCCTTTTCTGCCTTCCCCTACAGGGTTAACTGAGCATATTTCTACAATAAATATTCCCACAACAAGGCCTAAATATGGTTTTCATCAATCATTTTATAGCTGCCTCCAACCTGTCATACCAGAGTATGTGTTTACAGCAGCTCAGGGAGAAAAAATGCAGAAAAACCACAAATAAAAGAATTGGAATAGAAAAGCTGAATTTTCTATCACCACGAATGGTCAGATGATCTTTCTTAGTGTCTTGTGGACAGTCTCCAATGAATAAATAATTGCAGGTCCAGGAAATGAGGTTATTACTGCCATGAAGCTCTTGAAAAGGAGAGTTCACTGTGCTCTTCAAACCTATTTCCTTCAGCACAGTCCTGCATTTACCTATGGAGCAGAGCAAACCTGAAGGATGGGGCTCATAAAGAAGAGCTTTTTAATTGTGACAGGAGCCCAGAAACTGAAACACTTTGATTGCAGGAACAAGTCTGGGCTGCACCTTGTCATTTCACAGGCCAGATACACGGCAGAGAACTCCAGTGGGTAATCACAGAAGTGAGGATGGCTGCCTGCATCCTGCCTCCCAGCCCTCACCATGCTGTAATATAGTTGCTTTTGCAGTGTAATTGCTTTCTCTGCAGGGCTTCTTCCTATTGATTCTGCTTGTGTGGGTTTAAATGGTTTGCAGGTTGTAACCAGGCTCAGGTTGGTCTGCACCTCCACTGCTCTGTGCTAGGCAGCTCACATGGCAGCTCTGAGAGACTTCAAAGCTGTCTGGATAGCATCACTCCCTGGCCTGCCTGTATGTATTTGATTGGAAGAGAGGGGCTGGATCAGATAAGTTCAGAACATCAATAAATACGTGTATTTTGTTTGGTGACACTTGTTCAAATTTGAGTCTTTTTCCCAGGGAGCAGCTTGTGTTGTGCCATTTTTTCGGCGTGCTGTGTAAATGCTCTGCATCTGCAACTGTCAAGGCTGGTGCCATCCCCCAGCAGCACCATCTGCTCACTCACAGAGTGCTTTTTGCACAGATAAAAAATGTGAGGTGTTACTCATAATTAGGCAAATCACATGCTGTGATCTGTGATTGATTTGGTTCCCATTGCTGGCTACCTCGCATATGTCTGTGTGTCCATAAGTATTGTCTACATACCAGCATATGGATGCAGATGAATCAGAGGCTCACAAATCCTTTTTCCCCAATCCAGACAGATGGAAATGTTTTCCCTTCTTCTTATTAGCAGCAGCTGAATTTCAGTCACACCAGGGGCCTCTGCTTGGAGCCTGCTTGTGTTTCGTGCTGCACACGCACCCCTAAGTTGGCATGGCCATTTATAATCTAATACAAGGAGTAAGCGATCCATGACATGCAGCAGAGGAAAGCTGTAATTTCAAAGCAGTGTTCAGAGGTATCCACGTTATTAAGCCTTCCTGGAGAAAAATCTCTGGATATATAACTTGGTGTTAGGCAGTGCAGGGACAGAATGCCTAAAAGGATGTGTGAGCCTCGCAGAGCCCAAATGTCTCTGCTGGATCTGACTGCTGGGAAATATTGCTGTGCTTATAACAGTCTGTGCTCTTAAACATGTATTCACCTCACTGACTGAGATCTTAATTGTTTCTGGTTGTAGTGTGGTCCAAGTAGTGCTGGTGGAAGTAACTCAGAAATTAGTAGTTCTATATAATTTTGATATTGTCTTCTAATGTCTTTCATAGATAGGGAAGTATGATTTACTGGCAGTTTTAAAAGATATTTAAGGCAGGCAATAGGAACACCAGAAAGGCCATAAAAATGAAAACACACGAACAGAGGTCTGCACGCTTGACTGGAGTAAAAGTTACAAGCAGTGGAGTAGCTGTAGAGTTGGATGATTTAGAATATTTTTAAGCCTCAGCAGAGCTCTGTTCTTTTCTCTCCTTCTCTCCTGTGCCTACCTACAGTGTGTTTACTTCAGCAGGAGATCTGTCACCACTGGACTCTGATCATAAGTAGGACAGCCCAAGGCAGAAAACAGGATTTAACTTAGCACAAATCCACAGTCCTGCTGCTCCAACACCTCCTTGTAGACAAGGATCAGATTGGAGTGAGCTGCCGCTGAGCAGCAGCTGCAGGCTTTTCTGCAGAGGAATTCAAGTAAATGGAAATGTTTAGAGAATACTTGGTTGTTTTTATGCTGGAAGGGCTGAGCAATATGCTGAGAACCCAGGTCTGCTGTTGTCCTGTTTCAGAGCATTGGCATGGCTTGAGCCTGGCTTTGTTTGTACAAGGGAGAGCTGTTCCCCAGGGGTGCCAAGTTAATCAGCAGCACACGTTTGATTGACTCTGGAGTGTCACCTTTGGGTGAACTCTCAGTGCTGTGAAGAGCTTGAAGCATTTTCAGAGTTACTTAGTCGTTTTACAAGTTGTGCTGCTCTCTTCCTTTCAGCTGGCTGAGCCTTTCCACAGGACTCCTGGAGCTGAGCTTGCTTCAATGCATCAGACTTTTTTCCAAAGCCAGTAATGATCACTTCAGTCCTACCAACAGAGAAAGTTTTGTGAATGTGCAGCAGCCTTCAGATGTTACAAACACCTGATGTTTGTAAAGCAGATCAGATGCTACAAACCCAGATTTCCCACCCTTGTGGATACTGGACAGGACTCCAACGTGCCCAGTTGCGTTTTATTTTCATGTGTATGTCTGTTGGTTTCATCATGTCACCTGTGGCTTTCCTTATATTATAAGTCAATGAAGTAAAAAAGAAAGAAGAGCAATGAAGTCAAGGCAGATGTAATGGCTTGGAAACTTTTCAGTGTTGTTTTTTAATGTCAGCAGACATGGTGTAATTTAATTTTCAGAAGAGTCTCAGTTGCGAAGTAGCTGATTAGGCATCTTGAAGAAGCAGCCAATCTCTCAAAACACTCTGTTCATGAGATTATTACAGGTATTCTTCTGAAGAGAGAAACCCCTAGATTGCCAGAAATAAATCACTTTGAAGGATACAACCCCCCTTGGGTAGCTTTCCAGAAGCAGAACCCAGTCATTTAGATCTCACATCACAGACCTGCCTTCTTGGCATTTCCAAAAGAAGAGTCGAAGATAATTGCTTTAATAGAGCAGAAGGAAATTTATCTTCTGTTTCTATTGTTATTAAAATGAACTTCAAGAAGTGCCATAAAAGAGAAGGGTTTGTGGCATTGGACATAAAACTCAGACCTGCACAATCTGTGCCATTGAAGTACGTCACTTTGGATGGGACCACAATATTTTCTGAGCTTCATGGTACTGTAAAACATCATCCTGTGAAGGTGACTGAACCTGGTTTGCATAGAAAACAGAACTTGCTTTTTTTTTTTTGGTTTAAGCATTTGAGCACTTGATAAAATGTCAGAAGTTGTAACACAGCACACTGATAAGCTCATGATGCTTCATTTATGTTTTTGAGTGCCCATTGCAGGTCAGGGCTGTGTCAGCTCTGTCACTGAGCCAGCTTACGTGACCTGGGCACATTCCACTTGTGATAGATTTTGTTTCCTGGAAGAAAAGGATGCAAACTACATTTTGTTACATCTCCACTGAACGCACTGCCTGCTTCCTAGAAACCACCATCTGCAGACACACATCTAGCACATACTGGGACATTTTAAAGCATTTGTTTTAATCTGTTTGTTACCAATTCTATTCACAGTTTGCTTTCATTCTGCTATGAAAAGCTTACACTGTCAAATCAGAAGTTTTACTAAGAAAGGGATTTAGTAACATGAACATTATGTTCAGCTCTTTGAAGGACAAAATCAAGATGGAAAGAGACTCAGTGATTAAACAACAAAAAGTATGTTTAAATCATATTAAGGACTATTTTCAATCTATCACCTAAGGATTTAGCTACATGCCTTAAATTTTTGTGCCAGGAGGCTTTTGGGCAAAATCCTGTTCTTGCAGCGGGGATATAGACCAGATAAAGGAGGAAGAGCTTTTGAAATAGAAGCAGTAATGGTTGGCTTGCAAATTTAGCATGAAGTCTAGATTTTCTGCTGGTGTAGATGAAGGCCAGGCTGCTGTTCCAAGCAGGATCTTAAGGATGGCATTCATTAGATACTCTCCAGGTTTTTTTCTTCCCAGCCAAAGGTAGATGCTGTCCAGGGCTTCCTGTCTGCTCTTCAGGAGGTGCATGGTGTCTGTGCAATGTTCTGGGAGCTTTGCTGAGACTCCTGGTGGTGCCAGTTGTCTGATCCCTGCAGCATCTCTCATCAGTTCTGAGGGGGTTTTACTCAATTTCCTCCTAACTCTATTTTAGGGAGGCGACTCTGAACTTTTCCAGCATCAGACACTCTCCAAAGGAGTTTCTGTTCCCAAGGCAGGAGTGAGGGGAGGAAGTGCACACTTAGGGACAGGTCCTGGTTTTTTTTGACTGTGCTCACAGTGTGCTCTGGAGATCTTTGTGGTTTGGAAAGTCTGCATTGAGTGTCACACAGTGAGGTATTCCTGGTGCATCCCTTTGAAAGAGGAGCAAAGGGTATGAGAATGTGCAGAACTGGGTCAGGAAGGCTAATTTAAGCATGTCAGTGTCAACTGACCCAAAGTGACAGAGTAAGGGTCCCAAGGTCAGCTTTCCTGGCAGGTCAGGGGACGTGCCTGACACCTGCACTGATGAGCTGCACACAGTGTGGTGTCCTCAACAGTGCTCTGCCACACTAAGGAAAACTACAGAGCTGTGATGCCTTTGTGGCTTTTCATTAGAGCTTTGCCATTCTTAATGAAGAACGTTTCAGGTGCCCTAAAATTATTGCTTTATCTCTCAGTTACTGGTGAATGAATTCCTGCTGCTCCAAACCAGAAAAAATAGAAGTGCAGCTCTGAGTTGTCCCTACCAGTGGAAAATGCAACACAGGAAAGTGTCCCTGCTGTTAATGCTGTTATCACATTTAGCTGCTGGTGTAGTAGGACTGGTTGGATTTGAAGAAAGGGAGTTATTGATTACCCACACAAAACTTCCCCTCTATCAGCAGCTCCTGAGAACAGCACCCAGGGGTGCAGGCAGGTGAGTGCTGCTTGTGGCTGTAGGCCAGAAGAAAGAGAGCTTTTGCTGGCTGCTTGCTTCACAGAAAAGCTTTTGCTCTCTGACAGTCCAGCTGAGCACAGAACAGTGTTTGCCTCCTGTAATGTCAGTGAGAGGTGGAGTTGAGCAGGAAAATGGTGCTCTGAGTGACTTCTCCACAGACTGCTCCTTGCCAACCTAGATTGTTTTAAGATTTTATTTTTTAACATTACTTTGTCAAGCCTGCAAGAAATTCACCATTTCCATTATTTCCACAAGCTTCACTTGGCACTTGCTGTGTGAAGTCTATGAATCCATGGGATCAAACCACAGCTGTTCCTTTTGACCATCCAAACTACAAACACATTGACTGTGAGGCATTATTTTTAAATTGCCTGTAAAAATTTAAAAGGATTTCCAAATATTTTTAATAATTCCCTAAAACAGTCTAAGGACGTCTGTTAAAGTACTGAATTTCCCTGAAGACAGCACTGGTTGGGATTGCTTCAGCTGCAAATTAAGGTTGTCAGTCAAAGGGCTTTTTCTGTTTCAGTCTCTGATCTGGGAGTTTTTAGCATCTCTTCAAAAGTGAGCCAAAGAAAGACAGCTAGTGAGCTGTTCTGGCTTGTTTTGCCCTGTGTTTAACCTAGCAAACAGTAAGTTGATATCTTTTGTGAAGTTTTTTTTGTATTTTACTGGATACCTCTGCTTGATGAGGAACCAAGCTATGCAGCTGTGATGTATTTTTGCATTTTCCATATTCTTCCCTCTGCAGCATGTGTCCAATGTTTTAATATATTAAGTAGCTGAGGCAAATGCATTGTGTGTCTGCAAACATTTGAATTATTTTTGAGGCACTGGCTCTGCTAATGAGGAGCTGGAATAAGAGGCAGAATGATGTATTTACTCTCCAAGATTTCCTGCAGAGATGAATAGTAGGTTCGTGGTGAGCTGAAAGGACATGACCAGCCCAAAGAGTCTTTAAAAGATGTGCTTGTTTATTGCCTGCTGATATTCTAACTCCAGCTCCATCAAGTGCTATGACAGTTTATGAAAATATTGCTTCACTACATAACTGTTTTATTGTGGTGCTGATGCCATATTGATCTAGATTTCCACCTGCTCATATGCATCAGAATACTTCATTTTGTCTCATGGTTACACGAAAGTGTAAGAGAAGGGGAAGGCTTTGTCTTTTCAGTTGTAAATCCTAACTGGCTTTTAAAGCTTTCATTATTTTGTTCTGTGTGATTGAAGGAAGCTGGCATCATCACCAAGCTTGCAACAGAGAAAACATTTTTTTAATGTTCAGTGTTTAGAAGATGTCAGTGTTATTTCCTTTGTAAACAGAAGATGATGGATAGAAAATCTGCTGAATTTTCAGCAAAAGGGAGTAATTTCTTCAGTTCTTTTTCATTCCTTAATGGAAAAAGAATTATGGAAATGAGAGCAGGCATTGCATTAAGTGCTTCCAATGTTCTTTCCCTGCAGACCAATAAAAACATAACTCCTCCATTAGGGAAATTTAGTTTTTTGAAGGCTGCGTGAATTTGAGTTCTGTATGAATGAATGAGATTACTATGCTGGGCTAAACATTTCCAGATCTGATCATGTATTTTCAGTCTCCTGCAGGTGGATACCAGCTCTTACCTTGTCTTGTAGGTCTTCTTCAGAGCAACTCTTTTTGTGACTTTTTATATTGGCTTATCTTGCAGTACCTCTGTAGTGCAATCTCCTATTGCAAAAAGCAACAACAGATTTTTCAAAGTCGTGGGGATTGAACTATTTTTCCCACCTGAATGTGGACTTGAGCTCCTGGCTTTTCCAAAACGCTCCCAGCTGCTTGAAAACTTCATAAGCAAAATTCAAACAGTATAAGAAAAAAACAAAAACAAAACCAAACTTTTTTGTGCTTCGCTATGGCATATAGTACTTTTATGGCATTTATTTATGGCATTTATAGTAGTTACAGCCTCACCCTTGACTGTACATTATGCAGATTGTAGCTGTCTACCTTTAAAAATACCCTTTATCTGTAAGTGGGAAATGGATATGCAGCAGTGAACTGCTGTTCCTGGGTGTGCTCAAATCAGGGGGGGATCCAAATGAAGCCATCTTTTTTGTCTGAGCTGTTAACCATAAAATAGTATAATCAGCATTAATTTCTAAAAGTTCTAGATGATCACAAATATAAACTAGAGAAGAGGAGAATCATTACAAGTCATTACCACTGATCCTTACTTATAAATTATTAATCGTAATTCAGTTTCATATACAACATTACTTAAGCTACCAGACACATTGCAGAACTCTGGAAGGATGATTTGTCCTTCATTTGGTGTAGGAGGGGACAGAGGCACCAAGAGCTTCTGAAACTTGTCCAAGATCTGGAAATTATTAAGTGGATTTTTTTTTTTAATTATTATTTTTATTTAGTTGTAAATAGTCTGGATGTAGCCAAAAGGTTCTAGTTACACTTGATCAAATAAACCCCATTTTCCCCTTTATTTCTGAAGAGCTGATCCCATAGGAACATGCTGCAAGAACAGAGAAGGCAACAAATGTAATTACTGTGAATATTTGGTCACATGTGAGGCTGGTTTTATTTTAGTTTTTTTGAGGTTTCTTTTCTGAAAACACTGCTGGGAATTGTTTGTCCATCACTAGAGTGTTCCCTGAAGGCCCAGTCCACCACAGGACTCCCACAAATCGTTTTGTGTGTTCTGTTATATTTTATATGCAGACAACTTAGTCCTTCTGTCCTGATCCAGAAAAAACGGCATCTATGAAAATATTGTGTTCATTACAAATTCAGGAGGCAAGGAGAACATGCCTGACCCACGTGATTCTCTGTCCCCATCCTCATTATTCATTCCTAATGGAAAAACATTGAAATGCTAGAAAAATACATTGGACATAAAAATTTTCAACTCCTTGCAGATTTTATCTCCTCTGCCCATCCTCTGTCTCGGTCAATTAATGAATTTGATCAGCTACATGCTTTAGGCATTGCAAAGAGATGCTGGGGGTGAGTTTCGACCTCACACATTAGATTTTTTGGCTGATTTGATGTGGGTGCTGGTGCTGTGGGTGGCTAATAGCCCCTGAGAAACTAACTGTGCAGGCTGGGGCTGCCTGTGGAGAACACGAGTTCCTCGGTGCCTCGGCTGTGTCTGCACACAGGAGGAGCCAGATGGGTGGAGCTGTGGGTTTTCTTTGGTTTCACTCTCAGAAATACCTGAGATGGATGTTGCCAGGTCTCTGCGTGGCTCCTGTGTGCTACCAGCTGCTATGGCTCTTCTCTCAGATGTATGTTGAAAGCATAAAAAATGAGGAGTTGGTAGAACTCTCTGCTGGTCAAGTGGGAAATGGGGAAAGGTTTGTGTCTTGTGTTCTGCAGATCCAAGTGAGATGGGGCTGGTCACAGGCTGGCATCCCAGCCTGCAGAGTGGTGGTTAAATGTGCCAGATGGTTCACAAGTGCTTTGAGATCTAAGGCACTCTCCACATGTTAAATCACATTTTCTGCTCCCCAGCCCTTGGCTGTGGCTCATTCACGTGGTGGACACACACTGTCCCCCACTGGAGTCATCAGGAGCTGTCATTTTGCAGATTTGTCTCTGAAATGCTCTGCTGCAGTCAACCACCCTCCCTAAACACCTTTGGGAAGCTTAGGTCAGGTCCCATATCACCTACACATTCGAAAATAACAGGTTGGTTGGCCTACACCAGCATTAGAGATAATCATCTCTAAAAGCAAGGCACTGCCTGGGCCAGACGGAGCCCTGGTGCCCACTCTGGGTTTACCATGGAGTTACTGCAGGGTGGGTGCACCCCAACCATGCCCCCAGCCTTGGGGTGAGTGCTGGGCACAGCTGCAGGTGCCTCACCCAGGCAGCCATCCCCATCTGACACCCTTGGTCTTGTTCCAGGGCAACCCACTGTACTTCCAGTCCGCCAGGAACGTCACCGTCAACATCCTCAACGAGAACACAAAAGTCCTCACCCGCCTTGTAACAGGTAAGGAGGGGGAAAGGCTGCCTGGAGGGATTAAGGAGGGATGAAAGTGGGTGTTCTGGGATGCTGTGCTGGCTTCAGACAGCACACGGGGGAGCCTGGGTGTCTTGTGGAGTAGAAAGGAAAACTTCACTCCACTTTGGAGTAACAAAGCTAGAGACATGAAAGCTGTGCTGGAGAAGCAACAACTGGCTGGGGCTGTCTGATAACCAAGCAGACCATCCTTTTTGTTTGAAAGCCAGTCCAGAGTTAGAAATGTTTGTTGTGTGACATCGGGGTCAAGAAGAACATATGCCAGGCTGACATTTCTGTTGTAACAAGCACGGGTTTTTCCTGAGACATTTATCACTTGCCTGAAATCTTGGGAACTCTGGAGCCCAACTGTGGTAACAGTTTGCAATTTAAAGTCCTTCTGCTGATGAAGAACTGCCTTTGCACCCAAACAAGAGTGTGTTGGATGAAGAAATGGGTGTTTTTTAAATCCTCAGTGCACAGCAGCCTTTGAATGAATGCATGAGTAATTTGGGTTGAAAGAGCCTAATGCATTATATAAGATATATGGCACTGTATATATGGTGTATAATATATATTTGATATGGGACAGAGATATATTTACTGAGAATTATGCATGGACTGTGAGAAGTATTGGTGTGTGGCAAAGGCAGTAATCCATAAACATTGGAGACTAAGTTGAGACTGGGTTGCTTGTTTTGCTTATATAACATCTTGGCCTTTAGTCACAGTATTAAATAATTAAATATGCAGCTTCAGTGAGCAATTATTTAGGCAGCATGTGTGAAACTTGCCTGGAGGAAGGAAATAAATTCAACCCCAGGCTCCCTGATTCTCACATTCAGAATGAAGGTCTTCTGTTTGTTGGTTCTCTGTGTTTTTTGGTTCACTTGAGCACCTCTGTGTCACAAGAGTTTGGGACTCAGTGATACCTCCCAGTATGGTGCTCTGGTTATTGAGATTTTTATGCATTCAGCACCAGCTTTGGTTTCACAGTGGAGCAAAGATGTGGTCCCATGTAGTGCATGCTGCAAGGATGAGTGGTTAATAAGCAGGACACAAATCAGATTTAAAGTACTGAATTTTCTCAGTGTGGCTGCACAAGTTTTTAAGTATTTCCAGGGATCTCAGCATGGCCTTGCTTGTCTGAAGTGCAAACCATGTGCACGATTCTGTATATCCAGGTGCCAGCACAGGTGACCTGTGCAGGGAAATGCTGTGTAGAGATGAAGTTTTTAAGAAAATACTGGCTTTCAAGTGTCATTTCTCCTGTGTTTTGAGAAATGAGACTGGTCTTGAAGATGGCTGGAATTAATGCAAAGTCCAATCACCTGCCTTGTACAGGATAATATTCCAGGAGGGCTCTGGCTTAGATGGAGCTGGCAGGGCTGTTCAATGATGATTTATCCAAAGTCTGGCCCAGGTCAGTAACCCAGGGCAACCCCTTTGTAACTCCTGGCAGCCTTTGAGCCACAAACCTGCACAGAATCGCTGTTCAGGCAGCTGATGTTTATCAGACCCCACAACAAAACGCATTGCCAGAGGCTCTCCAGCACTGCAGGGCACAGCAGCCTGCTGGAAAAGCAACAGAATTGAAATAAGATCTTCCAAGGAAAGTTTTACTTGTCTAAAAACTTTCTGCAGTGTGAGAGGATGCCATTTTTTCTTGGCCTGAACATGACTGAAGGGGTCTAAAACAAAACACTTGCTCCTGTGCTGGTGTTTGTAGTTTTTTGGGGTTTTTTTAATTGGGCTGTGCACGACACTGATAGAATTTTAATCCAGTTATATTTAAAAGGTAGAAAACCAAATCTTTTACACAACAGCATCAGTCTATGCCAAATCGGCCCAGGAGCTCTTGATACCTCTTACACCTGCACCAATACTCTCAAAGCATGGCTGGATATGTTCATTGCTGTTTCACATATGGGTCTGTCTTTTTCTAAAAATATCCCAGCTAAACCAAGTTCAGTGGTGATTTTATGGCACACATAAGCATTAACAAAAGCATTAGTAGAAATACTTGAGCAGTTGTTACTTGGGTAGAAAACTGCCCTTTTTCTAATAAGATCTAAAAAGCCTCCCTGTTTGGTGTCTCTGATGCAATTTGTTGAGCTGTTATTACTCAGTAAATGGGTTTATTGAATGTATGAAACTACTGTGTGATTTTCTTATACTTTTCCCTGAAGTAAAGCTTCTTCCCCCTAGGTCCCCAAGCAGTGGAAGCACACAGCCAAAAATTTGAGGTGAAAACCCTCTCTGGAAAATTGCTGTTTTCTGCAGACGACAATGAAGTGGTGGTTGGAGCAGAGAGATTGAGAGTTCTAGGTAAGAGATTGTTCATTAAGCCACAGTTTTAATATGCACCTCTTCAAAACTGAGTATAGTTTTCCTGACTTTCCTTCCTACTTGCTAAAAGCTTCTTTTGGAGATAAAACCTTGTGCTGTCTTTATGGCTTTGAATCTCCTCCAAGCAGATAAAGGCCAGGAGTTTCTGTGTGAGGGCTTTCTTAACTTGCACAATTTGTTATTTCCCCTGCAGAAAAAAATACTCCCCTGGAAGTGGTTTGTCTGGCTGAATGAAGTAGCTTTAAAAACAGTTTTGGAACCAGAACACCTTTTATCTCTTAGATCTGGGGTGGAGGACAGGGAGGGGTTGCCCCAAGGATGTGCCCATGTCTGCAGTCACTGTGCACAGGAAACCTCAGGGTTCATGTGTTTGGTGTCAACACTGTCACCAGCTCCTCCATTCTGAAACCAACACCAGGAGGATCTGCCTCCCCAGCTGTGCTGCCTGCCAGGCTTTACACTGGTATTTACCGGGGATGCACTCTGGGTTTGGGATGTAGGGGTTCCTTCTTGTTTCTCTGGAATTTTTTTCTCATTGTTTGGAGAAACAAAACAGTTGTGGCAATTGCAAATTTTGAAACTTATTTGATAGTTACATAAAATTAACTGTCCGGAACTTGAATTTTTGTGCTCCCCAGTTCAATCCTTGCTCTTTGGTTAATCTGGGATTTGGTCAGGAATGTTTTCACACAGGACCAGAGTGGGTAGCTCAGTGTTGTTCACAGTCACGCAACAGTGCTGCTGGTGTCTGTGGAGGCACCAATACCTGTTTTGTAGAGACTTGTTTTGGATGCATCTTTTCATTCCCAACTATTCCTTACCTTTCTTATAAAAACAGTTCAGTAAGGAGCTTGGAATTATAGATTATTATTATTATTATTATTATTATTTCTAGATATTTAATATTATATTATGTATAATATAAATGGGACTTGGTATCCAACCCTTAGCTTTTTTTGCTGCCTGATGTCCTGCTGTTCTAGATGGTTCCTGTTTGTGGACAGGGTGGGTGTAGCTCTCTACAGGTCACTGTTGTTAACACACTGGACTAGTTCAGTCACCAGCTATAAAAAGTTAGGGGGGTTTCACAAGATAAATGTTGAACTTCACAAAATTAAGACTATCTTTGTTAGCTTGAAACTTAAAAGATGCCCATGCAAAATTCTTGCAGTGTTCCAGAGCTGGGGACATTTGTAACAATCCATGTTCTCCAACCAAGCGCCCTCCACACTGCACCCTTCAGAGCTACTTCATGCAGGGTAGATGAAGTCAGGAAACAACAGTTTTTAAGTGTTTTCTTGGGGACCTTAAAATAAGAGAGATTTACAACATTGGTTTAAAAAAAAATACAGAACCTTTTCATTACAAGCTGCAAGTACTGTTTTTCGGATTACATACTTAGAAAAAATTGCTTTTGAGTTCCTCTGTACTTTCAAGAAACCAGGAATTAATTTTGATAGGTATTTTGAGTTTCTGCCTTGTTTTAGTCTCCAGAATAAACAGCATCAAAAAACTGCTGATCACTGTAATGCACTTTCATTTTTACTCATTTTTACTTGTAACTGAGTGTTTCTCGAGGTTGGTTTGACTTTTGCAAACCCATCAGAGAAGAAAAAGTAGAATGATGCTACTGGTGATGCTACATAGCAAGTATTCCAATGACCTTGAGCTGAAATGCTTTCTGAGTTCATACTTGGCTTTGTTTTTCTCCAGCTTTGCTTCCCCAATCTAATTTTATCTCCAAAAGTGTTTGCCGTGGCTGTTTGCCATGCTGGGAAGTGTTATACCATATGTTCGTGTTTCTTGCAGTGTTTTTTGTCTGCTCTGAAGGCCAGTCCGAGTTGCAGCACACAGAGAAATTCCTTTGATCATTCTTCTGGTGTTTGGGCTCTCAGGTGCTGCTGGAATGTGTCTGCTGACACCCATCTCGGCCGTGTAAATAATTCCAACTTGTTCTCCTTATTGCTGAACACGTACTTGTTGTAGAGGCAAGTGTGTGTCAACAACCTGGCATGAAAAGTCATCCCACAGAGGTCAGAGCAGCAGTTCTGGTGGCCAGCTTTGAATATTGCCAGAGACAATAAATCTTTTCTTTGTAAGGACTTCCAAGTTTTCTTCTGCAAGTTTGTGCTACAAACCGATGCTGAAGCCTTGTCCTGAGAAAAGAGGTGCTCTCCTGTTTTGAAATGAACCCTGTTCTGGGTGTCTAGAGGATTTTTCAACATTAGCAAGGGATAAAAAAGGGGGAAGAATACACAGAATTATAGATTAAAAACAAATGCAAGTAGGACATACGATGCATTTGATGGTGCTTCAAAAAGCTGTGCAGCGTGGACAGTGCAGATTACCATATGAAAGTGCTTTTTATTTGATTTGTATTTTGGGGAGTCATTTCTGATTCATGAGCATTAAAGGACACAGGAACACAGAGCTGCCCACCTCTGCTTTTCATGTATGACGTGATTTAGAATACTTCAATGATTTTATTTGATACAGTGAGTCCAGTCAAACCTGTCATCATAGGAGAGACTTGGGGATGACAGGAACTTCTGTCTGAGGGGAAGGGCAGAGCCCTCTGAGCCCTCTGGCCGTGGTGAGCTCTGGGAACATGGACACAACCTTTTGTAGACACAAAGAATTCCCTCTGCCTTGCTCAAGTTGGGAGCCCAGCACTGCCTGGGTCCAGATAACTCTGAGGGAGTTTTACAATGACTTGGAACGATTCCACTCTGCCCTTTTGCTTCCAACCTCTTCTTGTTCTCCTGGGATGGGATGGGATGGATTGGGAGCACATTCTCACTCTTAGCATCCCTTCCCTCCCCAAGCTTCACTCCACAGAATCTGAGCATCCCATGGTCTTTTAAAAGATCCCATGGCAAACCTCAGAGCTGCTCTCCTTCCTCAGAACCACAGCTCTGTGTTTGCAAGGCTTGGATTTCTGAAGGCAAAACCTGCCCCTTCTCTGCCCACAGTGGGGGTGTGTGTGGGGTGATGTGCAGCCCTCCCCTGCCAGCCCTTACCATGGTCAGCAAAGTTTTGGGCCAACCCCACAGAGCTCACGGCTGCCTGGACACCCCAAGGGCTCCTAAACACATTTATCTCCCTGCAGGGGAGATAAATGAGATGCTCCTAATTGAAATTGTATTTGCTACCTCATTCTTACTCCCTCCCTCCCTCCAGAAAGGAAACGTGTCCAGATCATCTAAAAAACGGGGTGTAAGAAACGCAATTTAGTTAAAAGAGTATTAAAAAATAACTTTGATATATATTAATTTCTTTCAATAGCTTATTGAATGTTATAGCATTTATAAATAAAAGACAATCATAAAGCATTATTCTGACTGTTAATTAGCTCTATTTATTCTCCAGATTAGTTTTTAAATATGCCCTCTAGATGCCACTTGATACTAATTAACAGAGTTACATTATTATCTCTATAGAAAGGCATTTTTAATTAAATCTAAAGCAATTTAAATTAGCATGAGTTTTTACAGAAATTAAACTCTGGTCAGATGCTTAATTTAGCCTTATAAGACAACATCTGATGACATGCCAGTGTCAGTTCTCCCAGGGGCCTTGACATCTTTTTTTTTTTGAGATGATTTTTTGAAGTTTGTTTTCAGGGAAACTTGCCAGTATACTCTGGTGTTTAATATTTATGATGGATTTAACCAATTTTTTTTGGAGACTAGATGTTGATGGGAATCCACATGTGTTGCAGTGAGCTGAGATAATACCACAAAAGCCACACTTCTGCAGCTTACAGGAGTCTGGCAGTCCTTGGGTTTGAGTGTGGAGGGAGGTTTGTGTGGGAGGTGGGATTGTATGGGCCTTACAAATCTACCAAGCTTTTTAAGCACTGTTAAAATTACTGTTTTGTATCCTTTTCAAGGATAGGATTAATCACAACCCCACAGGGTCCCTTGTCTATAACACAACAATACAGGGATAGCTCCCACTCCCCAGAAAATGTGTCTCTCAAACATTTGGATTAGCATGGCAGAAGCTTTTCTTCTAGTGGAGCCTAATGATAAAAATTTGACTAAAGCCTTCTCCTGTGGCAAACCCTAACTAAAACAGCTGTATTTAGAGTGGGGTATGATGCCTTTTATCCCCTAGAATAAAGACTGCAGGAGCAGTGTGACCCAGCCCAGTACCATGGCTGATTTAAAAGTACCTTTGATCTCACCAACCTTTCCCTGCCCTCCTGTCAAATAATTAGCCAGTAGCTCCATTTCTACCTTGGAGCTTTTTTCCCACTGTAGCCATCACCCTTTGGGCATGTGGAGCATGTCAATGCTGACCACAGGTTAGACTTTTAGGACTGTTAGTTTGGGAACATTTTTTTGTTCAAGTCTGTCTCTGGCTGCCTGGGAATGCACCTGGAAAGAGGAATCAGCTGTTGAAAGGTTATTGCAAATTTATTAATAAGTTTGGAGTAATTAAATCCAAGGCACGTTTCCAGCATTTTGTTTATGAGCTGTTTATTAAGGAGTTTAGAGGATTTAGTGAAGGAACACCAACAATAAAAGCAGTGTAGTCCAGGAGTGCATGGCTATTTACAAGAGCATGCAGTGCCAGGAGGGAGAGGAATGGCTTTAAATTGAAAGAGATTAGATTTAGATTAGATATCATTAAAAAATGGAATACTGTGAGGGTGGTGAGGCACTGGAGTGGGTTGCCCAGAGAAGCTGTGGATGCCCCATTCAGGCTGGATGGAGCTCAGAGAGACCTGGTCTAGTGGAAGATACCCCTGCCTGTTGCAAGGGAGTTGGAACAAAATGATCTTTAAGGTCCATTCCAAGCCAAATCACTCTGTCATTCTGTGACTCTGTGACTGTAGAGAGCTCTTTGAAATGGCAGTGCTGGGGCTATTGTTGGGACAGAGGCAGGAACCTGCTCTGCATTTATAGAACACAAGGAGCTGTGCCTTGTTACTCATGGAAGGGTTAAAAAAGCCTTTGCAATAAAATCCTTCACTTTGGACAAGAGGAGAACAGGGTTTAATGTGGATGTTACTGAACTAACACATCTGTGTAAGCTCCCCCAGCTGCCTTAAGCCTCACATCTACAAACATTTTCAGGGTTCCATGGATTAGCTTTATCTGGGAGGAGCCCTGCAGAGCTGGGGCTGCAGTGCCAGCCTGGTCAGAGGACTCTGCTCACATTTCCTCCATATTAAATATTTAGTGGCTTCTTGGCATGCCCTTTTCAGCTTTTGCTTGCTGCAGTTGTTACAGCAGAATAACTTTAATGACTGCAAGAGAAGTTATATTTCATTAAATAATTCATGGAGGTATTTGACTGGTATCAGTCATTTCAGAGGGGTGGGGTAAGCTGGAAATTTAACAGTTTCCAGGAATTACCACCCATTTTTACAGCATGTACCCTTCTTCAGCAGCGATTATTTATGGCTCAGGGTTTGCTTGGTTGCCCTTTACAGCAGCCATTATGATTTCAAAATGGCATTTTGCTGATGTGTTTGTGGCAGGGGGAACAACTCTGGTAGCCAAGTGTTGAAATCAGGCCTGACCCAGAAAGGAAACCAAGCTTTCTGGTCTCACCACTGAGTCTGCACAGTCTCACCACTTTGTGCCTGAGGGTAAATGCCAAGCTTCAGTCTTTGTAGTGTGAATTTTGGGCACTTCCCTGAGAAACATGGCCGTGCTATAGGTCTGTAAGTAGCCTTGTAAAAGGAGACATGGTGCTGCAGTACTCAGGTCTTACAAAATTGAGACCTTTTCCAATCTAATCCTTTTCCTTTACAAAGGCAGTGGAGGGGAAGGTGCCTTGAGCCCAAAGGACAGGGAGCTTCTCTGGGATACCTCCCTGGGATGCCTTTCTGTGCCTCTGGAGACAAACTGCACCATCAGCCTGGGGCCACAGCCCTTTCCCAGTTCACCCAGTTCCAAATGAGCTCCAGCTTGCTTAGGCTGCTTCTGAGCTCCTTCTGTGCTCTCAGCCAGAGAAAGGAACGAGCCACAGCCAGCTGGGACAGGCATTTGACCTTTTGCTGGAGATGTATGAACTTCTCTAGGAAGCAGCTGCAATTCTCAGGACTCCCTGCCCATAGGTAATTAGGCAGCAGCACTAATGCAGTCCTGGAGCAATTGCCAAGCTGTAGTCGTTGGTCCTGCAGGAAAGGGACAGGGAATAAAATGAGGGGAGCAGGAATATGTGCTGACAAATGAAGATTTCAGGGTGTTTAGCACTGGCACTGGCAGGGCTGGGAACACCCTCCCCTGTCTTTAGCTCTCAGTTGTGGCAGCACAGTTCTGCCAGATTTCCTTGAGCTCGTTGCAGAGCTGTGATTATGGGAAAAAATTATGTTTAGCAAAATTAAGGACTAGTGAAGGGCAAAAACATATGTTTACTATCAGTGGTTAAAGCCACAAGAATATATATTTTTTTCCTCAGCTAGGAATTGTGCTGTTGCTGTATCCATGTAGAAGCAGGGGTCACAAAGTCATTTAACCTGTAATCAGCAGTGACAGAGAATTAGAAACTGTATAGGAAAGAAACCTGATTTAGTTGAATTGGGTGGGTTTAGGGTTGGGTTGTTGTTTTGTTGGCTTTTTCTTCCCAGAGGTTGAGATGCAATTTTTGGATGTTTTCTTTCAGATAAAGTGTTTCTCCCATTCTGCAAGGGAAGAAATGAAAATTACCAATTCTTGAATGAATAGTTCTGATAGCTCCCCTGCTTTAAGGGCAGTAGGTGTGATGCTGTTTTCCATTCTTTTTAATGACAAATCCAACTAACATTGCTCTCCTTTTTCAAAATCCACTCACTCAGATTGCAAACTTGTCTTTTTATTGGCAAGAACAATCTGTGTTGGGAGAGAGAGATACTGAGGAGTTTTCTTTGTGTTTGCTTTTACTTAAAGTACATTCCAGGCTGAAAGGATAGCATTTATGTAAAGTGTATAGGCTTCGAGTCCAGGCTAAAATGTGTGTTCAGATTGTGTTCCCTTAATCCTGTTTAAGGAAAGAGGGGAATCATCCACCATCAGATTAATATTGATTAAATGTCACAAGGATTATGAAAGAAACATACTGTACACTTACCAAACACTGAAATCAAGCTTAAAAGTGTGGCAGATTTATATTTTATTTCCTAAGTGTCCTCCCCAGCTGATCTGTTTGAAGCTCACATAATATTCTCCGTGATAAATTTCCACTGTGTATTCCCACTTCAGGTGCTCCCCTGAGTTCCTTTGCAACTTTGCACAAGAATGCTGAGAAGAGCTTCAAAGGAATTCAGTGATGGCATTGCTATTGTTGAGCTGCAGGAAAGTGTTGAAGGACCCCAAAACTAGTCAAGAAGGAAATATCTAGAGGTCAGCATAAGCTGTAGCAACGTTTCTTCCTGTGTCTGTTCTCAGTTTGGGTGCGAGCCCGTCTGTTCTGTTCTGTTTTTCCCTTTATATTCCTCAGATAAATGAACCGTGGCAGGGAGAGTGTTGAGGATGGTGTGACTACAGGCACATACATCACTAATGACCCACTTGCTCGTCTCTGAGCTTGCAGCTCATCTCATTGCTTGCAAGTTTTCCAGCTAAAAACCCAGGCCCCATTGATTTTCTTGGGACTCTGAGTCAGAGAATTGTTTTTTGCTCCACCCGGAGTCACAAGGAGCTCCTGTCTGGCCTAAGTCAGCCACAGCCCAGTGCCTAAGGCTTGGCTCACTCTCTGTGTGCATACAGTGCCAAGACCAAGAGCTAAAAATAATCTGTAATAAAAACAATGGAATCCATTTTTTTAAAAATTATATTACATTTTTGTTATAAACACTTTGTTGATGCTGCACATGATCTCATTATTGCCCTTATTATTCAAGATTTTTTGATTGCCCTTAAAAAGAACAACTCTCCAACACTTAAACAAAAAAGGAAGACAGACAGACCTTTGCAATGAGCTATTTTTATAGGATCCTGGAAAAGAAACGTGAATGAAGCTTTATGGCTTTTGTTCAATGCACTGGCTTAACCCACCCAGGCTATTATTGGACCCTGAAATAGAGCTCTTATTGATTTCAGATTTAATGGGATTCAAGGGGAGCAACAGCAATTACTATGCTCACCCATTTCAAAACATAAATTAAGGATGAATAAGTCTTTTAAAGCTTGGAATTAAAAGAAGCAGTCACAAATAATTTTTACCTGCATTGTATTGGATTTACTTCCTGGGCATCTGTTTGCACAGACTTTCTGAGACTGTCACATATTTATCCTGATGAGACCTGCAGAGGAGAGAACCTCCTCAGATGCGTGTTTTCATGAACAAATTGCTGAATGTGTCCTGATCAATAATAGTGGGAATAAAAGTAGTTTATGGAGACCAACAGCACACTGTATGTTGCCTCTTGACTTCAGCTAGAAAAAAATCAGAGCAAATCCTTCTCCTTCCCCCCTCATTTACACAGTCCTGCATAAGGCAGAGCATTAAAGAGAAGATACACCAATGCCAGCTTTGTCACCAGGTTCATCACAGGCCCCTGAGACCCCACTTTCTATTGAAAGCAGTAATGTACAGCACTAAAGCTGTGCTGCAGGTCTGTAATTATCACTAAAAAAATACAAAGTGGGAAAGAAAAAGCACTGAAAAAAAAGCAAAGTGGGGAATAGCTGACCAGGTGCATCTGCACCTGAGGGGAAACCTGATGTGTCCCTGCATTCTGCTCACCCCCAAGAGCTGCTCAGCTGGTTGCCACCTACCCCTGATAGCAGGAGCATCAATTGTTGGTCTAAAAATACCTCTCATTGCATTGCATTTGAGCTCCTCTTCTCTCTCTTCCAGCAGAGAGCAGGGGAAGCCCAGGGCAGGTTTTGTGCAGAGGGAGTGGGATGTGATCAATGTCCTTGTCACAGTGGCTGGGTCCCAGCTCTGGCCAGAGGGAGCAGGGACTGCCCTTGCCTTGGCACCAGGGAAGGTGCCAGGACAGTGTCCTGCAGCTCAGGAACTTCTGCAGCACACAGGGAAAGCAAGAGGCAGCTGGAAATGCTGAGCACAGATGCCTGTGTTCCTCTGGTTGGAGCTGTTGCTGGTTAAGATGAACCTTCCAGCTGAGATTTGCTTCTTTGTTGTGGGGCCTTTGTGCTCCTCCATTTCCAAACCCTAAAACTGGACTGGAAATGTTCTCTTGCCATGGGACTCTTGGTTTTTGTTCTTGAATGAACACATACAGGGGTCTTTGACACCTCATGCAGTGCAAGGGGGGAAAAAAGCCAAAAAACCCAAAACACTCTCTGGGTGAAACTTCATGGTGATTCAAAATACTTTAGGTAGATCCTGTCCTATGCTTTAGAGGTTCCTGACTGATTGTGTGGAATTAAGTTATTGGGCAGAGAACCAGCTAATGGAAACACATTGATGAAATCATTTTTGAGGGACATTAAATGGGACTTAAAATAAAGCTGAAATGGCTTTATGGATTTTTCAGTCAAACTGTTTATGAACATTTATCGGTGGTAAATTACACAGTGTCAGAAGAGGGGATCAGTATAATAGAAGCCTCTCTGATATAATACTGTGAGAAAGAATAATTTATTGCCTAGGGATGTACAGTACAGTGTGTTTAAATACAAATGATATTACTGTTTTCTTCTGTCTTTAGCTGATTGCACAGAACTTACCCTTGGCAGCAGCAGTCTCATATGATTAAAAAAATTCAGTTCTTTGCAATGAAATAGAAATTTTCTGTATGCATTTTTCATGGCACATAGAAAATGTTTTAATAATAGGAAGCAAAAACTGTGTTGTACAATAACAGATGTAGGTTACATTAGCTTTATACTCAGAGGAAGAGGGATAGAGCAGCTTTGATTGAAAATGGAGATTGTAGCAGCTGATTCTTGAACTGTTGGAGCTGTTTGTTAATACCTTTTGCCAAAACCCATCATTTCTCAGGTACAGGACAGTGAAAATAAGACCAGAGGAATGCAAGACTGAAATATTCAGGCCCTGAAAATATTGGCCCTTGATTGTGAGACACCAGATCTTCCAGTCAGAAATTTGTCAGATCTGTCATATTGTCTGTCCCATCTAACTGAAAAGCTGCTCCCATTGCAGCTCCTCTTTTGGCCAGAAAACCCTCACTTTCCTTCCCAAATATACTCAGGACCAGTTTCCTGCCACTCATATAAGCACTGGCTCTCATAGAAAAGTTGGCTTAGAGCCAGTGGTTCTTTTCCCTTCATGTTATTTACCCTCCTAATGTATTTATGCACAGCATGAGTATCCTTAGCACATCATGCTGCTCAGCTACAAAGCCAAGTCCTTCCAGGCTTCTTTTGTAGGACAGACTTCTCTTTGTGCAGTCATGACAGTTTTTCCTCTCTGTTCTCTCTCCTCACAGGGGATGAGCAGGGTGGGCACACAATAGTTGGAGGATTCACTGATGATTCTTAAAATAATGTGATTTCCTTTTTTTGTGTGTGTGTTCCTGTTAGACTTTCTTCTTGCCTTTCAGTTTAATGTCATGTTTGCCTTCCCTTTGACTCTGTCACACTGCCATGAAGCATGAGTAGCATTCAGCTTTTATCCAGGGATATTATATCTTGGGAGCCTCCAACATGTACCAGAATTTTTTACTACTTTCCAAGCACATGACCTTGGACTTCATATTTTCAGTAATTTCTTACTCTATAACATCCCAGTTTTCCTCAGCAGAGCCAGAATAGCTCAATTCAGTGATAACAGCACATTTCCCTCAAACTTTCCTTCCTTTTTTTGCCAAAGCCTTGAGTCACAGTTGGATTCCATGATCTTCAGAGTCTTTTCCAGCATAAGTGATTCTGTGATTCTAAAACCACTAAATGAGGTAATTTCCTCCAGCTTTCACTTTCAACACCATCTGTTGAAATCACCATCAACACTGATGCTGTCAAAGCCTGGCTGGGGACTCCACGGGGGCCAAAACCAAACTTTGACACAAATCTCCAGTGGAGCTGAATTAGTCCAAGGCAGTTTTCCCCCTTGGGGGCTGCTGATCCCCCAGGCAAAGATCGAGACTCTCTAGCCTGGAATAGAGGGGGCTGGAGGGAGGGGGCATGTTTGGGGTCCAGAAAATTCCCAATAGCACGGAAAGAAGAGGATGGTTCTTTACTGAAATTGTCAGGCAGCAGGGTGAAACCAAAGGGAGAACTTCTCCACAGTGTTTAATTCATCCACCAACCTCCTGCTGCAGAAAGGGATGAGGATTAGGTGAGGTGAGGAAAGTTTATCAGTGTCTCTGACAAACTTTCTCTGCCAACTCAAGGGGCCCATCAGCTGTTGACAGCCAGAGCCAAGGGAGGGATGTCTCAGTGATGGTCCCTCAGCATCCCCTCGTGGCTGATGTCCTGCTCAGTGACAGGGACAGGTGGCCCTTTGGGAGATTCTCTGTTATTAAAGAAGAATATTAAGGAATTATACAGTCAAGGCAGAAAGCCTTATCAAGGCAGGTAGCATTCACTTCTAATTCGGATCAAAGGAGAGAAACAGAAGGATTTGGAAATCTCATTCCTGTTCCCAGTGTTTGAGGGTCTTTTTAATGGATCTGGCAGGAAGGGAGATGGGAAAAGAGGATTTGAGAACTGTGTAGGGAAGGGAAAACAAGAAAATGGAGGAAATAAATACCCAGCTTTTTTATTTTCCACCTCCTTCAAATGACTGCATTGAGGTTTTCATTGACCTCGTTTCCAAAGTTGCTTCTTGCATTTAAACTAAATAATGAAAACCTGGAAAACCCCAAGTTTAGAAATAAGTTAAAATTTCTCCTTATTCTGCAAGCACTTCTGGTTACAGGCAGGTAGTTATTTTGAGCTTTGCATGACTTGAGTATCCAATTTAAGGTGTCTGAAAATTAATTAAAATGCCCAGCATAAAGTCATCATTTAAGCCATGTGGGTGGAAAGGGGACAAGAATATCTACGTGCATCTCCCCAGCACCTCCTCATCTTCCTTCCCTCAAAAAATCACTGTTTTGTGATGCAGATAAGTGCAGGCTGGATGTTTTGCTACATTTCATTGCAAAGCCAAGAGCCAGGGCAATCGTGTTGGATAAAGCAGAGATTTAAATCATTTGGAAACTCTTGAGAGAGGACAGATCTGATAGTAACAACCTTCATGGTTGGCAAGTTACAGCTGCTTATGACAACTTGTAACAATGAAAGCTTACAGTAAAGTTAAAAGCTAAATATCTGTATTGTGCCCTGGGATCAGTTTCAATCCCCGAGTATAAAGCTTCAAACTTTAGGCTGTTTTTATCACCTTTGAGTTTACTTTGTTTTTCTCTGGGTTAAAAAGAGTTGAGGAGTTATTTTATATTATGTTAGAGTGCTTTTTTTTTATTCTGGTTTTTTTTTTTCCTTTAACACAGTGGGAAAGCTTAGTTTCAGTGCAGAGAAAGTGTAGTTGTACTGCAGCCATAGGTGTTTCTCACTTATGGCAGCAGTTCCAGCAGGATGTTGTCTTGACATGTTTTGGACCAGCTCAGAGCATCTGTTATTCTGTAATGATGACTTTTAAACTGCACACAGGGAACACTTACAATTGCTTGTGTTAGGAATGCTCTCAAACTGCACATGTGAAAATTTTCATCAAGATCTGCAGTTTGCACCAATAACTTTATCAGACTAAAATCTAAAGAAATAAAAAAATGCCACCAGCTCTGTCTGCATGCTGACACTGAAATTGCTGTGATGACTGCAGGAAATGAGTGACTAATTGTTCACAGTGCGTGTGGAGGCAAGACCACAGGTTTAAATTTAAGAATATGGGTCACACTTGCTCATTGGCTTGGCAGCTATATATTGGAGAACAGGAACATTAATTTATAGTGCATTCTGTGTGTGAGGCAGTTAGTGCCACTCTCAGCTGTGTTTTAACTGGAAGTTTCAGTGGGAGCAGGAATGTGATGTTCTGCAGCACAGTGTCAGTGACAGCACCTGGAGACTCCTGGGCTCCAACAGAGTATTTTAAAAGTAGAACAGGTTCAGAAAAAAAACCCTGAGAAGTCCAGAGGATTTGCTTCACAGTGATTGATTCAGAAAGTCCAGAACTTCTCAGAGAATCAGAGCAGGCTGTGGGGCTTGGGTCACCATCGATGTCTGACAGAAGCCTCCTCATGCAAGGCTGGTTGGCACACGAGGACTTGAGAAGATTCAGTGGCTGAAAGATGAAGTGAGACCAGTTCAGGTTAGATGCACATTTTAAATGAGAGCAGTTAGTGGAAAGGGTTGCCAGAGGATGGCAGGGCTTTGGCTTACAGCAGTGAAATGAGGAGAACACATCTTTCTAGAGAAGAGAGAGCAGGGCTTGATCACAAAATACAGACCCAGTTCAGGACTGGCTGGGTGAAATGGCCCAACTGGGCTGTACAGGTGGCCATGAAGAGGATTGCAGTGGTCTGGAACTTAGACAAGCTCTTTGTAGTACCCAGCAGTTCATAGCTGTAAAGCCAGTCAGCAACTGGGGCAGTGCAGCTTCCCCATCATCTCTGAGAGAAGGGGGAATGAGCAGAAGTTATATAATTTCTGGGTCACACATTGAACTGGTGGCCAGGCTGGGACTGGGACAGAGTCTGCTTGTGCTGCCCTGCATGAGTGGGCACCTCCCTCCTTTTGCCCAGGCAGGAGCACAGCCTGATTGGAGAGGTGTTTGCAGAGATCAAGTCAAAATTTTCTTTTCTCCCTTGAGTATCTCTGAGAGCCCAGCAAAAGCAATAATGTCATGGCATGCATCCAGGTTCTTTAATGAGGGATGTAGCTGGATTAGGTGCCTGGTTAGCAAAGATGTCTTTTCCAATCTCCCTGCATCAGTTGGGTCAGCAGACTCTTCCCAAGTCAGGTCCAAGCACCTGCTTTTCCAGCCAGAAGTGAAGTTTAAGGGCAAATCCCATGTGTAATCAAGGCATCCCATTGCAGATGAACAAGGTCTGGCTTTTCTGGGGACAGGAGTGTGCAAGAAAGACATGGGATCAGGCAATGGGTTAAATTGCACCTAGTTATGATTTGACAATCACTCCCCTGATAACAGCTTATAATGTTTACAATTTGTCTTCTGTTTTGTTTTGTGATTTCAGGAGCAGAAGGCACAGTGTTCCCTAAATCTATAGAAACTCCCAATGTCAGGGCAGACCCCTTCAAGGAACTAAGGTAAACTTTGGAATATGGTTTAATGGTAACTCAGTGGAGCCTTGTTGGAGTTGTGCTTACTGCTGGGCATCATTTCTGCTTTTGCATAAGAGCTTGGGGATTCTCTTTGGAAGGCATCACAAGAGAGGATGCCATGGAAGAGAAGGGACCTGTCATATTTATATGTGATGTGACCAAACCAAAGGCAATCACAGGTCATGAGAGCAGCATTTCTGCTCTGTAACATGCTCTGCATACCCTGGGCTCAGCATTTAGAAAAAAAAAACAGAGTAATCTTTTCCTGGTTGTGCAAGGAGGTACTGAAGGCTGTGCTGGATCACAGGGAGTAGCAGCAGGCAAAAGGATGGTGCTCTCCAGTATTATCTGTCATGCAGAATTGCAAACCCTCCCTGACCTGCCCAGGGCACAGCTGTGCAGATGTGTAACTGCTGACACTTGCAGAGATTCCTCTTGCTGACAGCATTGTGCCAGGGGGAATAAACAGCACAGCTCCTGGGAGCCAGCTCTGCCCTCAGGATAAGGCCGGGCGTTATATTTATTTTATTTTTAAAAATAATTTTTTAGAAAGTGTGGCACTGCAGCTTAACTTGGATGACTAGTCTCTGCAAAGATACTAATCATATGGCCTAATGAATTATTGACTGAATTTCCTGATATCTTCAGACCAAGAGTGCTGTAGGGGTTTGCCTCAATACTCAAATTGTCCGTCCTTAGAAAAAGAGAGAGAGAGTAATATAATATTAAAAAAAAAAAAAGCAGAAGGACATTTTGTGCTTAAATCCTGGGTTGCCAACTCTCCTTTGCTGGAAAGTGCTGGGGATGGAGCAATCTTGAGCCAGCTGAAGTTGAGCACGAGTGCTGCAGATTTCCTGCAGATGAGAGCACCTCTCATGGATTCCCTGCCCTGATACCAGGGATAGTTATGGCCCAGCTGGGTCACCAGGGAAGATGAGGAATATCCCATCTGCCTTCCCTTGGGTCTGTCTCTACTTTCAGTTTCCCCCAGGAAACCCTCTGATTGTTGCAGTTTCCCACTCTGGGGATCATCTGTCAGACAGCACCAGCAGTGGGGGCGTGATTGGGTTTGTTATGAAAGTTTCTTCTCTTCCTCCAGGCAGTGGCTTTAACCCTGCCTTGTGGTTTTCCCACTTTGGGTCTGCTTCCTTTAAAAAAAGAGGAAATGTGCTCTTTCATGACTGCAACATGCAGTTGGCAGGGGCTGCTGTGAGGGCAGGGAGTGATGGGGCAAGGCTCTCCATTTCCCTGGAAAAGCCAAACAAACAAAAGCACCAGCAAATGGATTTTGAGGTGACCTCCAGGTGACAAAGGCTTTCTGGCACAGCCCTTGTTTACTGACATTTTCATTTAAAAAAATAAGGCAAGATCATGGTAAAAATATCCAGCAGCATCTCCAAAATTTACAAAACCAGGTCTTGAGTAGTGCAAAAGATATGCAAGATTTAGGTCCAAGTTTGTGATTATTTAAGACTTATCTAAAATGGGAGGGGGGAAAAAATCCAAATAAGTGTAGGATGTTGTATTAGAGGGGGAAAATGTGAATTAAAAGGGCCTTAACCTGATTGACTATGCTTCTGTTCCAAAGCAAATTCAGCTAAATGAAATTGAAATGAATTAATGGCAGTATCCATGCAGAGGATTGATTCGGTATATTTGATCTGCTTTAAATTCATGTTGTTATTTCACTTGTTTTGTGTGGAGAGCTGTTAAGTAACTGATTTCCTTTTGAATAAGTGCACTGGGTGAAAAATATCCTGTAAAATCTGTTGGGGTTTCCATTGTGGGTTTTTTCTGGGATTTTTTTTAAGGAAAATTATTGAATGGAATTTGCCAGGGAAAAAAAAGTCCCACAAAGTCCTAAAATATTTTTGGTGTTTCTGACAAGTTTATCTTGGCAAAAAAAAAATGTTTTTACAGCATCCTGAGAAGAAAAGAGCTGGTGGTGGCAGTAGAGAAAGCAAGGTTTTCCAAGAACAAATGCTCTATTGCTCCCCAAACCAAAGTCCATCCATCTCTCTCTGCATGTTGGATCACTGGCTGCTTCTTAGGTAAAACGGTGCCTTTTGGGGGCAGTACAGAGTTAACAGTGAAAATAATCTTACTCTGAGGGGAGATTTTTTGGCTCCTTCCTATTTTGATAGCAGAGTGTGTGCATAAGGTGTCCTTTTTGCCAGTTTACAAAGATGCTGCAGTGAAAGGGGGCTGGATGAGATGGGCCCCGAGCTGTCACACATCACTGGGAAAGCAGCAGTGAAATCACACAGTCTGTGCCTGGCTTGCCTCTAAAAGACCTTTTTCTGCAATAAATAGTGCTTTCTTTCCTGCTTATGCTGAAGTTCTCAGGTGGAAAGTGCACATTCAGCTGCTGCAGGTGCCCCCAGGCACCACCAGGCTCCATCTTTATCCTAAACCAAGGATGGTGATCTGTTGGTGATTTCTCCCTTTGCTCTTGTCAGTGCCCACTCCTGTCCTTTTGCTGGATTTCAAAATGAGGTGGCAGCAACTGTTGCTGTCACAAGGAGAGGAGACCAGCTGCTCCTGTCACACCTGGGAGTCAGGACACCTGGATGTCCTCCTTCCCTTCCTCCTCTCCTGGACAGACAGACTGATTCCCTGGCAGGACAGGCAGGACGTGCCACTCCTCTCTGCTCCTGATTTTCCTCTCCAAGGCCTTCAGCCACACCCATGTGTCACCACACCTGACACAACCCAGGTGACAGGACGCTTGCTCTCAGCAGACTTTCTGTCTATTTGGCTGATGAATGGTCTTCGTAATTCAGCTATGTTGGTAAATCAGCTGCTCTTTAAGGTGCTCATCATCCTGATGATCCTCTTTGCTCAGTGTCCTTTGTAGAATATTTTGCAGTGATTTAGAAGGAGAGAATCCCAGTGGGAATATGTGCACGGCCTTTTCCTTTTCCATGCTAAGCCCATCTCAAGGCTCCAAGAATTGGTTTTGTGCCTGTTTGAGCCAGCTCTGGACTTTACTGATGTGTCCTAAAACACTCTTGCCCGGTATCCACTGTGGTAGGAATGCCAGAGCTCATTAATGTCTAGTTTGATGCAAGGTGTAATTAACAGGGCATGTTTTCTGCCTGAGCTCTAGAATATTCCTTATAAGTGACCTAAAAACTAGAGGTCGTTGACAAATTATTTGATTTGCTTTTGTGGACTTCTTCATGTTTTACTTATTTAAAGTAATTGTAGACTCCTGAATGTATTTGTTGTTGTTCATTGGGTTCTAAACTGGTCAAAAGCTGTATAAAGGAAAACAAACACATCCAAATTATTTTCAAATACTTGGGATGTTTAGCATTGCCATCTGGTATCATCTCAAAATAGTTTAGGGGGAGGGCTTGGGAGATTTGTTTGGACATTGAAATATTTGTACTCATCTGCATTGAAGCTTTTTAAAGCAGGCTGGTGCCTTTGACATATGGTAATGTGATTGCCTAGGTATAAAAGTTGAATTCAATATGACCTTTTCTCACTAGATTATTTGAGTAGCACCCAAGTAACTTGTCAAGAGCTTGCCTTGAGAACCTCTCCTTGACATTGGCAGGAATCACCTGCCTTTTTCTATTTACATTCTTCCAGAAAACAAATACATGCCAGAGATGCTAACAGAAATTGTCCATCAAACACCAGATCAGCACTCTTCAGAGCTGAGGGATGAAGGCTGAACTAGACAGTGAATAAGGAAAAAAGAAATAGTTGGAGGGGAGAGGAATAAAAGGTGGTTGATGAAATATAAGAAAAAGTAGTGGGAGGATACTGTTAAAGTGCCAAGTGCTGGAAGCTGGGGACAGGGTGAGGTTGGAGCAGAGCTGCCTTAAGTATCAATGTCCAGGTCGTGCTGCAGCTTGGAAACCTGCTGTAGGGTATTTCTGTTCCCAGAGTTAAATAAAAAGAAGTCAGAGAGCATGAAAGTCACTCCATGGGGGGCAAGCACACACCTGGAATTCATCCACAGATATTGTAGGTTGAAAATGCAGTAAATCGCTCATCCAAGGCCAGGAAGCCAAGGGCTGACTGGTTTTTTTTCTATAATGTACAAATATAGTAAAGGGAGAATTAATCCCTTGGGCTTAAAGGGGTAATTTTTTGGCTGAAGTTAATTATGAAGCACTGAAAGCACGAAATGGCAGATGAAATGTGCTTGCTGCTTGATTTTATTAGTGCAATTCTACCTTACCACGTAGAGTACTGAACTATCCAAATAGTCCAAGTGAGACCTATTGTAACAAAAACAATTTAAATACAGTGCTGAGCTAACATAACAATACTCATTTTGAAAAACAGGAATTCTTACTGAGTTAAGGTTTCTCTCAGCTGTGTTTCACAAGGCACCATAGATAAGTGGGAACACAAATAATATTTCTGTCTAAAACCAATTACATTAATAATGATTAAGAGGAGGAAAATTAGAGGAAATGCAAAAAATGAATGATATGAAAGAGGAAGTAATTGGTAAGAAATGAAAGTCGTTTATAAAGAGCAGTATATGATACTGAAACACTGTTTAGTTCCCAGTGAACACTTGTGGATTCCTGTGAGGTGTCAGCAAGGGGGAGATGATCACTGTACCCTTGTACAGTGCTGGTGTTATTTTCTGATTGTTTTACCAGCAGGAATGCAATTTATTTCTCTGTTACACCAGTGCAATCCCAATAATTTTGGCAGTCCCACCAGCTTAAAAGACAACAGATTTTCCTTGGGATGAGCTTTACCTTCCACACTGTAAAAAATATAACTATTTTCAGTAACTTTCAGACAGGTTGAATACATACAACCATCTCCACTGAAGCCAACACAATTCATATACAGCTAAAAAGAGACACCAGGTTCCTGGTTTCTAAAGCTAATTTCAGTGGCCTTTGGTGAGTTGCTTTCGAATGACAGAGATCCTCATCACCTCATTTTCTGACTGAGGACACCACATCTGTCTTAACAATTTTCCCGTGGCAGCTGAGGCTTCCTGAAACTCTTGCTGTTGGAGAAACTTTCCCAGAGCAGAATTCACGTTGATTTTGCAGCCACTTTGCTTTAGTTTTTTGTCCTGTTGACCTCCCAATCTGCTGCCTGCTTGTCTTTTACAAAAGACAAGGCACAGCCCTCCCAAACCAAAGGCAGCCTTTCCACAGCTTCTTGTGTGCATTAAGGTATATTTATACCACTGGATATAAGGGTTGGAGTTCAGGAAGCAGTTGATTACTGGGGCTTCCATCTGTTAAAGTATTTCTCTTGCAAAAAGGAGGAGAGGGGGGTGGTTGTTCCTTTTTCTTACCCCAACAAACCTTCTCTTAATGGCTTTCCTCTCTTTCACACCCAGAAAGAGTGGATTTAGGTCTTGGTGTTCTTTCCTTCCCTGTTTTCTGTGGGTGAAGCCTCAGTCTGGATGAGCTGAAAATGGGAAATGCAGAGGTGTTAGTGGGGCTGTGCTGCTTTATCCCAGCTGGATAAATCATGGCTCTGTCCTGTTCCCTTATCCCAGATGGATAAATCATGGCTCTGCCCCATTCCCAGTGCTGCTGGTGGCATCTGTCCACAGGCAGATCCTCTTCACAGAGGACTAATGGATGGTGAGGACAAGAAGGGCAGGAAGGTATTTTGGACTCAGTGTATTACTGAAGTAAAAAAAAAATCAGGAAAAAAGTCAAAGCAGCTGGAATTGGTGGTGAAGCAGCCTGCAGTGTGTGCTGGGCTCTTCCCAGAGGCCCCTCTGTCCCCTGTGCTGCTGGCTGGTGTGGCTGCAGGAGCCAGCACATTCCGTCAGAACTATGTGGCCTTCAAGTGAGAACAGGAGAGGGAATAGGGGAGGGAAGGGCAGATTCTAAAGGAAATTGCTGCCAAACAGCATTGCCTATGGGCTAGAGAGCAGTGGAAATATCCCTCTTGTTTGCTGGTTGATGCACTAAAAGATGTGGGAAGATACTCAAGATTTATCTTCTTCTGCACATAATTAAGCAGCACAATTGCAACTGGAGCAATGGCTCCAGACAGAGACCAGTTTAACTTTTCCTGGGCCCTGAGCAAACCCCAGCAGCTGAGTTCATTATTCTCCCTCTGCATTTATTCTGTGGGGGTTTCCTAACGCAAACAAAGTCTTTTCCTGGGAGATATTAATCATCAGTCCTGGCTGTTATCTCAGATTGAATTCCTCTGCTCTGTACAAGATCTGTATCCTGCCTGGCTGCGTTGTGCCCAGGTTTGTCATTAGCTTTCAACAGCAGAATGTCACTTGCTCCATAATCAGAGCATCCATCTGACCTTCGAGTGCTGCTCACAGAGGTGTGTGAGCCAGAAATCCTCTGGGACTTGAGAGAAACCCCATCCCTGTGACCAAGCTGCACGTGTATCCATTTGAATAACAAAAAAGTGAGCTTGTTTGGCTTTTTTTAACTCTCTGTGCAGCCACACTGCTAACCTTGAGTAGAAAATAGATGTTAATAAATGCGAGGTCTTAAAAAATGTGAATTACAGCCATTTCACACTCCACGGCAGACTTACACTGGTGAGATGGCTTAATACTTAATTACAATGCTTGTCCTTCTCTCAAGTGCAGATGACATTCCTCAGATAGATTTTGCAATGACATCTGTGGAAATAGGTTGTGAAACTAATTAGTTATTCATATAATACAGAATATTGACTCCACACTGATTAAAAAGATGTGGTGACACATCTAACGTGATGTATCTTGTCGGGTAGGTTAGTCTGAGGTGGTGTTTTTGGAAGGTCTTACAGAAAATGATGAAAGCACCATTTGGCCTCTGGAATGCAGGTGTTTATAGAAAACGTTGCCTTTCATTTACATTTTGATCATGGTTTAGGAGGGCTGCCATGCTCTGGAGTGACACTTTGCCCTGGCAGCTGGACCTGGGCCACAGGCTCTAAGGAGCATTTTTGGGGTGCCAAATATAAAAAAGTCTGCAGGTTATTGACTACCTGCAGGCATTAGAGCTCTAAAAGCAATCTTTAGACAGCTACCCAGAGAGATGGGCAAGAAGACTGTTGGGATTTTTTTCAGTGCAAATTGGGAAATGTTTTCCTTGCAGCAGAACCTGGCTGGAGGTGGTGTTCTGTAGGGCATTCGGGAGATGCTGCAGCAGGAATCAGTTGGTGCTGCTGCTCAGGGACACAGCATTTGTCATGCTCTGTGAAAGGCCCAGAAACCATTCTTTTATCATAACATTTGTACTTGAGATAGAGCTATTTGTACCAAGGATATTGAGCATGAAATACAGAAGTAAATAGAAAGTTGGCAAGGAAAGCACCCTACCCACCTATCACTGTGATCCCAATCCTTTGCAAATACTGTGATATTTAGGATGTAATCATATTCAAAATGACTGAATAGCTCAGAAGAGAAGGAGATTTTCCTTTGAACACTGTTCTTATCTTAAAGAAATGAGAGGAATGTAATCCACTGAGCACCTTGTTTGCTTTTGGGTAGAAAAATACACTGTTTTCTTTAATATTTCTCTCTATCCCTTCATACACCTCTCCAGCTGCACATCACATATTTCTAAAACCCCAAGTGAAGAGCACAGAAGGCAAAATAAAAATCTTTGCCTTATTCAGCAGTCAGTACCTGCTTTTAAGAAGGAATATCTCCCTGCTAAGGCTTCACCTGTGAGCCTGGGAGCTGTCTGGCAGGCAGAGCTCCCTGTTCCCACTGTGCTGAGCCCAACACAGGAAGCACAGCTGGGATTTCACCTGCTGAACTGCAGCAGTACAGAACCAGCTTCCTGAAAATGAGGCATTTAACACAAACTCCTCATTAACCTGGTACAAAATAGGGAAGGACAGTTCAGACACTTCACTGCCCAAGTGAGGAGCTCCTCAGGGTTTTGTTTTGTGCTGCCCTTTACTGGTGCCAGAGGGTTTGGCTGGGCCACAGCAATAATGTTTATTAGTTTGAGTGAGGTACTTTGAGCTGCAGAAGTCCCCTGTGAATAAAAAGGACATTTTTACAAATACACTAATTGCACTTTAGGCTGCAGTCAGGAATCAATAGCTGCTGCATAATCTTGTTAAAGAGAGGAGAAATATGTGTCCACAACTGCAGTGGGATCCTTCCTTTTGAAAGCAGTATTTTGTATATACTTATTAAGAGAAATCACAAATATTCACCGTGCCTACAGAATCTTTATTCTGAATTTTGTTTCATGTGGAATAGAGTTGCTTTCTTTAGGCCAAACAGGTGTAGCTACGTCCTTTCATCATGAATTGATTTTATCTTTTTCATGTGCGGTCACTGCTGCTGCTCTGCTTCCCTTGTGTATTCTGCAATATGGATTTGTCCTCTGGGTTATTGGGGCACCCTTGGCTGTTTTGAATTGCAATAATTCCTGGCCAAATAGCATTGCTGAGATCACACTGAAGGAATGTCACTCCCAGCTCTGGAGTGATGTTTGGAACCAGCACGTGGCTCATGAGAATCCCTTCCTAAAAATGACCAGCAGCCAAACCTGGGCATTCTTTGCTGACCCCTGCACAGTCCAGAGTTGCTCCCCTGGTCTCTGTTTAATCTAGAATGATAAGAATACATTATCAGTGTATGGGCATCAGCTGTGGGCTACCCTGCTCTTGGTGGGCTCAGCAGTGTTGCCTGGAGGAGGTCGGTGACCCATCTTGCACCTTGTCCTGTGTGGAGGGAGGAAATGGAAATGCAGAAGCTCCTTTGTGCTGGGTCCTCTTTCTCATCTCCAGTTTAGGAAAGCTGAGAGCCCACAGATTTCACAGCCTCTTTTCCAGGTTCTGCTGACAGCTCTGAAACTGGCAGTCCCTGCTCTGCTTCCTGGCTGAATTGGTGTTGGAGTGACTCAGTGTAAAAAAGGAGCATTTTTGGGGCCAGACCTGTGAAAGCACCATGTTAAAGGTGGAGCACTGCTTTGAAAGGCAAAGTGGCAGCCACCATTTCGTTTGTCCTAGAGCTGTAAATACAGACCCCAATACACACACACAGCCCTGCTGGCAAGGAAAATAATGCCCTGTTTCACTTCAACTGCACAAGAATATTCTTGGATAGAAGAAGCCTTAAAAAAAAAGAACTTAAAAGCTTTTCTTTCACATGATGCCGTGTGGCTTCAGGGCCACGTGGGAGATGAGGAAGCAGAAATAGGATTGCACCCCAGTAATAGTCAAAAAGCAGATGAGTGGTCTCAGGAAAGCCTGAAAATCACAGAAATACTGTTCAGTTCTCCAGAGAGGAGGAGCAGAAACCCCAGGGTGGGGGCAGTAGGTGCAGAAGGAGAGGAGCTTTGCCCTGGCTTGGGCAAACAGGGATGGGTGTTGGGATCTTGGGACCCTCCTGGCAGTTCTTCCTCCAGCTGAAACTCAGCTGCAATTCTCTGTTTCTCGTGTTGAGTTGGCTTTGGTTCATGAGTTATCTCCTGCCTTCTGCAAAACAAAACGAAAAACACATTCTCTGCCTTCTTGCCTGGTTTCATGTCATTAAGGAAGGCTGGCTGAGGACATGTTCTAAAGTGGCACAAGGGAATCAAGCAGGAAAGTAAACTGAAAAACTCCAAACTTAGGCCATCAAGAATCATAAAAGAGGTTGTAAAGCAGAGACGAAATGGTCTCCTGGTGAGCTGGAGAACAGCTGATAGGGCTGGATAATGAGGGGATGTGCTGCTCTAAGGAGATGTTCCCTGCCAGTGAACTCAGAAAATCTGCTTATATTTGATATAATAAGGGCAAAAAACAAGACACAAAGAGTTTACACTGCTAGTGCCTAAGTGTGTGGCAGTGATAAAAATATGTCATGTCCTGTCCACTTCCTTAAGTATTAGCATTTTAGAAGACAGAGAAAGAAGTAAAATAAAATGTCAATTTAGGGGTTTTTTATTAAGGATTTGCTGTCTTAACTTTAATGAAGGAGTAATAAATATAAATGGATATTAATGGAAGGTTATTAAAGCTGTCTATTTTGATAGAAAATATGCAGTATCTTCTCCTGCAGTGCCAGAGGTTAAAGATTATTATTACTTCCTAAGGTTTCTGAAATTAAATTCTCTCTCTTATGACCCAAAAGGTATGATTGAAAATGTGTGCATGTGAAATGGTTTGTAATAAATTCATATTGCAATAAAAATCTCTTTAGAAAAACAGGATATCTTACAAGAATCAACTGAGGAGCTCTGTCTAAAGAAGGAAGCTTTTTTATAAACCATTTTGGAAACTCAAATGCTGCCACAGGGATCACCCAGAAAACACACAGGAACTTACGAAAAGATTCTGAGCTTTCAGCCAGAGGTTGAAACCCAGAGTGCCCTGGGTTAAAAACTGACTTTAACAGGATCTTTTCTGGTTTATACACTTCTAATTAATTACAAATGACATTTCTGACAGAGACTCTTAGGGTACAAAAATGAAGTCCTTCATAACTGCTGGTTGCTTCTTTCTAAAGCCTCCAAACCTCTGGGTACCAGATCCATTCTTGTTCCCCTGGAGCAGAAGGATCTGTGCTCGAGGGACCGTGGAAAAAGCCATTCCCAGCTGTACAGTGCCAGGAGATTTGGGCCATTCATCTCTGCTCCTCTCTAAACCCAAACCCGTGGGTGCAAATCCTACTGCAGGCACTGCATTAATTCACAAAAACTTTTTGAACTGTGGAAACTTTGGCAGTGTGGGGTAACCATTATGGTGTTGATGTTAGTAATAATAGGCTGAATTCTGCAGGCAGAGCCTTGCCTTTATTCCAAGAACAGGTCCGGTGAAGCCACAAGGTAATGATGGCCCTACACAGCACGTTGTGTCCCTTGGTCAATTCTGTATAATTCGCTCCAGTATAAATGGATATTAATGGAAGGTTATTAAAGCTGTTCATTTTGATAGGAAATATGCAATATCTTCTCCTGCAATGCCAGAGGTTAAAGATTATTACTGTTTCCTAAGGTTTCTGAAATCAAATTCTCTCTCTAACAACTCGAAAGGTGTGATTGAGGCTGTGTGCTTGCAGTCACTCTGTGTGCAACCACCCTGCATGTGTTCCTGCAGGAACTGCACATCTGGAAACAGGAACTGCACATCTGGAAACAACCCAGGTCTTGAATTCAGCTCTGGGACCTTGAAGCTGCTTTAGCCTGGGCCTTGACCCATCTTTGCCCTTGCATACTTCCATAAATGCTCATTTTTATCTCTGTGGGATCAAATTGATTCTATCAAGAAGAGAGTGTTTGGTTGTTTACATGGGCTCAGTTCCTCATCTCCACCACTGCTTAATCCTTTGCAAAAAAACCCAACAAAGTCTTACGGAAAACATCAAGGGCAATACTGCTAAAGAGATAGAAAATGGAACACTAAATCTCCCCTAGTTCCTTTCCTGTTCTTCCCTGCTTAGCATGTGACAAATTTTCTGTAACACCCAGTAAATATGTTGATTTTATGGGTTCTCAGTTGAGCAGTAGGGCACCATTTAATCTCTCCATCCCTTGGCATTGTGCTGAACACTGAGAGAGGACCAAGCAATGAATTTGTCAGAACATTTTGCAGAGCTCTCAGGTGCACAGCATTCAAACAACATTGCACCAGGAGTCTAAATCTATGAGTCTAGAGGTTAGTTACAGATAGAAAGAATAAATCAAGCAATAAAGGATGCCTATAAAAAAAGGATGCTGCCTGTTAAATGAAGACACTTCAGAGTTCATCATAAACCTCTGACATATATTCAGTCACTCTGCTTGCTGTCACAGTCTGAGATATATTTGAAGGTGCCTGCATATTTTATGCTGCAACCTCTAATAAACACATGCACATTTTCAATGATGTTGCATCATACCTTGTGAGCTGATGTGACTTGAAAGGGGAATCACTGCCAGGGAAATGGGAGCTCTGCAGGCTGAGGTGCTCAGAGACACATGAAAAGTGTTTCTGTGACTCACACAGTCTGTCAAAATGTCCATGCAGTACCAAGTGTTGGTTTCATAACCATCCCTTTGAGGAAGGTCTCCTCCAGCTGGATGACAGTTCCCAGGGAAGCAGAGCACAGTTCCCTCAGAGTCTGGCCAGGCTGTGGGAGGTTCCAGCACTGGCCAACCTGCCAGTGGGACTGTCCTACAATAAACAATTCTACAGTAAAATTCATTGGGTTGAATTTCCAGGGGGAAAAAACAAAGCTCAATATAAACAAAAGCAACATCTGGCTGCACTTTTAAAGTGATGAAAAGCAAAATTAGCCTTCAAAAGGCAGACTGAAATTTCAGCAGGGCCACTATAATGGTTCTCTTGCTTCTCAAATGGAGATTATGGCTCTCCTGAAAGAACAACTGCCAGACTTACGCAGGGCCAATACTTAAAATTGACCATCCCTTAATTTTTTATTGTCTGTCAGGAATTAGTGGTGTGGCATTGATTTATGGAGCTATCCAGGCCACTTCTGCAGAGCTCCCTTCTTTTCAGAGATAAGTATTCTAGGAAGCTGCTGATGTGTTTGTTATCCATCAGGACCCGTCAGCCACTCTCCATATGGTTTGCTGCAGTCAGAAAAATGCAAAATTCTTCTTAAAAGTGTCATTTTCTACAGTTCAAGAAGTGCACTTTCTGAGAGATGGATTAACAGTAAAGCAGAGGAGGTAATAATTACTATTAGTCTGTATTTCAAAAAGTAACTGAAGATGTTTGAGCACCTGAGAGATTAATATTTTTAATCCTTGATTTTTCCAAGTAGGATTGTTCATACTGTATAAATTATCAAGGGGTCACAAGCTGGTCATTTTTTTAAAGAGAATTGGACAATTCTGGCATTTTCAACAAACTAGAAAAAGAAAAATAGAGGAACCAAATGCAGAAAAGATAAAATAGCTGATGCTTTAAGTGCTTGTGGTCAGTATAAGAATGTGCATAGTTTGCAAATCTGACTCAGCTACTTGAAAAATGATGGGATCTACTTTCAGTGAAAGGCTGAGGCAGGGCGAAGAGACTGGGATGATCAATTATCCCCTGAGAATAGTGCAGTGTCTCCCTGTGGCATGCCACCAAACTTCTCATAAAAAACCATGTAATCTTGGCTTCAAAACATGTCAGCATTACCCTGCTTTTTGAACAGATCTATGCAAATATGTGTAAGTGCTGTATGTAGCAAGGGAGAAGTGATGCCTTGGACTTGCTGCTTTATGGGCTTATCTGTCTTCTGTTGGCATTAAAGTTGACATGATGCCAAACTCAGAAGAGTTTAAATATGTAAATTGGAGAGTTTGGAGAGTGTACAAAGCGTATGGATGGGTAGAGTTGGTGCTGCTTCCCTTCTGAGTAATTACTGATTTATTTTGGATGGCAGAAGAGGTGTTTTCCATTCCAAACCTGAGTATACTCACAGTGAGGGAGAAGCTGTTGTATTTGTGAGGGTTATTACTCTGAGGGAGGGATCTGTGGTGATGCTGGATTTGCCCCTGTGTAATTTCTCTTCTCCTGTGATGTGTGGGGCCCTGGTTGCTGTGAGGATGGACAGGCAGTGCCCCCCACCACCTGTGCTGCTGAGAAAATCCCTCATTAGCATTGCCATTAGCACAGTTCAGTTTTTCCTGCTCTGCCCTCGGCCAGTATAAATATTCCTGAGCTGCTTTTATACATACCCAGGCCACCAGCACGTGTCTGTGTTTTTCCTGAAACTCTACAATTTCTTATGTTGAAATAGGAGAGCTTAGAGCTATTAGAGTTCTGTTTGTGTATTCACTGCGCAGTGAAAGTGAGAGCTGGGTGTCACAGCTGCAGGGCAGCCTGCATTCCTCTCCCTGAATCCATGTGGAGTGGGATGCCAGGGGTATCCCATTCCCGCACCAAACCCCCTGACAGCCCTCAGTGCACAGTGCAGAACAGTACAGAAATAACCAAACTGGCTCTGGCACTGAAGAGGGACAGTCCTGCAGCTTCGGATGGTTTAGCCTCTGTTATGCCTTGCTCCAGGTGGAAACATTCCCCATGGATCAGCTGTGCCTGCTCTGAGCACTGCTCTGCTCCTCAGCAGTCTGTGCTCTCAGCACAAGCCTGACAGGCCCCACTGGTAACTCTGACATCTCCAGCAGCAGAAGGGACTGGTAAAATCACTTCAGAAGAGCCCACAGTCTCATTTGCCAAGCCTAGTGCCTAAAGTGTAGCCTAGTTCACTCTCTCAGTGGAAAGCAAATAGAAAAATCATTTTCGCAGTGCCCAGCAATGTTTATCTTCCAGGCTGGCTGGCCTGCAGTGACATTAGTGTCCCCAGAGCCTCTGAACTTAATGATTTCCAGTTGCTGCTTGCCTGCTTGAAACGATCCCAGTCCAGCCTCCACTGTGTTCCTGCTGCCAGTCACTATGGGAACAGCAATCAAAGCTCATATTTATGGCTCTGTAGATGTCCAAGGTCACGGAGCACAGGTCTGCTGGGAACAATTAAAACAGACCTGTCCAGTTATATCTCTTTAAGCTCTCCCCACATTACACCTCTAACTAGAGCAGTAAAGTTAAAGCAGCATGACTGTCAGGATGTGGCTGCTTTATGGAAGATAATCCTTTTCAGAGATAAAGACACTCAGGATAATGTGGAAGTGTGCTAGGAGTGAAGCCAGCATTGCTGGGTAAAACCTGCCCCAGGTTCCATTCCACATCCACCCCTGGGCACAGCTGTGCCCAGCAGCCCTGGCAGGTGTCCCCTCTGCAGCAGCTCAGCTCTCTGCAGCTCCCACCTCATCCACCACAGGAGCAGCTGGGATGAAGTGCTTTGAACTCTTTTGGAGTGGCAGAGGATGTTTACTCTGGTTTGGGAGGTTTTTGTGGTTTCACCCTGGGTACTCCATTACTGTCATCACCTATAAACTAAAAATGGCAAATGTGTGGTTTTAGGGTAACAGCAAATGTTGTTTGCTCCTGATGACTTGCTCTGTGGCAGAATACAAGGCGGGAAAAAGGACTGCAAGAATAATTGGAATAAGATGGAGAGAAGAGCTGCAGTGAACTTAACATCAAAGGGAGAGAGAAGTCATTATTTGGCAATTTCCAGGTTTTGTAAGAGGCAGCTGTTTCTCTCTGTGTTCCTGTTTCAGCCAGGGTCACTTTGTATTGAGGGACACCTGTGTGATGGTACTCATGAACCATTGTCTGTGTTTTATTGGTCTGGGGATGGAATTGGTTCCTTCCCTTGACACTAATGGGGTTTGTTACATAAGAATGAAAATCATTTAGGCCAGAAGATCCAGCAGCAGGTGCCACTGTAGGTGAGACAGAGTTACCTCCTTCACAAGCAAGGGGCACAGAAAGATTCAACACCAGAATTTCAGAAACAGTCCAGCAGGTGTGTAAATACCTTCACAAATCTCCAGGCTTTTTTAATAGTCACGTTATATTAAATATACTCCCTTCTAATTCACAGCTAATTGAGTCTGGGTAGCCAGGGCATGTTTAGTTAATATTTTCTTACATAGGATTAGTTTTAAATGCTATAGATGAAAGCAGTTTTTACTGTGCACAGTGCTGTTGAGGTAAAGCTGTTTTTACTGTGCACAGTGCTGTTGAGGTAAAGCTGTATCCCAAGCAAACAAGAAAAGACAAAAGGAGAGCAGGCACCATGTGCTGGAGTGGATTCTCTGGTGATGTGCAAGGGCTGGGGCTCAGGCAGGAGAAAATCAGGTGGATCCCAGGCCACTGCATTTCCAGCACTTCTAAATTGCTTTGAAATAGAAAAATATTCACTGCCACAAAACACTGGGATGCTGGGATGGTGCATGGACATGGGAATGTGTTTTAGAAAAGCAGCTCAAAAATACTGAAATTTCCATTTTAAAGCTTTTCTCTGTCAGGATTAAGCAGTTCCCTGGCAAGTGGATGCACAGCCATGGAGTGCATGGGGGTTGTGGCTTCTTCACCTTTCACTCTCCAAGTTTGGATTCAGCCTGCAAAGTTGCATTTTGATATCTGGGCAGCCTTAAAGTGAAAAATGAAAGGAAACATTGGAAAAATCTTTTAGGTTAGTATTGAGAACATTCCTTCTTCATCATAATAGGTAACAGGTAACAGGCTCCATGTGCCTCCTCCCTACCGAGGAAACTTCTCTTAAAGAAGTTCTTTCCTGTGTTCCTGTGATACAGATCTGTAGATTTTCTCAGCTCTGTATGGCAGGTTTGATAGGCAGTGTCAAAACAAGAGATGTGTTAGGCTGACTCATTCCTGTGCTTTATCCCAGCTGGGTGAGATGAACAACTGGGAAGTGCTACTGCCTTGGACTGGGAGGGCCAGAATTTAATGTGGCTCCGGAGTGTGGTGGGTGGGCACGACACAAATGTTCTCATTTCCTTGGGACCAGCAAGTGAGGACTGGATTCCCTGTTCTGGAGCTGCAAATAACCACTCCTGGCTGCTGGGCCATGGGGGAGTGACAAGGAGTGCTGTCACCAGGGGGGTGACAGCCCAGCCTTGGCAGGGAGCCCTTCCCTGCTCTGGGGAGCAGGTGGCATTTGCAAACCTGGAGGATTGGCAGCTTCAAAGGGTAGAAATCAAGACAAATCACAGCCTTTGCCTCAAGGAACAGGAACACCCCAGCATTTTAAGGAGCAGGGAAGGCTCCATCTCCTGCCTTGCCTGGCTGGTTACTGACAGAGGGAGACCACAGCAGTAATTTTCAGTTTAGAAGGTTTTAGAAGTGATGGCCACCCATAAAAAAATATCCACATTCCAGTTGCACTGGAGGAATCCAAACAGAGTTAAGTTCTTGGCTGTTTTATTTTTCCTCCTGTTACCGTCCAAGCAGACAATCAATAGTGTTAATGTGACTGCTGAGAGGTGCCATGAGGGTGCAGGCAATTCAGAAAAAGCAAGGCATTCCAGGAAAAAAAGAATATACCTTGCAGCTTTGGTAGTTCTTGGTTTCCAAGACCATAAAGAACACTCACAATTCATATTTTTTCTCTTGCAGTGTTTCTTTATTATTATTATTATTTTGTTTGGCTGTACAAAAGGAGAATCAAGGTTGATTTTAAGGTCCAATTTTCTTTCTCTTGTGTTCCCAAGGTAACTCTATTGAGTTCTTTTGAGGGCAGTACTTGGGAAGTCAGTGGGGTGAGATCTGTGCACCTGGGGGCATTCCCACCTCACCAGACCATCTGGTGAAGTTCCTTGTGGAGGTGATGGCTCAGGACTGTGCATTGCAACAGAGGGGGATTCTGTGAGGAAGTTTTCCAATGAGTTGGCTTGGATACGAGGAAAAAACAGCAGCAAAGAGTTGCCTGTTTCAATTTGCTTTGTTGGGGAGAATTATTCCTCCTGGGCCGTGCTGAGCCATCCCCACCAGGCTGCAGGGAACCCAGGGGCCACTGGATGTGCTCACCTGTGGCCACAAAAGCATCTCATCTCAGGGCTGGAAATTGAATCTCAGTGCTTCAGCCACAAAGCCAGTTCTCCTACCTGGCTGCCTTTTTAAAATTGAAATAAAATAGTGCAAAATGAATTGAAAATCACAGCCAAAAACCTGTTCTAGGAAGGAGTTATTCCACTGAGTGGTACAGCAGCTTTTCTGACATCAGTTCTTTTTTGGTTTTTAATCTATTTCACTTCACCTCCATTTGACCTCTTCCATTAGCAACTGGAATTGTCTTTGCTACCTGCTAAAGAGACATCCAGGGGAGGTTTTTACAGTCAAAAGGCAGACTTGCCCAAGGAAAGATGGAAGGAACCTTGCAGGAGTCAAGAAATGTTGAACACGTTCTCATTTTGCTGTGCTTGGCCCAAGGAGCAGGAGAGGAGGTTTCATGCCTTAAAATGAACAAGGTCAACAACTTACACTGTGGATGCCATGGAACCATGGAACATACCAAACAGCAAAAGGAGAGGCAGAAGAAGGAAACAGAACCTCTTGAGACACACACCTGTGAGCAGCAGGGTTTCATAGCTGCCAGTTCCCACCAGGGGAAGGACAGGGATGTCCCTCCCCTGGGAAGAGGTGGGTTCACGCTGATGGGGCCAGCAAATGGTGAATTGCCACCACCAGGCTCAATAGTCTCTCTTGCAGTTCAGAAAAACATCATCTGGAATGTCTGTCTTGAAAGATTGCCAAGCCTTACCTCTGAATGCATGTTTTACTCAGGAGTGATTATGTGCAAAGGATAAATAGAAAACAGTTTTGGTTTTAGCTGAAAATGAATTGATGCTAAGAATTTGCAAAACATCCTCTTCCCTAAATTAAAGTAGTCCCTTTGGAGACCTCTCTATACTCTCATTTTCAGCAAGCTGGGCTTTTTTTTATTTCCTGATCTCTTTATCTCTCTGCTCCTTTCCTCCCTCCACCCTCCTACACAATTCCTTTATTTTCTTCTCTACACCATTTCCCAACCTATCTTCTTTTGCGTATTTGAAAGCAAGAAATTAGATGGAAATCTCAAAGAGCTGTAAGATTTTCTCTTCCACACTATCAAAGAGCTTTGAGCCTGACTTGTTCAAATACTCCTCATCCCTTTCGTTGCCCTTCCAAACTCCTCTGTGCCAAAAAGGTCACAAGGAGGAGCCCTGGGCCCCTCTTAAAATCTCTGTCTATGGTGGTCTTGCCCATTCCTTGGCTTTATTTTAGAGTTCCTCCCAAAGCAAGGCTATGAACAAGTGATCTGGAGGGGGCAACATCTTCCCAACTCTGAGCAGGAGCCCAGCACTTTGGAAAAGAGGATGGTGCAGTATTGTTGCATGATAATGGGTTGGATTTGAGGGGTTTGGATCACTTCTGTGCCCTTGCACATGCAGACGTGGAACCACATTGCTGGTGTAACTTGTGACTGTGAAAGAGGCCGCAACCTTGGCATATGTATCCCTTTACATCTACAATTTATGCACATTTACAATTTTTTTAAAGTATACTGGGAACAGAAAATGGTACATCTTCTGCATAAAAATGAAAAGTAACTGAAAACCTGTTATATGCTCTATATAGCTCTGATCAGAGGGGAAAAGATGACTGCAGATTTGTGGTTGACAGCCTTCAGAAAAGGCTCAACAGAGTGTGAAAATTGACATTTAGCAAATAGCAATTCAGCCTTCATTTTTAGTGGAGCTGCTTGAAATAAATGGCAGGTTTTAAACAAAATGTTTGGTCAGTTGTTATATTGGATGTTGCTTGTCTAATTACTTCAGTTAATTAAAAGAGGGGACAATAAGTCAAAGCCAGAGTCAATAAGTTTGTTAATAAAGATTTAACTTGGTGGAATCATTATAAATTGACTGTACAATGAGTGGATATGCCTCAGGAATGTGAGTGTCTGAAGATCCTTAAATGGGTTTTCAGAAATATCCATCAGGTTGTAGCCAATTTGTCATGCTAAAGAAGCTCTTCAAATCCACTTAGGCAAGTGTGTACATGTTTCCAAAGGGTATCACCATTGAGGAGATGATGCACACAGACACACCTTCTTTTGTTTCCAGCTGTTTTGTGTTTTTTTTATTCTGCCATTCCAAATCCTTTTTAGCTTTGTTATCTCGGTATTTCTCATTGTAAGTGCTTTATTGTTAATGCCAATCTTTTTAGAAGGAATAGAATAAATCATCAGAGAGGAGAAAGAGTAAATCATCACTGCAGTGAGTGCTGGAGGCTGAACCTGAGCACTACCCATGTGAGGTTTTAATCCACCTGACCCTTTTCCTTTATTGCTGACCAAAGAGCAGGTGAAAACCCCATGGGCAGACAAACTTCAAAAGTAATTTTAAAATGAAAATCTAGATTGACATTTCTTGTCTTCCTCAAGCAGTTCTGGTGCAGGAGGCTGCATGCAAAGTCTGATGCTAATGACTGCAATATTTGCATAGTGCTGCACCCCTGCCAGTAATCCTCTCGTTGGAGTGTGGGTTATCACAGGAAAGCAATTTCTCTGTCAGGGATGGCATGCTGGTCTGCTCTGCAGGATTTTTCAACACTCTGAAAAACAGGAGAATAAGATTAAAAAAATCACATCATGCTGCCTTCTTTCCGAGAGTAAAGCAGAAGAGCAAATCATGAAAGTAGCAGAGATTTGGCCCAAATTCATCCAGCACATGACAGTCACCCCAAAACAGAGCACCAGGTACTCTGAATGTTAACAAATGCAAATTGTTCATCCAGCAAGTTTTACCTGACTCAAGGATCCATCTTTTCATTGGGTTTTATCATTTTAACCTAACTCAGGTGGCTTTTGTCCTGCTGCCACCATCCAGCAGCCAGTATAAATCTCAGGAAAAATCTGATTGAAGGCTGAACTGTTCCCTCCAGGACAGCATCCCTGTCCCTGTGCCAGTGGCTCAGGGTTCACATGAAATGTGGCCCTGCAGAGTTCTGCTCTGGGATGTGTTCATCTCCCCTGTGTTTCTGAGGGCAGCACTTTGTGAGACATTGGCAAACAGTGTCAGTGGCCCTGAGGGGCACCCACAACCCCTGGTTTCTATTTCTTTTTCTCCCCCATGTCACTGTGGCAGTGCATCAAACTAATACCCAATCTTAGCAGCCTCTTCTGCAATTCTGCTTGAAAGGGTTTCTTCCAATTTATGCCTTTTAATTAGAAGCTTTCAACCTGTAATTAGAAACTTACACCAGCCCAACCTTTGTTTCTTAAAAAATGCATTTGTGGTTTAGGCAATTATGGTAACATGAAAAGTAATTATTTTTCTCCGTGTGTGAAATGAGTCTGGTCGTTAATGCAGCCAACAGGAGGAGGAATTTATTTTCTTTCCATTTGTTTTCATTTACTGCAAGAAGTTACATAACAAGCAGAATAAATAGGTGGTTTAGGTAGTAGATGAGGCACGTGTAACTCTGGTTTAGGGAGTGCAGGGAGGATGAGGGCAGTGGGATCAGAGGCACAGCCACACTGCAAGTCCAAACTCCCTGGTTGCCACACTCAGGTTAGCCATGAAGAAACTTCCAGACTCTTATTTGAGCAGTTTTGACCCAGTCTGTGTAAATGTTCAAGGAGCTGTAGTCAGGTGTTTGTAATTAAAATAATTATGGGCTCTTAGGTGCCAGCCAGTGGCATCAGTAGCAGCAGTGTGCCTTGGTTTGAGCTCAGCCTGCCTTGTGATAATGTCCTTTGTGTCTCAGTTCTGACTGTGCCCACCACACAGCACACAGATGGCTCTGGGTGTCCCAGCTTGTCAGTTAAGGCTGAAAGCTGGACCACCCCAGGTGAGGAGAGAGGCATTGCAAGTCATCTCTACACTTAAAATAGGAATAATTAGTTTTACATCTCTGAATTCCTTCTCTGTCTGCTTAAACACATCATCATTTTAAACCACATCTGTATTTACCACACATCGTGTCCAACTATCTCCCAATTTCTATGATAATTTCCCGCCTTGATTTATAAGCAACAGAATTTTTTAATTATCCAGATGATTTTAATTTTCTCAGCCATACCTCCACTTTGTTAAACATTAATCTTGCCTTTTTTTCTTAGACAATCTCTGCCCTTCACCACTTCTCCAGTTCATAATGAAACTAGATCTCAGTAGTGTTGCACAGTCATTTTTCTCCCTGGATTAATTTGATATCATCTGCTTAATCTCAGGCTTTGTCTTCTAAATAGTATATTTGGCTTCTGGTAAACTATTCCAGAAATTACTTTAAAAGAAAAAAAAACCAACCAAACAAAAAACCCAAAACCGAACTAAAAAACCCCCTACCCTAAGACATTTAAGACAACTTTACATAATTACCTCGCCTTTAGCAATTCCTGTGCTGTAGCATGGTAGGCAGTCACAAAGAATTTACAGTTGTATTTCGACTGCTCCATGTTTTCCTAGTTTTGCTGCTTTTTAGTGCTCTGAATGAGCCTCAGCTTGTGCAAAGTGTGCTGGAAGCCTGCAGCAGGGGATTTGCAGTGTGGTGGGAGGAACCATATGTTCACACTTCTCCTCTTGCTGAGGAATGGCATTTTTTTGGAGGGAGAATGAAAGCTGGTTCTCACCTGCTTGGTGCTGCAAGACAATACCCTCCCTACAAACTCCTCTGATTACTCATTTGTCTAGACCCTCTCAAATCTTCCTTTAATATCAGCTGAGCATCTTCCTGATGCTGGCTTTGACCTCCTTTGTGATGGTTTCAAGACCCTGCTGTTAGTCAGCCCTTCTCACAGAGTTGTGGTCTCTGAAGAGATGATAAGATACGTCCATTACATGGTCAGAAGAGGATTGTTTCAGCATGAACTCTCTTCAGGAAAAGTTCCCTAAACACAGGACCCACAACTCAAAATGAGTGAAAAGTACATGAACTGGTCCATTGGGCTCTGAGATGAAGTTACCAAACCCAGAAGCAGATTTTTTATTACACTGCTGATGATGAAGCATTCCTTGAAGCTGTAAGAACTCTGTTTAAAAAAGAAGAAAGAAAAGTTGTAAACACTAGGTTCCCTATCCAAGGAAATAGTAAAGCTTACAAAGTCAGCACAGGGGTAATTCCTTTCTGGACTCTTTTTTATCTTTCTCTTGGCTCAGCTTTGTACAAAATCTCTTCAGCATTTGTGTTCCCCAAATACAGGGGAGAAAATTTGTTGCACGCCCTGCCATTTGAACCAGACTTATCTCTAACTCAATTAGAAAACTGTAATTTCCAATAAAGCATCATTAGACCTCTGCACCTGTCAGGTCCCTGACAGATTTAGGTGGGCTTCACTTGGGAATTACCCCTGGTTTGTGGAGATAGCTAAAATAATTTTCATTTACTGTTCACTGTATCACATTAGTAATTGCATAAGGTTTTGGACCCAAAGCCATAACAATTTCTTTCAGATTATGGCTGCACTGGAATTGTCACTCATTAGATTTGCAGCATAAACACTTGAAGCTGTGTGGTGATGCACACTGTCAGAATAACCAGTATTTACAGCGATAGGCAGGATTTACAATTGGATGGCATGATTATAATATATCCTTGTTTACTTCTCTAATTAGTGTTTCTAAAGAAAATACCCTGGAAACCTTCCATAAGCAAGATTTATTTCTGTTGATTGAGACTGTAATCAGATGTCCCTATTCAAACAGTAATTGGTGTGCTTCATTAACATGTAATTGAAAACAAGATTTATGTCAATGCTAGGCAATAAATAACAGGGATACATATTTTCTTATTAGTGATGATCTCTTCTGTAAGCTCTCAGAGTGCTTGCTGCTTTTGTATTGTGCCACTTAGGTCATATTTTGTCAAAATCATGGTGTCTCAGAAAAAGACATTGTGCATTTAAAATCCTTTGGATTTTAATCTCTCACTTCAATGTACCAAGGCCAGCTCCCTTTTTTTCTCTTTCCTGCTTTATATTAAGCTGGCTGTTCTTGCCATAGTTTAGCCCATGTTTTTCCCATGACATGGCAATACCATTAGGAAGGAATTCTAGTGATGAAGGGGAGAACTCAGGGCAGAGACAAAACTTAGCCTGAACTTGTGTTCAGTTGAGGTTTTTGCCAGGTTAGTCAAGGCTCAACCTGTTGTTCCTCCTCCCAAACATTTTTCTGTTCCAGTACAAGACAAATAAAAAAAAATAAAAATAACCAGACAAGAACAACAACAAAACATTTCTAAGCATTCTAAAAATAGAAACTAAGCATGGCTTCTTTGCAATTCAGTAAAACCTAATTAACTTCCTTTTAATAGGGAGAACAGTACTGTGTTTTGTTCTAGGAGTAGACATACATGAGATAACACACAAATAATGAAGTCACAACTGTAAGTCGCTGTGAATGGGTGATCCCATTGATTTCATTGAAACAATGGAGTTAAAATTGAAAACAAATTTCAGCCTGAGAAGCTGGTTCATTACCAGCAAATTGATGGAGCTCTGTGTTTACTTGCTGGCATAATTTACCAATTGTATGAGATGTAAGCAGGCACGGTGCTAACATTGGCTAATTTTATGCTCAACGTGAATCTTATGGCTGGTCAGATGGATACCATAAAAAATAATTAGAGTCATTAGAGGTAATGGGCTACAGCTGCAGTAATACATGCTCTATTCTCCGTCCAGAGGTTTCTAAGCAAAATTAAATTAGCTCCTGTTACCACACTGCTGCATCATATGCTCCTCACCTCCTGTGTATGAGCTTCTCTTCCCATTTCCATACTGCAAAGCAGCATTTGTGCCCCACACAGAAAAAGCCCCTTGTGGGGACAAGGAATTCTGGAGCTTGAGGCCATTCCTTGTTAAAAAAAAGAGAAAAAAGGAAGTAATAAAATGAGAACAATTTCAAAGTGGCAGCAGAAGGTCCTCAGCTCACATTAACTCCTTTCGTGTGTTGAGGTTCATCCCTCCCCTCTGCTGTAGCCTTTGGTGCAAGGCACAGATTTCAAGTCACCTTTGCATCAGTGCTGGACCTGGGCAAAGTTTTCCCCTGAATTATTTACATTAAATTTTACTTTTTAACAGAATTGTGGCCACTGTATTGGAAGCACATCAGCAGCCTCCAACTGCAGGAGGAGGCTGCTGCACATCTTTAATACCTTATTTTTTTCCCAAAATTCAAAAGGCTGTTTATAAGGGAAATGCTGCATTATCCTGGAGGGGGTGAGAGGAGGGACAAGAAGGAAATAGATTCCATGGTACTGAAGTGATTAATGTGACTGTTTATGATGAAGGAAATGAAAACTAGAAATCTGGGTAAATAATGATCTTTCCAAGTGAATGACTTTCTCTGGAACCACAATACAAACTCATGTGCTGATTTCCTTCAAATTATTGCTAAAGTTCCCAAAGCCAAGCAGGGATGACACTGAAATTTTTTTATTCCTTGTTGATTTTCAAGGGCACAGAATTTCCATGGATTTCCAGGGGTTCACTGCGAGCTGCCCACATATCATCACCTCTCTTTAAAACAGGAGGTGCTTTGGTGGTAGGATTGAATAGAAGGGCTTAAGAGGCACATTTAGCGCTGTCCATTAAGGGTGGTGAGCTGGAGCTGAGTGTGCTCAGGGGGAGGAACAGGACTAACACTATTTTTTGATGAAAGGTACAAGCCCAGTACTGCAGCTTGGGAAAGATCAGTTATCCATGTGCCAGCCATTTATCCCTGGCAATGGTGACTTCCCTGGCCTCAGTTATTGCAGTGTATAAATGCTTCACAACTGCTAATATATTTATCTTCCCGTCCTCCCTGTGGAGTTGGGAAGTGCTATTACCTCTGTTGCAGAACTAAGAACTGAGATTAAGGGTCAGATTTGTTACAGCATTTAGGTGCTCAATGGGATTTTCAAAAGTAGCTAACACCCGTCGTAATAAGTGGAACTTGGGAACTTGGATGGTTCCGAAAATCCTGTTACTTGTGTCTCTTTTTAAAACATTTTGGACTTACATGAAACCTTGGGATCCAGAGGAGTAGTTCCCAAGCTGTGGGGAGTCACCCAGACAGGAGAATGTGTCTTCATCCACCTCCCAGGAGACTGCAGGTGGGACAGCGGCAATTTCATGGCAGTAGCTTATCTCAGTGCTGAATTCAGCAAGCTGTAACTGTGCACAGCATTGCGTTTACCCTTCTTGCCCAGCTCTGTGAGAGAGGTCAAAATCCAGTCCTGCAAATACTGGAGCAAAAATAAGCAGTACCCATGGTCAATAAAAAGGGCTTATGTGCCAGTTGCTGGGATGGAAAATTCAAGAGCGGGAGCAAATAATGAAACAATCTATATTCATGCAGCCACCTTTCCAGCCTACTGCTCTAAGTACAGGCTTACACCTCACCAGGAGATGGGAATCCCACTAAAAGCCCTGGAGTATCACACTGGAAAACAAATGTTGATTTTGAACAAATTATCTGTTCATCTCTAAATCATTTTCCTTCATTATTAGTCTCCAAATTGGTTCTGCTCTGGAAGGCAGAATTAGGTTTAAAAGCAGAGCATCTCTTAAATGCCTGCTTCAAATGAAAGTGTTCAGTAAACATTGCTCAAATCCCCAGAGCATAAACTCCTCAACTGCTCTCTCTGGCTTTGCATAGATTTTGCAGATCCTGGTTTATGGTCAGGTGGCTCAGGGATTCGTTCAGGATATCAGAAAATAATCAAATAAAATCCCTTACAAACATATGCCCCTTAAATACCAAGGAAACAATTTTTAAGACCTTCCTGTCCTCCTTTACAGTAGCATAAATTGGGACAAGAGTCCCAAAAAGGTGGATTTACACCAATATGGAACATGGAGGAGAGGGACTTCAGAGATTTCCTGGCTCTCCTCACTCTCCAGTAGGTGTGGGACTGAGATGCTGCTCCTGCACAGAGCAGGAATTGAGTGCTGCTGCAAAGGAGTGTGTTTGCACTATGGTGTCTGAACACCACGCTGTTTTGCACTTAGGAGATTGATTTCTCAGTGGATAGAAGAGCTAAAAGATTCACAGATGAACAAATATATTGAGACAGCCAGGACATCAAATAAATTGGAGAGTCACTGAGATACTGGAGTCACCAGGCCGTGTTCTTAGGAATTATTTTACCCTCAGATTACCTCAGCTGTCTTGGGTTTTGGATACATCCTGTGGTGAATTTAGCTACATGATTTAAGATGTAACTGGCCCAAGCTCTCTGCTGCTCCTCCTGAGGAGGAGAGGGAATTCTTCTCCTGCCTGTATAGCGGAGGGAATGTGTGCCTGCATGTCAGACACTGCAGCACAGATCCTGGGGGCTTTGGGCAAGCAGAGGATCCTTTGTTTTTCAGGACAAACACCAACCTGTGAGGTACACCAAGGGTGAGAGTGTACTGAATCCCTGGGCAGAAATCTCCAGGGAAAATATGGGTCAGACAACTTTTTGTCCTCCATGCAATCTGCAATTCAGTCAGGCAGGAAAAAAAGTGAGTTACAGCAGTCTTAGCCTTAGGTTCCTCACACAGGAACCAACTGAGGGGTGATACCTGTGGAAGGGAACAGAAGAAGGTTTACATAAAATGTGACTTCCCTGCAGGAAACAAAAAGCAGCTCAGAAGGGTTGTGCAGAGGCTGCTAACCATGAGGCCATGCTCATTCCTTGGGCTGCATATGCCTCAATTGCTCCCTGAAATTTAGATTTAGTTAAGTCAGCCAGGAAATTATGGATGAGTTTGGGGTCTTGAGGGAAAGGTGTTCAAACAGCAGCAATATGAAGACACTGAGAAGAGGGAAAGTTGTAACTTGAAAAGTGCCACACGGAGGGAGCTGTGCCTATGCTTTATTGAGCTGTTGGCTGCAATAAATACAGCTGAATTCCCTCAGTCTCCCATAATGTTGTCTCAGTACCAGCAGGAGTCCATTTAAGAACACATTTACTTGCACAAATGATTGTGTGTATGGAGAGCAGAGAAAGAGCTGATGCAGGCAAACCCTGAGAGCTGCCCAGGAGAGCTGGGGGTGGTGCTGGGCTGCCCCATGCTCAGCTCTGGTCAGTGCTGCAGCCCAAAACAGCCCAAGCACAGGAGCTTCTGTTCCGCCCTCCCATCTGCTCCACCTGGGGAGAGCATTGCCTAGATTTTGTGATGGTACAGTAAATAAATGATGATAAAGTCAACTAAGAGAATATTCCCAGAGGGAGACTTGTGTTTTTTTATAACCGTTTGCAATACAGGGAGTAATAAAAGACTGTATTATAAATAAGAAACAGACAAGTGTAATAGAAGACCTAAAATGGATGATGAACAAGGAAGACTGAACCTTGTGCTTCTGCACTTTACAGCATTAACCCCAATTGCTGAAGTTAAAGGTCTGGCTGTGTTACAGTGCTGCAACAGGGCTGTATCCACAGTTAGGAGAGGCTGAAGCTCTACGGAGAACATGGTCATTCCTGGTGTGATGTGACCCTAGGCCTGGAGACCACAAATCTTGGGGTCTTCTGCCTGATTGTTTTCATTGATTTCCTTGTATCCTTACACCCTTCCAAACCTCACGTTGTAGAAAGTCAGGAGAACTAATCTGTTCCTGCTTGAACACTGGTTTGAGGAAGAGAAACTTGCACCCTCTGTGTAGGTGCTCAGCTTTGCTGATACCCCCTGTTAGCACTGATGAGTGAGAAAGCTGCACTAAGAAGTAAGAACAAGCTGACCTTGGGGGTGGCTTTATTGCCCCTTTTCTCTTGGCCCAGCACAGCAAAGCTGGCATGGCATGTTAGCAGATCAGATCTGTGACGTGTCTCACCACATGGCACAGGAACCTTTTCCTCTGAAAACAGGGTGAGAACCTGCCCATCAGGAGGGTGAGAATCTGTACATCAGCAGGGTGAGAACCCTGCCCATCAGGAGGGTAAGAATCTGTACATCAGCAGGGTGTGGGGTGCAGCACAGCAGCCTGGGCAGGAATGCTGAGCCCACGGGGCTGGGTGACTCCTTGATGCATTTTCTGCATGAGGCCAGAGTGTTATTAGCCCCACAAAGGTGCATCACACCTGAGGGTTGCCCACAGCCTCTCAGAAATGGCTTATAAGAACAGTGAGATAGCACAATGGGAGGTGTTTGGAAAGCAAAAGGTTTTAATAAAGACGAAAACAACAAACTATACAAAACAAAAGGGTATAAGCCATGCAAGGTGCATGGAGGATCCTAGCACCTGCTATCACACCCTGAAAATGCACCAAGAGTCTCTGTGCTCTCCTTTAGGTATGTAATGATCAGGGAGGGTTTTTTGGCATGCTGCCCAATAGAAGTAACTTCAAGTTTTGAGTTGCATTTCAAGGATCCAACAGGTGCCTTTGCGCTGGCACCAGGCCTGTTATGGTGAGAAGAGCCTCGAAGTTTGTGGTTCTTTTTCCTTATAAGATCAGGGATGAAACTTAAACTCCTTCCTAATGTGGGCACACCTGTTGAGGTGGGGGGAGCTCTGCTACAAGCCCTCTGTGTTGCAGGCTGGAGTCACCCACACGGGCACTGGTGATGGAGGCGCCCAAGGGCATCGAGATCAACGCCGAGGCCGGCAGCCTGAAGGCCACGTGCAGGACAGAGCTCAGGCTGGAATCCAAAGATGGAGAGGTGAGTGGAAAACCGTGAGAACTCAAAAAACAGAGGGGTTTTATATATAGAAATCCTCTGCTTTTAGTAAAACTATGCAACACAGTGTGGTTACTAATTGACAAAGATATCAAAAAAGGTTGGGTTTTTTTTTAGAGGGGGGAAATTGTAGGAACTGAAAAAGCAGAGGGTTTTTCTAGTGTTGTATATAATAAACTTATTACAACACTATGAAAATCCTCTACTTTTAGTAAAACTATGCAACACAGTGCGGTTGTTAATTGACAAAGATACTGAAAGTTTCTTTTTTTGGAAAGGGGGAATTTTGGGAACTGAAAAAGCAGAGGGGTTTTGTAGTGTTGTATGTAATAAGCTTATTACAACATTATGAAAATCTTCTACGTTTAGTAAAACTATGCAACACAATGTAGTTATTAATTGGAAAAGATATCAAAAAACGTTTCTTTTTTTTAGAAAGGGGGAATTTTGGGAACTGAAAAAGCAGAGGATTTTCACAGTGTTGCAATAAGCTTATATAGAGGTTTGAAACAGAGTTGAATTTTAGGCCTTAAAATATTTGAAGCATAGAAAGTTTCTGAGCTGCAAAAAATATAGAATAAGCAACTATTGTATGCTGTAAGGTGTGGCTGTAGTGTTTATTGGTTGGCTTAAGTAGACGCTTGTAAGCTTTTAGCATTAGCCTGTTGGCTAAAAAACTTTTAAAAGGCCTTGGAACAAAGAGAACTTTGGCTTCTGTTATTGTGGCGTGAGTTTTACCATCCTTATGTCTCTACCTTCACTGAGACTGATAATGAAATAAAAAACTCCTGGAACGCCTCTCAGTCACCCCGTTCCTTTATTGGTGAATGGATCCAACAGAAAACATCAAGCCCTGCAGCAAGGCCAAGCCTAGGCATGAATCCCCTGCAGATGATCTGTAGCCCTGTGGGTTATCAAGCTGCTGTGTTGGAAATGCTGGTGTGAAAGTCTGGGGGCACTGGGCTCTCCTGCCTTTATTGCTGCGCACACTCTGATTGAACACATCCCATGCAAATCAGGCTTACTCCGTGGTAAAGGCTGATTCATTATTTTTAAAGTGCATGGATAATAGCTTCTGTTGTTCCAGCAGATTTATGCAGCTGTAAAATGCACAGTGCTCCTAAATTCTTTGTTTCCTTGTCACTTTAAAACAAGATTTACTTGGCCAGCGTAATTAAATCTTTTATCATATATTTTTCTATAAGAAGAGCTTAATTCACTGGTATTGACCTGAAAAGCTTTTGTGGCTGATGTTTCATTCTGGAAAGAAAGGGAACATTAGGAGACACAGGTTGTTGCACTGGAGAAACTTCCAAAGGGGAAGAGAGAACAATTAAAGCTGATAACACAGAGCAAAAGTAAAGTAGGTGTTGAGTGAAGCCTCTTTTGGTGTCACAAAATCATGTGGGCAGATGGTTCTCATCCCTCCTCCTGCCACAGTGATGGAAGACACCAAAGGATGGGGCTGAGGAGCTCCCAGTGGGTAAAGCACTGAGAGCCTGGTCAGGAGGAGCTGCCCATGGAGCACAAACCTCCAGGCAAGAGGGCTCCCACATAAGTTAAGATTTACCTATCACAGTACCAGGGGTAAAAAATAGACTTTTCATTTGCAATTTCTGTTATTTCTAAACATTTGCATTTTCAGACAGTCCAAACCTAGACCATGGGTGTTAACAAAAAACCCCTCTGAAAAATATCAGTAAAAAAACCTCCTACCTAATACACTGAGATTGAAATCCAAGGCATTTCACAACTTCAGGCAGTTCCTTTCAATACTAAGTTGCATTTAAAGTGCATGAATTGACTTGTGCCTTTCAGGACATGAGAAGGGTGGATGCTAAATTTGGATATCCTTACTGTAATTGCAAATTTTTTCAGTCACCCTGTATTATTCTGGGGTTCAGGTTATCTCACTGTGTTCTGGCTCATGTCAGAGCATTCCCCTGCAGCTGCCACGTGTCTGAGAGCTGCCACATGTTGTTTGCCTTACGTTGTTTTGTAAGGAGGAATTTAGGGCTGTTAGAGCATTTGAGTTATTTTTAATATACACAAAAGTGTTACACATATACATAAAATATGCGTAAAATATACATAAAATATACATAAAAGTCAGTGCTGGGAGTCTGCAAACGTAACTGGCAGTGGGATCATGGTGACAGAAATCCTGGTGGAGGAGCAGGGTGGTTGGATGGGTGTGAACCATCCATGCTCTCCATCTGACAGTGTGATACCTCTGGTTGGGTCAGTCTTAACCTGGGATTGGATTCCTGGGAGGTGTCCCAGGAAGCTGAAAGCCAAGAAAACACGGTGGGTGCGTCAGCAGAAATAAACTGGAGGTCGTGGTAAGGCAGATAATGGGCTCACCCAGATTTGTATCAGACTTTCCCATCCTAAAACACTTTCCTACCCAGTTTTTGCAGCAGCTGAGCTGTCTGGAAGAAACTTCTTTAAAGGCAGCAGCAGAAATAACAGCTCTCCACTAATTCTCTCTCTTCTCTTTTTTTTTCTCTCTTTCGCCACCTCTGACTCCAGATAACGTTGAATTCTGCAAAAATCAAACTACCTAACTTGCCTCAAGGATCTTCCTCTTCTGCAGGGTCCAGGCAAAAAATCTACGAGCTCTGTGTGTGTCCCAACGGGAGGCTGTTCCTGTCTCAGGCAGGCAGCAGCTCCACCTGCCAGATCAACACGAGCGTCTGCCTTTGAGAGACAATTTGCAGTGGGGCATGGCAGGCAGCACAAAAGCCAGTTCTGGTCTCACAGATCCAGCTGCCAACTATTTTTACTAGAACACAGAAAGCCTATCAAAGACTTCTTTTTGTGTGTGCGCGCGCGTGTGTGTGAATATATATATATACAAATATATATATAAGATATATATATATATATCCTCTGTGTAAAACGATGTTTCAGTACAAGGAATCCCAGGGTGACCCTGTTACATTTTGTGTAGCATTTCTCTCTCCCACGCCAAAATTTACTGGTACAATCTGCTGAATTGGATCTGACGCTCCCCTGGACCCCTCTGTATTAATACAGTGCAATGATCACCCCTCGTTTTTGATCATGTTCTCAGAGCAATGGGATTGCTGGCTGGGCAAGACCCTGGAACCAATGCAGGCCCACCACCATCCAAAGGGAAGAGAAGCATCTCTGATCATTTTTGTGCCATTAAATCGGTGGCATGAAAAATAATTAAAAAAAAAACCAATAGCCAGATGTGCTGTGCTGATCACCCACCGTGATCCAGGATACCTGAGGTTAAATTGCTCTTTAATTGTCACCTGAAGCATGGCTCCCTGTTGGGGGAGATGGATGCACTTGGCCAGCAGGAAAGTCCAGAGCTTCTTGCTGAAATAATAAATGTGATTTTCTGAAGGGGTTCAACACTCGCCTGTGCCTGGCCAAGGATGCCTTGTGCTCTTCAGGTGTGACACATCAGGTCCAACATTAACCTAAAATCATCTCTGTGCTGGCAAAACTGGTGTTGTGTTTAGTTATTGGAAGGAACAAAGTTGTGAAAGTTGGACTAAGTAGAAAAATCCTGAACCTCTTTTGTTAACAGGTGTCCTGGATCACTCTACAAACTCCCCATTAACACCTTCCATTTTGAACATATTTGGTGTGAAGGTGTGAAGATTTGAGATGTGGACATTGCCTAAATACCTTTAGAAACTGAGAAAATCAACTAGAAACTGAGAAGATCATAAAATTAAGTATATATTGTAGATGCTACACCAGAATTTTTGTCATCTCTCTTTTCAAGATATACAGTCGAAAGTCACTTAGATTTGGTGGAAACTGCAAATATCAGAGATGCTGACAATGAAATACTTTTTTTTAAGGATTTATAAAGATTATGACAAAACCAGATTGTTTAAAGGAAGGGCTTTGGATGCTGGTTCCTCTAGAATTTGAGTCCCCAAAACTCTGTGGTTGAATTTTATCGTAGTGGCCTTTTTTCCTTATGTTAAATTCTAGGAGTCACAAAAATCTGATCTGGTAACATTACTTCCACTTTTGAAGTTTTGCAAAATAATGATAAGAGCCCAGATCATTGAATTCTGACCCATAATTTCATCTACATTCATGTAAAAATTCTTTTAAAAAATCCCAAATATACCAATTATGGCAAAAGTTTCCAAGTCACAGTAAATCCCACGAGGACAGCAAGGTTTCTACACCACTGAGATGCTTTTGAAATATTACCTCATGTGCAAATGAGACAGATCTGTGCCCATCCCCAGTGATAATCTAACCAAAGCTGTTATTCTTCAAGCAATCTTAAAGATAAAACATAGCTGAGAGAAATCTTTGGAAATAATCAGCCCATTCCCTTTTTTTACAGCTTTTCACGTATTTTCTTGTGGTCTCGAGAGTACCAGGGTTTGATTTTTTTTTTTATTTTTTTTTTTTAATTAATAATTCTGGCTTAATCCAAAATTAATTGGACTCAAAGAGAAGATTTCTATGGAGTTTAGATTAGAAGTGTTACTGCCTAACAAAGCAGCACTCCCAAAAAAATCATTCCTGAAAGAGAATTGAATTATTTACTTTTATTTCAATAATGCTTTCTGATGAATTAATGAATTCAAACTATTTGTTAAGAAATGATTCCTGTAATTATTATGTCTTGAGTCAACGTTTGAATGCAAAGGGTCACCCAGGGTAACAATTGTATTGGGACACAGGACTATACCATCTCTGTTCAAAGAGGGGAATTGTGCCTATGCCTTAAGTCAATGCACTCAGCAAGGAGAAGCACATCATATTTATCTTGTTATTAAATCTAGTTTATTTGGGGGGAGGGGCAGGAGGGTGTCTTGGGAACTGGTTGTACAACTTAAAAGAGATATTGATGAAATACATTGAGACTGTGGGGGCACCTAGAATGATACAGACTTTTTTTTTTTTTTTACCATGTTAAATATAGCAAAATACTGTGTACGTTACCTCTGGGACCATGACTGAAGTCCCATTCATAGTCCTACATTTACTGTAGAATTTTTTTCCCTGTTTCTTTGAATACTGATCACAAACCTCATAGCAAGCATGGCCCAGTCTATAACCAAATCCTGTGTGAGAAGTTTGAAGACATGTGCTGCAGAAAGAGTTCCCTGTAAATGAATAATCAGATTAACTTTGCAGTCCTGGGAGTATTCAGGTGGGTGAGGAAGGCAGGGCTGAACACAGGGATGCTGCATCCTGGTTTCTGTGCCACACCCCAGACACAACCAGTGGTTCAGTCCTCATCCCTGTGCCACCCTCTGCCTGCTCCCAACTTCCATCCCAACAAATTGATTTCGAGTTGCTGCTTTTCTCAGCTGGGCTCTTGGATGAGGTTATCACCTTCTCAAATCACAACAGCCATGAAATTGCTAAGGACATTCATATCTTGGTGTGAATTTCTGCTGGGCAGCTGTTAGGAAATGACCTTAACATCTGTGCCATCACTGATGGCTTCTCTGCTTCTCTGAGGTGAACAAAGGGTACCTTAATTATGTCTACTGAAGGAAATTCTTCTTGTTTCAATACATTTTACAACCCTGTTTGCATCTTAAAAAACATAAAATTATGTGCTGTGTTGAAATGTGAGGAATTGTTGTTAGAAAGAATGAACCCCTGTAGGGACTTGCAGATCATTTGAACACCACTGAAGTTTTAAGATAGTGGTTTGGGTGATGCTGCCTGTGCTGGCCAGCAAGTGGCAAACAGAAATACAAGCTGGGCAGAGAATGGGTCAGGAATATTCCTGAGGAGAAGGACTTGGGTTGTTGGTTGAGGAGTAGCTCAACATGACCTGAAGTGTACTCACTGCCCAGAAAGCCAATCCTGTCCTGGGCTGCATCAAAAGCAGTCGAGGGAGGGGATTCTGAGCTCTTGTGACACCCCACCTGTGTCAGCTCTGGGGGTCCCAACATCAGAAGGATGGGGACACTTTGGGGTGAGTCCAAAGGAGACCATAAAGATGCTCTGAGGGCTGGAGCCCCTCTGGGAGAGCTGTGGGTGTTCAGCTGGAGAAGAGAAGGCTCCAGGGAGACCTCAGAGCCTCTTTCAGTGCCTAAAGGGGCTCCAGAAGAGCTGGAGAGGGACTTTGTACAAGGGCAGGGAGAAATAGGACATGGAAGAACAGCTTCAAACTGACAACAGGTAGGGGTAGGTTAAATATTAGGAAGAAACTCTTTGCTGTGAGGGTGGTAAGGCCCTGGCAGAGGTTGCCCAGAGAAGCTGTGGATGCCCCATCCCTGGAACAGGGCTTGGAGTAGCCTGGTGTAGTGGAAGGTGTCCCTGCCCATGGCAGGGGCTTGGAACTGGACAATCTTTAAGGTCCCTTCCATCCCAAACCATTCTAGGATTCTGTGAAAGCAGAGCAAACAGGACTGTGTTTCGCATCCCAGGGGGAAAAGCAGATATTTTGTTTAAAACATTGCCTGCAAACACATCCAGCCATCACACACTCCACAGTTTGTTGTGGAGTGGCTGATACTCTCCTGTTGGACAAGGCAAAGTGCATGAGAGTCCCTTCTCCTCCTGCCTTGCCCAGAAATCCCTCACAGCTGTACCTGTGTGGGCTGCTTTTCCCTGAATCCATTTAAACCAGAGCTTCCCTGACCAGAATTCCATCCATGTGCTCTACCCACCATTGGTAAAATGCCAAGAACAAACAGGGGTTTGTGTCTTTCATTGTGAATCGGGCCTGAAGTTCAGTTCAGTTGAGCATTTGCTATTTGTGAGATGGGTTTGGTCTCAAGATGGAGTTTAGTTTGTTTCTGCTGACATCAGTGCAAGAGATGGTGATGGCTTCATGGGCTGAGCTGGGAGCTGGACAGGTGACAGCTGGGGACAGTGGGGCACTGCCAGCCTTTGGAGTGGCTGTGGGGCTGAACCAGACCCTGCACTGCAGCTGTGAGCACTGAAACCCCACCCAAATTCTAATCAAGGGTTAAGACCAGACTGTGCCCCAGTGTCAGTGTACCTGGAGCACCCATGCAGGGTGCATAAATGCATTTTTGTGTGGTGGCTCCTTATAGAACTGCAGGACCTTGTCCAATTTGCTGTAAATGTGACACTTCAGAGGAGGCTCAGGAGAATGACAGCCAGTGCTCAGCTGTGACTGGAACCTTATCCATATGTAGTGTGTGACCCTTCTGTCACAGCTGAGGTAGGATGGTTCTTCTAAAGCAAAAAGACTTTGCCATTAGCAAAAGCAGAGATCCTGATATTGGCTGTATATCTGTACCCATTCTCCAAGTTTCTTTGTGGGGTTTTTTTGGCTGTTGGTTTTTTTGGGATTTTTACTCATTTTGGAGTGTATTATCCCATAGTCAGTGAAATGGGCAGCTAAAGAGTACAACGAAATGTTAACAGTAAAGGAAGTCATCAGAAGGGGAAGCCAGTAACTACTACAACATGTAAAAAGCCTCTCCTAAGTATTCATTTTTAGAAAAATGAGTATGTGCAGGAGTGATTTGTATTTGGTTACCTCAGTCATGTGCTGTCAAACAGCTGTGTTTTAGAAGGGTTGTGGTGTTGTTTGTCCTCTTGTGATAAATATCACATTGCACAAACAAAAAGTTTGAAGGCATAAGCCTAAAAATACAATCTGCAATATGTGGTATAGCAAAATGATGGCTAAATAAAAAACCCTCACTAAAAATTGCTCCAAGGTTAAAGGGAAATTCCTGTGGAACTTGTGAAGGCCAGCTCGCATCACAACCTAGTGAAAATTAATTTTGTTGTCATAAGATGTTCACACATGCACACAAATACACACACACACTCATAACAACTTGTTTACAACAAAAGCCAATTTTCTTTATATTTGTTCTTATGGCTTTAAGTTTCACATTGCAAAAGAGAGTGAGACAAAGACCAAAGACTTCCAGAAATTCATCCCTCTCTGGTTGCCCTCATGCCTGAAATGCATTAACTTTAATGGTGCTTTTTCTGAACTGGGCAGGAAAAATGCAGGTATCTCATAAAGCTGCATTGGAGAGGATAAAGTGGCAGGAAGGCTCTAACTTGGTTAATGGGGAGAGGAGGAAATAATGTGAAAAATCTTGAAATGTGTGCAGAGGGCAAGGTTACCTGAAATTTGACACATGGAGAAATAGCCCAGAAAGCTTAAAAGACATCATCCTGGGCTGAAAGTATAAATAAACTGAATAAATGGTGCCAGCTGTTCACACGAGCATTAGCAGGGCAGGAGCTCCAGTGGCTTCTTGGTGGAGAAGAGTAACTGCTGCAATGATTTCATTGTAGAAGTACTTACAGTAAAAACATGAAAAACAAACAAAAAAGTTAGAGTCTGTGCTCTTTTTTATGGCTGACATTTTAAATTTTGAAATGTCATCATCCAGAATTCACCTCAGCAAGCACAGGGTGTGTTCCTGCCAAGCTTTGCCAAGCACTGCTTTGGTGCTTTTTGAATGTGAAAATACCAGCCTTTTTATTGCCCTGGCTGTTCAGGAACATGATCCTGGCAACAGTTCCCTTTTCCCCATTTTAACCTTTCTTTCCTCAGCTCTGAAGTTGCTGTGTAATGTTTTGGTAGCTGGTGTCCTGCTCTCAAATCCAGCAGCCCCCAAGTCTGCATCGTGTCACATCTCATTGTCACAGATCCCCAAAACCTGCATGGAGCAGTGGCATGACCATAAAATTGGGGACTTTCAGGTAAATTCTGCCTGGCAGTGTGCTCACAGCTGTTGTAGCCAAGTTTATGGCTGTGAGAGGAGCAGGGTTAAACACTGACATGGTGCTGAAGTTATTTGAGCAAGAGTGGAGTGAATTAAACAAGGCAGGTAGGAGGGAAGGGGAAGAAATGGGGAGAGACATCACCCTAATCACAGTAATGCAGTCAATGTCTTTGTCCCTTTGCACTATTATACTTTAAATTAATAACATCCATTTTACTAAATATGGTGGCAATTATACTTGATCTTTTCATGGAGCTCAGTGGAATTACTGTCACTGAAACCACTTACAGCTCGGGCTGCTTAAGATTGCTGGGGTGTTGTTTCCATCCACAATAACCACAGTGGCTTGGGGCTTGGATGGAAATTACAGTGAATAGCTTGTATTTGGAAAGCTTTTAAGTCTGCTGTGGTTGAGAGGCCCCTGGTTATGCACATCCAGCCCTGAGGCTTTATCATTTCAGCCTCTCTTGTCCTGCCACTTGAATTGTATTGTGCCCTTGTGAAAAGCGACACGTGGTATAAAGAACACAGGAAAAGATGGATATTTAAAGCTGCAGGATTTTTATCTGAAACGAAGAAGGAAATACAATCAGAGTGCCCCACTGAGATTTCCCATCCAAATCACTTTAAACTAGAGTTGCAAGTCCCTTAAAAATTAATTTGCTACAAGTGTCATTCCTGCAGCAAAGTTAGCACTGGTGTCTCTCCCAGGAAACGTCTCACCTTATTGCAGCTGGAAGCCCTGTGGTGGCTGGGATTTTGTGCCACCAGTCAGGAGTGATGGGCTGTCTGTTCAGAGGAAGTCAGGTTTCCTTTGAGGCAGCTGATCTTCATGAATTCAGCTTTTGTTAGCTTTTAACAGGGATTAAAGAATAGGAGGGATAAGTCCACTGTGAAATGATATGTAATTGTATGTTTGCCTCATTTAGTTGGTTGAAATTTTCCACCAGGAAGAGAAAATATCAGGAGAAATTTCTGTGAAAATGTTACATTTGCATTGTGCCACCAAATGCTTCAGATAAAAACATGCAGCTTTAGCTAAACAGTCTTTTCTTCTGAGATGAAAAAGGACTCTTTGGAGCCTCTCATTGGGTCCTACCCAAATGGGAAGTTTTTCCATTTCTAACGTATTTGTCGTTATAGGAACAGGCCCATTGCAAAGCACAAGTCATGTGCATCTTTGCATGTAACAGAATTTTAAATTGCATTGTACTCTTACATTTTTTTCCCCACTCAAAGGCTGATAGAAGATAGAGCCCTCCAAAACCTTTACTGCTAAATGCATTATCTCTTTCTAAAGCAATGTGTGTCCTTTGGTCTTTTAAAAATTTCCTCATAATGGAGTCCTTGAAACATCTCGAGGCAGGCTCACGCTGGAGAGCAAGAGAGTAATTATTTGTGGGTGGTGCTATTTTTGCTGAAGCTTGGATTGCAGCTGAAAAAAATGTTGCTGTTAGAGCTTCTCCCACACTCCTTTAGCTGCAAACCCCAGCAGCCCCCCACACCAGGGCTGGATCTCTCCAGGGTGGCTGCCTTAGCGCAGGGGGTGATGATTTTGTCCTCCTCTGGCCCTGTGCACTCAGTGTCAGTGCTGACATGGATAATGAGACACTTGGGCAGTTTTAGTGATTCTGCAGATGGTGCAGGGTGATGTGTACCTGCAGCCTGAGTGGGATAAATGATGTTGGTCGTTGTTGGGTGCTGTTCTCAAAAGCCTTTGAGAGCACTAACTCCTGAGGGCAGGCACTGCTGGAGGAATTCACTTTCTTGTCTCTTTTTGTGGGTTATCAGAGCGAGCATGAAAGTGGAGATGAACAAATCCTGCTAAGAGTGTGCCAGAAACCTCAGAAAGGGCAGATCTGAGCAATCACTGTCCACTGTGTTGTCAGAGAAGGGCTAAGTGGACAGAATTCACACCTGATTCCTCCTTAGGGCAGAGCTTTTCCTGAGCTGTGACCTTGGTCTGGATCTGCCCTGTGTGGTAGACTGGGAGCAGGGAGGGGATTGACCTCCTGGATCTGCATTTTGCTTGTTTTATTTTTTTCCCACCCCATCTTTGAATTCGTTTCCCTGTGAGCAAATGCCAATAGAGTTGTCAATATTCACCCAAAAAAAAAAAGCTCTGTATAGGTAGAGCCAACAGCAGAACAACATTCAGTGCAAGTCAAAGCAAACCTTGTTCATCTACAGCAGCAGCATAAAAGGCATGACCCCTGTGCTACAGCAGTTTTCATCTTTGATGGGAAAACACCTTGTCTGACCTCTACTCTCAAAACCACCAATGACCTTGATCGTGTAAACAGGATAAAATGAATTTAAAGTCTTATCACAGCTCTCATGATGAAATTCAGATTTGTTTGGCTTTTTTTTTTCTTTTTAATTTATGTATGTGTGTGGTTGTGTGGGAAAATATAAAGCTTTTTTGTATCAAATAACATCAATCCTTGCACACTCTATGCAAAATTTTGTAAGCATTGCAATAATGCTATGAATTACACAAGGAACTATTTTAACTTTATTACACTTTCTGTATAAAAAAAAAGTTTGTATTTAAATGATTTCAACTGCAATCTTGTAAAATATATTAATAAAATAATGATTGTTAAGAAGGAAAGAGACGTTGGGGCTTTATTTTTGGATCACTGTAGTGGTCTGTTTCACAGGAGCAAGTACCTGAATGTCTTTATGCCAAAAATGCTGTAGGAGATGGAATGAGAATTTCTGTGAATTGCTGTTGGAAGAAAACCTGTAATCAACAAAACAAAGGATTTTGTCTTTGGGGAAAGTTAATTCTTTCTTATATTTGTAGAGTTTCTCACCTTCATCCTGGCATTAGAGCCAAGATGTGTTGCAGGCATTGAGGTGCTGCCTGAGCATCACAAGCCTCTCAGAGATCATCACTTTCTGGTAAAGAAAATCTGGCGCTGCTTGTGCTCCAAACCAGCAGGAGCTCAAGGTTTTCCAAGAGTGACCAGAGCTGTGTACACACATCCAGGAACAGATCCCCACCTGCACACAGTGGAGGGAGCAGGAGCTCGAGTCTGCCTGTGAAAAAACAATAATAAAATAAGTTAAAATTTTTTTTAAAAGCCCTAAGCCAGCAAATCCAGCAGCCTGGACCAAGTCACAGAAAGCCTCTTGGAAACCTCTGGCTGCTTTAATGATCCCTCAGTTTTATTTTACTTCACCACCTAATCAGCTGCTCATTGGTGGCTCTGCACATGCCAGGCAATCACTTCTGAGGGCATTTTGCAGGAGCTGGGTTTTAAATATGAATTGTTTTTTGCCGTGGATTTTGTCAAAAAATGAGAGAATTGATTAAGGCTCATTGTCTGAACAAACTGCAAGATTTCACTCTGGGTGGAAAGTTATTTATGCTTTCCAAACCCCTCAGAGAGAACAAGCCCAGTCCCCACTGGGACACAGAAGCCAGGCTGGAGGAAAACTTGTTTACCAGTTTGCAGGGGCTGCTGTTTACCAGGCTCCACATAAGTTCCCTCAGTTCTGTTGGGTGGGCACACAGAGTCTTCTGGTCTCTCACTGGGTCTTGGACTGTTTGTCCTTTAAAAAATAAAAAAAAAAAAAAAAGAGAAAAGACATCTTTCAGCCAACCTTCAGCTGCAGCTGTTGGCCTGAATTTGGAATTCCCAGTGAACTGACAATGAAATAATTCATGAATTAACCCCCATCAAGAAGCACGTTGGCAGGAAGTTCCCAGCCCCCAGGAGATGCAGCTTGTGTAGCTGAACAGCTCCAGCACTGCCAGGGCAGCAGGGACCAGGACCTTCCCCAGCCCTGGAAACTCCTCAGCACCTGCCTCTGCATGGGCTGGGATGTGAGCAGTGGGGAGCTCTGCTCCTCAGCCCAGACAGCAGAATGTCTGCAGTGCCCCCCTGCTAGGAGTGCTGGGTGGTGCTCAACAGCAGCAGCATCTTCACTATTTTGAAAGTCTGGGAAGCCAAAACCAGGATTTGGCTTCCAAAATCAACTCCTGGGAAAATCATCAAAATGTAATTTCCTCCCAGGTATCTTGCCCTTCACTTTTTAAGAAGCACTTCCCAAATTTTTGTTGCTTTCTTTTTTACCCCTACAGGTGATTAATTGTTTCCTTTTTTTTTTTTTTTTTCTAAATATCAAAGATAAGCAAAAAAGGATTACCAAATAAAGAATCATTAAGATAAAATGAGTCCATTTCCTACTCTGTAAAATGATAACAACTTCCACAGCTTAAAGTTTTATGTGCCGCTGGGTTTTCATATTTTTCATCTGAATTCAGTACAGACAAGTTGCTGCTGCTGAAGTTCAGTTGTTAAATCTGGGTGATTATTTTTTATTTTTATGAACAGTGGCCAGAAAATCAGCAAGGAGAACTATCTGTTTTTAACAGTTTTTCTCCAGTGCTATGACTTTGATCCTTCTCTCCTTAAAATGAACTGAAAAATCTTCCTCAATTTAGTGATGAAGGTTCAGACCTAAATAGCTCCAGTGCCAAATGTATCCCAGAGGAAAAATTGTATGGCCTCATTTAATAGAGAAAAAGCATGAAGTCAAACCAGCAGCAAGAATTGGGCTCTTTTCTGCAGTCATTTCAGGATAAAAAGGAGAGTGTAAGTAGTCTTTAAATATTTGACTCACACTATTGGGCTATTGTAATCTACATTACTGATATGATCTGCACTTATTAAAATTGGGGTTTGTGAATAGCTCTGCACATAACAGCTCTGCTTCAGGCCATCACACAACCAGGCCTGTGTATCACCAGCTCTGGTATTTTCCCTTTCACACCTACGTGGGCTTTTTTTTTTTTTTTTAACCCTGTTTCTGGGCTTTGCTTTCAGCCTCCTAAGCAGCCCAGCAGTGCAGGCAGAAAATCAGCCCACTGCCTCCTCACTGAGGAATGCACATCCCCATCTGCTTGGCTCCTTTCAGTGCGTGCTTGCAGGGAGGGGAGAGGCACAAAACACCATTGGTATCTCTGCAATAACCTCCTTTGATTGGGTTTTCTGTTCCCCTCACTGTAGCAGGGCTGTTACCAGCCCAGGCTTCCCCTTGGAGCCCCCATTCCCACCTCTCCTCCCTGCACAGTGCCTGGACCTGCCAGTGCTGGGTGAATGGTTGGACTCGGTGATTTTAGAGGTCTTTTCCAGCCTTAATGATCCTCTGAGAGCCCTATTCCCATGCCACCCCCTGACTCAGACTGTGAAACAGGGATATTTGAAATGCCAGCATAACCCACAAGTACACAGGGACAGTAGGACTGCAGTGCTGCTTGGTGTTTCAGCCTGTTTTAAAACAAAAAAAAAAATACATTACTTGGCCTAAACTCTACCTGCAACTTGAGTTCAGCAGCTGAGAGCTCCAGGCCAGCTGAGGGATGCTGCATGTGACTAAGATGGGATTTTCTTCACTGGATGTGGGTCTTGCATCTGCTTTGGCAGATTGGGAAGACAAGAAAACAAATAAATGATTAAAAAACAAAATCCTTTTTGCATATTTTACGTATTTATACAGGGTTTAATGCTTTTGTGCGGACAAACTAAGGAGGCCCCAGAGCTGAAATAAGCAGTGTTAGAGGTGACACTGGTCCCAGAGAGAGCCATGTTAGCTGTAAGACCCACCCAAAAAAACACAACCTGCCTTGGGAAACCAGGGAGGTGAAAAACTTCTCACTGCTGTCCAGCATCATCAGAGTTAGAAATAATAAGTGAATGACTGGGAAGTGTGAGTGCATATGTGTGTGCATGTGTGGGACAGGGGAGGTGCATTTCTGAATAATTTGTTATCTTTCTGTCAGTTGTAACTACTGCCAAAAATCATTTGGGTATTGCAATAAACCCCAATCTCAAAAGAGAGTATTTGCAGCACAATAATCCTGAACCATAACAACTAAATTTGAAAATAAGTATCATCTGCTAGAAAGACATTAAAACATCTATAGCAGAACCAACAGGCTGCTGTGGGAGCTCTGCACACACACACAAGATTTACACAGAGAAATGAAAGGAGAAAAGCACTGCCACTTCTAAGAAAACCCACAACCCACCACCTACACGATGAACTTTTAAGCATAGAGAGCAACACGCAATGAATTATTTATGAATTAATTTCCAATGAGCAGTTTAGCAGTCAAAGGAAACACAAACAGGCAGCGCAGCCCTGCCTGGGGTGACAGCAGGGGACACAGGAGTGCTGTTCCTCTGGCAAGAAGACATTTAGCAGTGTGCATGATGAGTTGCACACTAATAAAGTTTAAAACAAAAATCCAATTCCTAGCAAACACCAGGCTGTGCAGTATCCCAGCACAGCCTGTGGGAGATGCATGTGGCACATGCCCAGGCAGTGCCAGGTGACAGCACTTCACCCCTACCACACTCACTTTCTGCTAACCTAAAATACAACGAGCTGCTGCTTAAAGGTAATGATGAGACAAAGAAATGAGGAGCTATAAAGGCCACATCCTGCTTTTAAATTAATTCTTTATAGCCAGGCTGCAAAACAGGCTGTCCCTGCCTGGCTCTGGAATGGGCTCTGCACTGAGGGCTCCACACCAGCAGTGGCCTTTAGCATGACATTAAATTAATGTTTTGTGGGTCTTTTTCCTCCTCCTAGGCTGAGATGCCTCATTTGACTGTGGCTGCAGCTGAGCCCCAGTCCTGCTGCTGTCACAGCACTGCATGCCAGGCCCTGAGGCTGACACTGCTCAGCACCTTCCCTCCCTAACACCAGCATGGAGCTTGGGCACAAATAAACTCGGGTGGATTTCTGAACTGCATTAATAGCTCCTGGGGCAGGGACAGGGGAGGTGTTGGAGCTAACAGGAGAAGAGAGGCTTGGGAGAACCCAAAATCAGAGCAGGGAGGTTGGCCTGGGCTGTTCTGGGCTTGCTGCAGCTCCCGTGGCATTGCCAGGCACAAGCTGTACTGGGTCACAGCTACCTGTGCAAACAGAGCAGCAGCACTTCTCATACAGCTCCTGGCTGCTGCAGTTGGAAGAGCTTAAAAAATGCTCTTTTTATTCATTCATTTCCAGAGTAAGAGCAGAGTCCTGCCCAGTTCCAGGAGAGGGGCTGAGATTGCAGCTCCTCTTAGAGCCCACACTGCGCAGTATGGTTTAGCTCACTTCTCACACTGGCTTTTATAATGGTCACTTTTGTGATTTTCCAGAAGCCCAGCATGGCAGTGCACAGTCCTGCCAGCCAGGTGGGAATGGTTTTTGGTTTTTTTAGCAGTGCCACAATGGAAACCCTGCATCCAGAGAGCCAGCATTTTTCTATGGGATGAGCAGCATAACATTCCCTGGTAAGTCTGACTCACACCTGTGTGAGCTCTGCAGGATGAGGTGAAACCAGGATATTTCAGGTGAGAAGTTGCCCTTTATCCTGTCTTCCGCCAGGAAGACTGAAGGCAAAAGCAGAAAGATGCAGTGATGGTTTAAAGAAGTTGACTTCAACTGAATCAGGTGAAACATTTAAGACACATGCCCAGTTCAAACCCTGTTCCACTTTGGCTGTTGGGAGAATGGTCATTGTTTCCCTCCCAAAGTGACCAGGCAGAGCAGCCAAGAACAGCAGAATCATGGGATTATTTTCCTGGTTTCTGCCTTTTTTCTTCCTTTCTGTTTTCTGCATTGACTTTGGACCTCAAACCTTTTCCACATCCATTAAATCAAATACTTGAGCAGGACAAACCTGATGAGCACAATGTGCCAAGGGGAGCCCTGGGGTTTTTTTCCATTTTTGCAGGACAAGGACACTACAGATAGAACTTTTATCATAGAGAGATGAGCCAGATAGAAGCTGGTGGGGCCCAGGTGTCCCAGGGTGAGGGATGGGTAGACACAAGCACCAGCTTCCTGCAATGACTGATGGATCATCATTGTCTCTTCTTTCCCTCTCACTCAGGAAGACCTTTGTAGTACCTAACAAGTGTCTGTCTGGAGTTTGGGGATGTCATTAGTTCCTAATGTGAGGACTACCTCCATTAGCCATGGCATTTTTAGACACACCCACTGCCATACTCCTTTCTTTCTTTCTCCAAGAAGATGACAGAAGAGAGCAAAAATGACAGCAGAAATATTGAAAGCTCTGCAACCCTAGAGCAAGTTCAATCAGTTCCCACTGAAATCAGTAGGTGTTCTGTCCACAGATAGATTTTCACTTGTGTTTTTAAGAGATAGAACAGGCAGCTTAATGTGAAAGGGCCAAAGTTTGGCATGATGTGAATGACAGCTTGGATCCAGAGTCAACTGTAGGCAGATTTGGCTCAGAGGAGTTGATGTGGGCCACTCCCTTCCTGAGAAACACAAGGGTAAAACAGCCACCAGGGCCAAAGGGAAAGGCTATAAATAAATAAATTAATTAATAAGAACAATAAGTATCATCACCATCTGAGAGCTGCTGACCTCAGAATTATACTCTCATTCCTGCTTTGCGTGAGAACTGCCAGGAGGAGTTTATGATAAGCCTCAGAAGGTGCAGGACTGGAGATGTCAGGTAATTCAGGGTAAACAATTAGATAAATTACAGTTGAGTTACTTGCAATTAAAAAACATTTTTAAGCTGATAAATTACTCTATAATGGATAGATAATATAGCTGATATAATCACTCTATACAGTGACCCCTAACTGCATATTAAAGAAGGACCTGTCTTTTTACGTTTTCATCTCACCACAGTAAAATAATTAGGGGAGGAACATGTTGCCCAGACCAGCCCAGCAGGCTGAGAGCTCTCCTGCACACCTTACAGCCCTTTGGGCTGCAGCAGAAACCTGGATGCAACAGGAAAAAATGCAGCATGCTTGGGACCACTGAGAAAGAGTTCCTCCATCAGATGCAGAGCTGAGCTGATGCTGCAATAACTTCGGTGCTGAGCACCAGGAGTCACTGCCAAGCTGCTGCAAAGTCACATGGACTCGAGCAGATTCCTGACTGCAATTACTCACTCAATTTATGAGAGCAGTTAGGACTTCAGGGTATTGTTATTTTACTGTCAACACCTGTGCCTGAACAAAAACATTAAATGCGATGGTGCCAGTGCCTAGGCTGCAAATCCAGAAGCACTCCAGCAAATCTAGAAGCTCTTTGGTCAGATCTAGAAAAGAATACACTCCCTGGAGGATTTGGCAGTGGAGTGACACTGGAACTGTCCTGGCTTATTTGGGTTTGCTCTGTGCAGAGATTAAGTCGTATGTAATGATCTTGTGAAATGCTCAGTTGTCTGCAGTTAGATAAATGGCCCATTCTAAATGATCCTCGCTGAACTGCAAAATCTAGCAGGCTGTGATTTCTCACCTTGGGCTTTTCTACACCCCTCAAGATTTCTAGCTGTTAGAATTTATCATATCCATGAGAAATTAAACACAGTGCAAGACTGTAGTGGCAATTTCTCTGCCTTCTCTCAACCTCAGGAGCCAAGTGGAGTCTCCTGGAGTCTCATTCCTTGTTGTGCAAAAGGCAGAAGAGGAATGAAAAATAATTAAAGACTCCCAGAGGAATTTAAGCTTTTCCTTTTCTGGTGCTCAGGACTTCACCCAGCATTCAGATAGAAGATTGCTCTGCCTAGAGTGAGTGTCAGAAGAAAAAGAAGGCCCCTTCAGCCATGCCAGGTGTTTTAAGCCCAAAGATAAGGTGTGCTGGAGGAGTGGGGGGAGCACAAAGAAGTCAGAGGTGAGGCTGGAAAAGACCTTTCTTCCCCTTAGGTTCCAGACCACACAGGGGCACTTCAGTTCTGGGTTAGGAAAAGGCTGCACGAATCACACAGGAGGGGCTGGCAGTTCACTCGTTGGAGCACAAGCTCTGCCAGTGGCATCATTTGGATGTTTAAAGCCCTTGGCTCTAATTGTAGCACTTCCATGCTTGAATAAACAGTACTGGGATTACAGTCATGGTGGAAAATGGGATGGATTACATCCCAGTTTGCCTGAGAGGGGAAGCCAGTCCTGGCTTTGCTGGGCAGGGAGCTGGCAGCCAAAGCCTCTGACATCTTGACAGCCCTGCTATGATTTCCCTCAGGGTGAGAGAGAGGGCTCTCTAAGGCCAAAGGGAGGAGCTAAGGCAGACTGAAGCATCCCTTCTGCAAATGCTTCATTTAAAGCCACCTTTACCCAGCCTGAGCTGGTGGACTTGCAGTCAGCTCTGCAGGGGGGTGGGAAGCCAAGGGCTCCTCTGTCCCTACAGAAGGGAGCAAAACTCCTGGGGACCAGGAATATTTCCCACTCATGCAAAAAAATACCAGGCTGGGAATCTGGCTAGAGCAAGACTGGGCTACCAAGACACTCTCACTCACATTATCTCTTGCCTTGTGGTACTCATTGTCTATAATGTGCTCACTAAATCCCAAGTAGATGGATGAATCCTGTCACACAAAAAGCCAGAGGCAATGCTTGGAGGCCTGGACCTCCAGGTCTTCATCTTTAGAGAAAAGCAACTTTTGAGTCTTTAGAAGAAATACTCTGACTACTCCTAATTATTACTGAAGCCTTGACATCTGCTGCTGCATGGCAAATGTGAAGGCAGGGATAGAGGACAGGCAAATATCACCACTGTGATGAGAATTGGTATTTTGCTTGGCTCGCCTATCTTTCATGGACAGAAGGATAAAATTGTATGGAATGTCTCCCTGGAAAGACAGCTCTTTTCCTTCCTTATTAATACTGAGAGTCAAAAGTTAAACATAGCAGACAAAATACATATAGAATTAATGCAATGTTGGAGCAACGTCCAACATCAATCCATCCTGAGCTCCTGTTTCCTTTCCCCTTCTGGCCAGGTGGATTCCCTGTGCCCTTGTGCTGGGGAGAAGTGAGGAAGTGATGAGCCAACTACCACAATACTATCCCTGAAATAACCATGACTTCTCAAACTATGGGAGAGCTGGAGGCCTCCAGCATTCAGACTTGGCTCATTCCAAAGGAAAGAAATTAAATTTACAACAGATCAGTAGTAGGAGAAGCCAGCTCTTTTCAGTACAGTTTTTGGGGAGAATTGACCATCAGCTTGAGTTTAGCTCCTGTCTCTAAGAAACTTGGGAATTTCCCCAGAAGAAAGACAATTTGAGGAGATGAGTCCAAAGTCATGGGTGCAGGAGATGCCCCATCCAGGACAGCTTTGTTCTACCTTTCTGTATCAGATGTTGCTGTGCTGCCTCTGGTTTCTCCCTGGAGCACTTGCCAAGGTGGAAGCTGACACTGAGGAACAAACAGAGCCCTGATTTGCACACTGGGTAATGAGATGCCAGGCACAGGGAGCACCTGACAGGCAATGTTCTCCAGGTCCCTGTTAATTACCAATGTTTGCTTAGCAAATAGTTGTTAAAATGCCTCAGTGCACCAACTTTTCTGGGACCACTTTGTATTTCCTAGATGTTCAGCTGGCAAGAGGCTGACAGATGTATTCCTCTGATTATTTTCCCTCTAACTGGCAGAAGTTTGGAGAGGTTGATTTGACATTCCCTGCAGTAGATTCTACAGCCATCGGGTCAGACACCTCTGAGATGCAAGCAGTTGCTTTCCAAAATGATAAAGGCAAGCAAGTAACATGAATTTAATGTGGAACCAGCATTTTTCCACCCCCTGGCTAGACATGAAACCCCTGTGAAGAGCAGCACACAGGGATGACTCTGGTTGTACAGATCCTAATCCTGAGGCTCATCCAAGTGAGTTCACCTTGCTCTGGCTCAAGAATTAAGAGAGATCTGAGTCACCTCCAAGGCAGAATTAACATCTGACACAGAGTTAGGTAGGACAGAAGAGCTGAACTTCTCCATTCAGGGCTCTGAAACTGCTTTGTCTCTGCCCATAACTCACATTTATCTATCAGGGCACAGACCTGCAGGACCTTCCGTGGAAGGGGAAACATTTATTATTCAGCAAAGAACCATCACTTCTGGCTTCTCACTGCAAAGTGGAACTCCAGCCAAACTTGCAGATTTTCAGTCTTGTGATAAAATTCAGCAGATCAAACTATTTGAGGAAGATTGACTTTGGGACAAATGCATGAAGCATTTGCACGGTCCAGGAAAACCTGTGCTTAGAACAGTTCCATATAAGCCATTTACCATCTCTGTTCTGGGATTAATGCATTTCATGGGACATTCTTCTCTAATATGTGCTGAAATAATTAGCGCAAAGAAGCTTCAGATAACCTGAATACTGAACACTTTCCTAGTTCTAGTCCAGTATCTGTCATTTTAGGAGAAATACATTCTTGCAGCCCTCTTACTCTTCTATTTGCATCCTACATCATGCAGAAGTTGTTTATCTGAAAGGCTTAGACAAAATGTGGGAAAAGCAGAAGCTTAGGGAAAGAAGAAATTAAACAGAACCCACATGTCATCACTATGAGATACCTACAGCATTTATCTTTTGCTGAAGTCTTGCAGCTTGTATTGAGTTTTTAGACACCTAGGAAGAGACAATCTGCTTCCCCATGTCTGTCTTCAGGTTTTTATACTGGAGTCTGGCTGAAGCTTATAAAGGAAACCTCTATTTATCCAGAACCACTATGAAATGAATGATTCCTGATGCCATGGAAGCTGACCTTCTACCTTAAACAGGAAGCCTGTCAGACCACATAATTTTAGCTGTCACCTAAAACCCATCAAGCAGCGACTTTAGCTTCTGTACACTGCTAAAAAGAGAAGGATGATCCCTCTTATAAAGCTGAACTTTGGTTTCTGAAAACTCATGCAGGTTGCTTTAATGTACAGGTCAACGCTTCCATTTCCTGGATGAGCATCAGCACCTCTGCACTGAACAGAGCTTTTGATCTGCTCTTCAGCTCTGTGAAACCAGAGCACTTCATTACTCCCCCCAGAGCTTCCTAAACAAAACCGGTTGAAGACGATCACGATTCAGCACAGTGTTGCATTTCAGGGCAGGTGGCATTTTAATGGCTGAACAGCTCCATTAGCACTTAAAAGCAGTTGTAAGCAAGTGTTCACACAAGCAATATTACAAGCATTTGTAGGCTCTGCTCTGCAGAGGAACCTGTTAGAAAGCTGCAAAGCTTTGTCAGGCCGTGCGAGTGGTGCTGGGTAAGGATGGAAGATCCAGTTCTGAGAGCAGGAATGAAGGGAGGAGCTGGAGAAGCTGTCCCAGATGTTGTCCCAGATGTCCCGGTTGTCTCAGATGGCTGAGCTCTTTTTTCCAGAGGACACCAGAGAAGAAACGCTGCAGTCCGAGGGGCAAATCAGCTCCCTTTAAGCTGCCAAGAGATTCACACAGACTTTGGGAAGGGTAAGTTCCATGCTGAAGGGATCATTTACACTTTGGTAGGCATGCAGTGACTGCCTTTACTGCACTTTGATTTCTTTTTTGGGTACATCAGCCCAGTTCCCTCATGGACACATTAATCTACCTGAGATACAGCTCAGAGAATGAAGTTCCCATCAACTTGGCCTGTCGTGGAAAGATCAGAGGTTTGATCATTTAAACTCCCTAATCACTGTCTCCAGATGTTTTAAAAAAGAGAAAAGAACAGAAAAATCATAGTCAAGAACAGTTTTGTTAATCTTACCTGATTGTTATCTGGGTAAAAATATAAAAGAGAATTTTAAAAATCAGTTTCTGTTCCCTGTAATTAGTGCCTGGGGAACAAATCTTCAGCAAATATTCATAGCAATGAAACATTTATAGACATGCTGCCTAGGTTTACCTACAGATTTTTCAGCCATGTTTCAGAAACATCATCCAGGTCTCATTAGGCTACTCTGAAAACCCATGACCTACACATCTTTAAAAGTATCACATAAAAAATTCTTTCAAATCATAGAGCAGATGTGGTAGAGAAGTGTATATTGTCTGAATTTCCAGCTATAAGTAAGATTTCATAACCAAGCCACAATTTATAGCTGCAAAAATTTTGTTGACTTCAAACAAAAGACAATTTGGATCTCTGATCATTAGTACAGCAAAGGTAAAATTCCTGCAAACAGGCACCTGCCTAGGAATTAGACTGCTGAAGATATCTGGTTTAGTGTTTAGTTCAAAAGAAAGCCACAGGTGAAAATCTTTCTGGCTTGTAAAATACCTTTAACTGAACCAATCTGTCATCTGTGCATCCTGCTTTATCAAACCAATCTCTCTATTAGCACTCATCACCATGGTATCTGAACCTCTGCTGCTGCAGGTGTTATTCCAATTATTTTAGCGTAGCTGCTGACATGTAACCGAGAGCAAGATGTGAGCTTCTGTTAGAAAAATAATGCTCCAATTAGCTGCTCCTTCTTCATCTAACAGCACAGAAAGTCCCACTGTGCAAGATTCTTTCCAGAGCTTGCTGCCTGTGGTAGTCTCTCCTCCTCTCTCTCATTGTTCTCTCTGCAGGGTTGACAGAAGAATTTGGCAGTCCCCAGCCTGAGCCTCATCCCGGAGCTGGAGCTATTTATGATAATCAATACTGATCAAATACTGATCAAACACTCCCAGGTACAGCACACACTGCTTAGCTGAATCTCTTGCCTCTCCTGTGCTGACCCAATCTAGGTAAGAGACAGAGAAAGGCTTTTCCTTATGCATCTTGACTCCTTTTGAAAGTAAAAGCTCCTGAGAAGGAGAGCTGTAAATATACAGCAAAGTCTGAAGGAACTGCTGGTCTGTGATCATGTACAGTCTGCTTCTCTCTCAGCAGTTCTCTGGGATTGGGAATACATTTCATGACTGACAAAATATTTCATCCAGACACAGCATAAGAAAGAATTATAAACAACTTCAGAGGCTCTTCCCAAGCTAAATCTTTCTGTATCTTCTAGCTTAAAAGTCAGGTATCTTGCTTAAAATTAGGATAATCAGCACTTCAAGATTTTCACTGTGGACCCTCCCATCCCACCAGCAGCTGCAGTTGCTTGTCAAGCTTGAAAGCAGCAGTTGGAAACCAATTCCTTCCACTTCAGCTCTTGTTTCCCAGAAAATGAATCAATAAGGAAATAATAGATCTGAGGAACAATGTCTCACCCGAGTGCAAAGAGATCTTCTTGACTTACATCCCATCTGATGGTGAACACACACTGCTGCCTTCCCCATGCTCAACCAGCATCCAGAGCTCCAAGGGAACACAATTTGTGGCATCTTAAAGTAACCTGACTGTGAAGACAAGACTTGGATGTGCTGAAGGTCTGTGTAAAGCAGTTACCACTTGGTCTTGTGGTTATCTTGGCTATACAAAAACCCCAAAAAAAACAAAACAAAAAAAACCCCAAAAACCCAAAACAAACAAACAAAAAAGTTATTAGATCACTTGAAAAACTGTTACAGCAGAGCTCCTTAAAACACAGGCTGCAGCCCAGCCACTGTTACCTGTGATGGATCCTCAGCTTTGCCTGCCTGCTCATGGGAACTGATGAAAGGATTCCTTGTCGTGCTTTGCTTGAATGCTCAGCTTTTGTTTTGCCTATTAAACTGGCTTTTATGAGGTTTTTTCCCTTTAACCCTTCTGATTCCCTCCCTTATCCCACTGGAGGAGGAATGAGTGGCTGTGTGGGGGGCTGAGTTGCCAGCTGGGGTAAAACCATGACACAGGAGTTGGGAAGGTTGGGGTTTGAGTTGTATGGGGTTTTTTAAGGAAAGGTTTTTCTTTCTCTCAACAGGATAAAATTCGTTTGCATGACTAAGCAGCACTTGATACAAGGATGTGCACACACACACACATACACATTGGTACTACACCTCTAGGGCTGAGATCCACCTGTGAAGAATCACTTGCAGCGTTTTTCAGTCAGACTCTCAGCAGAAAAGCAAATAAAATCTGTTTATTCCTAAGAGATGGGACACAGCCTGATCCCTGTGAGTTGTTTGGACAGTCCCAGGGAAGAGCACAGTGCCCATTCCTGCTGTAACAGAGCTGATCTGAGCTCTGTCCCTGACCACCCCTCTTTGGGGCAGTGCCTGGCACTCGCCCCGTGTCATAAACCCTCATATGACACAGGAGGTGATAAAGAGCATCTCAGGAAAAGAATAATTAATTCTGCCAGCAGTATGAGCCATGCTTGCAAAGCCTCAAGCATCAGCCATGGCCATGGGGACACCTGCTCTGACCCTGTCCCTCATGAGGGGAGGCAGCAAACAGCTCTGATGTCCCACTGCTGTTCCTGCCACATCCCCTGAGTGCAGCTTCTCCCAGGAACACCCTTTGTGTGAGTAGTAAAGCACCTACAGCAGAACTAATTCTGCTTAATGTGCCATCTGAAAAAGGAACTGCTTTGAAGCTTTGTAGATCATCACAAGCAGTAGAAAGGATTAGCTGGTGGTTTTGTGAATGAGGTGGATTAGGTGATGTGCTGGATACAGCTTTACTGGCTTACAACAAGCTGGCGCTTTGGAATCACTGATTTTTTGCTTTCTCTTTTTGAAAACAAACCAACAACAAACCTGGAAGGTGTAAGGGCTAAATCCTGATTCTGGCTCTGGCAGCAGCAGACATTCCTTTCCCCCAACTCTCTGCTGGTACTGGATCTGGCCTGAACCCTGTGATTCTGTTCTTGTACTCACTTCGCTGAGGATAACACCCTTAAAACTCAGAGGGTGTTAAAGGAAACATCAACCTCTACCTACAATAAGATCCAGCCCAGAACATCAGAGCATAAAAAGCTCTCGAGATATTTTGAGATTAACTAAGACATTTTGACTCACTAAAAGCTCCCCCTCTCCAATGGCTCTCAGAAAAGGGGAACAAATTGCCCAAGTTTTTGTACCACTGGAGGAATTTCATCAGGATACATTTCTGTCTCAAACCTGGACAACAAGCAGAGGTATTGGGTATTGACTGCCAAAACCATGTCAATATTGATGAAAAGTCATTATTTCTCACACCTGATGGACAAATAGCCCCACAGGACTGTGGGATTTTGCTGCCCAGAAGTGATGGTTTTACACACACGTCAAACTGTTGAAGGAAAGTGCCTGTTCTATTGCCTGTTCTATTAAAGAATTTGCTACCTGAACAACTTTTAACATACAGAGGTCAAATATCTCTCATAGGCATGAAGCTTCTTCAATAAATAATGAGCAGGAAAAAGTGACAACGTCTTTTAAAAAGAATTTATGAAACCAAAGTGAAGGATCAAGGATTTTGCTGATCTGAATCTTTTTCAACAGCTGCCTTTTTGGTTTAAAAATAAGTCTGACTGACCTTGAAACCTTTCTTAAGAAAATTTTTCCTTTGAGAAGTCACCTTCAAGTTGGCAAGAGCTGAAGCTGTAATACTCTATAGTAACACCATTACCACCTCCACTCCCCCAACTGCAATTAAATTCAGATTAAAACTTTACAGAGCTGAAAGGGAAATCATATATTTTGGTTATTTCTACAGTTCCTTTGGCAGCTCTGAACACTGTGGGATGATTTCGTTTTTAAACTACCAGGATTTAACTTTTTCCCCAAATAGAGAAAAGCGTGGATCCGATGGCGTGACAGAGCTGCAAAGATTTCAGTGTCTTCACCACAGGTATGTGAATACAAGTGAAGCAAGACCCCAAACCCTGAATTCTGCTTTATTTTATGCACTGTGGAAAGCAGATTTACTTCCCAGAGTATGCAACTTGCCACCACATCTTTGCTGGGAACTAAGGAGAGAAGAAACTTTCCTTTTAGGTAAGTTGTGTGTGTTTTCTCTGACAGCCTCTGTGACTTGTACACTTGTACCATACTTAATGTAGATAAAAGTACAAATATTTTGCATAATTACATGGATGTTAACGTTCACAGTGCCTGTGGCATCAGTTCTAATTTAGCAAAGTGAATCAGTTCCTTTCTCTAACAATTCATCACTGCTGTGCCAAACAGAAAAGCTTCATCGTGCCTGGCTGTTACCACACTCCAACATTAGCAATTCTAATTGCAAAACTCTTTTGAGTGTTACTCTACTGAAAAAAAACCCAAACCCAATAATCTTTTTAAAAACATAGAAGTTTCTCCTCATATCTCAGCTTTGACATAAAACACAAGCAGAAACTGCAATAGCAGAATCAAGTTACAGTCATGGTGAAGGTGCAAGACTTGCCATATTTTTCTTTCCACACCATTGCCCTGCCTTGTTGGTGTGTTTTATGTGGTCACAGGTGGTGTGTGCTGGTAATTTGGACACAATTAGCACCAGGACATGCTACCAGAGCAGAAAGTGGCTGACTGAGTTTTCACCTCAAATATTAATTGAGGCAGCAAAGCAAATTCCTAGAGAGTAGTGGGGAAAATGCCTAGAGAGCAATGGAGGAAATGCTTGAAAGTCGTAGAAAGGGTTGCTAGAAAGCACAGGGAAATTCCCCCAAAACAGCACTCAAACTTCTGGAGAGCAGCTGGGGAACATCTTGGTGATTTTGAGGAGAATTCCTAGAAAACTAAGGGCAAATGATGGAAAGCACCATGTAAATTCCTAGAAAGTGGTGGGGAAATCTCAAGGAAGCATCAATAAAATTCCTAGAAAATCACAATTAATTTTTAATTAAATTAATTTGTTAGTTTTCTTTTCTGGAAAAGAACCAAGATGAAAAGCACCAATTAACTGGACCAGAGGAAACAGCCTCGAGTCTCATCATGGGAGGTTCAGATCAGATATTAGGAAATTTTTATTTCACAGACAAGGCTGTAAAATGTTTGAACAGACTGTGCGGAGAAGTGGTGGAGTCACCATCCCTGGAAGTGATCAAAAAACATGTGGATGTGGCACTTGAGGACATGGTTTAATGGTTAACATGGTGCTGGGTTGATGGTTGGACTCGATGACCTTAAAGGTCTTTTCCACTCTGAAAGCTTCTATGATTACATTATTTGAATTCCTAGAAAGTCATATGGCAATTTTTAAAAAGGAACAAGAAAAATCCCAGAATGCATGGCAAGAATTCGCAAAAAGCAACAGGAATTTTCCTGGAAAGCACATGTTGAAAGGCTGTGAGAAAATTTCCTACTAAGTCACAAAAAGCAAATCTGAAAAGCAGCTGGGTAAATTCATAAAAAGTAGCAGAAAATTGCCTAAAAGGACCAGGAATATTTCTAGAGAGATTTTAACCCAAAGAATTTCTGGGAAGCAGTATGTGAATTCCTAGGAAGACTCCAGACTGAGGAATTTCTGGAAAATCAGGGATATTGCTCTAAACCTTCTAATGCAAGGATACTTGGAAGGAACTGGGAAGTCACAGGGGTTTTTTTAGAAAGCTTTTGCCACAGGGATTCCTGTAAAACTGTTGGAAATGCCTGGAAAAGATCTAGATTGCGGCACTGCTGGAAATCCAGGGGAGGATTTAGAGAGAAGGGGTAGACTGGGACATTTCTCAAAAGCCATGGGAAATCCCTGGTCCATTTTTCCAGGAGATATTTGTCCTCAGGCACTGTCCAGAGCCCTGTCCTCCCCGTGGGTTACGGCCACCCAAACACTCCAGGGGGAAGCAGCAAAAGGACACTCACCCTGGAGGAGGATCTGCAGCAGTCCCTGCTGGGCTCTGGTAAATATTTACCAATTTTGAGCTGAAAAAACACAGGGTAAGGCAGTGGAACCCTTACACACATCCATTTGGGGAAGGAGAGCATGGAGCTGAGAGGCTTTTGTGGCTGCTTACATGACATTAATTCAAGAAGCTTTTTGCAGTAGCTCGAGCAGAAGAGAAAAGACCCACTCATCAGAACTTATCCTTTGTGGAGAGCCTGTCTAATTCCTAATGAGGTTTCTCTGTGTCGTGCAGCTAAACAAATCCCAAAAAAATGCCTTGGCAGAGGACAGCCTCCGTGTGAGCATGAGCTCCTGCACCAGGGTGCTGATTAACTGCATGGCCTGATTGTGCAAATAATTAAAAATGCAGCACTGGGCACAGGCAGGCATCCCAGGATTCAGGCAGATCACTGCTGTGGGTGCCTAAAATTTTAATCTCTTCCCTCTCTTATTTTGCTTCTCTATATTTGATCTCTAGTCTTTCCTATTCCTTTTTTTTTTTTTTTTAAATTCTATTTTCCTTTCACTCCTTTTTTGGATGTTTGTTTTGCTTTGTTTTTTATATCAGCAAGCCCAAAAATTGGGGTGAAATGCAAGTAGGATGGGCTGGTAAAAGGTGGTTTTATGGCGCACTGGTGCCTCTAAACTCACAGGGGATCTGCCTCGAGCCTGGTACAATTTAGCACAATCTTGAAGTGTCCTCTGTGGATCACCTGGGAGCTGTAAGGAAACAGCTCCATCCTGGGCACACCAACTCTGCCTCCAAATTGCTTTCTGCCACTTCTGGCCACTACAATCAACTCCTTCACCTGGATGATTTCTCTGATTCTAGCAGAACATCCAAGCTGTTGATGAAGAGAGTGTCAGAGATTGCACAAAAAGCCCAAAGGTTTGGGGCTGTCAGGTCCTGAGCAGCTCTGAGGGCTGTGCCAGGGATGAGCATGGAAAGAGGGAGGGATGATCCCACCCAGCAGCACCTGCCCTCTGCCACCACCCCACACCCTGTCTGCAGCTCATCACTTTGATTTTATGCTTCCCATGTCACACCCTGTGGGTGGGGGCTTGGTTTGTGCAGGAGGGGGGTTGTGTCTATATTCACATATAAATTGAAAATGTATTAAGCCTGTCAGTTATCCTGGTTTATGTACATATTTTATTTCTGCTTCATATTCAGCCCTTTCACAGCCACAATATTTTGTGTTCCTTGTATGAAAATTAATAAAAAAAAAATTGGATCATCATGAAAGGCTTCATTTCCTTAAGCTAGCAGTGGTGAGAAAAAATTCCATCTGCTTTATGTCACCTCAGTTTCAATCAGTCAAAAGTAAATTTCCATCAACTCAATCCATATACTTTTCCTCTCTGTTTACTCTCCCTGTACTGCACAGAATCAAGCTAAAGTGCAGGAAGACTTTTATGGGCTCTTTAGATTAGTGCATATGGTGTTGCACAAAGACAAGGAATACATCTTGCCTGCACCCTCCTGTTGCTGCCCAGGGAAGCCACTGAACACATTCCACATGCCTTATTTCCCACCTGGATTTATGTCACTTCTTTTCACAGCCTTTGAAATTTACTTATATTCTTTCCCTCAGATTAAGAAACTATTCTGCCTGCTGCTGTTACTTGCAGACTGTGGCTGGGTTACCTCTTAACTTTCCCTTGGATGAAACCTCGAAATATCTCAGCTTCTTCAGCCCAGTTTTTGAGTTTTGTTGTTATTTTTTAACCCTCTCTATGATTTTATGGACAGTTTTGGCCAGGTGGAATCAACACAAATGCTGTGTTCCCCCTCTGGTTTATTTGAGATGGTGGGAAGAGACCCCACCACGTCTCTTCTTTTACCTGACAATTGCATTGCTCTGCCAATTGCTGCTGGCTGCCTTTCTTCCACTACCCTAACACAGCTCACATGGGAAAACAAAGCTCCACCTGGATTTTAAGAAATGGAAGAAGCCTGGCTGCCCAGATTTTGCCTGGAAAAATTGACTTTGACCATCCTATAGACATCACCCTCATGATGGGTCCTGGGAATCATCTGCATTGCACCTCCAGCACATCAGGCTGGAGGAGAGGAAGCACTGCCATGGTGCTAAGAGGGAAAATTCTCTGTCCCAACCTAGGGGAGTTTGGCCAGATCTGCTGGCAGATACTCTGGGGAACTGGAGCTGTGGAGAGCTGCCCCTCCAAGGCAGGGATGGACATTAAAAAAAAGGGCTCCAGCACAGAGCCTGGAATGCCAGACTGCTGCTGCCCAGGTCAGTCCTGGAGCCCAAGCCAGCCAAGCACACACCGTGTTTGTGCAAACACTGGAATTCATTTGCTTTTTTTTGCCCAAAGCTCGCTGGTTTTGGCCAGAAAAGACTTTTCTGATTCCCCTCCATGCCTCTCCCCCATAGCCATTACACGAAAGTTATTTGCTCTCAGTAATCGAGAAGGGATGGGCAGGGCAAGCAAGCCACTCACATTTTGTTCAAAATCCTTTTTGTGCCCTTCTGGTTTAGTTAAATTTGGTCAGGCTTTTCTGCTGCCCTTTGGACCATAGCAAATAACTCATCACTTCAGATTTGGGACGGTGGAAAGAGAAGGAACAGGAGTGCCACCTGCAGCAGAAAGACTAAAATGTAGGTTCTCCTCCAGCCTCAGGGATCTTGGTCTGCAGGTTGACTATCAAGCAGGGATTTTCATTTGGTCCATATATAGCTCTGACTTTCAGGGAAATCATCCTGTGCAAAGACAGAAAGCTCAGTGTTCTTTAAATGTGGGAATCTCTATGTTGCCATTTTCCTGAACCTCTGGCTGAATGAAGGCAGATGATGGTTTGGCTTGGAAGGGACCCTAATTTCACCCTGAAAGCATTATTTTCTGTAGACATCACTGTGATGCTTGCAGGAAATACCAGTTGAGCTCCAGTCAGCCAAGTGTGTGTGGATTTAGGATGGTGCCTGCCCAGGCCAGCAGCACTTTGGCAGTGCCCTGCAGGAGTGTGTGAGGAGAGTCCCAGGGGCTTCAGTCCCTGCAGCTGGATCCTCCCTTCCCCCAGCAGCTGTGGGGAAATGATGGGCTCTCTGTGGCACTGCAAAGACCATCACTTCTGAATAATCACATAGGGGAGTGAAAACGAGTGTAACAATGAGCAAACCTTCCCACAGCACTTCCCGTGTCAGCCCCCCTCACTGGGGACCTCCACTGATCACAACCTGGTTTTCACATTGTCCCCTGAGGTCTCAGGCGGCTTTTTTTTCCCATCAAGCTCTTCTCACTCTCCAGTCTAAGAAGGGCTGAGATTAAGACCAACACAATTGTTCCTCACATCCTGGGCTGTAGGACTGTAACTTCTGCCCAGGACTTTCAGAAGGACAAGCAGGGATTGCACCCGGAGCTGCTGCTGCCTTAAATCTTGCTTAATATCAATTTGCTAATGCCAATCTTCTGATTCAGTGAAAACAGACTTACACAGTAACACCTCAGTTATGTTTTCAATCAATCAGCAGGCAATTAATGGACAATCACTGTTACACTCTGCACTCATGGGTAGCAGAGAAGAAGCACAACACAGAGAGAAAAGACACCAGCCTGACCAGATTTTCCATGCACACCAATATAACCCTTTTTACCCTTCTTTTCTGAAGCATAATAGTGCAGAACACTTGAGTTGCCCAATGTCCCAGACAGCCCATCTCTGGCCACAGGCTTTGCAAGCAGACATGGTCACAGACAGAATCCCCAAGTGTTATTGCACAAGATTTCCACAAGCAGCCACAATCAAACAGTCCTTGGGGTTCCCCCAGCTCCAGCCTCTGCTCACAGACCTCCTGCACTGCTCCTCTTTCACTGGAATTTTCACTTTTATTCGCAGGCCAGCACAAATTCTGCTGCAGCATCTGGGAAAGAATGGGCAGCTCTCACAGAGCATCTCAAAGAGCACAAAATCCCAGGAATGTGGCAGAAAGCAGCCCACAGGGAAGTCTTGTGGGAAGATGCTCTGATCTGATCACACAGGCAGGATTAAAAGCATGTGCACAGAAGGAGAATGTTAATTAACTGCCAAAAAAACACCCCAAAACCAAAAACAAAATACAAAACCAACTGTAAGTTTCCATGAAACATCTTCTATAAGAAAAATCCCATTTTCAGTTAAATTCAGACATTCTGTGGACGCTTGCTTGCTAATGATATCTAATTAAAGGAAAACACAGGTCATCCCATAAGCATCTTGGTAACATCTGTCTTCTAGTCTGAAAATGTCAAGATGAAGCACTTCAACAGCTTCAGCAGCAGCATGGTGTGCCTTTTGCACATAAATACATTCCTGTATTTACTTTGCATTATGGAAAACATCAGCTGTTTCAACTGACCAACCAAACAAAAACTAATCCAAAAATACAGCTTTGTGCAGCATCAACCTCGCTCTTTAAAGCTCATTTTGAACAGGAAGAGGTATTCCAAAATCAAATCATTTTCCAAGTTTGACAATCTCATCTTAGTTCATGCTCCTAAAATGGGGAGCAAACCAGGAATTCATGAGGGAGGACACAAATCTTGTCTGACCACCAGCCCAGCTCGAGTTCACAGAAGAAAAGGCAAACAGAAGTTTTTACAAACTCACTGAGGTGGATAATGCACTGCTTGCTACCCTTGTCTGGGAGAGCAGGTCAGGAACAGGGAATCCAAGAGGACATCAAGGCATTTTTTCTTTTATTGAAAGATCTAATAGACCAGCATTTGATGGGTGATGGCATAACCTGCTGTGAAAAGCCTCCTTCAGCTTATTGCAATGAACTCGTGGTTGGAAACCTTTCCATGATAGCAAATCAAAAATTACTGCACATGAAACTCTTTCTTTCCTTTCCTGAAAGCATCAGATCACATCCAGATTATGGCCCTTTTCCACATCCTGGAGGATGCAGGGTATACAGCTGGGTCCCTAAGATGATGCTTTAAGTCTTTAACATGCCTTTCAAGCATCTCTGTGCCTTTAAATGTGCCTTCCCCTGAAGCAATTTAAACAGAAAATTGCCTTGCCTACTTCACACAGATGCAGAATAAAAGACAGCCAAAAAAACCCACAAAAAACTAAACTACTGCAAAAGAGAAAATACAAGTATGCCAATGAAATGAAAAACCAACTCCAAAGTCATTGCAGATTAGTGAAGCACATCTACCAAGCTGATTTTTCTATGAAAACTTGCAACCAACTGATGAATCCCAGCGAGGCTGGAGCAGATCTGTGGATCCTCCCATGGAGGAAGACCTTGGCAGGAGCAGGATGAAGGCTGGTGGCTTCTGCAGGGGGACAATTCATGAGTCTTCTGGAGTTTCTTGACTTGTAGTGTACAGATGCTGTGATGGGAGCCTGAAAGAGACCCAAACCCTTCAGCCACGAGAGACTGAGGTCTGGGGTGAGAGGAAAATGCTGTGCTCCGGTGTTTATGAAGAGAACCATGAGTGGGAAGGTCTCAGCTGGTGAGCAAGCAGACACAGACCCCATCCTGTAAAGACAGAACTGCACTGGCTCCTCCAAGCACAGTTTGATCACCCTGAGCTTACCACTGAGCCCTCTCCTCCAGCATCAATGGCTCAGTTCATCCTGCAAAACAACCAGGATGTGGCTCTAGACAGGGAAATCAAGTCAAAAAGGAGCAGAAGTGTCAGAGTGCCCACCCAGCAGACTCTAAATCTCTGTCCCTCACCTCTCATCAAAGTTAATTATTTTGAAGGGATGATGAAGAAGCAGAAACACTGGGATGGGCCTGGCGCGCTCCTGTTGGTGCCCATTCCCTGTCCTGCCCTCACTGAGAAGGAATTGATGCTGTCAGACCAGTAAGGTTTAGGTCCTATCCTGTGTTGGCAGTCCATGCCCTTCTGTGGTCTGCAGCCCCAGTGCTGAGCCCTGGCTGCTTCCTGAACCCATCAAAGAGCCTTCCTGGCCCTGAATGTGCACCTGAATTATTCAAGAGGAGAGGTGGGCTCCGGGGCAAACCAACAGAGGCATCAATGAGTGACCTTTGGGCAGAGGCACTCTGTCACCCGTGGAGGATCACTGCAGGCTCCATGTCTCTAATACAAGGATATTAAAAAGATTAAAATAGAATAAATAATGCTTTCCCCACCAGCCTCCTTCTCTTCATACGTTGGCAATTTTCCTCCCAGCAAGGTACACCGCAGAAAGCTGGAGCTTCTCATTTCCTGACTGCAGAAACAGCAAAAAAACCCCTTTATCAGGAGTAAAAACCAGGGAGCTTTACATCTGCAAGCCATAAGTGACTAGGTTTTTAAATTTAAAATATAGCCTTTAATTAGTAATAATCTAGTTAGTTCCATAGAACTAAGATGTAAGTTTGCTATCAACCTTTCAAATGCTCCTGAAAAAAAAAAAATAATGCTACTGCTTTCTCCATGTAAGCCATCATTCTCAACTGAGTCATTATAATGTGGATGCAACCTGAGGAGTCAGTGCTGCTGGTTTGAGGGCTGGCCAAGAACACATTTATCTTTTGTTGCAGAGGACAGTGGAGAAGTGGGTGGAACAGATGCACTTATACAGACTTTGCTGCCAGAAAATGGCAGACAAGCCTCTCTGACTTTGGGATTATTCTGTGCTGCTTTCAGAGACCTTGTTTTGGCCAAAGTTATAAGACAACTGAGTGGCACAGTCAGAAATATCAGCAAAACGACTCCCTGCTGGACCCTCTTTTTCCTTGTTATTCATGTATCTTTCTTGGACTCCTTTACCTTCTGCAGTGCTAAAATGCCACCCTCTGCACAAATTCAATAGTTACACCCCGGAGCTGATGATCGAATTCTCTCACAATTGCTACCTAAAGAGATTTAAATCAAACAGAATATATTGGCTGTTTTTATTCTGGGCGCAAGGGAGCCGGTTCCTGAATTTTCAATCATGTTAAAGTGGGGAATCAAATTAATCAGGAATTGGATGAAGTGGAAGGTTCTTGATCAAAAAATTTATTGTAAAGTTCTCACATGAATTAAACGTATAGACTGAGGAAGCAGCTGCTCTTGGCTTACCCGAACTGAAGGAATTACCCGAAACTGAAGGAAAAACGCAGCAGAAGAGTGGCACCTAATGGCCAAACATTTTCAGGGAACTGCTCCGTCCCTCCTTTTCTCCATTGCCATCATTCCTGGCATTCCCGTGTTACACCCTGCCCTGTTCTGCACCAGGCAAACCAAAAGATACCCTCTTTCCTATCACAGGTTCGGGTTTTTTTCCACTTTGCTGTCACATATTGTGCCTGTACATCTGAAATCAAAACAACCTTTAACTTATTTTCTCCTCCTCTAATGCATTAGTGGCTGCTGTTGCATTGAGGTCTGAATTGTGTGAGCCAGCACAGCCTTCTTGTCCTCACGCTTGTCACACCAACAGTCAGATACCCCAAAGAAAGGCACAGAATTCCTCAGGAGCTTTCCTCCTAAGCTCCCAAGACTAAAAGTGATTTATGCCCAGAAAGGCAAGGTTTCATCCCCTCAGCATGGAAGAAAAGCAAAGGCAGAGCCAATCCTCCCTTTGCTGCCCCAGGTTCATGCCCAGAATTGCCAACTTTGCAATTGTAATGTGATATTTGAGGGGTTCTGCTGCCTAATGATCCTTCACCTGGATGGAAAGGGCAATTCAGGTTGTGCTGCCACAGAACTCTCCTGTGTACCCATTTCCTTGGTGCAGTTTTTGCTGCAGGTAGTTTTTGCAGCAATCTAAATATTAAACACTCCAGCAGCCCGTTCCCAGGAGAAGGTCAGTTCCTGGGGCAAATGGAAACACTGAATTAATCTGATCAATGTTTTATAACAAATGAAAAATTTGCAAATGTATGTCCCATACATAGTTCCTGTTACAATGCCTGCATTCTGTGTCCAGAAACTCTGTCTTATTTTTGCAGAGAATGGCTTTAGATGGAAAGTAGTTCTTTTTTGTCCTTGATTGGAGGTCACTAAACCCATGAAATTCACCCAGCTATACCAGCAGAACACAAGAATCTCCCAAATATCCTATGATCTAAGGACTGAATTATGCTTTTTTTAATTCAACAGGATTCTGCTCCTATGACCAGCTTTTCATTAACTCAGCCTCTGGCACTCTTGTTTTGGACAAGCAAATGCACACAGATTAGTAAAATCACGGGGCAGAGATTTTCTTTTCATTTATATTCATTTGCAGACCTGGAGAGTGACAGCACGATCAGGGCTCGTTAGCAACACAGCCAGCAACATCAGGAGGAGAGGGAAGGAAGAAAGAAAGGAGGTCAGGAATCCAAAGAGGCCAAAAAAAGGACTATGAGACATCTCTCTGGGTGCCCACCTGCCAGTCTGGCAGGTCCCAACACAGCTCTTCCTATCACATACTCCCAGTAGACCACTTCCTTCCCATTCCCACCTTTGCCAAGAGCTGTATCTCATTTTTTTCCTGTTTTAATCACTTAGTCCTATCTTCCAGCACATTCATCATCTCATTAACAGTAAATGCCTTTATTAAGTTAAATATGAAATCCAGCACTAAGCTGTTCAAATGGGTTTTTAGGGGCATGGACAGGTTTCCTTCTTCCCTCCTCCAATCTTGTAGCATCCATATTCAAATCATTCTTGTGTATATTCATGCAATTGTCTGGTCTCAATCTTTAATTAACTGTATTTTTATGGAATCTTGACTTTCCCAAGAGAAAGCAATATTTAATATAGTTCAATGTTCACCTGCCTTTTCATGGAGACAGATAAAACAGTGCAGGATTAATTTTATCCATTAGTTCTCTGTTAATTTGAATCATGAGGAGGGGAGATAGGAGATATATTTAAATGCCCAATCCCTTCTCACAGTTCATCTATTCTGGAGTTCCAGAAAGTGGGCCAAGAACACAAAAATTTTCTGGTTTGTGATCCCTGACCCTGCTGGCCTGCCCTGACCCTTGTCAGGAAAACTTCTCTTGCAGGGAGACACCAAAGAGCTTCCGTTTATTTGATTTCAGCAAGGGAAGGTGAAGAGGTCTCTGAAGTACCCACATGATTTTCTATTAAGGAAAAGCTCTTTAATCTATCAGACAGGGGCAGGACAAGACCCAATGGCTAGGAGCTGAAACTGGATCAATCCAAGCTAAGTATGGGGAGTCATTTTCTAATTATTATTTTTCTACCAACCAAAGGGAGTAATTAACTAAGGGAACATCTTCCATTAGTCCCTGATAGATTTTCTATCATGGGAAGTGCTTGAACTACAGAGCATGGACACATCCAGTTCAATCACACAGGGCCAAGCAGAAGGAGGAAGGTGAGTTTTACTTCCAATTGTGCCACTGGGGAGAGAAACCCAGGATGCTGGCTCCACACTGGTGCCAATGGCTTTTTTAAAAAGCAGATTAAAAAGCTGAACCAGCTAAAAAAGGAGAAGTACAAAACAATTTAGGATTTAAGAGTCCACAGGACATCTTAAAGGTCAACATTTTTTGACAAAAAGAAATTCAAAGCCAGTCAGTATTGGGAATGAGTGTTTTCCAAGGGAAGAAATATTGGTGAAGAAAAGCACAGTAAGAATGTACACATGCTTGAGAAAATGGAAAATAAATTAAAAATATAAGGGTTTTTACTCTTCCTAAAAAAGACTTGAGCAGGTTTGTCTGCAAGACTTCTGTGTTCACATTAGCAGCCATGGGGAAGCCACAGAGGTGTTTTGAGTAATATTCCCAGCAGCCAAGCCTCCTCAAAACCCTGTTGTGATGTCCCACCAGCATTTCCATCCTGCAGTGGGATGGGGCTGTTATTGGCACAGTTGTTTTACTGAAGTCCTGGAATGAAGGTGTTGCCATGTGCTCAAATCTTGTGAATCAGGGTGTGCTGGCTCAGCAAGAAAGGAGTTACCCAGCAGAGTCCAGCTGCCTTTTGCTGTTATTGTGAATCCAGGGGAAGGGAGAGGAATGGCTGCAATTTAGGGAAAACAAGGGATTTTCTAACTGATGGAGAGTGATGCTGGAGGTATTGTCACTGTTGCTCAGGCAGTCCAGCAAAGGGAAGTGATGAGGAATCCCAAGAAGGGGCTGTTGCTCACATCTGCTGTGCATTTCAGGAAGTGCCAGGGTGAGAGACAGCCTGAAGGGGAGCAGTGAGATGGAGAAAGCAGCCTGCTCACAGAGGCTGCTGTGCTGTGCTGCTCTGAGCACTGGAGATGGTACAGCCCAGCTGTTAGAGGCAGATTTGAAACTAAACAGAAATGCTCTGCAGTCCCTGGCAACATCGCTTTGACAAGCCTGGGAACATTGAAAAAAGGTTCCTCCACCAGTGGGGCTGATACTCTTCTTGTGACATTTCAAAATATCAAAGTCCCATCATGACAAGTGGATCATGGCCAGGGAGACGTGGGACAGGCCCTCTCCAGGGGGAAAGACAAGGGCTGTGCCAGGGGACAGCTGTGGAATATGTCACTCATCTGCATCCCTGCCTGTGACAGCAATTCCAGCTCATCCCAGTGTCCAGCTGGGCAGGAGCCCAGCATTGGCCTGGCTGTTGCTGCTGTTCCTCACTAGACAGCAGGAATGACTTGCAGATTCTTAGAGACAAGTTTGTGGGATGTGGTGGGCTTTGGGAAGCAAAAAAGATTTGTACTTGTATTAAAATAACACCAATGATACCTAATTAAAAAAAAAAATAGATCCCATCTCACCCTTTCTAAATGGAGAGGAATCACTGGAATGAAATGTTTGGGCAAAAATAGATGAAGAGAGAGAATAGGCAGAAGTCTGAGCCTGCTACTATTGGGTCTGCGTGACAGTCTGGGTACACATTCTCCTGTAAAACTCCCTAAATATCCCTTGTACTTCACCTCAGTGGCTGAATGGCAGCCTAAAGCTATGTGAGAGCACAGGAGAGCTCTCTGCTTTCTGTTTTTCCCATGGGATGGCACCATAAACGGTGGGAGTTGCATCACTTGAAAAGTCAGAGGAGACAAAAAAATTTCTGCTAACATTTTGCAGATAGTAAAATGGAAAGAAAAGAGAAGGCACTAAAGAGTTAACTTTGGATTCAGTCAAAGTATGACCAGCTAGATGATCAGTAGGATGTTGGTATTATTAATAGAAAAAATTAAGGTACTATCACTAAATGAATAGACAGAGGAGAGTCAACTACATTAAGAGATGCCACCCAATACCAGAGTCAGGAGACAGCTAAATAATATATTGTAGTATCAGAAACACACTGGTGACCCAGTGCTGCAACATGAAATGAAAATGAATCAATGGAAAATAATGAGAGAGAATAATATGTGGATTAGTGAGGACAGAGATGGATTTCTGATCCAGGATTTTCCCCAAAAGACAGCTATGTGCTCTAAGAACTATAAATCTTTAATCAGTTCATCAAGTAGCTCAGGTATTCCTCTGTGCATACACTCAGGGCTAGATAAAAGTACCTTCTGCATCTGAAATTCAGGCATTGCAGTTTCTGGGGCTGAGAAGAGGTGCTTGGCTGCTGGAGTGCAGCCAGATCCTGGAGTGCAGGGCCTGGAAGAGGGGCATTGCACAGGGATTATTTCCTGCCTTGGAAATGATCCAGCCAAAGCTGGACCATCCAGAGAAATTATCTCCCTGCAAGGCTCTCGATAGGCAAAAGGGGCAGGGGATTTATGGGGTTCAAGCTGCTTGCTGAGACAGTCACAGCAAGGGAAAAGGACTTTGTTCCTGGTTCAAAACCTTCTGTATTTGGTTCAGGAAAATGTATTTGGTAAAGGAAAATGCAAAGCAATGGGAGGACAAGTCTAGAGCCCAGGCCTCTCTTTCACTGGACCCCACTCCATTCTGACAGTAATTTCTCCCTCTGCCACCACTGGAACCCAAATCTCTAAATTGTTTTTGCAGTATTCTAGCTCCAGACAACAGAGAAAAGTGTTTCTACTCCAGAGCAGCCACCAGCTCAGCCACTCTGTTGGGAAAAGTGGCTTTAGACTCTCTCAGAGGAAGGTTAGAAATGAATTCCTGGTCTCCAATGCATGATCACACACTGTAATTCATTATAAAGAAGAGATTTTGCCCTCAGCACCTCTTCTTGTTCTGGCAATGTCTTAAAAGAAAGCTGCAACAATTACATTTTGTGGGAAACTCTGTCTTGTGGTATGACATCACCCTGGGAACACGTCACAGTCTGAGCCCCTTGCAGGCGAGGGCCAGCTGTGTCCTCATTTCTGGGTCTTTGGGGATTCAAGTAGCAAGAAGAAAACTTCCTGGGGGCTGAGTGGATTTGATGTGGTAGATTTTGGTGTGAGGAGAAAGCACAGTAAACTTTGGATCTCAATTTTTACTTTGCCTTGACCCCACTTGTGCCTCAAATGAGGCTTTTTTAGAAAAACTTTCTGAAGTCAGGAGATTTATATCTTATTTCCAAATGGAACAGACTTTGCTGAAAACAGCATGGATTTTACCAGGTCAATACAATTTATGATGAAATAGGAGACGTTTAAATCTAGTTCTACATAAATAGCCCCAGCAGGAAAGTAGTGGAGCCTGATAAAAAAAAAAAATGAAAATTAATCCATTTTTAATGCATCTGCATCAGAAAATGTAACATCAGCCAAGGAGATCTCAAACCCTTCCTGCAGAGGGTAGGAAAGGGAACACAGTGCACATGCCAGCAAGTGTGTGGGCAGACTCACTGGCTACACTCTTTCTAAAAGGATCCATACCACCTTTCCTGAAGTGACATTCAGACCATATTCAGTGACAATATCATATACAGTTAACAGACCACAGTTTGGAAAGTCATTTTCCAAATTATGAAGTAAATGGGTAAATCTGACAAGAGTGACTGCAGGAACCAGTGTGGGTGAGGTGGCTGGAACCAGGGGCTGAGGGCACCAACCTGCTCTGCTGAGATCATATCCCAGTGTGCTGGACACAAAATCCAGGCTGCTAGAGAAGAGAGATGCAGTAGCAATGTGGGAATACATATAGAAATAGAGGAATTCAGATCCTCCAAGAGGCATTTGGCCCAAGCCCCACCAGGCTCCCACAATGAGCACCTTGCACTTGCTCTGCTTTGCAGCAGCAGATGGTCCATCATTACTCAGCAGCTTTGTGGCCATCCAAACTCTCTGAGATCTCTGTTCCTTGAACTTGCACATCTTTCAAGAAGAAAAACAGGGAAAAAAACTAATTAGAAAGCTGGGCTCTAGTGCCTTTAGCCAAGATTCACACGATACCTTTTAACAGCCTTTCCTTCCCCTGTTTTCAATTAACTGCTCTGCACCGAAGATTGCAGACTGTCAACTCATGCAAAGAGTAAATCCTTTCCTAGAGCTTTTTAAACTATTTTCTCAGGCTCCTGACTGCAGAGGGCTTTGAACAAACTGCTTCCAGGGAGGGAAAGGAAAATTAAGTGAATGGTTTGTTTCAGTCAGCAGCATTTCTCCCAAGGTGTTTGTGCTGCTGCTCCGCTCCGGGGAGGAGGAGCTGTCACATCTCAGTGGACTTTTTCCAGGCAAAGTCATCAGTTTTGACTTCATATTTCCTTGGGGTTAGCTGGAAATTTCTCAAGAATAAAAGGAGGAGGCAGAAAGGCACCTACCTACCTACCTATCATACACAATCTGTGAGAGGTGAGACAAGAAGGGACTACAGAATGTTTCCAATTTGCTTCAGAGCAAAAAGAAGGAGCAAAAGAGAACTGAAATGCTTTAGTAAAACCTGACACTCCTCATTTTTCATGTCAGGACCAAAATGGAGGTGACATTTGAAAAGGATGCCTGCTTTCAAACAAGGAATTTGTTTGAAAACTAGGTGTTCTGGTATCACAATAACTGATGAGGCAAAAAAGTTGGTGTGAAATAAGGATTTAAAGAGAATCCTCCACTCTGGGGACATGAATTGAGCAAATTAGGAACCTTTTAAAAACCAGAAAATTTGATAAACTGGTAAAAGTGACCACAAGTCAATTGAACTACGTTAGCAATTTGCAGGAGGGACCTGAAAGATATGGGGATATGGGGAAAATGCTTTTTTGTTTTTGTTTAACTGGTTATTTCCTCACTAAAAGATGCTGCTTCAGACCACTGAAATGGGGCAAGGCAACTTCAGCACTGCTCATTGCATATCAACTTTTATTATCCATTTTGTTGTTAAAGGAGGCCTCAGGAATTTGTCACAGAAAGAGGAAAAAGACTAAGGAAGAGGAACCCATTATTCCATCAGCACAAGGAGAAGGGACAAATATAAGTAGGTGTATATATACACTTAAATATGTATATATGCCCCCTCCTGAAAGAGTGACAAATTGCAGTAAACTATATCTCTTACTGTTTTACTGTAATTTGTCTCCTTCTCAGATTTGCCTTGACAAGAGGAAGGGCTGGAGCCCTCCCATCTCCCTCCCTCCTCCAGCAACTTGGCTCTAACCTGGCACAAACCCTTTGCTGCATTTTATATAACTTCATTGGTCTGACTTTCCAACTGCTTAACAGCCCTTATCAGCAAATAAAAGCCTTCAGCAGCAGATGAGCAAAGTGATTGAGAAAGCTATAAAAACTGAAAAGAGAGAGCTGTCTGTAGTTAAAACAAGCCTCAGCTCCTGCTCCCCAGCCAACTCCCCCAGTAAGTACGGAGGAATAGCAGGTTTATTACCCTCCCTTTGATTGTATGTCATCATTACAGCATTGTTTTCCCACATACCAATTCCTTCCTAGCTCCCACTCGCAATAAAAACCAGAGATTTGGGTTCTTTCAAAAGATTAATGGACACAGCTGCCCTCATACTCTAAACTTGTGGAGTGGCTGGATATCGCTCTTGAAATTCCAAATTCTGGCAGTTTTCTGCCGGGGCTGGAAGTCAACAATGTCATGAATTACAGTAGAGTGGGGTGGAAGGAAGGAGTTGGCACTGTGGAGAAATGAGACCTGTTGAAGGACAGCTCCTCATAAAGGAACTCCAGAATTAACAACCCTTTTTGATGAAAACAACTAACAGCAAAAGTGAAAATGGCTTACCTAGAAGTTTACAAAAGGAAAAAAAAAAACCAATTTTGCACAGGATGACTTGAGACTGGTCTGTGCTCTGCTTTGAGGATGAGTAAGAAGTGATGCTCAAACCCAAGCATGAAATCATTGCTCTAAACACAACAGTTGATTCATGTGGGAGAAAAACACATCTTGGGGTCTGATTTGGGGGTTCTGGGGTGACTGTGACAAGCAGGATGAGGGTGGGAGCCACGTGCCCAGTGCCATGGGCAGGTTACACAGACCAGCATAGGAGCAGAAGAGCAAAAGACAGCAGGGGAGAAGGGTCTTTTGGCCGGAAAAACTTGCTTCCTTTCTTTTGCTGGTGGGAGGCAGTTTGTAAGCAAGGGTTGATTTCTGTCTCTTCCAACCCCAGGAGGACTGGTGACTGCCTTTGGCCCTCAGTGAACCCCTCATCCCTACAAAATGTCCCTGCAGAGGCTTGCTGTGGATCTGTAAGATCCCCAGAGCCATCCCACAGTGTCCCCTCAGCTGTCAGGCCAGGCACAGGCTGACAATTCACAAATACAACAGGCAAAGCCATGCTGCTCACAGGGGTCAAGAGGGACAGAGGGTGACCCTTTCAGCCCCAGGGTGACACAAAGGGCTGGTAGGGCACCCTCATGTCCCCACAGCTGGGGCTTGGTTTCAGTCCTGCTCACATGCCTGGCCAATTCCCAGCACAGGACCAGCTGAGATTCCTTGCTGGCACCATTGAGGAGGAAAAAGTGAAAGTAAATCTAACGTGACCTTCACCACAATCCTGTGAGATCTGTCAGATCTGTGGAGCAGCAATGAGTCTCTTGCCAGCCCAGAAACACTGTATTTTCACTCTATCTATGATGTCTGCATTTAGTATTCATTGCCATGTCACTGATCCTCATGAATTCCTCCCGTGTGCGTGTGCCTCTCTCATCCATTTCTATCAGCATCCCACTGTAATTTATTATTAGTGAAGAATTAATAGACACTCGGAAGTATAATGTTACATTTTTGTCTTCTGGTGCTCTGAAGCATTTCATGCAGCAGATCAAGCATTAAATCTGTCATGTAAACACATTATTTTGTCATGTGATGCATTATGATAGCCCACTACCAGGAAAATGAAAAGCACTTAAGGGTTTGTGTTTGATGTGTACTGTCAACAAAACTCAGGAAGAATTTATAGGGTGTTGTGCTTTAATGAGTACCTGTTTAATAGGGTTTGAGTATCATTCAAAAATGTGGCTTTACAGGAGACATGCGATACATTGAATTTCAATGTGAATTATAAAGCCCAATCTAGATCTCCAGGCTTCTACACAGCAAAGATAATAAGATCCAGGGAGCTGTTTATTAGCAATAAATCATGACCTTTTCTCGTTTTCTCTTGGAATATTCCTCTCTCCTTCATCAGGTTTTATGAAGCTGCAGGGTTCATGTATGGAGATGCCATCCAGTATCTTTGATTAGGGCAGAATAACTCAGCTATAGACAGGGGATGAATGAAGTAAAGAGAAAGGAAGAGCTGATAAATAGGAACTCCACCAAACACCCAACCACTGGCAAACCTGGCAAAGTTTAAGGAAAAGAAGAGTTTGTTAATGACTCAGGAAACCTTCAGTGAGTGTATTTCCAGGTGGAATCTTCACCCAGCAGACTCTACAAAAGCCCCTCACACCTGGCCAGAGGTATCACAATGGCAGCACAAAAAAATGACAAAAATCTGAACAAAGATGGAATTTCTTCTCCCTTTCCTCCTCAGGATGCTGCTGAGAGCGACGCTTTAGGATTTTAGCTTGTATATTTTTCATATTTTTGTAATCCTGTAATTCTTTAGTGTATAGTTCTGGACTCCATATACAGTGTTAGCTACTGTCTTCACTTTTTTATCAGACAAAGCAATTCCTCTCTAGGCCTGGGAATCAAAGACACCTCACTGCCTCAGGCCCTGAGAAATGTAAAATGAAAGTGAGTTGGGCAGGAGCAAACTCGAGGTAAAGTGACTTCATTGGAAGATAAACCCTGAATATAAAAATGGACCAAACTTATAAAAGTGTGAAAACACGTGACCTGTCATCCATTTTTGGGTGTAGCCCCTGGGGGGCTTCATCTGCCCTTAATGTACCTAAAAGCCCTTCATTAAGTCTAATTGCTTTTTACTCCTTTAATTCTGTCTGGCCTCTGTTTTTAGCTAGCCCAAAAAGGCATCAGGAGCACCTCCCACAAACCAAAACAAGATACAGTGTGATATGACAAAAAGTAAAGAGCAACCTGAAGATAAATCCCAATTCCTTTGTTAGCCCACAAAAGAACCAGCCTAGCAGTGCTTATAGAGGGAGCCAAAGGAGGATCCACCAAGTAGATCCAAGTTATTGCTCCCCTTGACCTCATGGTACACAGTTCACAGGATAAGAGTCCTAAAACCATCTCTTCAGACAGCTTTGGTTAGAATTCATCAAGACCTGATGCAATTAAATGCTCTAAGTTATTAATACTAACAAGATTTACTGCTCCCCATTTACAAATGATTTGCATTTTTATGCATTCTTTTAGCATGGATCATCACGAATTTCTTTGGTATTCATGAGGTTGCAATTTGTGTATTTCCATAATTACCTCATCATATTCCCCATTAGATAATGGACCAAGGGCATAAAACACCAAGCAGAATTCAAAAGCAGCATTGACTCTCGGCTCCACCGAGAGACTGAATGTCCCTTGTCCTTGAAGCAGAGCTCACAGAAAAGCCCTGGGAAAGGGCTCTCCCCCAACATTGGCTGAGGCTTGCAGGTAATTTAATATAATTTAAAAAAAAAAAAAATCAGTGCTTGATCATTACAGCCTCTGGGAGTTTCCCTCCTCACCCCAGCTGGGTCCATTGACACATTCTCTGCACAGCCCCTGTGGACTAAAGAGGATTGTGCCACGTGCATGACAAGCTAAGGAATCCCAACTATTTCCATTCCAAAGCTTTTAAAATATGACACAAGTGAGAGCTGAAGAATCAGAACCAGCTAGGACAAACCCTCCCCCATGCCAGGACTCTGTCCCCACACCCCCTCAGGGACAGTTGGCATCCCAAACTCACCCAACCCAAACCTCACAGGAAACTCACCAGTGCACTGGAAGGAGGGGAAGGAATGAAGGAAGATGAATTTCATGTACATGGGAAGCTTTTTATGCACTTAGGAATGGAGATGAACAGATTTAAAATTAACAGGCTTAGTTCACTGCTGGGCAAGTGATCTAAAATGGCCAATAAATAATTCATGCCAACACCATCCATCACGGTGCAGCCTGGCCGGGGACGCAGCCCACGTCGGGGGGCTCGCCTGGTGAAAAGAGACAACTTCATTCTGCACAAAGTGAATAATCCAAAATCCCATCAATGATTCATGGCTGGATTAAAAGCTAGAGATTCCTCCATAAAATTCTCTACCCTGCATTAAATATGCAGATGATTGTGTGATGTTTATTAACTACTGGATGGCTTAGTTATGGATGACACCAGCTCTGGTGCTTGAGAGCACCTTTGAAGTCATGAATCTTCATTAGATGTGCATTTAAGCATGAAAAGGGGTTACCTTCCAGGATTCAGTGTTCACTTACATCAGTAGAACTACAGAATATGTATATGAGATAAGAGAGTCAGGCCTTAGTATACTGTGTTTTAGAAAATATAATCATAGACAGGATTTATTCCCTAGTTTGGATTACCTACCATACATCTCTTCTCCTAGGTATTAAAAAAAAACAATCCCCACCCCCCCCCCCCCAAAAAGCCTAAAATACACCCCCAGATAATTTTCCTTTTTTTCTAGATACTTAAAAAAAGAAGCTGCATTTTGAAATAGTCAGAGAATATTCAGTTTCTTCTCTTCTAAATAAAAAAAAAAGATATTTTGGGAAGTGGTAGATTTCCCTTCCCCTTGGAGAAGGGTCAGTGCTTGAAAGACTAAAGAAAGGCAATGAACTTTTACCAGAAATTATTTCCCAACACCTTCCTCCCCAGTCCTTCCATTGGTGTTAGCACACTCCAGTTTGCCTCTCTCTTCCCAGTGTCTTCATGGTCTTTCCTGTCTCAGTTTCAAATTATTTGGAGCTCTTTAGCTGAGGTTAGAAAAGAAGTCCTATGAGGAGAGGCTGAGGGAGCTGAGGGTGTTTAGCCTGGAGAAAGGGGACTCAGGAAGGACCTTCTTGCTCTCAGCAGCTCCCTGAAAGGAGGTTGTGCCCAGATGGGGATCAGGCTCTGCTCCCACGAAACCAGCAACAGGACAAGAAATGGTATCAAGCTGCATCAGGGAAGGTTCAGGTTGGACATCAGGAAGAATTTCTTCACTGAAAGCACTGTTGGGCATTGGAAGGGCTGTCCAGGGAGGTGGTGGAGTCCCCATCCCTGGGGGTGTTCAGGGAACTGTCCCTCAGTGCTCTGGTCTGGGTGACAAGGTGGGGATCCGTCATGGGCTGGACTCAACGATCTTGGAGGTCTTTTCCAACCTGATTGATTCTGTGACTCTACGTGACAGGGTGAGGAGATGAGGCTGAGGAAATGAGGGTTCTCTGTGGGAAGCCCCACTCTAACCACAGTGTTCCTCTTAGTTCCTAAACACTCTGCAAAGAGATTCCTTAGAGGGCTCCTTGCCAAGATCCCTGTCCTGCTGGATGGCAGGAGGGAGTGGATGCTGAGATGAGCTGTGGGATGTTTAGGGCTGACATTTCCTTTCCCAGGTCACTGCTTCCACACTGTGATTGCAGGAGTTGCTGAGTCTTGGGGTTTGTGTTTTAAATTAGCAAGAGAAACCAAAACCACTCTGCTCCCAGCTGGGGTTAGACAGCAGCGGGAAGAGGAAACCAAAAAGTGCGTGGTCACCACAGCAGGAAAACCACAAGAAAACCAGGGTGTTACTGAGACTGGCAGGAAATTGTGTTGCTAGAGCCAGAGCCCAGGCCAAGTGTGCTGAAAGCATTCCCTGGAGCCATGAGGTCAGCCCATGAGCTGAACTCCTGGCTGGGACCTCCATCATCACTGGAGGAGGCTGCATTGGCTCTGCTTGGTGTCAGCAAATCTGCATCACCTTTACAGCCTCTTCTCATCTCTCCAAGATGTTTCTCTGCTCAGTCTTTGCAGCTCAATTTTGCCATCTGCTGTCATGTCTATGGCAGCACGTCCCATTTCCTCCTTCTAGCGGGCTAAAATTTTCCACTTTTTCATGCATTCATCTCACACTGTGTGGTTATCTCTGTTCTTTCCCCAAGTCCCATGATGCTATTTATTCTTATTTCTAATTTCCTATGTACTCAGCCACATTCTTCCTTTTTGCTTGCTCTTTCTTAAGCCCCAATTACATTTCACCTTTGAAATCAAGAGATTTATTTATATTAACCTTAAAAAATGACTGGAAAAGCACGTTAAAGCTAAGAAACAAACCTGGAAACATAATGAAATGTGCTGCTGAGATGGAAAGGGACCATCCAAACAGTCAGCTCCAATAAAGTCTATTAAGAGAGGTCTCTTATTAATCTCAGAGTGATTTTTTAATTCATTCCTCTGGTTTCTCTTTAAAGGATTTGTATTCCTAACTCAGCACTTGCCTTTTTTTTTTCCTCAGTATTTCCTATTTTTTCCTCATTAGTCAATCCCATATGCCAAAATATTCAGATCTCCCTTTTTAATTGCTTTTCTCTACCTCCTCCATACTAATCTGGCAGTTCACTTATTATCTCCCCACGTCAGACCTCCTTTACCCTCTTTAATCAGTCATTTTGATACAGACAATTGTCCACAAAGTACTGGGGACCAGTAAAAATTATTACTTGGACCAAAAGCTAAATCCTTCATTAATTAACCACCTTGCTCTACAGAGCCAAGCCAGACTCTCCAGATATAACAACATTTAGGCTTGACATGGATTCTAAACAAATTAAAACTTGCTTTGCTCTGCCACAGGCTCCCTGTGCAAGTCCATAAATGCTAAGATAATTCCAGCAGCTCCAAGTGCTGGGGAGAGGCCTCAGACCTGAGTGATTTCAGCTCGTGGTGCTTGGCAGTTTGAGAGGTGGTGGGAGGCCAGGATGGAGGGACTGGAGTTTTGAGGAAATGCAGGGTGGTTTTAAAGCAAATGGTTTTGCTCCTTTGCCCTTTGTATTGCTTTAATCTGTTATCAGAGGGGGTTTTTTGGCTACAGTGCTTTATCTTTACTCAAACGAAATTTTTTTTGCCTTCCAAGGTAAAAGTCTTAAAAACAAAAGCCAACATTTCCAGATGCCAATGACATCCTCTCTGACAGCCTTTTCTTTCTAAAAACTTACTCTTTTCATCCAGCTTTTCTCCACTAGACCCAGAGACTTCATTCTGGGGCTTCTGTTGCTTTTGGAAAGCAGTATTTCCTCCAGCTACATTTAAAAGGCTCATTTTAACCTTTCCCTGACAGCCCAAGTCCTCACAAATAACTTCAATGAATTTTCATTTAAACGTAACCCTCCCCAAATCCTTGCTTCCAATTGCCATCCTAAACCCAAGGCTCTGCCTCAATAATTGGGCTGAATAAAAAGATAAATAAGAATGCTCAGTGGCATAAGTTACACTTACAGCTTCCCTGCAGCTTCTCAGGGCTGCATTTCCACATGGCTGATCAGCTCAAGCTCACTTTGTTGGCTCCCATCTCTTCTCCCCTTGTGCAACTCCCCAAAACCACAGCTTTTAAGTCCAGCCAGCACCACAGCAAACCTGTTAGAACCTTCACAAGTGAGAGCCAGCTCTGTTGTAAAGAAGTCATTAGTGAAGAATTAATTAGTAAGAGCAAAAGGATTGGCCCAACTCTGCCAATTGGAAGCTGCAAGGGAGATATTGTTGACTTAATTAGCAGGTTTAATTGGGTGGGGGGAGAAAAAGGCAGAAAGTTTGGGTTTTTCAAAGCAGTACATCAAAACTGTTTGGGGTTTTCTTTTTTCCTTGTTATTTTTATTCCTTACAGGTTTGTGTGGGATTCATGCCTAGAAGTGACAGAGGCCAGGTCCCTGTGCTCCGTGTTGGGGTGGTGACAGCCACAGTCACGGGTGTGGGACACACACAGGTCCCAGCTGAGCAGACCCAGCCTGGGAGTCCACAGGCCATGAACTCTGTGTGGGGACTCTCCTGTGCCTCCCACGGCACCACCAGACTGGGGTGAAGGGCTCTGAACCCTGGTGAGACCCACAGGGACCCCAAAGAGGAACCTGCCCTGCCTGCCCCAACTCACAGCTGCGAGGGGATGCTGGAGAGTTCAGCAGTCTCACCACAGTCCTGAGCACAACCAGGGGGAAATCCAGAGCTGCCAGACTGTGTTGGCTTCTGATCCACTGCTGTTCCCACAACGTGCTCTTTCTTCAGGCTGTCACTGCCCAGAGGTGCTGTGGCTGGCACTGGTGAACTCCAGGCAGTGGACAGAACAAACCCTGTCATGGATTGGGATCTTCTCCCCAAGTCACTGCAGCAGAATGGGTGAGGACCCCAGGGAATTACACAAAACTCTGCAGTGTACCCCACTGATGATCCCCCAGCCTCCATGGACAACCCCTCTTCCTTAACAGTTTTAGAAATGAGTGGTATGGGGGTTTGAGGGGGAAGGATAGTGAAATTTCCCTCCAAGTTGGTCTTCTGGGCATTTCCTCACCTCTGGAAATGCTGCAGTATTTCTTTGGAGAGCTGAGACAGCACACCAGTCATTTCCACACCTGGGAAATAACTAACTCCTGTTGAAATGCCTTAGGATATGGCATAAAAAATCCAATTGCCAGCAACAAATTACAAAGTTTATTAACATATTCTCCAAGGGTTATTCAAACATGCTGAATCACGGGCAGTAGTGATATCCCTTAAGTAATCTGCATTTTTGATTTAAACTCATGGCATTCTTGTTGCTTAATTTTTCTGTTGATTACATAAAAGCATTAAAAACTGTATTTTATGATTCTGTCTCTTTCTTTATGGCAATTTGAAGATAGGCAGCTTTCCATGTGATCTCTTCTGTTCATCACAGTACAAGTTGTATTCAAGGAAGGGCATTAGTAAAAATGGAGAAAAACAAATTCAATTGTGCAACATGGTGTTAGTAAGAAGGCAGATGCCAGAACCATCCATGAATAATGCATAAAGCCCCTTCTCAAATAAGCTTCTTTATGCAATGAGTTTTAAGGATGACATGGGAAAATTTGCACAAAGATTTTAAATTTTCATAGTTGAAGCTTTGGCCTTTGTTTTATACCTGCTGATATTTTGAGGGCTCACAAGTATCTCTCAGTGCAGCATGGAACAGGCCCTTTTCATTTCCCATGGCATCTGTAGATGATGTAGGAGCTCTTCACAGGGAAAAAATGTTGTTTTCTCCTTCAGCACCGCTGAAAACTTTGTCAGTATCTTCTGGTGGTCCAACACTGCAGTGAGAAGCACAGATCACTATGGATGGGGTAAAAGGACATTGCTGCTTCAGAGAATTATTTTTTATTTGTAAAAATCAGCAAATTCCCATGGAAATGGAGAGCTGAAGCTGCTGAGTCCAATGACTCCAATGAAGTAACTCCTACTTTTTACACCAGGGAGGTATTTACCTGGCTTGCATTGTTCTCATGGATAGGAAAGGGTTGTTTAAACCCTGTAATGGCAGCTGTAACCATCATGGGATTCAAAAAAGAGTCTCTCCCCAGTCTCTGTCTCCCAGGCAGAGCAAGCAACGAAGGACCATTGAAAAATTATTGGTCTTTGGAAAAGGGGTGATACTTCCCTGGACTCCCCTGTGATTTGTCTACAGAATTTTTTTTTCAAGATAAGCCAGAAGATAAGAACTTATCAATTACAATTGCAAAAGGTATCATGTCCTGGTACTCAATCAAAAATGAAAGCAGATGAAGCCCTTCCTTAAGCTGCAGTCGCTACACTGCAGTAACAGTTGCTTAATTTCTCCATTGCTCTGGGTTTCTGTTCATTCCTACAGGGAAGCAGCATCCAGGAACCACTATTGAATTTCTGGAGTAAAGCTTCCTGAAGGCTTATCCTAATACAACTTTGGTAATCAGCACCACAAGCCAATACTGCACCCATTACAATCAGTGGCCAATACCTTCCTGTCTCTAAGAAAAATTACACTGGAACTTTTAATAGGAAATTACAAAATGGATTACCTTTTTGGTATAAACTTCTTGGAGTGTTTACCTGGAAGCAAAATAATATTAATGTTACAGTGGCAAAATGAAATCTATAATTCTAATGTATCTGTCAAACCAGCTCAGAAGCAATGACAGCAAGCTGCAAAATTTCTGTGGGCTAGGCAGGAAAGAAAGGATCCCATCCTGATTTCAGTTACCAGTGTCTTTTGGGAGCATTTCCAGGGAACTGTGGGGCCACTTAAGTATAAAGAGAGAGCCAACAGGATGAGCCAGCCCTGGAACAAGTGAGGGAACAGGTTCTTTGCACAGGCTGCCTCCTGCTGCATCCCCACCAACTCCTCCTCCCTGGCCCCCTGATGGTGCCACAGTCCTGGAGTAAAGACAGCATCTCCCACAGAATGAACACAGCACTGCCACAGGGGCATGGCAGAGTTCCCAGAACAGCCAGGGGCTCAGGGAGGACATGTGCATCAGACCAGGATCAGAATCATTTAGCTAAAGGATACTCACGTTTCCAAACCAATGAGACCATCAGGATGAAAAGGATGGACCCCACTATGGCACAAGCAATGAGAATGGCAGAGCTGGGAAACTGGAAGGGAGAAGAGAGAAACTGAAAAGGCTTTGGGAGCAGTTTTCATTCAGAGCTATTTGCACAGGAGGGGCTGCACTGGTGCTCAGAGCACTGGGCTGCAGTTTGCAGTGCTGTTCTGAGCTTGCCTGTACGAAGTGTCAAGAAGACACATTGAGCTGATCATGATTTACCTGCTCAGTACTTAATAAACCTTATTCTGAAATATTGAAACCAGATTAATCCCATTTAACATGGACTTCTCAATAAGGTGTCCAAAATAGAAGTAGGAGCTCAGTCACCCCCATCCTGCTCTTAGAGACAGGGGAGGTGTAACACCCTCCTAACTTGCCTTTTGCCTGGTCACACCTCAAGGGTGTTACCTCCCCTCTCTCTCAGGGGTGCCAGGGGATCAGTTTTGTCTGAAGTGTCCAAGTCACGTGGAATGCTCAGGCTTTGGCTCTATCTACTGAAAAGAGGAGCAGGTGATTCCTGAGCTATTAAATAAAAGTTCAAGCCACTGTTTGCAAACCTGTCCCTGCAGTATGAATACAGAATACTGACAATCAGTAGCATGTCCTGCTGTCCTGATTTCTACTCAAACACTCTTGAAACTTACAGGAGGTTTTACCTTATCTCCTCTACCTTCACGTTTCCCAGCAATGCCATCTGAATTTGCTGCAACCTCTGAAAATGAAAGAGATTGAAATTATTACTGGCACAATCTTCTGAAGGAGTGAGGGCTGCAGTGGCTGTAACTGCTTCAGTCAAGAAGTAATGAACTCTCAGGGAATGAGACCCTTGCAAAACCAAAAGAGAAGGATCAGTTTCCACCACAAATGGTAGCTGAGGAAGCTGTGGGAAACAGCCTTCATCAATAAAGAGGGAAACCCAGGGACACCTTCACTATCTCAGGTTGCTCCAAGTCCCATCCAACCTGTTCTTGGACACTTAGAGGGATGGGGCACAACCACAGCTTCTCTGGACAGCCTGTGCCAGGGCTTCAGCACCCTCACAGGGAAGATTTTTTTCCTTGTATCCAATCTAAACCTACCCTCAGTCAGTTTGAAGCCATTCCCCCTTCTCCTGTCACTACATAAATAGCGTTTCTCCAATATATAATCCCATTAGGAAAAAAATTAATGCTATTAATTAAATCCTGTTTTTCATTTTTTTTTTTAACTTTTCAGAGTATGTTATCCCATGAATAACCTAATCTGCCCCAAATATCTCAGTTCTGACCAGCCACCTGTGAGAGCTGTGTTGATGTGTCTCCACATCCCATGTACTTATATTTTATCAAAGACATGAACAGGGCATGAGTCACTCATGCCAGTGTAAGTAGAAATTTGCACAGGAGTAGAAAACAGATTGTGACTAATAAACATAACAGCTAAACAAATACAGGTAATAAAACCCTAAGAAGTACTAAAAATCCCGGGGATGTGTGAACAATGCATTTTGTCATATGCCTGTTTTATGACACTCCCCTCTCTCAGAGGTTTGTACTTCAGAGCTACCCCAAATCCACAAGAAATGCAGATGTAACAGTGACAATGCAGGTCCAGCAAGTCAAAGCCAAATTTTATGGCAACATGTGCAGCCCAGCTGATGGGACCAACTACTGCTGCTCACTTTGATACTTGAAAGAGCAAGGATATATTGGGGGTCTGAAGTATGGCTGGTGCTGGCAGGCCTGTAGCTGGGGGAAAGCAAGTGAAGAGAGAAGAGAAATAAAATCTGAGCCTGGTCGGCAGGAGCCATCCACCCTAAGCAACACAACCTATCTGCCAAAACTTGTTCTTGGAGATGGAGGGCTCTTAACCCTGGGTTTCTCTCCTGCTGTTCTCACATCAATGCAATGTTCAGCAACAAATCAACCTTCCCTTACCTTGCAGCAAACCTGAGCTGGGTGCATTTAGTGCATTATTTCACAGAGTGAAAGGAGACCAAGGCAAGAACTGGACTTGTGGTTCTTACCAGACACCACCCAGCTGTGCTGCAGCATTTTCACACCTTGTGACAGTTTGACACAAGGTTTTGCAGTGGGAGTGACTCACACCACAGGGTACATCTGCTGGTGTTACTGCTTCTGTGGTGGCTCTTTCCACCTCACTGTCACAACTCAAGTTGCCCCAAGAATTCTGGAGCTGAGAGCCTTTGTAAAACTTCTTATTTACAAAGACAAAATACAGGCATTATCCGTCATCCCAGAAAGGTGACAAGTGAGACTGGAGTGAGAAACCCTCACAAATGTTCAGGAGACCAGTTTAGTCTCTTCTGTGAGCTCTCTCCAGTGTTAAGGAACACTGCTGTAAGTCCTTAGGTCTTTCAAAAGAAGACCTGAAAAAATCAAAATACTGTGGGTTTAAAAATTAAGAGATTCTTGGCTCTTACTGGAACTAAGAGGCCAAATACAACATGTCATCCTTGAATTTTAGTATTAAGTTCTCTGTTGAGGGCACAACACTTGGGAAAGATTTAAAATGGAAATCTCAATGAACATAGTGATGACAAATCAGACATCTGAGAATTCAGTGATGTTGAAAAGTTCGGTTTTTGACTTCTCTCAGACCTGAGATACCTAACAGTCATGAGTTATTCAAAATCAACTTCCTTTGGAGGTATAAAAACATGTTTTTCTCAGCTGCTGTCACATTCTGGTTTCAAACAATTTCTGTGAGGACCCTGGATACTGCCAGCTGCAATGAATAACTATCAGGACGTGTTTGGTGCACTCTTAAGAATACTCAACAGTTTTGTTCATGCCAACTTTTTCATTTCTCCGAGCAAGCAACTTCTGACCTTGTAAAGTTATCCTACTCACCCCTGACTGACATCTCTTCCATCATGTCAGAGATGGTGGTTTCCTCTGCAGCTGGAAGTTTATCTGGGAATTCAGTAGTCACTGAAGCTGGAAGTATATCTGGGAATTCAGTACTCACTGAAGCTGGAAATGTACCTGGGAATTCAGTAGTCACTGAAATAAAGTAAAAAAGTAATGCTTATAAAGATCACTGATTAGAAGGGTCTCCACATGGCTTTTAAATTTGTGCAGACATCAATCTGTGGAAATGAAGTCAGTAATGTGGATAAAGTAGCAACCTACAAATGGTTTGATAACAGGTCACTGATCGTTAATAACAGCAGCAGCCTTCACATGAGATGAGAATGCAAATACTCAATTTTAAACATGTTTTGAATTCTCACTATTTCTTAAGCAGAACATATTCTAAACTAAACTTTTCACCAGGCAATTTCAATTGTCTTTCCCAAATCAAGAAAAAAATCAGTGCACAGTTAAGTGAATCTCTTACTTCAGGTGCTGGGCTTCGCATTTATTTCTGTTGCACTTCATGAGGTTTCTGCCACGTTATTTCTCCATGTTAAAGCTCCTCTGCAGGAAGCCTGACCCTCTGCTGCCTTGGCTGTTCACCCCAATTTAGCATCACCTACAACACCTGACCTGTGTTTGCCTAAACCCCCTGAAACACACCCATAGGCATCTCAAAGAGAACTGCCCAGATATAAATAGAAGTATTTGGAGAGTCTTTATGATGCCAGCCAGGCTAACACAGACCACCTCTGCTGCACAGAGAAAGGAAAGGATTGGTGCTGGTTACCCTCTGGACTTCCAGGGAGTGTGGAGCAGAACATGACATCTTCAGTTGTCACATCAGCTGCTTGGGAAGTAGTTGGAAAATCTGGGGGAGCACTCGTTTCCACCATAGTTACAGGAAAAATATCATTTTCTGTCACAGCAGTTGTTGGGGGAACAGAGATCTCCCCTGTGGTTACTGCTGGAGACTCGGGGGCTGTGGTTTCTGGTGGAAGGGTGCTGGTTGTCAGCAGGACTGCAGTCTCTGTTGTTGGCTGGAGATCAGAGGTTTCTTGAGGAACAAAAGTTTCTGTAAAATCTTCAGAGAAGACAGGAGCTTTTGTTGTGGTGGTGGTGGTGGTGGTGGTTGTGGTCACTGGAGGGGCTGCATGGAAAAAACACAGCCAGGTCAGAGCATTCACAAACACCCCTGAGGAAAGCCAATGCAGAAATGAGTAAAAATTATCTAGATGCTAAAATACTGTAAACAAAGGTGGGAGAATTACCATTGGGAAAGCTATTTTAATTATCTGAAAGCATGACCAATCAGAGAAATTCACAGAGTTATAGATTTACTTTTCTTTTACCAGTCTCAAACACCCATTCCTTGACCCTCTTGTAGAAATGGAAGGCCTAGAACCTTGTCTGGTAAAGCCCCAAAGCTTGACAACTTTGTTATTTTGCTTTTCAATGTCCTCATAAAATACAACAAATAAAAAACACCTCGGTTTTTCAGCTACAATCTTCTTGCTAATCTTTGCAACTGGTTCTTTTTTCATGGACTCTTGCCCTCAGCCTCAGGGGCAGACAAGCAATTGCAGCATTTTTCACCCTCTCTCCTGTTGTATTGCTTAAAACAAACAGATGTGCTGTGTGCGCCAATTGTGCCCTGTAAAAGCCAGGAAAAAAATTGTCTTTCTGCTTTGTGGAGGGTGGATATCATCTCTTTTTTTTTTTTTTCTTGTGCAAGACCTTTATCCTGCAGTTCAGAAAAATAATAGGAAAGGGAAGAAACCCTTCAAGACTCTGAGACAAAATTTCCAAATATGTGGGTGTTGAAGACACACCCTTAAGGGGAAGGAAGAACCCTTAAGGGTGGATAATCCTAATGTGTCTCCTTCTGACATGTGTTGGGGTGAGCCTCAAATGAAAAACTGAACTTCATTCCAAGGGCTCTTTAAATTATAAATCCCTTTTAAATTCCATCATCTTTTAAAAAGTCAAGCACAGCTACACAACGAGAAATGAAATATTCATTTGAAAAGCAAAAAAAGGGTAAAATTGGGGTTTTTTTTAATTTAAACTGCAAATTGAATGTGACTCTGTCATTAGAGGACACTAAATGAAGGACACACATGCAGTCAGCAGTTAGGGCAAGAAAAGAGGGTAGTTTGTTTGAGACTTCGATTTATATAGATTTTGGACAATGACCAGGGATTGGAGGATGAGGTTGCCACCTCTCCAACCACACTGGTCAAACTAGAAGTCTATTAAGAGAGGAATGATAAACAATTTCTTTGTTTACTTGAAAGTCTGCAAGAAACTTTACCACAAAAATGCAAACATCAGAAGGCTGAAAAAGATCAAGGCGACATGACTCAAATTGGCAACTGGTTGCAGACCTCCCTTGAAAAATATGTAGTTTGAGAAAAACACCTTTGACCAAAACAAACCAAAAGAGCACACACAGACCCCAATTTTTCACCATCCATGGAGTGGTTTCTCCCTGCTGGCTGTGTCCCCAAGGTCCCCAGACCCACCTCTGGCCACCTCCAGCCGAATGTGCTTCTTGATGTCATTGAACAGGCCGGGGATCTCCACACGGCAGCAGTACAGCCCTGCATCATCCTCCTTGGCTGTGCTGATGGTCAGGGACACGTCCCCAAAGTAAACATAGCCGTGCAGGTTGTACCTCTGAGACACCCTGTACGTCACCTTGCTGCCGGTGGTGTGCAAAATTTTGTTGGTGCACTTGGAATTCGGGCAGGGGCCTCTGCCCCAGCACATGTCAGAGATGTCACTGCGCCGCCTCACGCGGTAGGAGCAGGGCAGTGTCACACGCTGTCCCACTGTTCCTCTGACAACATCTTCAGACACCGTGTGTGCTGTCAGGGAGAACAAGGAGAGGTCAGTCTGAGTCTGAGGGTGACTCTGCCTACAGTGAATGAACAAGGTGTGAAGAAACACTCGGGCCTGCAGGCAGGCCACAGCTGCTGGGCCCCAAGACTTCTCCTGGAGCCTGTGGTAGCTCATGCCCCGAGGCACCACAGACAACAGCTCTCAGGTTTTGCTTTGCTTCTCACTCTGGTCCGGGCCAGCTGCTGGAGGGAGGCTCATAAAATACATCAGACGTGGTGAGCAAAGCTGGGGTCTGTTGCTGACAGCCCAGGCACAGGCGGGACCTCTGCAAATGGAATTTGAAAACTCTGCTCCCATCCCATCTCCTCTCCTGTTTGAAAGCTGTTCAAAACCCTGTTGTCAAAGACATCTGGTTTTCTCAGCCCACCATCACCTCCTTCAAAAAGGAAATGCTGTCACAGTTGCCTTTCACTGACAGTCTCAGTGACTGTCAGTGCAGGGTCCAAAATACCTATTCATATGTGAAATTAGGGCCTAATTGAGCTGGCAGAGCAGAGGGATCTGTCTGTAGGAACCTGCTCCCAGAAAATGCACTGAACAAGCCCTACCAACTAATCCCACTTACCTTGTGGAACTCTGTCTACACAGAAGCTTTAGCTGTTGGTGTCATGCTGATGTTTAAAAGAGCACATACACACTTTCTTTGTCATTTACTCTTAGTGACCAGCTTTAGTTGGTGTTTACAGCCAATGCCCATCTTGGCATCTGGTCTGAATCTTTGCTATATATTATTCCCTCTTAACTGTTGATGACATTCCCAGATTGCCTCAAAAGAGATTTCTTCTTCACAAAAGTCACTGTACAAAAAAGGTTCCCAGACAGGAACAAATCTTTCCTGGTTTACATTCACCTGGTCTGTGTCAGCCCTCCTACCTTTCTTTTGTCTCCATGTTATCATTTAAACACTGTGGAGCAGGAACTGAGGGACCTGTGCTCCAACCAGACCTGTGCTCCAACCCTGCAGATCCGATGTCTCATGGCCAGCTTGCTCACCCCAAAGAGGCCTTGCTGCTGCTGCTATTATCACCAGCTTTGGCCCTGGTTTGCCAAACATTTCTATTTTGCCAGCTGTTTGAATGCCTTTCCTTTTTGGCACGACTCCCAGATAGCAAACAGATGCTTCCAACTGTGTCCATGTCTCTTTTGTTTTCTCTTTAATGGACTATTCCCTAGGCGAGGCTTTAATCTGTGGCAGGCTGCCTCATGACTTGTTATTGGGATGACATTTCTCATCCTTTATTGCTTATCCCACTGGCAAGAGAAGCCAACCCATTCAGGTTTCCACAGCTCCAAATGCTGAAAGAATAGAAGCAGACAAAACAACAGGCAATACAGCCTGAAGGACAGGAGCTCTGCAGTGAACTGAAGGCAGGATATGCCAGAAACAGAATTCCTGAGTACAGGATAAGGTTTTGTGAGATGGTGGCTTTGGCCCCTGGAAAGGGAAGGTTCATTTGCCTTGAAACATTAAAAGAGAGAAAACAGCCTCTCTCTATGAAGACAGGACAAGACATGCAGTTGACCTTGAAAGTATTTCTGTGGGAGCAAGGGGTTAGTCATGAGCAGGTTAACACATATTTTCAAGACGGTCCAACAAAGGTGTGTGCAAAACCATCTAAAACTGTTGCTAGATTTAGAAGCTAGGTCACTGCTTCCTGAGGAGAAATGGGCTCACCTTCTGCTATTTCAGCCCAGTTCTGCATAGCACAGAAGCAGCCTCCTAAAGCAATCCTTTAACAAATGAAAATTTTCTCTTTGAAAGAAGCAGAGCCCTGAACTTAGTAAATAAATAAGTAAATCATTTAAAAGAAGAAGAGGAAAAGCACAAGGCATTGGAGTGTCTTCGGTGCAGTTTCCCATTAGTACTCCTGCTAGAAAGTTACAGGTTTTGCAGTTTCAAATCCTCTTTCAATTTCTGTGAAGCTCATGTTGTCAACATCTGCCTGCACTGCAGGCTGGTGAGGAGATCTTCAATACTGCAGCAGCCTGGATTCAACAGCATGAACCTCTGCAAGGAATAAAAAACTTACTTTTCAGGTGCTGCCTCTTCTACAGACTCATTTTCCAAAGGAAGTAGTAAATAGGAGGGAACGAACATGTCTTTGAAATTGAGAGCTTCCTGAGATCCTGCTCTTACTGTGAGGTGAATCCTGCCCTTCTCCATGCCACTGACCTTCCAGGCATCCAGATTTGACCCAAGGCTCCACCTGAGTGTTCCCACTGAAATCTGTGAGGTTTGCCACTCTAAGTCCTTCATCAGTGAGTGAGAAATGGACTCCAGATGTTTAATATCCCATCCAAAATAGAAAGGGGTATTCATAAGTGGTCACATCATACAGGTATACTCACATTTGTCTACAGTCTCTCTCAAACCCACCCTCAGGAGCAGCTGGCACTAAGCAGTAATTCCAATAGTTGCTCTTGTAGTTGTCTTCTCTTTCACAAATTGGTCATTGGATGGACAAAAACATTCATCCTCCAGCCAAAATACATGTTTGATAAAATACTTTTTTCCCCTTAATCTATTCCTGGAATAATTTTCCTACTTTGCAGAAGGTATTTGGAATCTTTGACCTATCAATCCTTCTTTTTTTTTTCCTTACTGAAGCTTCTTTACTGATGGGATTGCACAGGATATTACAGATAAAGAGAAAAGAAGCATTTAAATGGCTATTGAACCTCAACACATTCTCAGCACAGAGCTGAGTTAAAGAGCAGGTAACAAAAAGCCATTGTCATTCTTCAGGAACTCTGCAAGGGAAGAGAACAAGGGAACTAACACAGAGGAAACTGCACACATTTTTAAAAGTGAAAAACCACAAACCTCAAGCAGTATTAACTCAATAAATTAAGAAAATTTTTGAAGTTCTATATATAATTATGATTTCTTTCACTGTTTTGTTTTCACAAAACAAGTGTTGCTGGTTTTCATTTGAAAAAAGAAATGTTAGTTTCCTGAGCAAACACACAAAAAGCAGGTGAAGACTCACCTATAAGGATCTGTATCATCATCCAGTGGAACAGCACAAAATGGGACATTCTGGCTGATGAAGACAGGGGACAGTGAGTGGAAGAAGAGAAAACCAGACCTTATCCTTTCCAGAGGCGCTGAGTGAGTCCCACTGAAGTCTCATTTCTCCATTTCCAGATTTTACATGCTGCAAGAGTCTCTTTCCTACGCTTCCGGATAGGAACTGGCCAAAGAGGGGATCTCCTGCTGTGCTCAGGGCTGGTGCAGCCCCATGTGGAGCTCTGTGTGCAGGTCTGGGACACACAATTTAAGGACCTTGAACATTCCCAGAGAAGGCCAACTGAGCAGGTGGCAGAGGCTGGAATGAAGGCCCTGTGAGGAGCAGCTGAGGACTCCAGGACTGGAGAAAAGGAGGATGAGAGGAGTTCAGAGCTCTCTGCAGCTTCCTGAGGAAGGGACATGGACAGGGAAGTGCTGATCTCTCCTCCCTGGTAGCCACTGACAGGACACATAGGGATGATTCCCAGCTCACCAGGGAGTTTGCACTGGACGTTGGGAAGTATTTAGTGAGAGGGCAGTAAAGCCTGGAACAGGCTGTCCTTTTCACCTTTCCTCTTCCAAGACACTCAGCATGCTACTGTCACCAGAATTTTCAATATTCTATTTGTTTTGCCATTCCCTGGAACTCTTAAGGCCCAGTTCTGTTCCAGGGTGCTGAATGGCAAGAACAAATTCTGTGCTTTTACACCCCTAAGCATTTAGTGTAGTCTCCCCTCAGACTTTGTTTTCATTTACATTGCTTAATCCCCCATTTCCCATGATTCTGCCCTCTGCTTGAAGACCCCTTTCTTTCCCCAGCTTCGTATTTTCTGTTTGCAAAAACAGCCTTGGAGGAAGTTGCTGCAAATGTTTTGTTGCCAAAACCACATCCTTGCTAAAGAAATGAAACATCATCTTCAAGAAATATATTTCACTCCTTCTGACTGTTTTATTTCTTTCTGACCAATTGACAAATAAGTTGTCTGGAAGTTCTTCTCTGAAACAGCTGAGTAATAAAGCAAAAGTAATTCAGGGCAGTAAGGTCAGGAATGAAGAATTGCAGATAGACAAAATTCTGTGCAAATAAATGGAGCACAGTGCAAACTGGAGTGCAATTCCAAGTTCAAATGATAAAATGATGGTCTTTTAACCAGGCATTACACTTTTAGTAATGAGATTTTGGGCTTATCATGATAGTCAAGCCCATGAAAATATCACCCTTCTGCTTGCTAGCACTGAAAAAAGCAAATAAAATCTTAGCAGTAAAGGCAATGAGTAAAATACCAAATTTGCTATATTCCATCAGGTACAGTTCATAGAATGGCACAGCCCCAGCTACTCTGTGAACAGAACTAATGAAACCTGAGGCATCCAATATCCTGGGGACTTTTTCCCTGCAGTGATCATAGTTTCTCCCATTACTCCCCACCCAGCAGTGGCTGTGAGCTGATGCTCAGCTGATGCCAGTGCAGGGAGCAGCTGAATCTCACTTGGGGCACAAACTTGGGTCATTATTCAGCTACAAATTTCCATGAAGCTTGTCCAGACAGGACTGGACAATATGTCACAGGCAACCAGGAAAGGCACAGGATGAGCACAGCATCCTATCAGCTTTGCTTTTATAGCAAGGCTGAGCCAACAGCAGCAGAGTGCATTGAAAAAGGCCATCCAAAATCCAAAAGTTCTGGGAAGAACCACAAACACAAGGGTCAACTTTCTGCTTCTGTACTGCTACCCAGTGGCTTCTTGCAGGCAGAAAAGGCAGAGGTATCTCAAAAAAGAGAGTTTTCAGCTCATCAGCCTCATCAGGTCAGTGTGCTGCCAATCTCCTCATGGCTGAATGGGCTCCAAGTGCCACTTGCTTGTCTCTAAGGCTCATTTTGAAATGCCTGTTCCAAGACCCACTGACATAAGTGCAGGTTATGAAAAAGCCCATGGAGCTTCTGCCTTTGTGCATGTGTATTATTCTGTATGCCCCAGGCAAAGTTCTTGCTCCACACAACCTTTGCAAAGTCTGTTTACCAAGCAGTTGCAGAGAGGAAAGATTTTGGTTATCAGATACTCTAGAACTTCATTTTACACAAAAAACTTGCTGATGCAAGAATTAGTCTGAATTAGTCTGTAATGTTAATTTTAAAAAAATTTAAAAGACAAGCATCTTTCATGATTAGGAGTCTTAAGGATGGCCCACAAACTCCACAAGAGCATGAAAAGTTGAAATCAGATGATTTTGGAGGTCCCACAGGTCTAACTGACCCCAGTAGAGACTGATTACATAAAATTGCAGAAAGCAGAAATTGCTGAAGATGTTTCCTGAGAGCCAGTTCAGAGACCAGGTCAGACTTCCTCCAGCTCCAGTCATGGGCTGGAGCCTGCAGTAGCAACATGCTCAGCCAGGAAGAAAGAATGCAACATCTGCAGCAGGGGCAGAGATTTGGGGTTAGTTAGTAATTGTTATTAATAAACAAATGCAAAAATACAGTCTGACACCAGCAGGTCCTTTCTGGTTTCAGTACCTTCTTACACAAAGCTACACATGATGTGAAGAAAATGGAAGAGCTGGTTTTGTCCATCAGTTTTCCTGGCCCTGGGATCAGTTACTACCCAATATCTGTGCTCCCACTCTTCAGCCAGCCATGAATTCACCTTCAATTTTTAGCCTTTTCAGCCTGCTACAACAGAGAGCCCAGGAGAACACAGAGCACGAGTGAAAATACAAAACATCTCAGGGTCACCTGTCCCAATTTGCTTTCCATTTCTGCCTTCCTCAGCAGGATGAGCCTTTTCCTCCTTTGTGAGTCTGTGCAAAAACACTCATCTGCAAGACCTCACCTGAGGCAGACTCTGTGTGACCCCTGGGGAAAGCACTGCCCTCTTCAGCCAGCCCAAGCCCTCCCATCTCCACCAATTTCTCCACTGACCCCAGCTCCCGCTAAAGCACAACCAGATCGTAGCCTCAAGTGTCTCAGCTGTTAACATAAATACTTACTGGTTTTATTATTGTGCCTTTATGCCTCATTGCATTGTTGAAATCATTTTGGAGTTTAAAATTATCTCACTGGGAGAAAGTTTGTGGTGTGTCTGTGAGTTTTTCCTGTGGCAGCAGTGTCTGTGTTGGGCAATTCCACACTGCTGCTTAAAATGAGCTTCAGGGGAAATGATTTGACCAATATTTGGTAAGAGTCAGCATCTCTTCTGCCTGCTTTTCTGCTCTTTCCCCAACCTCTGTTTAAAACGTGTTCTTAAAAACAGTTGGGGACAATTATTCTTCCATTTAAAGATGATTTAGGTTGTGTCTTTTGCTGAGCAATTCATACTCACAGGACTGACTCCATTCATTTATGTATTTAAAGTAAACCAGAGTTTAGTTTTGCAGAGAATAAAAGCTGAGGCACATCACTAACTGAAGAGCACTAGAGGAAAGGCATTTGGCCACAGATATTTCCCATTTATGAGGTAAAATCCATCAAACACACTCAACATTCTTAGGAATTAAGAGTTGTTTGATATCTAGAGGTGTGTGAAGACAAGGCCAGCTTCCAGCCGATATTTTGTGCAATGTTCATGATTTCTCTGCAAGCTAAGAAAATAATTTCATTAACTTTACAAAGGCAGGGGAGAAGGTTGTTCAGATTTTTTAGAGACTTGGAAGTGAGACTTTCTACCCCAAGGGCTTCTCAGGGTAAAAATGTCCCCGAGGAGAAAGCCACAGAAAAATAGTGACGTACTTTGCTAAAAAACCTCACACTTAGTCATAAATCCCTGCACACAAGCTGTGACTGTTCTGTCCACTGATGTACTGATGCTGTAGGGGGACATCCCCTGGGGGTGAGCAGCCATAGCTCCTCCAGACTTAATTCCAGGTGGACAAGCATTAGTCTATTGCATTGTTACCAGGCCATACCTGATTTCAGTGAAAATACAGCTAAGTGTGTATTAAATTACTAATACTACCAAGATTGGCCATGTGACATCTTTGTCACACAGCTCTGAGATTGCTTCTGCCCTCTGATGGCACAGACTCTGTGGAAGGTGGCAGATAGAATCCACAGTGAACACAATTGTGCCCTTCTGGCACTTCCGCTTTTTTTTTTTTCCAACAAGGAAGCGAGAATTTGAAGCAGATAATAAATATAATCATAACTTTCTTTAGGAAATGGAAAGTTCCACTGATGCCAGTTTTGGTTTCTGTCTCTGGAACAGGCTGATAAAGATTTTAATTAAAAGTGTAACTTTTATTTGTTTTATTATTAGGATGTGAATAATGCTTCAGTAATGCAGTCACGTTCAGCTGCTGAGCAGAGGGAGCAGCCAACATTTTGCAAACTATTTAATGTCCCAGCAGTGAAAAAGGCAGCAATGCATCCAGTCCTTAGTGTATGATATAAACATTTTCCTCTGCATGATTCTCATCTTCCAGGACACTATGGCTCCCCAAACCTTGTGGCCTCCGAAATGTAACAAAGCTGCACAAAAGAGTAAAAAACCATGGTGTTAAAACAAAAACAGACAATAAAACCACAGAGAAGCAGATCAACCAGCTCACTAGAAAATGTAATGCTTTAACATGTGACCATGACTGATAATGAATCATCTTTCCACTTATGAGACAATTCACACCTGAGGTTAGAAAGCTCCCTAATGCTATGAAGTGACAGTGACACTTATTTTTGCTTATTAATTAACAAAAAGTAGCAGCAGTTATTAGTTTATTTTTCAAATATTTTCTATTAACTTGAGGTTAAAAAAGAAAGCCAAAGTATGTGGTGGAATGGTCAGCACATCAACATTTTTTTTCTACAACCTCATTTGCCCTATTAGCAAAAGCAGGAACAGAAAACTTACCCTGCAAAACCACTCATCTTCTTCGTGTTGTAAAAATATTCTAAAGACCATCCAGAATGAAAATAAAGAAAAAAAAAAATTAAAACCAAATAATTTTGTTTAAACTGTTAGAAGTAAAGTAGCGGGTTCAAAGATAAATTCAAGTGTAAGAAATTAAATAAGGGAACTTCAAATGTTTTCAGGATAGGAAATTCCCATTGTGAGCAGCCACAGCACAGGGGCCTCCAGGAACCTCAGCTCCCTGCCCTGAAGTGGGAGATATGGCATCAGCCACAGCTGTGACTGCACAAACCTGAGCAATCCTTGAGGAACTGCCCATGGAAAGCACTTACGTTTGGTGAGGAACAGAGCCAAAATCAGGATGAGCAGAAGAGCTGCACATGAGCCAATCCCAATGTACAGCCCATGTTCTGTGTGCTGCTGGCTGGGAAGTGACACAGACGTGTTCTGTCAAACACAAGCCAAGGAGCATTAGTGGAATTGACAGCAAGAAGTCCATGCAACACCCAAAGGCCTCCTGTGTGTTTTGCAGCTCTGCAGGAAAGGTACATTTAAGAGCAAAAGCCTAATTTGAGAAACAGGCCCAGGTTCAAGCAAAATCTCTGCAACAATTGTGTGAACTGTGTTGTCAAACACAGTCTTCGAGATTTTTAGAAAACCTGAAGTTATAATAAATCCCATTTATTCAGGTTTAATAATATTTGGTGAATTTTTTTAATGAGTAAGATGTCTCATGATGTCACACCCTCCCAGCTGTGCTGCAGGACTCAGCAGGACACACAGAGCTGTCTGACCCCCACTGCACAGGGAGAGTAGGGCACCCCTGGGCTCTCAGGTGGCCCACGTTCCACTCCTGCCATACCTGCATGTTTGCAGCCACATCCAAGCAGTCTGGGAGATCTGAGCAGGGAGCAGAGGCCTGAAAGGAAAGACAGATGTCGCTAAACCTCTCCCTCCTCTAGAAGGAAGTACTTTGTGCACGCTAAGCAGGGGTTTTTTTCCCCCCCTCTCTAATAATGAGCACATAAGCACTCTTTATAACCACTAAACACGCAGACTACAAAACAATATTCTGTTGCAATCAGACAAAAGGAGTGGAAGTGACCTGTAGGGATGACCCAGGGACCTCTCAAGCCCATCCACTCTGTCTAGGTGTGCTACAGCAAGATTCATGCTTACAGTCTGAGGAGCTTCTGAAGCAGAAACCGATGGCCAGGTCCTTGTGACAGTAGGGAAGGATTCACTGGTGCTGCCAGGAGCTGAGCAAAGGCAAGACAAACACATCACTTGCACAGAGAACTGTTCTGCCTTGACAGAGAAGAATTTGTACAGCTGACTTGGGGCCCTGAACTTCTGTGTGTATATGCAGTCTGGGCTCTGCATATCATAAGAGGTTGATGCCTTCAGAGGGCAGCA
>JBBMKD010000034.1:13431714-13476301 GCA_037834095.1 Argya squamiceps
GCTCTGCATATCATAATAGGTTGATGCCTTCAGAGGGCAGCACAAAACTCTGAATATGGAAGTTTCTGCTGTCCTTTTCAGAGCTTTGAACTCCTTCTTAGAAATGCTTGGTTCTTGCTGTTATCTCAACACAGGGAAGGAGTTACCAGGCAGTTCTGGAGCCAAGAAGCAGTGGCCACAGGATCATAAAACAAATTGGGCTGAAAGGGATCCTAAAGCCCATATCATTGCAATCCCCTTCCACTAGAGCAGGTTTCTCAATGCCCCATCCAACCTGGCCTTGAAGCAAAAAATGATGCATAAAGTAAACTTAGGTTATCAGTTGAAAACTGATGAAGATTACTTCAGGGCCTTGAGGCAGCACATGATGCAGAGTCACAGAAAGCAGGTGATACTTTTAAAGCCCCAGACAGCTATACAGTAACCAGACTGAACAAAATGTGATGTATTTGCATAAGGACCTGCAGCACATTTTGAGGTAATTTCCCAGAGCACAGCTGTTTGCAATATTTAAAATTAAAAGCTACAAATTTCTGTCTTATTTATCATCAGTCTCAGTTTCTCCACGCATTGCCAGATGACATAAAAACGTGAACACAAAATCTTCAGTTCACTCTGTGCCAACCCCAGCTGGTTACCCTTATCCCAGAAGCTTTATTTGGAAGAGGACAGGGTCATCAGCTTCCACTGGAGATTCTAGAGTGGTTCTAAACCAGAGGCACACGGCCACCTCCCTTTTCCAATCTCCCTCAGTGTGAACATGCACACACTACCTTTTATTCTGAAAACTCCAAACATTGTTCCACCATCATCTAAGGGAGAGATCACAGGGATAAGAAAAACCCCAGGTTCTAAGATTGGAATCAATGTTATCTGCAACTAGAATAGAAACTGTCTGAGAAAGTTTTCACTTCTTCTTCCAAAAAGGAAATGCAACTGTTGTAACATTATTTTGGATTTGCTTAGCTGGAAACATCCAAGATAGAGGGAGAAATACAAATGGCATGCCTGGTTTTTTTTTTTTTTTTTCAGAATCCAGAGAATAACCCATTAGCTACACCATGAGGTTTCTCTTGTGTAGTGGAAATTAAAGTTGTCTCAGACTGGAAAAATGCAGCTGAGTGGGTTTGTGATAGAAGTTTATCCTGTTGTGAGGGGGATGCAGAAAACAAGTGAGGAATAGCTGAGCACTGTCTCTTCCCCTGCAGTGAGGGACCTCACGTTATTAAATGTGCACAGAGGCCATGGGCACCCTCTGGGACACACCTTACACCAATGTGGATGAATAATTTGACACTGTATCACAAAATTAATGCCATTTTTCTACCATCCTCCTTAATCATCTGCTGCTGACTGCTACAGGAGGCAGGAGCCTTAATTCAATGCTCTTTTGAGCTAGTGCAAAAAAACAGTTCTGATTAAAGAGTGGGTACACCCAACTCCTAAAAGTCATGTTTTACCATTCATGGGATGCATTCCTAGAAAATGAGGTGAGACTTTATACGACAGAAAAACCCAACAAACCAAAACAACAGTTAAGTAACAGCAAACCTTGCAGCACCACTAAAACACCTACTTAAGCATCACATCTGGAAGCAGCTTCCTCCCAAATATACATGTTCTTTCTGTTGGACTCTGTATAATATCAAGCTGAATTTAAATCCAAGTTCTGATCCTTGGTAATGTTTAATAAATTTTAGCCAAGACATTTTAATCATAATTTTTTTCCCTTCCTAAGATTCCCCATTTGCAATGTGGCTTGTATATGCTATTAACACTTGGATAAAAGTTACCTGAGGTCTGTTCAGAGGTGTAAGTATGAGGACTTGCAGTAGAGATCCTTGCTGATGTTAAAAAATAAAACAAAATCAACACATAATTAACCTTATTGGGCATTTGTGTAGTGAGAAAGAGACATTGTTTCCACAACAAAAATTTGCTAGCAAAGCACATTTGTCTGCCATTTGTTCTATATAGTATCACAACCAAGGGAAAAACTAAAAATCAAAGGAAGAACTGATAAAAAGCTTCTCTCTACCAGTTTTGCATCCCTCGGCTTTAATCTAGAATCAAGCAGAGAAAATCAAACACAGCTTTCAAAGAAAAAGGTGCAGCAATAAAGCTTTGGATGAGTACTTTATGCTGCCCTTTCTTTTAAATTCTTCAGTATCTCTAAGAAAGCTCCATGAAAGCATGATGTCCTTTTTTAATTGCAGTGACTGCAGTGAGGTAACAATATTGCCAAAGGCAGCTTAATTGAGGTAGCACTAACAGCAGATGTGCCAGGTCCTCAAGATCAGTCTTATGGATGATTGCAGAAACCATTTCCATCACCAGCTTCAAAGTCCAGACCCAGGAGCAGATCCACCACGATGGTACTCACAAGAGCACTCCTCAGCACTCACCTTTCTTTACCACAACCTTGAGATTTATCAGTTGGTCGTTGAACCACCCTGGGATCTCCACACGGCAGCAATAGGTCCCAGAGTCTTCTTCCCTGGCATCCACGATGGTCAGGGACACGTCCCCCCTCTGCAGGTCCCCTTTCAGCTGGTACCTCCTGCTGTGCTGCTCTGTCACCTTCCAGCCATCTGTCCAGATAATGGGCCGGGAACACTTTGAATTGGGGCACCTGTCCCGACCCCAGCACATGGATGTGATGCCATTTCTGAAATTGTAGTGACAGGACACAGTGACATCCTGACCAGCCTCTCCTATCACAACTAATTCTGAGACTGTGGAGCCTGTGGACAAAAGGACAAATAGTTATTGAGCACAACAGGGCAAGTGGAAGCTTCTTGCACATCTCACATGTCCTGAAACCTTCCATCTCTCAAAGAACACCAGGCTCTGCTGGATCAGATTTTGCACAAATAGATGTGCCCTGGCAGGACTGGTGCAGTGAGGGATAATGATCAGGCCAGGGGCATGTTCAGAGAAAGAACATTTTCTGCAGCCTCTGCAGGCAGGGCAGGCAATGAGGTGAAGAGACTCTGTGGCTTCTTTTGAGCCAGGTGCAATCTCCTGGCTCTTAACTTTTTCCTCTGTGTACATCTAACCCAAGCCACACACACAGGGGAACAGTAAGACACCGACTTTCCTCAAAACCACTGTGCGAAATTCTTCCCCTCCTTCGATGAACTAAACTGCAGGTTTCATCAGAATGATCACTGCTGGATGAATTTCCTTTTCTCTTGCCTTAAGGCAGGTTTTGCCCCTTCTTATCAGAAGAAATTTTTCAGGGCTTTTCTGAGGAATATTATATATACTCTCTTTTTTTTTTTTTTTCACTACCTTATTCCCTGTTCTAAGTCTTACGCAGTTCCCAACTTGTTTGCTTCCCCATAAATTTGTCACGTTTCCAGGAGGCTGTGTCACACTATTCAGGTCAAGACAGTGAACCCTAACACCCAGCAGCCCATTCACAACAGCAAAAAAGCTGTTTGCCCAGTCCAGCTCAGATATTTTCCTAATCTATTCCATTTAAAAACAAACTTGCATGCAGAGATTTTGCCACAATAACACACTAGAAACAAATCTCTGAAACCAATTTATCTTATTTAATATGAGAAGGAAGCTCGAAATGAAACTCATCATAAAAGGTTTTATAAAGAACTACAAGAAATATCTATAATATCCCTTTTCTTTCTACTGAATTTATCTGACCACGAAGTTTTTAATGTCTGCCTACCTTTATTAGTACCATTCTGCAACCTGTTATTTTCATTGCTGTTGCCCTTAACAATCTAGGACTGCTCCCTCAGGATTTAAAAAAGGAAAAATTATCAATTTGTCCCAATAATATTTCATATGGCTAAAAAAACCCACAGAAGCCACAGTTGATCTTTTCCCTGTTTACCTACACATTCATCTTCACAAAGCCTGCCAAAGTGAAACGTCCTTGTTTTACATCTTCTCTAAAACAATTTAAAGTTCTCTGCTCAAATCATCATTATCTAAAAAAGCCCAGTAATAAGATGAGCAGCCAGCCCAAGAAGCAGCATCTTTAAACCCACCATACCCTCAGCATGTTTCTGTTTTCCAAAGGAGATAAGGCCATTAGGACTCTATTGAGCCACTCTGATGAAGTTCTATTTTAACACTGAGAACTGTGATGTGGCCACTCCTCCTGCTGCAAGATAAAATTTCTCTTTGCTACCCTCGGAACCTCTGATGCATGTTACCTCCACCCACCTCCACTAATTGTTTCTGCCCCCTTGGTTACCTGTGAACAGCACCAGGAGAGCCCAGTTCAGGCAGATGTAGGACAACATTCTGGCTGAAGGTGACAGAACGCTCCCTTTTGCCCTTTTCATTCAAGAAAAGTTATCTTCTTCGTGAACTTGCGTGTTTCCTTCTCAGCACATCATCTCCAGACACAGCTGTGGGCACCCCTCAGTCCAATCTGGGTTGTTTTGTCCTGCAGCACAGCCAAGCACTGCTGGAGCAGGGCACAAGTGCACTGAGCTGCTGCTGGCAGGGCTCTGACTGAGAGATGACAACACTTTTCACAGCAGCACACAAATCTGCTTCTCGTTTTTTTCCAGATCTCTTTGATGACTGAAAGTGAAACTTGACAGCAGCACTGAGCTGACAAGACAATCACCAATTCACTGCCCCAGACTGTTTCTCACACCTGCTTTTGTCACAGTAGTGTTTGGATAAAATATTACGTAATATGTAGCAGACTGTGGTAAGTGGAAAGGGCTTGGGCAAATAACAGATTTGTAGAATGAATTATTCAAGCTTTTCATCATAAGTTTCTGGTTCTAATACTTAGAAGCAACTAGGAGCATCTTCTGGCAAATTTTCTTTGGCAGCAATAATTTGGGAGTTTTGGAAACCTGTTACACAGTTGAGCCTAATGGGTTGCTGGTCTTTTTTCATATTTAAAAATTCCATAGGTATCTGGGTTTTTGCAATATAACATAAAACATCCAGAATAGAGAGGAGACTTGAAAAAGTAGTGTGGAGACCATGACTCAAGGCTCACTCTGACAAAATGCTGTAATTCAGCTTTTGAGAAATGCTGTTCCCTGGCCACTCTCCCCGTGCCTGGATCACCACATTCTCCCCTAGGATATCTTGTCTTTTTATATTGTTTGGGCTAGAACTGCACCTGTAACCAAGGGCCAAGAAATGTTCTTTGTTGAAGCAGCCAAACTACCTCACAGTGTTTTATACAGGTGAAATTAAGTACTAAGGAGTTATTTATCAGTAAGTGGAAGATGCTAGAATTGGAACCTTGCCTTGCACAACTGCCTTAACAGGAGAACAGAGGCACCAAACTGACAGGTTTTTTAAGTGAAAATCAGGAAAATCAAGGGATTAATGTAGCTGAGAGACAAACTGCCAACACATTTGTAGGAGAGATGAAGGGATGACTGTGGGATGAAGGGTGATTTTTGCATGCAGCAGCTGGAAGCAGAACTCCTTGAGAAAAGGCCTTCTCTCAGCTCCTGTGGTTTCTGAGGGAACAGGAAACTGCAGAGAGCTGCTAGAGGAACAACTCTGATAATTACGAGCAGGATCCTGAAACTGCTCTGCAAAAATGGGAAAGGCACGTCAGGCTGGCTCTGCAAGGATCCCAGGAAAGCCATTGTGGTCACACAATAAAATGATGTGAGAGCTACAGGACAAGAGTTAACCTACTTGCTTTAGATTTTACGTCAAACACAAACCATAAGGAATGCCTTGATGTAATTTGAGTTTCTGTGTGCCTGTTTTCCAAGTTCCTATGTGTTGTTTGCCTAAGAAATGAGCATCATTTCTGTAGGAATTTTTTTCTGGACTGAGAGCATATAGAATTATAGAATGGCATACCCAAAACAAGCAGGAAGTGACAAATGAAAGTACAACAGGAAAAGCCAACTTTAATCTGTGCCTATCACCTCATATGATACATTTAACAAAAATTAGACTTTTTCATTTCTATCAAAAAAAACACAGGTCACAAAACATTAAACATTTTCATCTGCACAGTCAATCTCCAACAGGTGCACAACAAATGCTTTGTCTGCTTGTACAACAGCAAAATGAAACACAAAAGGCGTATCCTCAGAACCCCTCCTGTCTCACTGTGGTGCATCAACAAAACCAGGTGTTTGCTTCATGTCATTTCATCAATAATGCTGCACATTGCTGCATCTTTGTCCAAAACCTGATCTCTCTTGCCAGCGGAACGCTCCCTCTGCTTTTCGCTCTGGCCGGCGCAGTTGCTGCCATCCTCAGCCTCCATGGGCTCCACCTTGACCCTCAGTCCCCCCTCTGCGTGGGGCAGATCATCGGGCAGGGAAGCCAGGCAGCTGTGGATCATCTCCACCACTCGCTCCAGGTGCTTCTGGAACCTCTCAGCCGTCTCCAGGCGCTGCCGTTTCTGCACCTCCATCATCACCCTCAGCGTCTCCCTGGCCTGGTGAGGGCGATACTCATTGATGAGGTGATGCACGTGCACAAAAAGCAGTTTCAAGTCTTCCAGCTTCTCCTCTCGCTTTATACTCCCTGGACTCCTTATCAAGATGTCCAAGAGGTCCAGGAAGTTGACCAGGATAGACATGTTCAGTTTCCTCAACTCCTTCTTGTGGTCAAACTGCATGGGGTGCAGCCGTTCAATGCCCTGGCTCTCCAGGGGCCGAATGATCAAGTCATCACACTGGAACTGATTCCCAAACATCATGTAGCTGTCCTTCACAGGAGGAGGTGGCTTTGGGGCCAGGCCTTTACGGATGTTTTCGTCAGTATATTCTTTGATATATTGCATTGGAGGGGGAGGAAGGGCACTCACTTGCTGAGGTTCACCCATGTCTGCCAGATGAAATTCCTAGGGAACGACCTAAGAAACAAATGTTAACAATTTGTGTCATGAGGTTGTAATATAAACATAAGCAAAGACAAAATATGGGAGCTGGCTGGATGAAAATGAGCCAGAAGAGATAAATTCATGTGCAGAATACAGGAGACTACTGGCAAATCCATGCCACCTTTTCACTAAGGTTTACTTATAGCAAGATTAACTGCAATAGAAGCACACAGAACACTCATTTCGCTAAACATGAAAAACCAGCCTGTAAACTGGGCAGCCAAGGGGTGACCCTCTTCCCTAGATGGTGTGTGGTGGGCAAACCCCCAAAATCACAGAATATCCCGAGCTGGAAGAGATACACAAGCATCAGCTCCCTGCACAGTATACCACAAGAAGCCCCTCCATATGCCTGAGAGTGTGGCCCTAAGGCTTCCTGAACTCATTCAGACTTGGGGCTGTGACCAAAGAGAGCCTGGGGAACCTGTTCAGTGACCGACTGCCTTCCGGGGGAAGAACCCTTTCCTAATATCTACCTAATCCCCCCCCGCACAGCTCCAGCCCTTCCCTCGGGCCCTGTCACTGGTCACAGAGGGCACAGATCAGCGCTGCCCCTCGGGGGGAAGCTGCAGCTCGCGGTGAGATCCCGTCTCAGTCTGCCCTTCACCAGGATAACCAGAGCAAGTGACCCCAGCCGCTCCTCGTGCGACCTCCCCTCTTTCACCCGCGCCCCACGAGAGAAACCAGGCAGGGCCCACACCCGCCGCCCTGCCGTGCGCCTGGCCGGGCTCTGGGAAGACCCAAACCCCGTGGCGGGGCTCGTCAAGGCAGTGTTGAAGAGACAAAAGCCGGAACCACCACCCTGCGGAGGGCACGGAGCCCTCAGAGACCTCCCCGGGCCCTCCCGCCCTCACCTGCCCGATCCGCCCGCTCCTCCCGCAGCGCCGCCGCCGCCGCCGCTTCCGCCCGGCCGCCCCCTCCCCTCGTTCCCCATTGGCTCCCGGCCTCCCGATGCCGCGCTCTGATTGGCTGTCGCACAGAGCACTCAGCTCGCTCGGAGGCGGGGCAGGCGCGGGGCGTGGCTCCCGTCGGGGCGGGGCCGGGACCTGCGGGGCCGCCCCGTCCTGCGGCTCTGGGATCTCTCAGGGTTCTCGAACACCTCAGGGCTCTGGGACCCCTCAGGGTTCTGGGACCCCCTCAGGGTTCTGGGACCTCCTCAGGGTTCTGTGGCCCCTCACGGTGCGGGACTCCCTCGCCACAAGCCGCTGCGGAGGCGGCAGGACCTGCCGGGGCGGGAGGGATCAGGCTGGCGTCTCCCTGGGACAGCGGGGGCTGGATCAGGGCGGCCCCGCTGCTGGGAGACACAGAATCACAAAAATCACAGAATCACAGAAATCACAGAATCAATTAGGCTGGAAAAAAAACCCTGAGGTTCCCCCTGGGGAGTGTTTGCAGCCTTCCTGCGGCAGAATACACAAAATCTGACCATAAATGTGACGAACGCTTGGGCTTCGTTGCTTTTCTGTCAGTTTCCTTCTAGGAGGAGTTGAAATTAACATCGTGGATTTAAGTTTTTCACCGAGCTGGGCTTGCTGGCATCTCTTCTGCAGAATTTTCTCTCTGGAATGGCCAACTGGGAAGGATTTTTCGACTCCTGGCCATTTCGGTGCCGTTCTCCGTCCCTCAGCAGATGGCAGCAGTGGCCTTGGTGACAGGGACCCATCGCCACACACGCAGTGTCATTTACCGGTTCACTCTTCCAGATCGATCATTTACTAAGAAAAATTCAATCGAATGATAATTACACTGGATGTTGTTAATTATTTCTAAAAATCGTTAGATTTATTGGATGAGAAAGCCTGAAATTATGCACGGAATATCTGAATATTTATATGTGCCAAACTAAGCTACACTTTACAATTAGCTGAATATTTATATATTCCAAACTAAATTACACTTTACAATTTACAACGAGTTGAATATTTAAATATTCCAAACTGAACTACAATTTACAGTGAGTGCAAGCCTTGGTGCAAAATAGGCTGATTTGTTTCCATTTGTAAGCAATTTGCTGAATTCAGACAAGGACTCAGTTCCATGCTGTAACTAAAACATTTCTGCTTTGGAAAAGGAGGTCTTATTCCTTCACTTCTATACCTGTTTCCTCATCCCTCCCTCCCTCCTTTCTTCCCTCTCTGCTCCTCCAGCCCCTGCACTGGCTGTGCAGCCCTTCTCTTGTCACTGCTTGTGCCATCACCATCGGTGATTGCAAAGCAAAGTGATGCAGCCCCAAAGCCCATAAAAACATTACTGCAGTTATTCTTGGTTAAGTTTTCAGCTTTTCTAGTGATTTAAGTCAATGTGCTGTGCTGTGTGCCCTGTGAGCATCAGGGAGAGCTCTTAAAAGAGGAGAGTGCATAAGCAGAAGGAAAGGAGGAATTTGGGGAAATGGGGTGGGGGATTGTTCTCTCCATTTCTGTGACAGAAAGCTCTTACCTTGTCTCAAATCGTCTCGCTACATCATACTCAGAAAGACAGCCAAGGAATAAAAGTCATCGCCTCCAGAGATGTGTGAGATAATATGTGTCGTAGGAGGTACCAACACACCTTTGGTTTTATTGGACTTTCCAGACTTTGATTTCACATTCTTTTTCCGGGAGCTGAGCTTGATTCTCTGATGCCTTGCACTCAGTGAACCGTGCAACAAGGATGTGAAATGCTGTGACTTCAAACAGGAGCAGGCAGTGAGAGCCAAGCTCTTGTTTTTTGCTCGATCTCTGTGATCTCCTTGACTCATTTTCTGTACAATGGTGGCCAAGACAGAGGGGATATAAGGTCAGTCTTGTTCTTGGGGACACAGCTGGTTCTCAGAAAACCTCAGATGACCCTTTCCAGCCCACGGGGAGCTGCTGACACTTCTCCTTACAGTGGTTGTAAATGAGAAATTAAGAATGATGGGGAATGTCAAGTGTTGCACTACAGTTTGCTTTCTGCTCCATTCCAGCTCTTTTCTGAAGTAAGGGCACTATCCAGTACAAGCCTACCACTGATAATGAAGCACAATTCCTACATCATCTCCAGCTTGTGGGAATGAACTTGGACACCCCTTCAGCAGATGGTGAAGCAGTACCATGATATTCTCTGCCTCAAAGACTCAACATCTTAATTTACAGCTTTGGCTAAGTTTATTTTCATTTTCTTCATAACTAATTTTATGCAAATTGGCATGTTTCAGTCGCAGGCACTCCAGTTCTGTTAATTCATCAGCAGTGTGTACAGTGTGTGCCATTGCAGTATGCTGTTATTTCTGCAGAGCTGGAATCCAAACATTGTACAAACACAGTAAATATAAACCCCATTTTCAAGGATGCTTTTAGAACAGTGCTGCTCTCTTCTGTGCTACAAGAGATTTCTTTCATTTCTTGCTGCTATTGAACTCTAAACAATAAATAAATAAATAAATAAATAAATAAATGTGTGTTTTTCTCATGTTGTCTGAAATACAACCCCAAAGTCAGACTCAGTTCCAGTCTCTAGTTGGCTGTAGGTTAGGGTTATGTCTTGTAGCCGGGTTAAGCAATGAGCTCAGGAATTTCCTTTTTTGGTGATTGTTACAGGCTTTGTTGCAGGATATACCAGGGAGGAGGACGAGAGAAAAGGAGCCTGTTGGGCGTGAAGGAGACTTAACGAAGCTTTATGTCTCCATCTGCTGTGGTTAATTCCCGTCTCGCTGTCCCCTGCTGTGGCTTTGGGAGTTAATGAATTTGCAGTGCAGTACTGTGCAGCCTTTTCTTCCTGACTCCTCAGACTAAAATATCAGCTGCAGCCTATTGGCACACCTGCTAATGTAGGAAAGGACTTTAATGTTCCCATCATGAGAAAACTGGGGCACAACAGAGCACAGTACACATGACAGCTGAACTGTTTCTTGCTCTACAGCCTGTTATCAAAGAGATTCAAAACTCAAAACAGAACTTTCATGGTTATTTAGCAATAAAACAGGCATCTCACTGCTATTAAGAAAGTGATAGGGATCAAAATCCAGGCATGTTTTGACAGAATCACCCAGCACTCCTTCCTATGTTCATAGTCATAGTGTTGTCTCTGGAAGCAGCCCTCCAACCTGATTTTTAAGCCAGACATTAATGCTGGGTGTTTTCTTACTCACATGCCTGTTGTAACTGCTTATTCAAACATGTAAATGAACCAGTCTCAGGAAAATGCACCTGCATGGCACAAAGAATTCCTGTCCAGTCGAGAATGACCTGGGCATGGCAAACGTGTCACGTTGCCATTGCCTGGGATTTGCAGCATGTTTTGCCAGCAGTGCAAGTCCCACCTTTGTCTTCAGAGTGAGACAGAAACAGACAGGAACCATGAAAACCAGGCTCTAATAAAAAGATCTAGAACAAAAGCCCAGTTTGGGTATGACCCCCATGAAACAAGGTTTTTCTTTCTGCATTTTTGCCTTAGAGAGAACAGCTGAGGAAAGGATTAACTGTCCCTTCATCACATGCCTGTCCTGTGCAAGTTCTCCAGTATAAAACATGTTCTCTATGTTACTGCCAGTCCTGGGAGTTATTCACTTCACAAATGATGGATAATTCACTACATGCTCCCAGCAGATGCTCAGAACAAGGCATCCACTTTCCCAGGGCTCCCAAACAGTTCACAGGAGAATCTTGCTCTGCTTCTGCAACTGCCTGGGTCACTGGGAGCAGTGTGAGGGGATTCAAAGGTGCAGTTGTAAGACCTCGAAGAAAGCTGGATGCATCTGGCTTGTAAAGAACAAGCTAATTCTTCCCTTTTTCTGCAGCTTTCTGTCTTGTGCTTTGGGTCTACTGGAACCGTGTTTATTAGGGTGATAATGAGCTGCCAAAGAAGCAAGACAGCTGAGTAACCTAAATAAGAGTTCCTTATACTACAAGCTAAGTAGCAAAAGGGGTTGAATTCTGGAAGTTTAGAAGTTGAGTCATAATCATCATATTGAGCAGCTGGTGTAAAGGAAGAGCTGGCACCCAGGCAGTAAACCTGACCCAAATATTTCACCTGATAGAAAGATACAGGTCAATTTATGAGAGTGAAGGGAGAGCTAGAGCCTTCCGGACTGTTTTTTTTTTTTTACAGAAACAAAAACTACCTATATTTAACTTCATAAATTTCTCTGCCGCCTTCAGGTATCAGAGCAGGATGTGCGGGCGGGGAGATTTTCGTAGTCTGCAGTAATCAAAGTGAGAACTGCATGATCTGGGTAAAACCCCTATGAAAAAAATCCAATCCATAAAATAAAATTTTTTAAGTCAAATAGAGCAGTTTGCAGGAGGTAGCAAGGAAAGAACAAAGGTGATTTAAAGAAATAAAGGATACTACAGTTGATAAGAAAAACTTCATCTGCAACCTCAACTTGCCCAACACAGAGGAGTATTTAGAGCACACAGCAGCTCGAACTTCAATCTGAATAATTTAAGATATTTCAGATTTTCCTGCATATGGACAGAAAAGTGTCAAAAGGTACATGGTAGCAGGCTTTATAAAAGCACTGAAGCAGAGAAGATGTAGGATACCTAAAAAAATCATTAACCCTCATCATGAAGTTTTGTCTTACAGTGGTTTTAAGATATTCAGGACAGTTATATCTAATTCTTTTCTACAAAGGATACAGAATTTCTGTACCTTGCAATATAAAGTGCTGCCAAAATTCTTGAAAGGAGTGTTCAGTGTAAAACTGTACCATCCTACAAGGTCATGTTCCAGAAATGAGGTACTTATGTTAGTAGGATATTCCAGCCCTCCTGAGGAGCCCTTTCAGGAGGGCTTTGTACTTTGTGTCTCTACAGAGACCCTCCCATATTCCAGCTCTGCAGCCAACTTGGTCCTAGACAAGTGGTACATTTCTACCTATATATATATATATATTTTTAATATATTACTTGACTGTAGAAGGGTCCTGAAGCACTTCAATGTCTGAGGTTTTCTTTAAAAGGGTTATAACCTTTATTTACCGAGATGGATAATGACAAATGATTTATGCCTTGAAAGGAACAAAGAATGTTAGTTTAAAATCAATCAGGAAATAATGATCTTTGAAATTCAAATACATTTAAACAGGTTACTCTTTCCTAAATGTACAAGTAAATATAAATACAATTCTTAAACCATTTTTTTTTATAGGTGTCAACCTGACTATACATTCTTTAGAATTAGCATTCCTTTCTGGTTTTGGCTTGCTACACCCAAGTATTTGTGTGTTTGCTATTCATGGGGTTTGGAATTAAATTGAAAAAGGAAAAACGAAGGGGTACATCTGAGGCAAGAGTGATACAAAGATACATCAGCCACTGCTTTCCTCCCCAGTTCAGCAGAGTTATCAGCTAATAAAGATATTGCAAAACAGAACTAGTTAGCAGCTTTCACTGAAACCAACGCCCGTGTTTATATGAAATCTACCTTTATATCAAATTCTATGTTTAACCAAATGGCTGTGTTGACTTGTTTCTTTCCTCAGGGTCATTCTTATTTTCCCTGTTTACTCTCTTAGCTGGCCTACCCTCACCTTAAACCATGGAAAACTCAGAGTGGCTGATCTCACCTGCTAAATCCTTCTAGTTCTTATACTCCAGGCCAAAATCTGTGATTATTTTCTTGCAATTATTTTCATATTTTCTTGTGCATCTTTCTCCATGTGTTGTATCAAATCTATCTTCTCAGTTTCTCCTTGTTTCTCTCTTCCCCATTTTACCTGGCCCCTCACAGCCCCTTCCTGTCAAACATGATGTCACATCATGCCATCTTTGTACCAAATGCAGTGCAGTTGCCAAGCCCCTTATCTGTGTATTTGATCAAATTGCTCCCCTCTCCGTGTCCCTCTGAGAGCTCATCTCTTATCTCATGAACAGATCAAGCTGCCAGTCACTATGTTCAAAGAATTTCTTAGCTCTCCCCCAGCTACTCACCACCTTGGTTAATCTTCTCTTCTCCCACATCCTCCATCTCCAGCAGCACCTCTCCTGTCAGAGGTTTCTGTGCTGGCTTCTCAACTCTCTGCTGTCCTGCACTCCTTCTGTGGAGCTGCAATGTCACACTCTTGTATTTCTATTTATATTCCATTTTCTGATAAGGCAGCGTGTACATCTCTGCCAGCAGACTGCAAACCGCTCTGGCCCAAGCTACAAAGATTTTTTCAACAAGTCCTTAACACACTACAGTTAGTGTGAAGAGGAGACTAGGAAGAGTCATGGTCCTAAAAAAGTGTTACTAGCTAAAAATGCAATGGTGTTAAAAATTACCATTATAAACTCAACTGTACTGATTGAGATCAAATGAAATATTTGTTGATCAAGATCCAAGCCGTTTAGGGGGTAATTCACTGTTTACCTTGGTGTATATTGCAGGCACAGTAAAATCCATAAGTTTATCAGGGGCATTCTACTGCACGTCTTTTGGTTCATTAATTACAAGAAAGGATCTTGGAGCATAACTTAAACCAGCAAATTCTCAAGCACAAGGAAATTTATGAGCACACAGAAGTGGTCCTGTCTTTTAGAGGTGCAAGGTGTGGAATTTATCCAAATAAAGCTGCTGCTTACACAGGGCTCAATTCCAGAAAACTCATATCAAACTCTGCATATTTTATACACGTGTCTGCATGAGGCAGACTGGCTTGTAGAAGAATTGGGAAATTTGGCCTGAGCATTTATCCTAATCTACAAATAGGTTTGAAATTCCCCTTGACAGCAGTGAGGCTTTTTTAGGAGATCACCCACTTGTGTCATCTCACCACAAGATTTCCTTGGTATTCAGTCACTCTGCTGAGAAACAAAGTACAGATTTACTGGACTTCAGCATGACAAATGTTACAATATCTGCTGCATCTTGTCTTCAGCAAGACCACCATATTTATTTTTTAATTTATTTTTTTTTTATACATATATATATATATAGGTATCAGCTGCCCAACAGCTTCAGTTTGTCCTCGTTTCTGTCCTATGGCACTGCACTGTCTTAAGCAAAGTCTCTACAAATCTGCTCATTAAATATTTAAATTGTATTTTTATGGCAAATGAACATTCTTAATTAGCATTGAATAAAATTGCTAAAGAACATTTGATGACCCCTGGAGCCTACTGCCTAAAAAATGTAAAGGAAAGGAAGGGATATGCCACTTCTTATTTTGGGAGGGATAAACAGTTTATTCTGTGGTTCCCAAGTCAGTCCACGAACTGCTCTAAAACAAATTCAAATCTTCACATTTTTTGCAATTCTGATATTTGTTCTGATGTTCTTTTCCTCATGAATGGTATTTAAAATAATTTAGTGTCTTCTTTTGAACTTGAAAAAACTCTAAAAATACGTCAGCAATATAGAGCTGCCTCCTTATACCCTAGTGCTGGATTAAACTCAGCACAAATAAATGATTTACACTGGAACCATTTTCAGAAATATCAAATTAATGAAAATACTTATTTTATCTTGCTGTTTACCCACATTCCACCTGACTCCATCTCTCTAAGCCTCACTACCATCAGCAACACAATCATACATCAATAATACAAAAAATACACAAAATATTAAAAATTCAGGAGCAGAGAAAAATTAATTACATTTCCTTCAAAATAGAACAGTGCTGTTGTACTGACTGCATTAGACACATCATCATTTTTTTATTATTCTATATTAAGCCTGGTGCTGACTGCCCTGAGCAGTGCTCTGGGGGCCTGAGGAAACCAGATGTGTTTGGCTGGGTGTTTGTGCCCATTTCACTGCTGATGACACTGGTCTTGGTTGCATCCACAGAGGGCATGTTGTGCCTGTGTCTCCTGAAGCATCCAGTCACAGCCTCACGGATACACCTGAGGCAGTAATCTCTAAGTTAAAGTAACCATTGATAATTAATTAATTATTGGTTATTGCAACTGTCAGTTTAAATATCTACCAACTGCAAATATTTATCATTCCGTATACAAGTATATCCTGGATATCCTTTGTCTTTGCTTACATTGTAGGAGTTTTCCTGTCATGACAGAATCATTGAGGCTGGAAAAGACCTCCAAGGCCATTGAGTCCAACCTTTGAGTGAACACCACCTTGTCAACTAAATCATTATATGGGGGACTCCCTCACAATCCATTGTATGAAATCTCTGTTCTGAATACTCTAAATGGAAAGGCATCATTCCTTCACAAAAGAAATATGGATGCATGACCTACATCTAGGAGGACAGTAGGGACACTCATCCTGTGCATCCATGTTGGGTGTGTGTATTTATAACTGTATTTACCAGATGAGCCAGTAGGAGACAGATGCTTAATCATGCCACACCCCTTTAATTTATCCTTGATCATTGATTCACATCTACTGCATGTCCCTCAATGTTCTTTTTTTCCACAACATTTACCTTGGCGTATATTTCAACATGTGCTTTATGACTTCAGAGAGGATGTGGTTATGGTCTGACAGAAAGGAAGCTTTGCTGTAGATGGGAAGATAAAGCTCAAAAGCACCTACGCTGCCTCTTGAACATTTTTTTTTTTTTTTTAATTAACTGTCTTCTTTCTCGTGTTTCTTTCTTTGACGGGGTGCACAGCACAGACTTCCCATGTCCTGGGAGACAAACATTCTTGGCTCAGCCATGAATAACTGTGTGCTCCTGGAGGAACTGCTGATCAAGAAATCCCAGCAGAAGAGAAGGACTTCACCCTCCAACTTTAAAGTGCGCTTCTTCGTCCTGACCAAATCCATGCTGGCTTACTATGAAGATCGCCACGGGGTACGTTGGGCATTTTCTCTCTCAGAGTAATGGAAGGAAGGAGGAAATTTGTTTAAGGGAAGGAAGGATGCTAATGGAGGGAAGGATGATCTTTGTTAATTTTTTAAAACTTTTCTGGTCCTTGCTACACCACCATGCACTGAAAATTGGTCAAATGTGTTGATTAGAGCTTCTGATCAGCAGGCATTTGGTGTGAATGCTGGAAGAAGACTACTCTACCAATTTATAGGAAGGATCTAGTTTTATTGTAAGAATTTGGGACGGGCTGTGTGTAAGAGCTGTGTGAGCCTGTGCCTGGCACCTCACATGGGGACAGGGGTGACCTGGAGAGTCGTATTGTGAAGGTCACAAGTGTACCCTGATTGTATCTGTGAAAAAGTAATCCACAGATATTCACTCTCATTCTTTTCTTCGAGACATCAGTCTGATGGCTAGTAGGAGATCTGTCCAGCATTTTAAAATAAATTCAGCTGCCACATGTAATGTGTAGTCTTTGGAGATAGCTTCAGACAGGCTGTGATGATGATACCCAGGCTCAGGCCAGGCTTTGTTTCCCCAAGTTTGCATTTTGCTGATTTGCTAAATATGAAGAAAATTAGGAGTCAATCTGTGCACCCCGTTGTGTTTAGTGCTCTAGTGAAGTGAGAATTATTTCCTTCTATTTAGCTGGATGTTTGCAGAGCCTCGTTACAGTTGTAAATAATCTTGCTTGTTTTCCAACAGTCCCTGAACGTGCTGTTAATCCATTATGTTTAGGCACTGTTCCTGTAGGCAGAGAAGATCCTGCCTTGGATCCAGCACTGGCAACTTCAGACCATCTGATCTTGCTCAGTTGCAGAAAATTAAGCAGAAACAGAACTCAACAATGAAAGGAAAGCACGATGTGCCCTCATATTTTATCACAACCTATTTGGGGTTATAAACCAGCTTTAAAGGCTAAAAGGCTTAAAGGTTAACAGTCATTTTCACCTGCATGCAATTTCTCTCAAATATGCCCAATGAAATGTTTCTCACCTCCATTTTAAACAGGACATTCTTCATTGCTGCATAACATGACTGTCGATGGTTTGAGACTATCTCTCTCTGTTCTCCAAACTATTTTTCAAATGTCATTTTTGTAAGATTTAAATTCCAGTATAACCATTCCACTTAATTATTTGGGGCTAAATTTTGAAAACATCTAAATTATTTTGCTGTAGGTGTTTAGAGAAATCTTCACTATTAGTTTTCTTTGGTGCTTTCTGAGTCTTGGTGGGTTTGACATGAATTCAGTGTAACTCTGACTAGATACATTCACAGTAGGTGACTTGTCAGCATCTTTAGGCACTGAAATAATTTGGAAAATCTGACTTGGTGACTTTCAGTGGGGCACATATTCACACATTATGTGTTTGTGGAAATTTTCCCTCTGAGTCTTCCAAAAGGTCATTTAGGTGAGATGAGGGTTTGGTGTATCGTCCACTCTATCTTACATATTATTTATTTTTAAATGCACATATTATATATGTGTAGACATGTGTAGGTAAACACACATGCAACTTTAGAACCTTGTGCACTTTTGAGGCGTGGGGGGAATATTTGTAATCACAGGGCTGATTTTCCATGAAATGCTGATTTTTCTTCTCAAGCAAACTATCAAAATCAGGTTATTACATGAAAAGGATTTGTCACAAAGTAAAGAGAGAAGAATTTGTCCTGTGAAATACTCACAGAACCAATCATTAGCCCCTTTAGTAATCAAAATCAGAGCATACTGGTGAGACCTCTGCATGGTCAGGCCATTGCTGTTCTGGAGAGGAAATCTTAGAGCAGCCCATGCAAGAACCATCTTGTTTTGTGCTGAGAATGGAGGGAACCCACAGCATTTGAGTCTACAGCCAGTGGAGCCAGGATTCCAATCATCCCTGGCCAACACAGAGGCTTTGCCATTCCCAGGAGTGCACCAGGACCAGGCTCCATGTGCAGGTGTTAAAATCAATGCTCTGGTGTTCATTCTCTGGTGCAGTTCCTGGCACTGCTTTGCTCTGCTCCACAAGGACTCTCAGATAATTTCTGGGGCTGGCAGAGGTCAGAGCAGTTTGTCACCATTGCCAGGGGGGCAGTTTGCATGTGGCTCTGCTCTGGATGTTTAGGGACATTGCTGACAGCTGGCTGCAGTGATGAGGAGCACTCTCAGGTGCTATATGGACTGACGTATGGAATGGCCCAACAAGTGTCTGGGCTTTTAAAGCATGGATTTTTCAAAGGAGATCTCTGGGGATGTTTTCACCAAAGGTTTTCAATGAGTTTCTTTAACCCCTTACCAATCTGTCTGGTGGATTCCTGTAATCAGAGATTTGTACTGTACAGTTCCCATCTCTCCAGTCCCTGGTCAGTCAGTAACAACAGCCTGTGCATAAAGTCAGGTAAAACAGCTACTCAACTGCTTAAAAGTTTGAGAAGTCCCACTGATTTCAGTTGTATGACCTAAAGGACACTCTTATGCATTAAGCCCTGGTTTATCTATTCTGCCGGTATTTAACACCCAGTCCCTTTCTCTGCATTTTTAAATCAAAGGTATAAAACGACATTAAAGAATTTTTTGTATCAGACCAAAACAAGGAAATAAGCAGGCCAAAAGGCTGCAGGGATATTTCTGCAAATGATACCCAAAGCTGTCAAGACAACTGACATCATAAAGTCATTTTTTTTGCAATAACTGTAAAGGCATTTTCATTGTAATTTTTGTCTTTCTGCCACAGCTGACAGAGAGCACTGTTCTCCTCAGGGGCCAAGCACACAGTGGCCCTTAATGTTAATGAAAGATATTTACATGTCTCATTAGGAGAATGAGCCCCCAATAACTGACAACAATAAGAAGCTGTGTTTTCTGGAATTCATTATGCAGTGCACAATGCAGGGCTGTCTTAACATAAAGCAAAGCCCTGATAACAGGCACATGTATTCAGCCCCCGTCTCTGCTAAAAGACATCAGAAGTGCCTTTTATTATAACATGCAAACCAATTCCAAAGGCAAAAAAATATTTGTTTCAGGGTCTGATTTTGTAGCTACTGTACATGTCAGTAAACAAGCACATGGGAGCAATATTTTTAACTATTTCAATGAGTTTGATCCTCACTACAATAATGGATAATTCAGACACTGTGATACTCTCAGGGTCCTGGGGCATTTGCTGCTCTGCAAAAGCAGCAGAGAAGTGAATCCCTTTGGGGAGGTGTCTGGGACAGAATTTCAAATATCCTTACTTACACACAGCAAAAGACTTCAATTATTTATATCCCCTTCGCCCAACAGCTTATGGTCCTGGGTAAATCCTTTAGGCACATAAATATTTTGAAATTTTATATCTTCATGCACTTGTGGGCTATTATTAGTCCAGCTGATAAAGGCAGCAATGAAAGGCTCACCCAGAAAAGGCCAAGTTCTTTTTCCTTTTACATCAGCACAATTCTTCTTACACTGGTCAGATGCTCAGGAGGTCACATGGAATGAGTCAGCCTTGTCCTGGACTCTTTCATTCAGATCTTTGATACTCACATATGAAGATGGCAAAGATGGCACTTTAGTGGGCCTTGAAATCTGCTTTCAGTCTCTTGTTACATGAGAACAAATGAATAAACTTGGCTGAAAAGACTTTTATCAGCATCCCAAAGATGGTCCAGCTGCTCTGTAGCATTATCTACACATTGGGTTGCTTGCAGCAGTCCAGATACCCATGGGACAAAAAGCAGAGCTTTGCTCCTCAGTCCAGCCCCTTTTACCTTGATTATTCTACACAGAATCCAACTTTGTTTGTCCCCCCATGACTCTAATGTAAACAGACTAAAACTTTTCTTCTGAAAATCTCTGTTCTGGTCTTGTTGTTGGTTAGAATAGCCATTCATACCATTTCTCATTGCTTTGTGTGTTCTGAATACCTTAGCAGTCATGAAGCTGCAGTCCTCACTTGAAGGAAGTTTAATTATGGTTTTAAAGACCAACTTCCAAATAAATACACCTGACTAGATATATCATTCTTCATAACCTGCCATGTATTTATTAACTAGTACAAACAGAATTTGCCATACCACTTGTTTTCTGATGCATATCTCCAACTAATTTATTAATAATACCACCCATATCGCCCACAAAGGAGTCAGGCTTGGCATCTGCCTGCATCACCCATTTCAATCAATTTTTATTTAATAAAATCAAGACAACCCTAAATAAGATGGAGACAAAGTACAAATCTGTGCCTTATTGTCTAGTAAATCTCTGAAAACTTAACAGGAATTTTGAATAATCCAAATGATATTATTGGAGTTGCCGGAGGATGAAGTTGATATCGTTTGTCACAATGAGCCTCATTTCTGCTGTGAAGGCACAGAATTATGGTAATACTGGTTGAAGAGCACTTCTTAAATTCATTTAGTCAGACTTTTTGCCAGGATAAGATCAACACTCAGAGCAGGACTGTCACCAACACCAGGACAGGTTGGCTGTAACATTGACTGGACACTGCTTCAAAGCCGAGGGCAGAGATTCCACATCTTTCATCAACCTGTCCCAGTCCATCTTACCCAATGTTTTTCTGGATATTTGCAAAGTTCCTGTCTATTGCTGCTCTCATTCACAACTCCTGCAGCAACACTCTGGTTCAGGGTGGTGATATAGTCCATACAGGATTGCCTTGAGCAAAATGCAGGTTCTGTGTGTCTGGTGTCTGTGGCCTGTGGTAACATCTGGTAGTAAAAATAGCTCCTTTTTTGCTGGAATAACTAATTTTATCTTCCAGAATAGATAATAATAATTTTCTACTCGCCCTTTCTGTTCCTGCCCAGTTCTGTGCCTACTAGGTCCTTTCTGTGTATTTATTAACCTTTAGGTTTTGAAGAAAATTTTTAAAATTCCTTCTGAGCAATGTTTTTGCAGCAGATGTCAGATACTTCCATTTTGTTTAAATTACGAAGCTCAAATTTTCCTTCTGTCAGAGAACATTGAGGATGTAGCAAAATCTTCAACCTATGTTTTCTTTTATATTTTTTAAGAAGGAAGGTATATCTCCTAATTTAAATATATACAATAAATATGATGTTTCCTAACAGTTACCTTTTATTAGACTTCTTTATTGTGGCCATTTTTTGCTCCCAGTGCCTTTGACTTTGCTTTATATTGTAATCAACGTTGTAACTCATTTAATTGCAATGACTGCCTGTTGCTCTATACTCTTTCATCCTTTCCAGCTGATTTTTAATTTTGGCCTTAAAGCTTAAATTCTTCTTTCATGAAAAATGATGTCATATAGTTGATTTAATTTGGCTTCTTTTCTTCCACTGAATCCTTCATTCACTGCAATCCACTGCTCCCAGTCTTTGCTGGATTCAAGAATAGCTTTGAAGAAACTAATATAGTATTCAGGAGTTGTTCCATGTTCTTTTATGCAATATAAAAGGCTTATTTCCATCATATTAGAAAGCTCATTTGAAAGCCAAGAATCTTCCTCTTTTTTCTGCCTTCTGTCTCTTGATGATGGCATTGATTTTCTTGTCCAACCACTAATGCTGATTGTAGAGATGAGCACCCTGACAACCATCTTGGACAGGACTTGAGCCAAAGTGAATTTTGGAATTGGATTTGGTGGAAATACAGGGCTTGATAGGGTCTATAGGATTGTGTAAGGATAGTGAATAATTGAATAGAGGCATCTCAAGCACCAGTTGCAGATGATTTTGTTGTTTGACACAATTCTGTTCACCCTGCACTCAGGGTGTGCCCACCCCATCTAAAGAACACTTTCATGTTCTTTAGATGTGAAAACAGCAGTAAAAAAAAAATTCTTTTAGTTCAAGCTGAAGGACAAAATAGTCAAGATGAACAGGTAAGACAAGCAGTCACATTTATGGATTTTAATATCCAATATAATAAAATACATTGGAGGTATTAAAATATAACACAACAGCCAGGGTTCTGCAGAAAATCCCACTGTTATCAAGTATCACACCTCTGCAATTTTCCTTTAGAACAGTTAGCATAACAGAAAATGCAAAATTCCTCACGATTTTCTTTTAAAAATCATTTTGGTCAATTTAGTTTTCAGATTCAAATCAAGAATTGGTCACGTTGTTTTATTTCCCATAATCCCTGAAACTATTGGTGTTCCTAATGTGAGAAAACTCATGTTTCTGTGAAAATCTCACAAAATACCAAATGAAGATGGTGTCCAGGCAAAGTTGGTACGAATCCAGCATTCAACAGTTCTTAATATCCTAACTATTAATGAGAAAAACAGCACATTCCACAGAAAAGGAATATGATAAAAGATAGAAAGTAATTGTATCAACACAGTGTTCAAGGAGGTTCAAGCTCAAGTCTTTTGGTCGGTGGAAAAATACTTTAGCAGGAGGGCTACCATTAAAAATAATTCCATCTTGTTCCTGTGATATCTCATAAGCTTCTGGTTACTATTTCTACATCAAGAAATTCCTCTCCAAAATCTTTCAGAAGCTCAGCAAGGCCTGAAGAAAACCCTTGAAAGGCAGGAACACATGACTCATTTAAAAGGCTGAAGCTGGCCAAGCCAGCTGAGCTCTCTGCTGTGCGGAATTCCACCTTGCACAACCCTCAAATTCAGGTGCTGCCTCTGCCCAGGCTGAGCACTGAGCCCAGCTAGAGCAGAGAGACAGGGAACAGGTGTGTCTTGGTTTGAAAGACAGGTGTTTGCTAAGGAAGGAGGAGCCTCCCTTGGAATGGAAAATGTAAACCCTCTCTCTCAGAATTATTATGATTTTGAAGTTAAGGGGCTCTTGGGCCAAGATATGAGATTAGGAATAACAGGTTTTTTACTAGTATGTATAAATAAAATAAAAAGAAACCCAAAAATCCATAAAACTACATCTTACTAGGAAAATTAAAACAGAATGCAGCAGTACAAAAACATTAACAGAGTCAGAATACAACCCTGTCAGTCAGGATGTTGGTAACAGTCTGATTAAATGGTGGCTGCAGTCCTCCTGGAGTGACAGATGTGGGTCTATTGATGCAGTGATCTTGTGGAAGGGTGTTGTTTTCCTCTGAAAGTCCAGTGGTGGTGTAGATGGGTCTGGTTTTCCTCTGGGAATGCAGTAGAAAAAGGCTGTCCTGGTGTTCCAAATCTCAGATTATATCCAGGTAGGAATTCTTGGCTCCTCCCCCTGGGTGGAGCATCTCCCAGTGGGATGATGTCATTTTATCAGTCATGCAGACAGCCTTGATGGCCCATTAACAGCAGATATCCCCTGGAGGGAGGATGGGATGGAAGAGATAAAGAACATTGCCCCACCTGGTTTTAACAGATGGTAATAGAATATATACTTTTGGTTACATCTTGCATTGCAACCGAAGATAAGGTGACACAAGGTCAAAGCAAAAACCCTTCACCTACTTAATCACCAATTAAGTATTGCTCTTTTTAGTCAAGACAGTAAGTGAAAACAGTGAATGAAGTTTGGCTCGGATTCTGACCAAAAAAAAAAACCCTGGTGGGTACAGAGAAGGTCATGCTTTCATTGATGGAAGTTTTTTGTGGTCGAGCTTGCTGAGGACTGGAATTTCCTACCTTGCTCCACCCCAGCTATAAATCAGCTTTCCCCTACCCTCCTACCAAGGAGACATTGCACAGGAAGGGACACACAGGAGATGGGGAGACAGAGGGTGAACACAAACACCACTGGGCAAGGAAAGCCAAGCTGCAGCGTGGACAGCCCTCAGCAGGGACTGCTGCTGAGGAGACTGGGGCCACATGAATCTTTAATGGCTTGGTTTTCCCCTCACCAGAACAAAAGAAAGAAGATACAAGCTGTTATGCAACTTTAGAACCAAGCCAGCTTTATGAAGCACAGGGTGCTGTCTTCCTGCCAAGAAATGATGCCTTTGGTCTCCTCCTCTGCAACTTGAGATGAGGCTCTGCCCTCCCCTGCCTCTCCTCTCCCTTCCCTCTGCTCCCAGCACTGGTGGCTACACATTTTGCCAGGGCCCTTTGATAAACACAGTGGGGCTCAGCAAAACCTGTAAGCACCCACTGAGGAACCTTCAGCCCAAACTCTGGGTGCAGAGCCTTTCAGCCCCATGTCTTACAAGATCTCAGACCTTTGTGAAGCCTGAGGGTGCAGAGCTGTGGTCCAGAAGTGTGATCACAAGCAGACCTGTGTCACCTGCAGTGGCCACAGACGGCTCCCTGCTCTCTCACTATGAGCTCCACATCCCTGCCCCAGACCCAGACCTGAGCTGGAGGGAAGAAATTCATTTTTTTGGGTGAGCAGCAGTGCTGGTGGTTGGTTTTAGCACATGATAGATGCCAGGCAGCTCATTCCTTAAACAGGCACAGGGAGATGCCTCCTTGTGTTGCAGGGTCGGGCTGTGTCCATTGTCCCACAGTCAATTATCCCAGCATCTAAAGCAATCAGGGACCACCAGAGTCATCTGGTTTATGCAGCAGAGACAAAGCAAAGGATTAATCAGTGGAAGAGCTGCTGGAGCTGTGTGGCAAGAGGAGGAGGGGTACCAAAGATGAAGACATAAATCCACTGTGCTTGTGATGCCCCTGGCTCCTTTCAGAGCTGTTCTCAGAATTGATATACTGCAAATCATGGACCACAAGAAAGAAAGCAGGATGGGCTGATCTGCAGCACGTGTGCTTCTCCTCATGGAACAGCAGCCTGCCCTGGTTCTTTCCACACACAGCACACAGCAAGTCCACTGATGCTTTTACTGACCAACCAGCTAAAGCATCTACCCAATTATACTCGGGGCTGACTGGAAACAACAAATGGAGATCTGTCAGCATCTTGTGTCTCACCCTTTTAGGAACAAGTCTGTGAGGTTTTTCAGAGGCCATTTTTAAGAGGCTTTTCCTCTCCCCTTCCTTCCAAATGGCCCTGTTGCTTTTGTTGGATTAAAGTGCGGTTGAACATCACAAAAGCAGGGGTATGTTTAGCTTCCAGCCCAGTTTCTGGGTAATGCCTGGTTTGTGAGTGGTAATTCCAGTTGTTTGTCCTGCTGGAGGACTGTAATTGCTTTCTATCAGCAGGGTCCCATCTGCTGAGGATCTGCTGGACAATGCTCTGGCTGTGAGACACACACCAATGTTGTGCTGCAACGTGAGATTATGAGGAGCTTCCATCACTGAACTGTGTGATTAAAAGGGACACAGTGGGTCATGAGAGCTGCAGGACAACTGCACAAAGCTCCTTGAGAAGGCTGGACCCTGTCTTTTGTCAGAGCCCAGAAAAGCATCAACAAAAACCAGCGTGCAGGAAAAGAGCAGAGCCTGTGCCTGGCACAGCATCGCTTGCTACAGCCTTGGGGGAGGAATGCATGTGGGTAAAGCCTGGGACTTCAAAGGATTGAGATGAAGGAGGGTTCAATGCTAGCAAAATTGAAGGGTTTTATAAGATATAAATGGCTTTGTGCCTCATCAAAAGAGTAGAAGTCCCAGGGGTAGAACAAATGATAGAGGAGGTTTTGCAGAAGAGACAGAGGAAGCCAAGTCTGAAAGAAAGAAGTGACTAGATAAGAATGAAAGGAAATAGATGGTGAAAATGGGGTGCAGTAATGCCTTCTAAGGCTTGCCAGCACTCTTGAGAGTTAATTGGTATTTACATTTTGGGGTGCTTTAAAGCCTTGGGTTTATTGATTTAGAAGAATCCCACACCCCAGAGTGCTACACAGACAGATGTCTACAGGAGACAGTCCTGGCAGTAAATCCAGAGACACTGGTTAAACTGCAAGCAAATACAAATACAAACCACAAATGCACCAGCAAAGGGCAGCAAGAGCAATGTGAGACCACACTGTAATAACTTTCCTCTTTTGCCTCAAGTCCAATTATACAAAGGCAAAATACCCAGCCAGTCGTGCAAGAATGAGGCTTGGGGAGCCTCGGGGCCTCTCTGTTTTGAGGCTGTTTGACAGTGCTCTGTGGCAAACCTCCCCCCATCTCCAGAGGCAGGAGCTGCTGCCCTGATTTAGGCTGAATTTAACTCTCAAATGTGGCAGGGGAGCAGCAGTGGGGTTGGCACAGTGGTGGGGATGGTTGCTGCCAGCGGGGCAGGGCTCAGGGTGGGGGTGACAGAGGGAAAAAGGGGCAAGAGGGAGCTGGAGGGGGTAAGACAGAAGGAATTGGAGCCCAAGGGATCATCAGAAGGTTGCCAAAGTCTTGCTGAGTCTCTGAGTGACAACCTGTGGCAGGTACAAGGCAGCAGCTGAAGTTCAGGCTCTCTCCTGCTGGCAGTGTTTGGAAAACAGAAGCTTTGCAGTGTTTTGGTGTTCTTAAGTCTCACTGATTTCCGTCACGCTGTCCCAAAGCTGAGTGGGGGGACTGCTGGTGTTTAATCCCCACTGAAAATAAATCAAAACAGGAAACCAGCTCGCTCTGAAGAGCAGACTCATGTAGTGGATCCTGCAGAAGTACCAGAGGCTGAGCCTCAGCTCCACTTCTACCAGCTGCCCTCACCTCCTCCTGCAAAAGCTGAGTGCCAGTGGCTGTGGAGCCATGGGATGAGGATTCCACAGGGAACAGGGTACACCAAGGAATCTGGGATACATGAATGCCTGTTCTTTTTACTCTTTCCCCACTGCCCACACTATTATTTGGGTACCTGATATACCCAAACACCTGGTGAATGAAAGCGCAGCAGAGGATGCCAGACAAACAGCTTTGCTTGGCAAGTTTTTGAGGATAATGTTTATTTCAAAATTCCCTGTTGTTTTCTTCTTAGCTGAAAAGCCAGATGAAACAAAAAAAGAGGGATGTAGTTTTTTGGAAAACTGATAAAGTAAAAATGTATGTTTTGGATGAAATTAATAGTTTTGAAATTCTCACCAGCCAAACTCTTCTTAATTAAATATTTATTGGTTTATATATTTTCAGTATGAAATAGGGGTGTTAGTAAACTGAAAATTTAATGAAAATAGTTCTTTTTTGGTTAAAAAGGGATTTCATTTTGCTGGAATAAAAAAAGTAAAAGCTCAATTTCAAATACAAGTTTTGACTGGTTCTCTAAAATCCATGTGCTGGGTTGAAATATATGAATGTTCGTATATATATATGTGTATGGGAATACATATAGAGATGCCAAATATAGGAAATTACTCTTTACATTTTTAATGTCTTACATAATCAGCTAATTTGCTTCTGCTCTATTAAAACTAAATCTCCCATGGACACAACAATCTGGTCTAATTATTCACTTAGTCCACAATCATTAGCATCAACTAAGTGCTTTTCTCTGTCTTTTAGAAAAAAAGGACTTTGAAGGGTTCTGTGGAACTTTCCAGGATTAAATGTGTGGAAATTGTGAAAAGTGATGTCATCATTCCCTGTCAGTACAAATATCCTTTCCAGGTGAGTCTGTTGACCATACTGAGAGAGACATCACTTCATTTTGTATTTCAATAGCATTTCCTTCACAGTGCAGTCGTTAATGAACCCAACACCAGGTTCTTGATCAGAACCTCCACTCCAATTTATATAATCTAAAATCAATAAAGTTCAGAGCTGCTTCTGAACAGTCCCTGCCACTCCACTTCCCCATATCATTATTTGGCACGTAGCTGGTTGGTCAGAGGGCTGCTGCCTCTTCCCTTTGGTGACTCCCTTGTTTCCAGTGTATCTGGGATGGCTTCTCATGTTTGTCTCCTTTCTCCATGCCCCTCTCCAGGTTGTCCATGACAACTACATCCTCTACGTGTTTGCCCCCAGCCGTGAGAGCCGGCAGAGATGGGTCCTCACGCTGAAGGAAGGTAAAAAAAAAAACCTTTCCCCACCCAGTTGTGCTTATGTCTGCCCAGCTTTGTCACAAATAATGCTGGGAAAATGTCCAGGAGGAGTCAATGTCTCCAATCTCAGCAGTCAGAGTGTTTATAACCCAGGTAGTGGGTTATAAAATGGAGTTGCTTGTAAATCTGGTGGGTGTGTTTTTTCAGCAGACATGGGAAATTTGGATGTGAGATGGTTTATTTGGGGACTTTAATGTCTGTCAGTGTTGGCAGGGAGGTGTCAGAGGATGGAGCATCTCTGTTTGCTGGTGCCAAGCAATGGGACAAGAGGCAGAAATGATGCCCAGGAAGTTCCACCTGAACATGAGGAAGAAATTCCCTGTGCAGTGACTGGGCATTGATTGCCCAGAGAGCTGTGAGGTCTCCCTGCCTAGGGATATTCCAGAACCATCTGTACCATTTGCTCTGGGGTGACCCTGCTTGAGCAGGGAGGCTGGATCAGATGACCCACTGTGGTCCCTTCCAGCCTGACCCATTCTGGGTTTCTGTGATTTGTGTCTTTCTAGAGTAAACTCTTAATAAATTACTCTAATTTGAGGCTTCTTCTTCAGGAAGAGATGAGGATTTTCCTATGGCTAATTTTTTAAAACAACCTTTTCTACACAGCTTTTCTTCTTCAGCTCTTATTAATAGAATTTTTGGTTAGATAACAACCTTCTTAGAGAATCATGATTATTAAGGAACATTTTTGTGGGTAGCTTTCGTTTCCTGTTCACCACCTGAATTGTGCTGTGGTTCACTCACATGGTGCTGCAGTAACCAACACTGGGGGCAGAGACAAGCAGAGTGCTTGACATGAGGAAGGTGTCAATTTGTTACATAAAAACTGCACCAGGCTTCTCTCACAGCTTTTTTTCTGCATTACTGCACTGCTGCTGCACTGTTCCCTCTAAAAGCATTGTGCCTGATGGAGATACTGTGAAGTTCATGCACTGATTCTTGCAATCAGTTATTCCCCTACTCCAAAGCTTCTACTTTATCACCTCTTTTCATTCAACATTTGGAGACTGTCCCCTCCTTTGGACAATTTGAACACTCTCTTGAAACAAGCCTGCAGAAGCTTCTTTAAAGAGCTTTAAAGAGCAGATTATTTCTCTTTAGTTCTAGACAACTTCTAGAATGAATGTGGATGCAAATAAGTTAATTTCTCCCCTTCTTCTTCTTCCCTGAATGTTTTTCAGAAACCAGATACAACAACAGTTTGGCTTCAAAGTGTCATCCAGACTTTTGGTTGGATGGCAAGTGGAGATGCTGTGCTCAGACAGAGAAGATGGCAGCTGGCTGTATGGTATATGACCCCACCAAAAATGGTAAGGGTCTTGTTAAGAACATCCTGACATGGAAAATATTTATTCCTAGCAAAAGTAGAGGATTGAATAATTTTTTGTACAGAACATCAAAAAACATTATGTTAGATTTCCATAAAGAGACGTTCCTGGCTTCTTGGGCTGTTCTGGCTTATCTTTTACTGTATGTGGCATTTCTTTTTTGAATTCACATTTTCCTCTGTGTGATGCTTGGTGCTGGTTTTGGAATAAGATGGAGAACTAAGAACTTGATCAGCTGTGGGCAGTCAATAAGCCATAACAATTTTCTTGAGATAAACGCATTCAGCAGTGCGTGTCCTATTTTAACCAAACCAAACCATATTTCCTCTGTGGTTTCAATGGCCTAGCATAATCTTTACTTTGTCTCCTGAAAATGAACACAAGTGTTCAATCATTCTTCACCTAAGAAAAATTTACCTTGTATTTTTTACCTTAATTCCTTAAGTGATCTGTACCTGTTTCCAAGCCCTGCTGAGACTCACTGTGTAGTTGTCAGGTCTTGCTCTCAAAGTCCAAAGCTCACTGTTCAGTAGTTTGTATCACCTGAATCTATTCATTGCATTGATTTCTCCCTTGGTTTTGTCCTCACCTACTTCAAATGATTTTTCTGTATTTCTTTTCAGCCTCAAAGAAGCCTCTTCCTCCCACTCCTGAAGATAACTGGGTGAGTGCAGTGATGCTGCCCTTAGTGTCCTGCCCTGAGTGATTAACTACCAGTGGGGAATATGTCCTTATTAATGTTCACCACAGTGTAGTGACCTAGAATTTCACCTGTGATAACATTCCCAGGGCATTCTCTGTGTAATTTAAATATATGAAATTAATTGTTTGAAAGTGCTAAAGATTCTCATGCTGCCACCACACCCCACTAGATGCTCTGGGGTGCTTTGAGGCTTTTGAACCCAGGGGACACCAGTGCTGCCAGGAAAATACCACTTTAGAGAGCATGCCACTGCTTTTTATGAATGTGAATATTAATATGAATATGAATGTGATGAGCCTTTTGCCTAATTTGTGCAGAAATTGTTGCTAGACCCCAAGGAAGCCGTGGTCATAGCCATATATGACTATGAAGCCCAGAACCCACAGGAGCTGACGTTACAATATAACGAGGAATATTATGTGATTGACAGCTCTGAGGAGCATTGGTGGCTGATTCAAGATAAGAATGGGTAAGTCCCTTTTCAACAGCCAATGGGCAAGTCCTTCCTAATTCCAGTTTGTTCTTCCATTAACAGACATGTTTAATCCCTCTTGTTCAGCTTTTGCGAAGCATCCTCTTATTTACAGGGAAAATGTGATGGAAGGTTATTTAGGGTAACCTTCTTCCATTTGCTGTTGCTTCAGGCAGCTGAAGAAAAGGATCTGAAAGTTAATTTTACAGCAATAAACCATTCAGACTGATATTTGCAGTGATACACAGGGGGGAAAATTGTGAAACTCTCCAAGTTTAGAGGCGCAATCAGTTGTTTTCTCCTCCAGTAACTCTACTCAATACACACCCACCAGCACTTTTATCATGCAATGAGCAGGCAAAGATTTCAAGGCTGACTCCTACAGATGCAGAGAAAATCCTGTCTGTCAGCACACTCACACTTGTCTTGCCTCTCAACAGGCATGAAGGCTACGTGCCAAGCAGCTACCTGGTGGAAAAATCACCCGAGAATCTGCAAGTTTATGAGTAAGTTGTGCCTGTGTTTTTCTTGCACCTCTGAGTGCCCTGGATTTGAAGCTTCAAATGCCCCCACCCCACCTGACATTCCACCCTGGGGATGCTCCATTCAGAAGCTTTTCAGGAGAAGCATTCCTGGCCTAGAAACGCTGATTCAGAGTCTTTTGATGTTTTCAGGTGGTACAATAAGAACATCAGCAGAAGCAAAGCAGAAACTCTGCTCAGGGATGAGGTAAACCAGTGTTATGTGTGGGGTGGATGGGAAATAATAATTAATTAATGACAACTGAATCCTGCAAGTGTTGCTCTGTGTAAGAGAGATGAACCCTGGGTTCCTGCTCTGTTTGTGCCCTTAGTGTGTGATGTGAGATAAAGGACCACCAGCACACCCCCCTTATCTCCAGTGAGAGACCATGGATGGAGCTGTGCCATCCAAACACAGCAGTAACTGGGACTGCAGGAAAACACTGTTCAGACCACTGTGCCAGATGAAAACTGGGATTTTAGCTCATCTCTTCTGTCTCTGCAGGAGGCCTGTGGATGCCAGTAGTTCTCTGATAATCTAACCAGTCTTGTGCTGAAGTATTTTGGGTGGAAGCCAAAAGTAGGGCTGTGGGTTTTCTTTTTTTAATTGTGTGCATGTGCATGTAAGCACACATCTTTAATTTTTCAGTTGAGCCAGTTTTCCAGTGAAGACTGTATTGAAAATACAAAGAATAAGCTTCTTGTTCAAATTTTCCACACAAACACAACCTTAATTTTTAAATCAGCTCTTACATGAACAGGTGGCCCTGTTAATGAACACAAATAAAGTGCTCCTTCTTGGAACAGAAGTATTTTATGGAAATAGGAGTATTTTTGTGTGGTTTAAAAATTCTTGTACAAAATCCTAGAGGACAAGTCCATGCATGGTTTAGGAGTCTTATTTTTCCTTTCAGTCCTACCAGTCCAACTTCACTGTGGTAACTACCCCCATGTGGCTGCAGACTTTTGGTTCAAAGCCTTGCAAACTTCACAGCCCCTCCCAAAAATGTGGCCAACTTTGTGAATGATCTTTGGCCAGGCTTGGTGTCAACTGAGAAGGGAAGGCCAAGAATAGAGCTTAGAGTAACTTGGGCAGGATGCTGCCTCCAAAACTTGCTCACCTCCAGTCCTGAGGGCCTCACTGTGTGTGATTAAATGCTTCTACAGCAGCAGAGAGACCCTTTTTAGAGCTTTCCTGTGCCAGTTATGGTGCGGTGCAGATGCAGCAGATGTTGTGCAGACACTGAAAGGCCAACCTTGTGAAGTTCACAGCTCAGAAGGCTGATCCCACCTGGGCAGAGCTGCACAGTCAGCAGCTCATGCCCAGGGATGCAGGAGCAGCTCAGCCTCTGTGTTCACCTGGAGCTGATCAAACCTCCAGGGAAGGAGGCCCAGGCAGGGTGCACTTGGTGGATTAGCTCTGCATGAAATGTTGTGGGTGGGTAAAAGACATAAAATGGAGGAAACCTTCCATGTAAAGCAAAGGAGGAGGGAATGAAAAAAATCAGGCATTTGGGATGCCAGATGAAAATCTTCTTTATCTGCAAACAGAAGAAAAATGTGGGGTTCATTGCCAATATATAGGTCAGCACAGCACATTCCAGCAAAACTGTGATGTCCAATCTCCTTTGCCATCTGATCCATCCAGGGCAGAGGGATCATGCTCTTCGAGGCATTTTAGCATTCAGATGAGTGGAAAGCAATTACAGTGAAAAGTTAAAAAGGAAAACTGTTCTGTGAGTGCCACACTGCAGGAACACTGCTTTCTTACCCACTTATGTTTAGATACTGGATGACTGGTCTACCTATAAAAGGGCAGGATCATGTCCAAGGTTTTCCAATTTGTGGTACATTGGTAAATTATCATTCCTACACTCCCATATGGATTCTCTGGTGCTGGATAAACTGTGATTTGTTGTGTGGCTGCTCACTCGGTGGGGAGTACTCAGAGGGGTTTGCCTTTCCACTTGGCCACACATTTCATTGAACATGTGTTCTGTCAGATAGAGCTGAGGGCAGTCAATGGATTCAGAATTTCCAGAGGAGAGATTTGGAGGGACAGAGAGGCACACCCACACGTGCTCAGCACAAGTGCCTACATCTCATTTCCTCTGAGAACTCTGAGAGGAAGCTGAGCTAAATGCACCTAACACCCAAGAGATATCTGCAGGCCCTGGGCAGCCACCAGAGCTGTGCATGGAACACACCAAGCTCTGTCAGTGGGGTGATGGCTCTTTTTTTTCCTATATGTTTAACACATCTTCATGACAGGACTGAAATAAGCACAGCTTTGCCCCAGCCTACTTCATTTTTTTTCCATTATGTCTCTAACCAGTTTTCTTTCCTTTGCTCCTGTTCCAGGGTAGAGAAGGGGCCTTCATGGTGAGAGATTCAAGGCAGCCTGGCATGTACACAGTCTCTGTTTTCACCAAAGCATTAAGGTACAGCTGAGCTCAGCAGCTTTTCACATCAATTACATCAATGAAATGGCTTCTACCAGTGTGTAATCTCTGTATAGTTGTTTTGGCATTATAACAAGGGAGCAGAAGGCTCATAAAAATGATAGAGGGAAAACACTTCCAAAAAAGGCAGAAGAGTCAGCTGCCAGTCCCAAAGTGTATTACGGGCTCCACTTCTCCCTGAATCTAAATATGTGCCTATAAATAGTCCCTTGGACATCACTGGGGCTGTCATTCTGATGGCATTGTCCCCTGAACTGAAGTGTCAGTAGGGTCAACATGGGCTGTGTGCTGGACTCATCAGAGGTGGGTAGTGCAAGGCAGGTGAAAGGGTTTCAGTGATGGGGCAGAAAGTTTTGTTTCACAAAGAAGAGGCAGAGAAACTTAGTACACAACCTTCTCTTATCAGGAAACCTCAGCCTTTCTCTTGAAATGAGACCATCTGTGAGTGAGACGAAGAACATACAAGTACACAGAGTTCATTGGCAACTGCAGCTCACTCCTCGCTTCTCCCCCATTCTTTCTGGGGGAGGGTTCTCTCCTTTGCTCACTTGTTTCTCTTTATATCCCAAATCCCTGTCTTTTTGCTGCAAGCTATTTTCTCTCAAAGAAAACCTCCTCTTTTTCAGCACAGACAACAATCCTGTTATCAAGCATTATCACATCAATGAGACAACTGACTTTCCCAAGAGATACTACCTGGCAGAAAAGCACGTGTTTGACTCCATCCCTGACCTCATCAACTACCACCAGCACAATGCAGCAGGTGAGGGGAGCTGATGCTGAACACAGAAGTTGCTGGTTTGCCATGTGACTGTTTTGGATGAAGGAGGGCTCCCAAGCCCTCTGTCCTTACAATGAAGTGCTAAATGGCATCACCTTTTCTCCCACTTATTCTGACATTACCATTTCAGGCCAGCTTCCAGCTTCCAGCATTACATGCTCACCCTTGTTGTCCTTCTAAGGCTGACCATGGCCAACACAGATGCCATAATGACATATTATGGGGTGTATCACCACTGCTAGGCCAAGCTATCTGTTGGAATTACACTGCAGGACCTTCTTGAGGTGACCTATCCCTGGGCCTTGATTTGACAAAAAGTCAAGGATGTGGCCGGTATCCATAACTAGACATGGTGACTTCCATCCCCACAGTCCAGAGTACCAAGGGAAACACTGGGCTTCACAAATACCCTGTAAATAACAAGTATCATTTGGAAATTCATCAGAGTTTACAGAGACACAAAGTTCTGGAGGTGAAAATGGGAGATAAGCTGAAAGTGCTCAGAACTGGCTTCCTTCTCACAGGCAGGAAACCAGAGCCTGCACAGAGGTTCAGCTGCCCTCAAGTGGAGCTGAGAACTCAGTGCAATAAATCTGCTCCCAGAATCCAAGCTGCCCTCTGGGGTGGTGGCAGGCAGGCTCCCCATGGCTGTGGCAGTAACAGGAACGTGTCCCCTGTCCCCAGGTCTCGTGACGCGGCTGCGATACGCGGTCTCCTCCTGGAGGAAACAGGCCCCCATCACCGCAGGGCTCAGCTATGGTAAGGCTCTCTCACGACTGCAGGGGAATCAATCACACTCCTGGCTGGTTAGCTGGGTGATCCCCATGGATATTGAGGAATATTCATGTGGTTACAGCCACAAAAAGTGGGTTTCTTCAGGCCTTTCCACTGCACTGTTCACCAGATTGTCGTCTTTGTCATGGCCATTGATAAATGACTGAACTGATTGTGCTTGAGGGAGGTGATGAGAACCTCAGGGTCTCAGTGAAGTCAACATTAAATACCAAAATGAATGCTGAACAAAGGGGATGGAAATGGGGACATAGAATAATTTGATGAAAGCTGAGTCCCTCCTGAAAGATGCCTTCATTTGAATATTATTGTCAATGGAATTTTGCCGGTATCATCTTTATTGTAATTCTTGGAGACTTCAAAGAAGCTCAGGCCCCATGTTGTGCTGGGTACTGCACATAAGCATGGTAAAAACAATCCTCCCTGAAGAACTGGATAGGCAAGACAAAGGGGGGAGAAAGGGGATGTTGTTTTTCCTACCCTTGAACATGACCTGCAGCATGGACTAGTCAAATGAGCTATCAAAGGTCAGACAGGCAATTTGAGGGAGAGCCAGAAAGTCTCACTTGGAGTCTTTCCTCAGTGTTTAACCCACAAAAGCTTTTTATTTGGCATTCTACTGCTCAGTCCTTACTCTTTCTCCCTTGCAACCAACAGGAAAATTGGTCATTAATGCCTCTGAGCTCACCCGAGTGCAGGAGATTGGCAGTGGTCAGTTTGGGGTGGTCTACCTTGGCTACTTGCTGGACAAGACCAAAGTAGCCATAAAGACCATCCGTGAAGGAGCAATGTCTGAGGAGGATTTCATCGAGGAAGCCAAAGTCTTGATGTAAGTGGTAGATTCAACAATCACACCTTGTGGGATTCATAACACTGAAAAGTCAGGAACATAAATAGGGAATTCAAACTTGGATTACCTGCTGTGTATCTTAATAGTAAATTGGCTGGTGAGCTCTGGTGGCTATGAAAGAAGGCAGTTCAGAGTATAGGTGAATTACTGGGCTTCCAAGTCTATCAATATCCAGAATGGTCTTCCAGATCTCTGCTATTGAGGAAGGCAAGGCTAATTGATGGTGCATTTTCGAGAGCAAAGTGGTTTTTCTCAGAAAAAAATCTCTTAAAATGTAAGACAATTTCATTGAAAAGCCTTACTCATAAAATGTTTTGCTTTGCACAACTGAATATATTTGTCTTTGTTTTTATTGACCTTTTTTTGCATTTTTTGCATTTCCATCTCCACAAGACAGACAGAAATGGATTTTTATTTTTGTTTGATTGTATGGTTTTCCACACAGAAAAATTTTTGGTGACCACTACCATTAAAATGGGATGACATTTAGTCCTTGCTCGACACATCTGCAAAGCTGGCCTTTGCAGTGAGCTGGGTGCAGCACTGTGGCATAAACATCTGTATATAACACCCTTGCTGTGAGGATGGCAGGCACTGAGCCTATTTCAGCCTCTTCCCTCCCTGTCCCACAGGAAGCTGTCTCACCCCAAGCTGGTCCAGCTCTATGGTGTGTGCTTTGAGGACACTCCCATCTGCCTGGTGTTCGAGTTCATGGAGAACGGCTGCCTGTCCGACTACCTGCGGAGCCAGCGGGGCAGCTTCTCCAGGGAAACCCTGCTGGGGATGTGCCTGGATGTCTGTGAAGGAATGGCTTACCTGGAACAAAACTCTGTCATCCACAGAGACCTGGTATGTTGGTCCCATGTGGACTTTTTATTTTTCCTCCAGGGGGGCTTTTTCATCTGCTTTCTTCCTTAATTTCAGCTTCCACACTCCTCCTGCCTGTCTGTTTAGAGGGGATCCTGTATCTGCCCTCCCTGCAAAAGCAGCATAAATACTTTAGGGGAAAAAAACCAAACCAAGCACTGGAGCACTGATCAATCTATTTCCCTTAATTGGTTTTGGGAGAGAAGAGACAAGCCTATAAAATTGGTCTTTTTTTTCCTGAGTGGACTTTTGCTCCTCAAGAGCCACAGTACTGGCCACTCTTCATGTCTAAAATCAGTGAGGATGACAAAAAGACCTGTTCTAGCCTAAGTCATATATAAACGTGCATTGATGATAAAATAGTTTTAATTAAGGGGTTTTCAGTCAAGCTCCATCAGTCACTGCTGCAGTTTCATTAGGCATGCAATGACTGTGAGTAGCTGTGGCTATTTTAGGGTCTTGCTCCACCCTTTCTGGATAGCAAGGGCCTGCAAGTCAGAGTGATGGTTGAACAGCTTTTCTGGCAGCAGGATCATGCTGCAAAATGTTCAGAGAGCATGAGAAGCTCAGGGTTTTGTCCTTTTTGCATGGCACAATGTCACTTTGATGCTTCATTTTTAAGCATTATCTGTTCTCCCAGGATAAAAGCCCCTGAGTGGCTGTGACAGTGTTTTGGCTCTGATCTGATGCCTTTGCACCTTGATTTCTTGCAGGCTGCCAGGAACTGCCTGGTGGGGGAATCCCACGTGGTCAAAGTGTCTGACTTTGGGATGTCAAGGTAAAGGCACCTAGGTTTTGCACCATTCCCTGGGTCTGTCATGGGATGGGGGTAACTCAGCATTACTTCTTTTCCTCTTCCAGGATTGTCCTGGATGATCAGTACACCAGCTCCACAGGTACCAAGTTTCCAGTCAAGTGGTCTGCCCCAGAGGTTTTCTCCTACAGCAACTACAGCACCAAATCTGACGTTTGGTCATTCGGTAAGAAACTCTGGTCAGAATGGAGAAAATTCAACAGCCCCAGCTGAGAAAAACAGGAGGCTCAGGGCTCAAGTAAACTCCTCAACACTGCATCCTCTGGACTCCAAGGGTGTTTTGCCTGAATAATGGCTTAGAAAAGAAAGCCTAAGTGAAAGAAAGGAAAGAAAAATGAACTAGATTCTAGTACCAAGATTCTTCGGAACACTCCAAATATTGCCAGTTTAATGTATTATACATGTGCAACTCTAAATAATACCAAATAATGAACTCTGTTTCATGCTGACATAGCAGGAGTGCCCAAGAAAAAGGTGGAGAGAGAGAGGCATTTAGGCACTCCATCTCTCTGCATGTCAGTCCTGTGGCACTAATGCCTCACTCAAACCCCCTGCCCTTCCAAATTTGCTCAGCTCCATTTGCTCTGCCGACTCCATTTGCTTTATGCTGATCTGAAAATGTTATTTCACTGCTCACACTTCTCACCTCATTTCCTGCTCCACAGTGCATTGTTTTATGGTTTATGTCCATTCTTTGGGCTCCCTTCTGGACCCTGACAGATAAGAGCACCGCTGTGTGTTTTTCCCCAAAGCCATAACAAAGGCTGTGCCCTGGGCTGTGGATCTGGCACACTCATGGGCCTGGCCCCTCTCCAGCCCACACAGTGAATGGGGCAGTGTGCTGTGCACAGCTCACAGTCAATGGGGTGCCACTCAGCCCTGGGGCCAGCAGTAAATAATGCAGGATTATAACCTTTGCCAGTCTGTGCCTGTGAATTCTGTGCCTTCCCTCGCCCTTTGCTGGCTGAAGCTGTGCACTCCTGGGGTGGGCTACGAGCAGAACAGCAGGAGCTGGGTGCTCAGACCCTTCACAGACTCAACAGGGAGATGCTTCAGAGATCCTGGCTGGCCTCCTCAAACTGTACAGCTGTGTTAGGGCTTGGTTTTTCAGCTGTCTACTGAGAATCCAAGTGAAAATGCTTTTCCCAGTAACTGGCACCGATGTTGAGCTGCAGAAAAGAGCAGGTGGAAGGTGGCCCTGGGCCTGCTGAGGATTTTATTTGCCTCTTTGTGATTTTTTTCCCGTTTGGTTGCTTTAGGAGTGCTGATGTGGGAGGTTTTCAGCGAGGGTAAAATCCCCTATGAGAATCGCACCAATGCAGAAGTGGTGGAAGAAATCAACGCAGGATTTCGGCTCTACAAACCCAAACTGGCCTCCAAGGCCATTTATGAGGTGATGAGCCACTGCTGGAGGATGGTGAGTATTGTACTGGAGGGTCCTATTTCCCAAAGAAAATAACTCCCTTCCCTTGGCTTTAAGCAAGAGACAGAGTTGTACACTCCACAAGATAAAATCTTGGAGGTGAAGCACTGTAGCTTTCATCTGCACTAGCAAGCAGACTCTGGGGTCTCTGCCTTTTATTTAACTTCACTGAGAAGCCCATGTAGTGTGCCTAACTCAAGTTAATTCCACAGTTTCCTTGCTAAGAAAGCTGTGGATCTGTGGGGCTGAGTTCTAACAGTGGTAAAAATGACAGCCAAGCCATTACAAGGTACTTAGTGTCCACCAAGCCAAATTCACTGGTAATAGAAAAGAAACATTGCACAGAAGGAAGCTGGTTCTTCCACTGGCATTTTCTCTATAGGAATAGATTGTATTTTTGTTAATACTCAGTTTCTTCCCAAGTTTTTCCTTGCTAACCTTGCCATTCCTCTCCAGCTGACATTAATGTTCTTCCTCTCTCAGGGGAAAGATGAGCGGCCATCCTTTTCTCTTCTGCTGTTTCAGCTGAGTGAAATCTCTGAGTTTGATGTGTAATCATGGCACTGTGTGCTCAGCACAGCCAAGAGAGTCCTGAGAAGAGAGAAGGCTGGATTTTCCCCAACACAGCATTAACAGGAATCCTCTCACCATAAACACTTGCTATATGCCTGGGGAGAAGGAGAGGGCAGAGGCTGGTACTTCCAGACAGACAAGATATCCCCAGGTCTTCCAGAGCCTAGACACACACTGGCTTTGGTTTGGCCAAGAGTGTGGTTTGCATCTTAAAACCAGAAGTGACTACTGAGCATAGAGTCCTGAACCACACGGTCCAGCAAGGGTGTTTCTCCTGAAGAGACAGCCTCAAAATCAAGAGATCTGACATTGCTGTTCTATTTCTGTGAACTCCCAAATGAAGGTCTTCCCTGGAGGGAGATTGAAAAAAAAAAGCTTTCGTTAACTGAGGAGGAGTGTTTAGACATTTCCCTGGCTCTCTAATTCAGAGTGGGCTGGACCTGAATGCTCTGAACAGGAATAAGCCTGGGAGACACAGAAGCAGGCTGGATTCAGTGACTGCATTTTCTGATGCTGGTATTTCAAGGTGGTTTTGTTTTTCCTTTGCATGATTTTCCCTGCAACGGTGGCGTAACAGGAACAGGATTTGGATACCTGGGAGGCTGAAGGGGTTTCTGTGTGTGCATGTGAGTTTGTGAGGGAGGAAGAGAAAAAGAAACGTATGTGCTGAAGAGTCTTGAAATTCTCTCAAATTGCATTGTACAGTGAGTGGGAAAATGGGACTCTGATGCAAATGAAGACATTCTTGGATGGGGGAAGTCAGAGCTGGATGTTTATATTGATTTTTTCTTCAGTCTTTCTACATCAGAAGATTAATATGTGACATCCACCCAATTTCTTTGAAGTATGGAGGACTTAGCAGTGCAGAGTGTTATGTGTTCCCAGCCCAGGAAAAGACAGAGTCCCAGGATCTGATTACCTGGGAAAGGTACAGGAATCTACTCCTGAACTGGTGTATTGGGAAGGAAGGAGCCAGAGGGCTCAGTAAGGAGCCAGGAGGAGGAAATGTGCACAGTATGTGCTCAGATCACCAGTGAGCATGAGAAGAATTTTCTCATACTTTAAAAAGCAACAGAATCACCACAAGTAAAGACTTCTCCATCTCTTCTGTGAACAAAGGCATTGACCAAAGAAAAAGTCCAGTGTGAATGGTGTGTCTGGGTTCTCCCTCCTCAAGGAGTTCCTCATTATGTGGTGACAGCAGAAGGTACAAACAAAATCCATCTCCTGGTGTTTCAATTAAAATCTGTAGTTTCTCTGCAAGGCAGAGACACTGTTTTGACATCACTGACTCCAAACCCAAATGTGTGGGTGTTGGTGTCCTGCAGAATTTGTAAATAAGATCAGGACTTTTTGCTAAGCATTAACAATCACTAGGGAAGTCAAGAGGGCTCACAGATGATATGTGCAGATATGCAATGTGTATTTTTGAAGCTTCTCTGTTTGGGCAGGTGAGAACACAAGGAAACCTTCCACAACGGCAGCTTACAAAACTCTGAAGTGCAAACTTTCAGCAGCAGCCTCCTGTCATTACACAAGTCAGGCTCAAATATGTTTGCCAACAAAAATGGAACGAGGAAATAATGTAATCCCATGATCTCACATATCCTGTGTCAAATTATTTCTTCATAGAAGGAGGCTTAATTTTTAGTATTTTCCAGGCTCCGCTTTCTAGGGTGGCTTTTAGGTGCCAGAATATCTTTTCAGGCATATGGATATGGGCAAGGCATCAGTTCCTGCCTTATACATCTCCCCACACTGTGACAGGGGTGTCTACAAGCTCACAGAGTTCAGCTTCTGGCTCACTGTCCCCACCATCCTTGAAGGAACCAGGGGTCTGCTGAGCATGAGGACATTGCTATTAAGAAGTAGCAATATTGTTCTGCTAGGTGACATTTCTGAGGTTATATTTATATTTGGATAAGTGTAATATTTATTAGCTAGAGTTGGTTGCACAAAATATTATTGTGAAGGTTTAAGCTCAGTTTTATTTTGCAGTCTTCCTATGCACACAATATGGACTTTTACAAACAATAAAATTGCTGAGTCCCAACTGTGACTTTCCTTATATGTGAGCAAAACTGCAAAAACCATGCACCTAAAATCATACAGTCTGTTCTTCCTCCAAATCCCCTCCACCAAGATGCAAACAGGCATCTTCTGGCTTTCTGAAATATCTCTGCTCCCCAGTATGGTTGTGTTCTGGGGTTACACAATGTCCTGGGTTTATGGGGGTAGGAGGCAGTCCGAATCTCTGCAAATATGGTCATCTATTACATAGACACCAGATTTTTAGGTCTAAATATCCATTATGGTGGCTTTACGTTCTCTGAATTTTCATAAAATTGGGGGTGGTACTATCTGAGAGGGTGTTTCCCCATAATTTACAGGGCACTTCAGGAATCTCAAAAGGGCAGTGCCAGAGTGGGATAACTGCATGACATCAGTGCACTCTAACACAGTCTCCCCTCACCACAGCAGTGTCTGAGGCAAGTTTAGGGGTGTGCCCTTCATGTCGCTTGACCAGATCCATTCCAAAGCAGAGGTGACAATATCAGTCTCCCACTGCAAAGTGAGTCACTTTTCTCTGAACACCCCTTCCCTGCCTCCTTAGAAAGCATTTCCAACATGCTGAATGTTTAAGGCACTGCCCCTTTTCCTGGCTGTGTCTCACCAGGGTGGGAGGTTGTGCTTGTCCCTCCTTTTCCCCGCTGGTTATCCCAGTGGGGTGCACGGCTCTGCACACTTGGCTGGGGTCCAAGAGCTGTGTCCCAGCATGTCCCCAGGCTGCTGCAGAGATGGCCAGGCACAGGCACAGCCAGGCTGGAGCCCCTGCTAGCAGAAGGCAGTCAAGCAGTAACTTCATCTAGAGAGAGCAGCTGATGCTTCTCAGTGGAGACCAGGGACTGGAGTGTGGCAGCATTAGCCACAAAAAGCTCTTTTCTGGGCATAGGTCAGTCCCCCTGGGGATGTGGGTGTTGTTCCAGTGCACAACTACCTTAAAATCAGGCCTGAAAAAACCAAAAATCTAGAATTATCTGAAGTATTTTTAATGAACATGTTTTTATGTGATGTTCGGCTTGTCAGCACAGCAGGATTCAGGTGAATGGCTCTGCTAAAGCTCACTTGGCAGCCACCACAAATTCATGTGTGTTCTTGTGTTCACCTCACCCCACCACTGTGTTCTCCCTCCTCTCCATACTCTGATGCACAACTGCTGCTGGGTCTGCCCCTCGCTGTCATTGTCCCCAGCCCACAGAGAGATCTGCAGGACAAATGCAGGGAAGCTCATTCTATCCTTCTACCAGCTAAGACACCATGGAGCAGAACATTAAAATAGCATCACAACATTCATAGAATTCCCATCACACTGAGCCTGGCTGATAATGGGACCAGATTAAATGGTGCAAAAAAAAAAAAAAAAAGTCCACAGCAGTCTTTTCTGCCAGTTTTCTTGAACTAACCTTGTTTCACCCACGGCCTCAGAATGGTATTTGCTGTTAAATCTTTTGTGTCTGTAACAATGCTCAAGTGAGTAACAATGCTCACACACTGATTTTTTCTGACAAGTATACTTGTAAAAAGTGGAATGATGGCTACAATGTGTTCTAGTCAAGGGTGAGATAGAGTTCTCTGATATCACAGAATCATAGAATAGTTTGGGTTGGAAGCGACCTTTAAAGGTCACCTAGTCCAACTCCCAAAGAAGAAATGCTATGCAGGGAAAGGTTCTATGCCCAGAGATTTATTGATATATTTTTTCAGGTGTGGTCCTGTCCTTTAAAATAAATCTAGTTCCTAAGGCTGTTCTGCTGCTTTTCTAGATTGCAGACCCCAGTGCCTTCAGCCCATGGCATCCATCCAAACTGCAGCAGCAGATCTGCAGTGTAAACCTAGTGTCCAAGCTTCCCTGCAGAGCCAACAGGAACCCAGAGGAAGCAAGCTCAGCCCCACACTTTCATGGACAACAGCAGCAGCCTCTGAGGAATTGGAGGGGTCACTGTAATCCAGGAAAGGCCAGGCAGCAATCTGATTCTGGCATAGGCTCATGCTCAGGAAAGGGGCACTGCCAGGACCACCACAGAAATACATCTAGACCTGTATCTAGCCTTTCATCAATCCTTGGGTATCCACCAATGTATTCCAAAAAACAAGACAGCCCCACACAAGGTTTATATCGGTCACCACGAGGCAGTGTCCCTCTGAAAGCTGTGAGCTTGGATTTCACAGTACATCTGAAGAGCTGTATTAGAGCTTTAAACAGAAGTACGAGCAGAAGTACTGGAAACTTGTCCCTGGAAAAAAGCCAGATGCCAAAAACGCCAAAAGGGAGACCTTTCGGATGCGGTGCTGACTCAGAAGAGAATTGGAGCTCTGAGCAAAGGCGCTGCTTTCAGGTTTTGATCGCCAACATGCTCAGTCACCCGAGGCTCTGTATGTTTTCTATACGTGCACATATTCTGCCACCAGGGCGTTTGTTAAGATGGCAGGTGACGCCTAACAATGGTCCTCCGAGGGGCAGCGGGGCTGATCACCCGCCACCCAGCCAGCCCGGCAGCAGCGAGATGGAGAATCCCATCCTGCTCCTGCTTTCTCAGGGACCCAAACCCACTGTGCCAGCATCGAGCTTCCCAGGGGGCAG
>JBBMKD010000034.1:13476643-13492585 GCA_037834095.1 Argya squamiceps
CGGGCACCGCACCCGCGGAGCGCAGGTGAGCGGGCGGGCGGGGGTGGGCGCGGGGCTGCGCGGGGGCTGCGCGGCTCCATCCCCTCCTTCCCTCCTTCCCTCCCTCCCTCTTTCCCTCCGCGGGGCTGTGCCCGCCGCCGAGCCCCATCTCCCCGGAGCCCGGGGCAGGTGCGGGTTCGGCGGGCCAGCATGTGCGGGATGTAGGGGCCGGGATGTGCGGGATGTCCAGGATATGCGGGCCAGGATGTCCGGGATGTAGGGGCCGGGATGTGCGGGATGTGCGGGCCGGGATGTGCGGGATATATGGGATGTATCCCACAATGCCCCGAGCTACCTGCGGCGCTCAGCCTGCCCGGAGCCGCCGCACAGCGCCGGGGAAAAAATAGCGCAAATCCTCCTTGTCCTTCCTTCCCCCGCCCCGCATCCCCAGCACGGGGAAAGGGGCCGAATCCCGGGCCCGCGGGCGCTGCAGGCCCCGCCGCGGCAGCGCAAGCCGAGCCGGGGTGGCGGCGGTGCCGGAGAACGGGGCGCCCGGAGGATGCTGATGATGGAGGGGCGGCCCCGGCTGGGGTTCCGGCCGGCTCCCGGAGCACCCGTGCGTGGCAATATGGTGTTCCAGGGGGATGAGGCTATTCCAGGGAGATGAGGGGGATGGCGGCAGCCCAGGAGTCAGAGGCAGCGCTGGGGATGAAGGGCTGGAGCGGCGGCCGCAGGCTGGGGCTGTGTCGTGGGTCGCAGCCGGCGGAACCTGTCCCGCCCCGCGGCGCCGGTGCCCGTGCGGGGGGCCGGGCACAGCTCCTTTGTGCTCAACTTTGCCCCCGCTGCCGCTGGAAATGCCGCTGGAAATGCCGCCTGCCAGCCGCATCCCACCGGGCGGAGGGGGAGGGAGCGAGGGGATGGATTCCGCAGGAAATTTTCCGTGGGTTGGAAGGACCGGGAAAGAACGAGGAGGAGAAAAAGAAGAAGAAGCACACAGTGAACGCTCCCTGCGTGGCCGGGGCTGTTTTGGAGAAGGGGGCAGGGTGCAGGGTTTGTGTTGCTGTCAGGGGACGCTGCCAGCAGCGGAGCGTGGCCCCCTTTGCCATCTGCCGCTTCCCACGGGGGGTTCCTGCCTGGGGGCTTTGGATCACAAAGGTCTCAAAGAATTAGGCTGAGTCGCTGCAGCCTCTGAACCCTCCTGCCCTGAGATACCGAAAGAAAATCACCCTCATGTTTAGAGTGATGACGGTAGGTTGGGGTTAGTCACAGAGATCGGTGACTAGCCCAGTGTTCTGGTGTCACAGCCATGTAATTCTTTGCTAATTCCCTGCAAAGGAAAATTATTTTTTCCTTTTCTCTGTGCAGTTGATGGTAATTAATGAAGCCTAAGGAATAGGGGAAAATCTTCCACTTTCTGACCAAGGTCTCTGGAGTAAAGCAGAATATGCTGAATTCATTTTCACTGAATTCAATTTTGTTAACAAGCAGTTATCATCTTGCATGAGAAATGGGAAGGTTTGTTTTGGAAGATCAATAATTGGTCAACTATAACAACGCTGGCCTGTGTGATTTAGTTTCCCAAGAAGTGCTTTAACTGTCAGCAGTGGGTTGCTTATAAACTTGCTCTAAATTTCTCAACTCTATCAGAAATGTGGTTTCATATACCTGTCTCCTTCTTGACATGCTTTCTTTGGCACCAGAAAAAAAATACTATTTAGTTTTTCTAAAAGAAATAAATTCCAGAATAATTGTGTTGCTGAGAAACAAGGATGGTACAAATGCTTGGAACTCAGCCCTAATGGGATGGCAGAAAATGTAGAGTGGATATAGAGAAAAACAGCTTCAGGAGTCATGCAGTTTGGCTTCCTTTTTTTAATGGGAAGGGTAATTTCATGGTTATTAACATCTGTGTCTGTGTAGAGCAGAGGCCCAGCTCTGCCAGCCCCACTCACTCTGCAAAGAACCTCCTGGCTGTGGTGGTGGTTGCAATTACAAGTCCTGTGCATTTTAGACAGGAGTGAAACTAAAGTTTTACACTGTGAAGTTATTTTTTACTAAATATATGTTGGTGGCCAGGATCCTTTATCCTCCTGTTGCTGTCTGGCAGTGGGTACGAGAGACTTGGCTTTTATGCAGCTAACACTTCTTTCTGCTGGGTGTTTGTTGGGCCAGGATAGTGCCTGCCCACTGGTTTGGTGCTATTTTTGGAGAAGGAGAGAGAAGCATTTTCACAGGGGTAAAACTAAATTCAGTGACTTTCCCAGGTTACATGTGCTGGGAATCAGAGCTGGAGAAGAATCTCAGACCCTCTGAGGGTGACCAGGTTTGTCCTCCTCCCCATTGCCACCTCCCCAGCAAAAGTCTTTTTGCTGCTCACCTCACCCCAGGCTCACAGGGCTTGGACTCTGGGCAATTCCCATTTTTTCTTGCCTCCTTTCCTGCTCTTGGAACCTACTACAGCACCAGTGTGAGCTGTAGGAGCAGGCAAGCTGCAAATCCTGAACTGCCCATGCCACTTCCCCAGAGCTGTGAGCTGTGCAGCCTGGGAGCTGAGCACACGTGCATAACAACATTTTCATGATGGCCCTACTTTTAAAAGTTTTTATTTCTCCAAGCTGCTTGAACAGAGAGGATGATACTGCACCAATACTTCTGGGCAAGAATTTTGGTGGGGAAGGCAGGACATGCCCTGCCAGTTCAGACATCTGGGATGTCCATCCTCACTCCTCAGAGCCTACCTGTGCTGCCTGTGAAATCTGGTCCCCAGGCTGCTCCCACAGCACTCCCTGTTGTCAGGAGCTCTTCCTTTCCATCTGGGGATGGTGGGGCCCTGCCTGGCTCCCTGCAGTGTCTGAACCCCAGGTCCTCAGTGTGATCGTGTGGCTTTAGAAGGTGTGTGAGATGGCCAGAGGGGTTGTAACTGAGGTGTGGAAAGGGGATGGGAAGTTTCTGCAGCAAATGAGCAGGAAGTGTGGCCAGCACTGCACCCATTAGCAGCGATACTGACGAGCAGAAGGGATAAACAGCCCAGTGCAGCATCCCTGCATCGGGTTTCACTGGGGTGGGGTTGGTTTCTGCCAGTTTCACCTTCAGTTTTGCAAAACATGTAGGACCAGAGGAACTTTGGTTTCTCTGACCAGGGGCGGGATGTGGAGGTGGCTCCTGGCAGCCTGTGAGTCCAGAGAGGCAGGATGTGCTTTGGGTGTGCAAGGGGAAGCCTCACCCCCCTGTGCCTGTGCTGGGACAGAGAAAAACCCCGTTCTGTGCACATTGGTGTGCTGCTCCTGCTTGGGTGGAGCCCAGCCCCGTGGCCACATCTGCCCAAGCACTGTCACCACGGGCTGAGTCTCCTCTTGCCAGCACAGCCACCCCACCCCAAGGCCCAGGTGGTGCATGGCAGTTAAGGCTTTTTGGTGAGTGTCCCCAGCATCCCTGAATTCCCTGGAGCTGCTTGGCCACTGCCAGATTATCTCCCAGCTGCCCGCCTTGTCCCTGCACAGAGGGGCTGGAGCTGGATTTACAGGACAGCCCCAACATGTCTGTGTTAGAACCTTTTCTGCAGGGAGGTGAGGGAGGGCAGCACGGGTCTAGGGGAGTGGGGCTTCACCAGCCATCCTCTCTGGATGACCTGGGGTGATGATCCAGGTCTGCTGGGCCTGGACCAGTGTCCCCTCTGCCCCACACTCTCTCTGTGAGGCTGCTGTCTGTGGCAATGTGCTACAGACACCAGGCCCAGGGGAAGTCCTGGCTGACCACGCTGTTCCCTGTAGCTGCTGTTGGGTTCCTGGATGGTCTTAAGAAAGGGTGGAGTGGAAACTAGAAGTCCCCATAAAACCTCATGTGTTAAACCCTCAAAGTGTGTAGTTTTTCCAGCTGCATCTGGATCTTTGCACTGCTCAGCTATGGCAAAGCATGGGGTGGGCTGGTGGCTGATTGCACCTCTCACTTGCAATGACTTGATGCATTCTTTCCTGTTCATGTATTTCTGCACCCTTCCTCTCTGCCTGTTTGAGTGCAAGAGTTTTAGGGCAGGGACTGGCTTCACCTCCCAGGTGTGTGCACTGCCTGGCACAGCAGGACCCTGATGCTGGTTTTGGTACTCTTTCTCCTGGGGTGGCCCAAACAGCAGCAATAATTTTGTCCCTTGAGTTGCTGAGCTCTTTGGGTGTCACAGGGTTGTTGTGGGAGTGCCTTTGGTTACAGCAAATGGACAACACCTTGTACAAATGGCCTTAGAATTGGACTTAAAGAAAAATGGGGAATGAGCCCAAATAAAGAGCCGCAGCCCTCAAAGCTATGAAATGGAAAGTTTTGCCTTCTCAAGCCTGGAGTATGTAATGGAGCATGAGTGAGTAGCCAGGAGTGTTGTTCTGGGATCCCAGTGGTGAGTCCTGAGGTGCTGGAGGATGGTGCAGGAGGGTGGTGGGCAGTTCTGTGTCCATTTGTGGGGCTGGGCAGGCTGAGCCTCCCCTGCAGAGCAGCCCAGGGCAGGCAGGGAGGGAGGGAGGGTGGGAGGAAGCTGCAGAAATGTAATGTCTGGGTTTGACAGTTGCTACAATTTGTAACAGGAAACCATTTTACCAGACAGAGGTGAAGAAGGAAACAGAAATTTGAGTGTGGAGGGGAAAAGCCGCTTGAGATTCTGGGTTTTTTCCAGGCACTTATTTAGTGATGTTTCAGCTGCAGGTACAACCAAACCTGTTTCTCAGCTGCCTGGTGCCTTGGGGAGGCATTTGTGGAGCAGGAATGAGTTTTGCCAGGCTCATGCATATTCCTGCAGCCCACAATGATGAGGCACAGCTACAGACTCCTCCTGACCCAGCGTGAAGCCACCCCAGGAGTGCACCCTGTGCCTGCCCCTTAGCTGTGGCCCTTGCTGGGGCTGTGTGTGTCTATCCCTGGATGTCCCAAAGCCATTTTCCTTCCTGCTCTCAGTGCTGGAAATAAAAAGCAAACTTATTTTCTTGGAAACAGTGAGTTATGCTGTTATGACCAAAGGAGCTGCTGTGGCTGTACTTTGAGGGATGTTCTGCTGTTTTATTTGGTGCTTGTGCAGACACGGCCGGAGCCTTGTGTCCTGCCTGCTACCTTGTCTGGCAAAAAAGAAGTTGCAAAAGCTTAGTGAAAAGCCAAAGAGATGATTAAAGGACTTGAAAACATGCTCTGTAATGAGGCTTAGCTGGCTTGCAGGGTGTTTTATTGAAACGTGTGAGTATCTGGATGGGAACTTTGATTTAGGGAGCTCTACTGTCCTGCAGATCAGAGCAACGAAACTCAAAGGCTCACATTTCAAACTAGACAGGCTCTGAGTGAGGCAAGAAGCACTGGAGGGGGTGTGATTTGCTAATTGAATGAGATGTCAATATTTAAAGAATTCTCTCTCTGCGAATGTCTAAGTGCAGCAGGGTGTTTTTCTGGAGACACAGGCTCTAGGTCAGCAGCAGCTATTGCACAGGATTAGGCATTAACTGGGGAAGCCCTGTGATTACACAAGGGCTCAGCCTGGGTGACAGCACTGTCCCCCCGTGCCTGAGCACTCACAGCCAAGGTGAAGGCAAGGGAGACAGGGACACACAGGTTTGTTCTGTGGTTCCCACTGGGATAAGCCTGGGCTAAGCACCAGGGAACTTTCAGAAACGTTTCCCTTTGATTTTATTTTGTGTGTTTATTTTCATTTTTGCAACTGGTGCTCTTGGCAGCTCCAGGGCAGGCTGGGACTGGGCAGGGGATGCCACGTCAGTGGTAAAAGTAGGGAAATTTAACAGTAGCTTCTTTTTTTGCTGCTTGCAGTGCCACAGCTTTGCCTGCACAGCACTCGAGCCTTTCCAGTTCACCTCTGGGAATTAATGCAGAAGTTGGTTGTTTACAGTTTCCAGGGCTGTTCATGTGTGTGAGAAGGAGAGCATGTGAGTGTCAGCATCCGTCATACTTCTCTAATCAAGCTGCTTCAGGAGATATTCTTGATAGCAGCACTTTGCATTTTGGAGCACACGCTTTCACCCGGGGCTGCTAAAGCTGCACTGCAGCACCCAGCTGCTCTGTCTTGAGAGAGTTTTGCATAGAGTTAAGAGAGAAGTGCCTGTGTGGGTAGCTGTGTTTCTCTTATTCTGCATTCCTGCTCTGCTGTTGAATTGCAGAAGGAGAGACATGACATAGAGATGTAGGTTTAATGCACAAGAAGAGGGAAAACAGGATTTTGTCCCCTGCAATGCCAACCAGTCGTGGCTCTGCTTTTGTCCTTTCCCACTCAGTCTGCTGCCTGCTGGCTGGTTGTTTTGCCTGTCTATCACCCTGTCTTTTGCTTTGGATTTAGCAGGGGAGCTGAACATCTGCAGCCATGACAACTCACGTCACGCTCGAGGATGCCTTGTCCAACGTGGACCTGCTGGAGGAGCTGCCCCTGCCAGACCAGCAGCCATGCATCGAGCCTCCTCCCTCCTCCATCATGTACCAGGTACTTCAGCTCCCCGGGGCGTGGGCTAGGGAGGGTTGTTCTAGTGGCTCCTGCAAAGCACGGGGCCACACAGGGCTGTGAGAACCAAAAACATCCGGGGTTCAGCGTGTTGGAGGCAGCCTTTGGGACAGATCTGGCCACAAATCTGTTCCCAAGGGCTCTAAAAGGAAAGCACCAGAGATTGGTGAAAGGGACTTTTAAGGCCAAGCAAAAATGAGGACCAGAGTGCATGAATGGGTAGGAAGCAGGATATAAGATTTGTGATAACAGCAGAAAGTTCTCAGAGATGTTTATTTGTGCACATATTTCTGTGCTTCCCTTTCACGACCGTGCGTGCATCGAACTGAGCAGGGCAGGCTCAAAGTCCTGCCTGACTTTGGCTGGCCTGTGCCTCTAGCACAGCTGGAGCTGCTGGCATGCAAGGGAGGGCAGCTGCTGGAACCACTTCTCTGCCCTGAACAACTCAGATTTAGCTGCAGCTGCACGGACCAAGCAGAGCTTGGCAGGGGCCCAGGGCACGGCTGGGCTCCTGCTTTTGCTTCCACAGTGGGATGCCTTGGCTGCTTGGCTACCACACCCTGCCCTATAGCACACACCCAGGGTTAAATATAATAGGGGGTTCCTTTCTCCATCCTGCCACTCCTGAGTTGGTGGCTCACCCCTGGCAGTGTATAAATACAGCAGCACTGTGATTGTTGTGCCTTGCACACGGGGCTCTGGAATTACAGGATCACTTTCAGCAGGTCAGACCCCAGAGCCTTGGTATCTCTGTGGGTTATCAGACCCAAAGGTCATTCTGGGCTGTTCAAATTTCAGCTCTCCCTGGAAAATCTTGATGTAATTATTTGCTTATCTCTTCTTTCAATAAATTTTCAGTCTTTGCTGGCTTGTGTCTCAGGAGGGGCTCAGGGTGCAGTCTTGTGGCACAGCCTCCTTTCAGGGCCATGGGTTGTGCACACAGCTGAGCCCAAAAACCTCCTCCAAGCTGAATCTAGAGGTGCTGGCCAAGCCTGTTTCCTTATCACACTCAGTTTGTGTGCAGCCCTCTCCCCTGCTAGCCAGATATGCACATGCAGTCTCAGCTTTTGTTGTCACTTTGGTCACACGTGCTGTCCTGGAGGCACTAAGAAGAGGAGCCCTGTGGCCACAGGTCTGTGCTCCCAGCTTTCCTACTCAGGAAATCATTTATTGAGGTGAGTGTGGTTACTGCAGTGCTGCTGTCATCACAGGGAGCAGCTCTGGGTGCTTGGGACCTCAGTCTGCCCTGCAGCTGATGCCATCAGCCAGCCTTGGCAGAGGAAATTACCAAGCACAGAGCATGTGAAGGGCACTCCAGAGGGCCTCTGCAATTGCCTCTGCAATTTCTTGCTCCCCTGTCCCAACCCCAAACTGTATCACAGCTTCCAGAGCAAATGTTTGTCCCAACAAACATTTCTGTTTGTGCTTGCAAGAGCAACAGTAGCACTGATAATAGCACCTGGATAAGGGCTGACTTTCATATTTATGTTTCCCAGACAGCTCATTCCCTGCCCTTTCTCTGTGTTTATCCTTTGCTCTTCCTGCTGACAGGATGTGGTCTTCCCCTAGCAGCCAGGGCGCAAACAGAAATTAATAAGGCTGCATCTGTCTTTGAGGTACCAAGCTAAAACCCTTAGAATAATTGCTGTAGCTTTTCTCTCTGGTGTGGCTGCAGTAAAGCTGGGCTTGATTTTACAAGGATTTGTCAGTCTTGACTGCCATATTTCCACACATATTCCCTGCAGGATGACCATGCATGATTCCAGAGCATCTCAGGGTGTGTGTGTGTATGAAACTACTTCAGACCCAGGGGTGCAGCCCCTCAAATAGTTTACAAGCTCCTCCCATGCCCCAGGAGCCCTACTAATTCTGCTTTTTGCCAACATATCCCGTGTTAGGCTGTACAAGGTGAGCAAGCTGTGTTTTAATCCCCATGTCTCCGTTTTGCCCACAGGCCAATTTTGACACAAACTTTGAAGACAGGAACGCCTTTGTGACAGGCATTGCCAGGTACATCGAGCAGGCCACGGTGCACTCCAGCATGGTGAGTCCCCTGGCACTGTCCCCAGGCTGCTGCTGAGCCCCCAGTGCCTGCCCTGTGCCACCAACACCCCTCTGTCTTTCAGAATGAGATGCTGGAAGAGGGCCACGAGTACGCCGTGATGCTCTACACGTGGAGGAGCTGCTCACGAGCCATCCCTCAGGTAGTCAAGCCCTTCCCAAGGCAGGGCTGCTCCCAGAGCACCTCTCTGGTTTTGTCTTGAGTGTGGGTTTAGAGTGGAGACAGGAGAGCAGAAAAAACAAAGCAAACTAAAGCAGATGATGCTGAGACCCAGCCATGAGGAGATTCCTGCTGTTGGTTGAGTACTTTATATGTGCTGCTGTGCTGCTGTTGCCCCCCCTGGCTACACCAGCAGAAGGCTGTGGCCAAGCTGATGGCAAGGCAGCACTACAAATCAGTCCTCCCTGTGACATTTGTGCCTCTCTGAGCAGCTTGTGGGGTCCCTGCCCTTTCCCCCTGTGTCCCCTCAGGGCTGTGTGTGATGGAGGAGCAGAGAATGCCATGACAGAGGGTTCAGTTACAGATGGACCAGGTTTGATCTTGCAGTGACCCCTGTGCCTTGCCATGGGGCACATGGATGTGGCCAGGGGGGTCCTGTGCTCAGCCCCCCAACCTCCCTGCTGGGTCAGGTGCAGCTCCCCACTGCATCAGAGACTGTGGCTGCAGTGGTGAAGGACAGAGCCTGGCCTGGATGTGCACCACTCCTCCCTACCCCAGCTGCATCCCCATGGCCACTGATGCTTGGTGAGGTTCTCAGGGCTGTCCTGGGCAAGGCCAGGAGCTGGACTTTGATGATCTGTGTGAGTCCCTTGCAGCTCAGAGGATTCTGTGATTCTGTGGTACTGCCTGACTGCAGTGTGGAACACCAGGGCAGGGACATGAGGTTTCCCACTGCTCCTCTGGCATCATGCCCCATGTCAGGCTGGCTGATGTGTCCCCCCATGCCCTGAGAATCAGCTGCTAGGTTACTGAACGTGCACCAGAGCTGCCAGCCCCATCACAGCCTTCTGGGAGCAGCAGCTGCAAACAGAACCAGAGGAGGACAGCAGGATGTCCTGGGCAGCTGGTGTTTTCCCTGCAAGTTTGATGATGACTCCAAGTAACTGTTTTGGAAGCGAGATGGATGACAACTGAGTAAGCCCTTAAATTTAGCTTCCCAGGAGTCTGGTGGCAGTTCATTGCTGTCAGCCACAGACAAGCTCAGTGATTTTTAATGGATCCTCAACAGAACCAGAATATTCTCAGCAAGGCTCTAGCAGAGCTGTAACCTTGTGTCTTGTGTGTCTTGTGACACAAACCTCAGATAACTTCATGCTACAACATTCCTACATTATATAGCAAGTCTAGACTCCATATTGCTTGTGTTCTGTGCCACACAAATGCATTAGGAGACTTTTATCCCCCCGAGTCAGGATTGTGCCTTCTCAGAATGTGTGGAGAGAATTTCAGATCTGAACTATCCCCTTTCACTTTCACCTGTTGTACTGAGAACCAGCTCCTTCTCAGGTCCCTCTGTTCTCCCTGGGTGGGACAACACAGAACATCCTGTGAAACAAGGAGAAGATGGTGCCAAGGGACTCACAGCTGGCTTAGAAGCTGATGCTGACATGGATGATTTTCTTTGCAATGCAGGTGAAATGTAATGAACAGCCAAACCGAGTGGAGATTTATGAGAAAACAGTGGAAGTCCTGGAGCCAGAAGTCACCAAGCTTATGAAGTTCATGTATTTTCAGGTAAGTGGTCAAGGAGAAAGGCAAAAATAATCTGCTTACTTTGGTGTTAACATCCCTAGCAGGGCTGTGCTATCCTTGCCTGCCAGGAGGTCTCTTCCACCTGAGCAGAAACCTGAGACTTGTGTGAAGGAAAATCTGTGTTCCTTGCTAAGGCCCAAAATCTTCTATACAGGCTGGGGAGGAGCACACCTCAGCCCTTCAGGTTCATGGAGACCAGAGCTCCCACTGTTTGGAGCTAAGGGTGTCAGAGGCTCCTGTTTTTTGGGGATGTTGGTTGATGAAGAACTGATTGTCCATTGCCATGTGGCAGTCACACAGCTGCTGTGGGCTCCCCATCACCACCTGCATTATAACTGGCTGCAGCTGAGTTTCACAATAATTTTTAGATTTTATATCCTGTGAGGTCTTTATGTCCCACCTAAAAAATGCAGCCTTGATTTTGCAGAACCCCCCACACTTGGGGCAGGTGCAATTGGAGTGTTTTCTCCCCTCAAGCACTGAGCGTGTTTATCAGCAGTGATTTGTAACAGTGCTTCCTTGCATGGGAACAGCAGAGGGGAACTTGGAGCCTCCATCCCCAGCTGAAAAATGCTTTTTTTGAGGGAGCTGGTGGTGGGTGGAGGGGTTGCCATGGTGGTGCCTGGGGGTCTCTGACCCTGTGCCCCCCAGCGCAAGGCCATCGAGCGGTTCTGCAGCGAGGTGAAGCGCCTGTGCCACGCTGAGAGGAGGAAGGACTTTGTGTCTGAGGCCTACCTCCTCACCCTGGGCAAGTTCATCAACATGTTTGCTGTCCTGGATGAGCTGAAGAACATGAAGTGCAGTGTCAAAAATGATCATTCTGCTTACAAAAGGTGAGAGGGGACGAAGTGGTGGGAATGGGGACAGGACTGTGCCTGGTCTGCAGGGGAGCTCCTGGTCTGACCAGCACTGAGGGCAGGGGGGCATCAGGGCTGGAGATGGGGTTTCTGTGCTGTCCCAGGCTCTCTTTGGGAATTTAGGCAAATCTGAGCCCTGTTGTGTTTCAATTCCCTCCTGGTGAACAGAACTGTGGTGCAGGGGGGTCTGAGGCTGCAGCGTTGCTGCAGGTCAGACAGGGAAGGTGGGTGGTGACAATCTCACACTGGCTGAGTGACCCTTGGTGACACTAGATTTGTCCCTTGCAGAGCTGCCCAGTTCCTGAGGAAGATGGCAGACCCCCAGTCCATCCAGGAGTCCCAGAACCTCTCCATGTTCCTGGCCAACCACAACCGCATCACTCAGGCACGTCCCTTTTCTCTGGGCCTCTGAACCCTTCATGAGCAGGGAGCAGCAGTGACTGTGCTGAGGCTGACACCACTGCACACCAGGCTGTGGCAGCAGCTCTTGGGTCTTTGCCACTGACTCTGGTGGTCTTTTGGTCAGGCTGTGTGATTCTAGCAATGTCTCCTCGTGTGTTATCCTGGGTGACTTTGAAGGTCTCTATGGCAAGACAAAGATGAAGGTCTAAAAGGTGTAAGAAAAGCTCTGGGAGGTGAAGGTTCTGCCAGAACTCCATCCCCTGCAGCTGCATGGGGACTGGAGCTCAGCCCCCATGGCCCTCCACACCTCACAGGCTCCTTTGGTTCTGCTAAGTGGTAAAATATTACACAGAGACGGGAATCACAGTTTACTCAGTCACCCTCGTTTACATCTCATTGTTTGATGTTTGGGTGCTGTGATCAGTCTGAGGAAGAGTTGTCCTGCAGAGGAAGGTTGTTCTTTCCAGGTGGTAGCATGAGCTCAGTCTTCTGCTGGTAAACCTAAGAAAAGCACACAAATGAGGTTTGAAGGAACCTCTTATTGTTCTACTCTTAATCCTTCAAATCTTTCCTCCCTGGTTTCTGCTGTTCCTCTGCCCATGTGGATAATGTGGCTCCTGTTGTGTTTCAGTGTCTGCACCAACAGCTAGAGGTTATCCCTGGCTATGAGGAGCTGCTGGCTGATATTGTCAACATCTGTGTGGATTACTATGAAAACAAGATGTATCTCACCCCCAGTGAGAAGCACATGCTCTTAAAGGTGAGGTTGGGCAATGCTAGTGGGGCTGGGTGCTTGCATAGTTTCACTGTTGTTTTAGTAAAATGAAATTCATTCCTAAGACAACACTCCCTGCAATTTCTTGATTTTTTGCCCCTTTGGGCTGACATGCATCCCTTCTCTGCAGAGTCCTCTGCTCACACAAGTTGCTGTGAGTGCTCTGCCTGTCTGGTACTAAGCACATGGTGGGTGAGAGCTCTGGTGGGTGCCCTACATCCTCCAAGGCTGGAGGAGATTTTTCTGTTGTGCATGGAAGTGCAGGATCATGGGTTTGACCTGTGTAACTGCAGAGGATGTTGTAAAATCACCACCAACTTTGTAACCCAGAATTTTCTTCTTGATGCCCATTCCCAGCAATAATTCCCTGCAGAAGGCAGATGCTCCCAGGTTTGTTTTTCTGGCTGTAAAGAGTCCTCAAGATAAACATGCCAAAGTATCCCTTTGTTTGCTGTATTTGTCCTTGCAGTCAGTCAGTTATTGGCAATCATTGCAGTCACTATTGTTACCATAAAAACTTCATTATAGTGGTGTGAGTCAGCTCAGGTTCTCTGAAGGGTACTGTGGAGAGTTTGACTCTCTGTAATGATTTGTACTGAATTAATGGGGTGGGGGGAGGAAAATCAATCCAGGAGAATATTTTAAATTGACAAAACCTTGCCTTTCCATCTTTTCCAGGTGATGGGGTTTGGCCTGTATCTCATGGATGGGAATGTCAGCAACATTTACAAGTTGGATGCCAAGAAGAGAATCAACCTTAGCAAAATAGACAAATTCTTCAAGGTCAGTGGCCTGTCTGTGTGAGGCTGGTGTTTATTTCAGACCCATGGATTAGCAGCCTGTACCACTGCACGTGCTGCTGGCAAAAAACAAACCACAGGAATCATTTACATGTCAAAAAAACCCAAAAGCTGAGAAACTATCTAGGCCAAAGGCTGAGGAATGGAATTGCTGTGTCCAGGCCCAGGCACAGAGCTGCAGCAGGGCTGAGGTGAGCAGTGCTGACCCTCAGTGCATGCAGGGCTGTGGATGTGGGGCCGTGCTGGAGCTGGCTCTGCTCCCAGGGCTCTGGAGCTGCAGCTCTGGCTGCTTCCTGCCAAGGGGCAGAGGGTGGAGAGGCTGTTTCATGGATGAGGGAAGGGTGTACCTGGCTGACATGGCTTCTCTCTCCTTGCACATTCCTGAGGCAGCTTTGCAGTCTCTGTGGTTTCAGGCTGCCAGCAAACCTGGCTGGTTTGCTGAGGTCTCTGTGGGTGATGGTTCTGCTTCTGTTTCCCTCTGCAAGCTGCTTTGCTGAGGGACAGAGGACACAGCTGTCCTGTCCTGTCCTGTCCTGAGCCAGTGTGTGATCTGGCAGTTTTATTTCGTGTATAAACTATGCTCCCTGTAGCACAGAAAAAGCTTTTGGGGGAGTTTGTGTCAACTGGGACTTGGAGGTGCTCAGTGAGGTCTTCAAGGGTCACTCTGTGGTTTGATGAACTGTTTTTGTCTTGTTTGAAATGTGAGTTTTGGGGAAAGGCCCATAAAACCTGGGTGTTCCCAGTGGCAGGGTGGGCAGCAGCCACACAACTTCCCTCTGCTGAAGCACATCTGGCCATGGCCTGCTCCACAGCTGGAGGCCAGGCTGCACTGCCCTGGGACCACTCAGCACAGGAAAGGCTTGGGATAACCCTGCTGGGGGAGAGGAGGGCTAAAAGCCCACACAGCACCTCAGGGAAGGTGGTGCCTCCTTTCCACTGCTTCTGGGCACAGCCTGGGAGCTGGCAGGCATTTAGGGTTTGCAGCAGGTCAGCTGTAGGAGGCATGGTGGGATCTAGCAAAAGACAAACAAGTTGGTGGCAAAGAGCAGGAGGACAGCAAGAGAACTTCCCAGATGGAGCAATTAGTTTTCTTTGAGATTTACTGAGCTTGAGCAGTCCTTCCTGAGTCCTTTATTAATCTTTCCCCTGAGATGGAAAGATTAGTTTCTGTTCCCAACACTTGCTCCAGATCAGGGAAAATGAGAAGGTGATGATTTGTGGGAGGGCACAGAGGCCTCCGTCCCCTCACTCCTCCAGCACAGTGGATTCTCCCTGGTACCTCACCCAGAGGTGGGGTGAGGAGCCTGGATGTAGAGGTTGGTTGTGGTGTTGGGTAGAGGATGTCTCCCTGCTTATTGCCCCAAGGTTCAGTTTGTGTGTGCAGGGCAGGGAATGGGTGAGCCCAGGTTTGATGGAAGGTTGATGTGCTGCATCCTCCCCCTGAGTGAATGGGAACCTATTTACCCCAGTTTGCACCATTTCCTGGTGACAGCCCCAAGAGCAGGGGCCACAGACACCATAACCTTATGGACAGGGGGTGTAAAAACCCTCCCATCGCTGGGGAGACTGCTCTGCAAAGGTGATTTATCACGAAGTTCTTTGGTCTTTTGGGTTTTCCCTGATTCAGCTTTGCTAATTCAACTAAATCTCTAAATCAAGCCTTCAGTGTAATCTGTAGAGTTTGGTCATCTTGGTGCATTCAGACAGATTTGCTGGTCATTGCAAAGTGCTGTGGGCCATCAGAGAATGAGGTAAAATACCTTCCATTGCATGGAGTAACTTTCTCCTTTCCAGCTTGATTTGCATTTGCACTTCTCCAGCATCTGCTGTGGTCTCACCTTATCAGTTAAGTACCTCTCCAAACTGTCAGATCTCAATAAGGGAAGACCAACTTCCCCTTCACTACATCTGCTTATTGCCTTCTGATTAAATTTCTAGTGGATTCCGTGGGAATTTGAGTAGTGAAAATGAACTACCCCTTCATTAAAAACCTTTTATGGAAGTGCCAGTGGGAATCCCTGATGACAGCATTACACATCCTGTGCACAACTCAGCCTGAGAAGTGTGTGATAATAGGACAGGGAATTTGTGCCCATCTTCCCTGAATTTTGGGGCAAGGTGTTTGTATCTGAGTGAAATTGAAGCTTCATGTTTTGTTGATGAGATGTCAGTAGCCTTTGGTTGGACTTTGTTTGCCAGGTGGAAGTTTAGTGAAGGAGGGACCTGTTTGAGCTTGAGATATCTTCAGAGCAATTGGAATTTATTTCCCATCCAGAACCTTCTGAGATGTAAAGGGCAAGCAGAGCCATGTTACATTGTCTGTGTCTTTCTCTTTATGGAGAAGTTTTAAGACACATCACAAGCAACCACAGTGCTGAGTCCCTGGGGAAAGCTCACGCCTTTGTGGGTGTCCAAAATAGCAACATGCTGGCTTTTCATCCCTCTCTTCTCTTGGAGGATTAGGCTGGGAGACAGTAAGGCCTGCTCGGGACCACATTTCTCTCTTTTTGTTGTAAAAAGAGCCTGGAATTCCTCTGGCTAGTTACAGCATTGAACTGTTCTGTCTATAACCAGCCTGGTAGCAGCAAGCCCAGGGCTCCAGAGCTCTCACAGGGAGTGATTTCCTCCTGCAGACAGGAGGATCATTCTCAGTCATTTCCTTGGTGTAAAATGACCCGGGGTCCAGGTTTGCGCTTTACTCCGAACAGCCTGACACTTTCCAAAGCTTCAGAGGTGCAGCATGCCTCTTTGGAGTCCCTTGTGTTGTGCTGGGGCCAGGCTCTCTCTTTCCTTCTCTCTCTCTCTCTCTCTCTCTCTCTCTCTCTCTCTCTCTCTCTCTCTCT
>JBBMKD010000034.1:13492685-13565792 GCA_037834095.1 Argya squamiceps
TCTCTCTCTCTCTCTCTCTCTCTCTCTCTCTCTCTCTCTCTCTCTCTCTCTCTCTCTCTCTCTCTCTCTCTCTCTGCCTCTCTCTCCCTCTCTCTCTCTGCCATGTTTCAACCATCTTTTGTTTTCTTTTCCAGCAGCTGCAGGTGGTTCCTTTATTCGGCGATATGCAGATAGAACTGGCCAGATACATTAAGACCAGTGCTCACTATGAGGAGAACAAATCCAAGTGAGTGCCTGCCATAATGTCTCTTGGCTTCTGTGTGTGTCTTGAGGGCCGTGGGAGCTGCAGCCCCGCGGGTGTGTGAGGCCTGTGCACGTGTGTGTGTGTGTCCCTGTGAGGTGTGAGTGCTCTGTGCCAGCTCTGTGTGTCCCTGCATGGGGAGATGTCCTCACCCTGGGGGTGCAGCCAGCTCCCTGTAACCATCCCCTGGGAGCAGGCAGGGCTGGGAGGGGGCTGGCAGCCAGGCAGGAGGAAGGAAGGAAGGGTGGCTGGTGCATGGATTTGGGGCAGCACTGAGTGTTTGTGAGCTGTGTGAGTGTGAGCAGCGTGTCCCTGCTCTGGGGAGATTTTAATCCACAGTTTGTACCCCCAGGACAAAATCCTCCAGAGCATGAACACAGCATTGGATCTCTACAGCAGCCAGGGTGTCTCCTCTAGTTCAGGCAGGGTTCATGAGGAAGGATAGCAGCAATGAGGATTGAGGCTCAGATGCTCTGGAAGTTAATGAGCTGGAAAAGATTGGTTGTGGCACTTAGGACTGGGTGTGGCACTCAGTGCTCTGGTTTAGTTGGCAGGGTGGTGATCAGTCAAAGGTTGGACTTGGTGATCTTAGGGGTCTTTTCCAGCCTTAATGATTCTGTGATTCTGAATACTGTGAGATAAGAGCAGGAGTGGAGAGCTGAGGAGCAGCCTGGGCTCACGGGCAATTTGCTGCTGCCATCAGATGAATCCACAGACGTTGTTTCAGTCACAGCAGGCACCTGAGAGGCCCCACTTGTGTTTGTAGCTTTGCATCACTCTCAGTGATTGCCAGAAGAATCGTTGTTAGGTTTGGATATCCTTGGAATAAGGTTTGCAAGCACACGTGAGCAAAGCCTGTGTGAGCTGTGTCTGGTGGCTGGTGGGTGGCAGCCAGGCTTTCACCAGGCAGTGGCCTTCCATCTGTGGGACTGTATTGTGTGGAAATCAGGTTTCTCTGGTCTGTGAGGAGCAGCCAGGCCAGGCTGTCTCTTCAGCAGGACAGGAACTAACCTGCAGTGTCATGGCTTCTGTTTGCTCGTCCCCTTCCACCCCAGAGGGTCCGGCTTCTCTGCCTGCCAGGAGCAGCCCTCCTCCCCTGCCCTCCCAAAAACTGGTTGAAAAGTGCCCGTTAATTGTTCAGGAGAGCTTTGAAAACAATGTGGCAAAACTCCTGAGCAAAAAGTTTTCAATTGAAATTGGGGGGGACAAAAAGAGAAAAAAGTATGATTCTGTGTAATGTGAATTAAAAGAATATTTTTGAAAACTTTTTAAAAGAGAAAAAAGCATCTGCAGATTTGCACCTTTTTATCCCAAATCATTCAGAAAGCACATTTCAACAAAACGTGTGTCAGCAGCATTCCTCATTTTCTCATTCTCAAAACCAAGGTAGCTCATGGGCTGTTTTACCTGTGCGCAATTTTAATGTCTGTCTTTGAAATCTGTCTCACCAGGTCTGTGTGCCGTGCCGTACTAACCAATGTTTCTTCCTCACTCACTTTGCCTTCCCAGCAACTTGCATGGGACTCCCAACTCTTAACTGCTGAGGTGCTTCCATGTAATCCCCATTCCTTACTAATACTGTTTTTGTCACTTTCTCTCCCTCCCTGTCTCCGTGCAAGTGGAATTAATTGATGTTTTTCCCGCATGGCGCTTTGTTTCTGCACTGTGGAGTAGGTTGTGTGTGGCAGGGAGGGCTGGGGCAGCCCTGGCCAGTCCTGCCCATTGTCCAGTGGGGAGCACGTGGAAACGGGTAAGAGCCAAGCAGGGGGGCTGGGGGAGGATGGATTTCACAAGGGAGGATGTGGCCCAGCATTTCCAGCACCTTCTACCACCACAAATACTGGCAACAAGTGTAGGGATATGTGTATGTCCACATCAGGGGCAGGTTCCTCACCTTCCTTTTGTATGGTCAGTCTAAATTGGAAGATAGGACTATCGTAAGATGGACAATCATTTAGGGAAATAAAAAGTATAATTGAACTTCTACATTGTGATGACAGAGTAAGACAGGAGAATCTCACTGATTGCACAGAACATTTTGGTGGAGCCATTCTGGTTCTATATCTGGGGCTAATACGTTGCAGGGAGAAAGGAGATATTAAATTAAATAGAGCTGGTTTGTCCCATTCCTTCATACAACTGTGCCTTTGGAAGGGGAATGCTGCCCTTTTTTAGGATGACAATACACTGTTACATGGTACATATGGCTGAATGCAAATGAAAATCTAGTTCAGGTTAATCATATTCTGCTCATCGTTTGTACTCAGGGTTGTTCACTGAGCTGATGGCATGAGCCAGAACCAGAAACAATGGGAGGGCTAGTTCTTTGCAGAGTTTTTCTTTGCAGGAGAAGGCAACACAACCCAGACCTGGAGGGAGGATCTCTAAGGGGATGATATTCCTTAGGTTTAGCAGAAAGGATGCAAACAATGCAGGTCTTTGAAGTTCATCCTTCCCTGAGAGCTTGTCCCATGCTGGCCTGGGAAATTGCCATCTCTGCCCTTGGGGTAGGTGAGGCCACATGGAGAGCAGCCTTCAGGGTGGATGGAGCAGACATATTCAGGCTGAAAGGTGAGGCAAGTGTCCCCATCACTGTCTGAGGCCACCTCTGGAAGACCCCACACACCAGAGAGACGACACAGCTGACATTGCCGTGAGGGTGGCACACCTGTAGCACGCTGAAGCCAAGAGAGCAGCTGTCCCTGGGCTGTCTGAGTGGGAGCTGTGTCCTGTCCTTGACACCACTGCTCTTTTGCCCAGGTGGACGTGCACCCAGAGCAGCATCAGCCCCCAGTACAACATCTGTGAGCAGATGGTGCAGATCCGGGACGACCACATCCGCTTCATCTCAGAGCTGGCACGCTACAGCAACAGCGAGGTGGGTACAGCTGCCCTCCCTGCACTCCTGAGGGCAAGCCTGGGGCAGGACAATGTGCCAGGACCATGGTCTGTCACAGCTGTACAGCCAGGAGGGATGGAGGACACGGGTGCAACAAACCACTCTTGATGCAATGCAATAAAAAAGCAAGTCGCAAAAGTCTCCTGCAGGTACAAAATCATCTGCACCAGGAGATCTACAGCAACAGCTTCTGCTCCTTCACCACAGCTTTGTTAAAATAAGCAGAAAAATACCTGGCAACTAAATGTTTGTTATCAGGCAAACGTCAGAGCACCACTGACTTGCAAATGGGGCTTTTCAATTACACAGGCCTATCAGTCAGGGCTTTGAGGAAAGTTCACGAAGGCATCTCTGTTCTTTTCATTACTGAATGCCAGGGCCCTCTCTGTTGCCATTGGGACTGTATTTTGCACATGTGTGATCCTCATTCATCAGTGTCAGTTTAACAAATCATAGCATTCTCAGGAGCTTCTTTTGTGGCATTTGTAAGAGCTTATTTGAACTTTAATCAGTCAAGGATTCTCAAGGATTTCAGTAGTATTAGACCATCGAAAAGGAGTGGGAAAGTGGAATAAAAACAGTCAGTTATTTGCTCTGAGGTGACAGGTCAAGCTCATTTTTTTTGTAGGGAATAATTTGACTGCCTGTGTAAAAAGAGCCTTGCCAAGGTCCCTTTTCCTGAGGGATAATATATGCTTTCCTCAATTCTAGCCTGGTCATAAGGTCAGGAATTCATTTCAAGTGGGATTTGGGAGAGAAATGTGTTGACTGAGTGAAGCCCCTGCAGAAAGTTGCTGATTGTAGCCCTGACATGATGTGGTGTCTTCCAGGTGGTCACTGGCTCAGGGCTGGACAGCCAGAAGTCAGATGAGGAGTACAGGGAACTCTTTGACCTGGCTTTACGGGGGCTCCAGCTGCTGTCCAAGTGGAGTGCCCACGTCATGGAAGTGGTGAGTGCATCCCTGCATCACTGACAGCAGTTTGGGAGGAGTCTGGGTCTGGAGCAACTAAAATTGTAATTCAGACGATGATGGAAATTCTTAATTTACAAAGTTTTGACCACATCTCAACACAAGTCCATGGCTGTCAAAAGCCTGGTATGACTGGCAGCCTCCCAGATAAAGAAAACCAATTCACTAAGAGATAATAAAGCCAAGAATGTCAAACTGTAGTGATGCCGAGGGAATTTTTTTTTGGCATATGGCCTAATTCAGTCTTTTCTAGCCTATCTTCTTCCTCGTTGCAATGTTGACATGGTCTCTTTCCATCTTCTAGTACTCCTGGAAGCTGGTTCATCCCACAGATAAATTCTGTAACAAGGATTGCCCAGGAACAGCTGAAGAGTATGAGAGAGCCACCCGGTACAACTACACCAGTGAGGAGAAGTTTGCCTTTGTGGAAGTAGGTGCCACTTGCACAAGAGTCAGAGCCAGTCCATGCTGCTTTCCTGTCCTTGTTCCTCAGGCAAGGGAAAGAGAATGGAAGAGTACTCTCACCATACTCTGCCAGTTCCTCATCCTTGTGACCCATGTTAAGGGATTAAGGGTTCCCACATCCCTAAATTTGCTTTAAATTTAATTTTTAACTTTAAATTTAAATTGCTCCTTCAAATTGCTCCTGGCCAGCATTGGGTCTGTCGTGAAGCCAGCTGACATTGGCTCTATTGGACATGGAGGGTACGTGAGAAGCTGCTGGAAACAAGTCGTCCCTGCAGCCTCCTGCTTCCATAGTGTTGCCACACAAACCCAGAACAGGGGGCTTGCAGAACAGTGTGATCTGGAGCAGGAGCTATGCAAACACAAGAGATGCTCGCCCAGTCCCCAGGACACATCAACTCTCAGTCTGGCTCTGTTTAAGCAGTGGGAACGCTCCTCTGAGCCAGGGTCTGGGAAGCCCTCACCTTCCTCCTGCCTTACACAGTCCAGGGTGGTTTAGGTGTTGCCTTATGGCTTCCTCCACTGTGCTGTTGGGCAGGGAAGGCTGTGCCCTGTACAGATACAGCTCTGTGCAAGCTGCACCCACATGTGGAGCATGTGCATTTCCTGGGGTTGTGTGGGATTAAAGGTACCAAGAGATCAGGATTAGAAACAAGGCACAGGGGCCATTTGCAAGAAATGGATGGTATAAATACTTTCCTCAGCTTCTTGTGACCTGTAAAGCAGCTAAAAATTATCTGCCTGATCACCAGGCCTATGTTACTTGAATAGAATTAATTCAGTCCTGAATTCTCTCAGTGCTGGATTTATAGCCCTCTTCACACAATGGAAAAACAGCAGATACATCTGAGTTTAACTTTTTCTTCAGGTGATTGCCATGATCAAAGGCCTGCAAGTGCTGATGGGGAGGATGGAGAGTGTCTTCAACCAGGCCATCCGCAACACCATCTACGCGGCCCTGCAGGACTTTGCCCAGGTGACCCTGAGGGAGCCTCTCCGACAGGCTGTCAGGAAGAAGAAGAATGTTCTGATCAGGTCAGTCTGTCCCTGGATGCAGTGCAAACCCCATGTGTTTATTAGTGTTACACTTTGTAATATACGAGCACGTGGCCCTGTGTATGCTGCAGTACACAAGCAGCCAACAGTCCTTGGCCAGCAGCTCCTCCAGAGGTAAATTTTGGGCATCATACCACCAATACCAACCATGTGTGATCCCACCTCAGGTGCCTTTCCTCTCATATGTGCACAGCCATAGATATTTTCATCTTGGGGTAAAATCAAGCTTAAGCACTGCTTTCCCTCTCCCTCCCCTCCAGTGTCCTCCAGGCAATTCGGAAGACGATCTGTGACTGGGAGGGAGGTCGAGAGCCTCCCAATGATCCTTGTCTGAGAGGTGAGAAGGATCCCAAGGGTGGATTTGATATTAAAGTCCCTCGACGAGCTGTAGGACCATCAAGTACACAGGTATGTGAATGTCTGTCTCCTGTGTGGGGAATTAATGATCTTAGAGCCATGTAGGAGTCTCCCACCCTGTGGATTAGCAGCTGTTTCCATGCTCTGTTCCACAGAGTCTTCATGCTGTTGTGTGTTGAATGTTGCTTTCATGCCTAATTTGTTGTATAATTCCCAAAGCCTCTTCTTTTAGGGATTTAATTACCTCTAACTCTGAAGGATTAGTGGCTTATGTGTGCACAGGGTGGTCATCACCTTGGAGAAGTGTTACTTTTTTGTTCCCAGAACACCAAGGGTGTGTGTGATGGTGTCTGGAGAGTGGTAACTGCATGTCACCTTTTTCCCAAAGCTTTACATGGTGAGGACCATGCTGGAGTCCCTCATAGCAGACAAGAGTGGCTCGAAGAAGACTCTGAGGAGCAGCTTGGATGGGCCCATAGTCTTGGCCATTGAGGAGTTCCACAAGCAGTCCTTCTTCTTCACCCACCTTCTCAACATCAGTGGTGAGGTTATGGCAGGGGGAGGCTTGAACCCAGCCCTTGCGTGCTCAGAAAGGCAGAAGCAGATCAGCTTTGCTCTTTGTTGACCTATGCAGAAGATTTTCCTTGATTTTTCCCAAATGTCCCACTTCTGCCTGGTTCAGGCATGCTTCTGTGTAGTAGTCATTATGTGAACAGGGCTGTCAGCAAGAGAAAATAGCTGCAGGTGGTAGTTTATTTTCTAGGATTGGACTTGCCTTCTGTCCAAACAAACTGAGCCATAGAGCCACAGAAAAAGCCTTCCAGAATAGCTCTGAGCCATTCAAGTGTTCTCCCTTTTGTCCTCTAGAGCAAAAGGGGTGATCCCTTTCTTCTTGCATTACCAAGTGCTCAGGCAGTGTGGACATGCTCCGGGTTTAAAACCAGAGGCAGCCTAGAAAAATATTCCATACCCAAAAGTGAGGCTGCAGCAGCTGCCTCCTGTGCCATGCCTAGGGGAGTAACATGGGGGTAACATGGATCCTCTCTGTATTCCAGAAGCTCTGCAGCAGTGCTGTGACCTGTCCCAGCTCTGGTTCAGGGAGTTCTTCCTGGAGCTGACCATGGGCCGCCGCATCCAGTTCCCCATCGAGATGTCCATGCCCTGGATCCTCACAGACCACATTTTGGAAACCAAAGAACCCTCCATGATGGAGTAAGAGCTGATGGGCTCCACTGGGACCATGCACATGCTGGGGTTTGGGGTTTTGTTCAGGAGGAAGGGTAGGCTGGTGGTGAGCAGTCTTTTTGACGTGGGAGGTAAATAGATGTTCCTGGATCTGCTGTCACATGAACGGTGCTGTGTGAACACCTCATTAGCAGACACAGGGGCGACTTCCTGGCACTGGCACTTCTTTATGTGTCATAAACAGCAGCTGGCAACTGTTGGGATGTGGGCAGGACACGGTGGCACTGTCACCTGCACACAGCACTGAGACAGATGTGTCACCAAAGGGGGTGGGCCCAGGCTAAGCCGCCTCAACTTTTTTTTCTATGTGGGATAAATGATGAGAGGAATTGCTGTTGTTCAAGTGTAATCATCATCTTCATAATGTCTTCCTCGTTAGGAAAATTTGGTTTTCTGTTGTATGGGCATTGTAAGAGCCTCTCTGGAGTGAGGGCAGGGTGAAAGGTTTTTTAAGGGCAGAGAAGAAGCAAGTGTTGATTGAACAACTCATAATTAGCTCACCTCCAGGTTGGTTGTAGCTGCTTCCTGCAGAACACAGGGATAAAGAGGGACTATTTGAGGGGCTGCAGGGAGAGGCAGTGATTGGTGTGAAGTCAGAGAAAAGCCTTTTGTTTTTTTGCATCAGGCAGGGCACGACATGCACTGGCTGCTGATATTTTATGCTTTATGCTCATATGCTCCAAAGTTAATTTTAGATGTGGTCTGTGTTCTTGCCCTCAGGTATGTGCTGTACCCCCTGGACCTCTACAATGACAGTGCATACTATGCTTTGACCAAGTTCAAAAAGCAGTTCCTGTATGATGAAATTGAAGCTGAAGTAAGTTCTCTTCATCTTTATTGTATGGAAAAAGCTCACTGGGGTCACACTGCCCTGTTTGACCCAGCAGTTCATTATAGGCACCTTTCTCCTGAAAGAAATGCCCCATCAGACTGAGAAGTTTTCAAAAAGATCAACATTTCCAGAGATCCTACAGACTTTCCTGATTAAGGGCTTCAGTTCAGCTGTACCTGTAGGGAACCATGGAAGCCAAAAGCCCTCAAACACTGGGGACATGGCAGAGTCTGATGAGCAAAGGGTTTGAGACATCAGAGGAAAATGAGAAATTCCCTGAGAGGGAAGGATGATTGACCTGTAAGGACATGTAAGACATGTAAGAACATGCAGAAACTAGAAAGAGAGAAATGCAACTGCAATTTTCTGCTTACCTGCAGCATTGTAAGAGCTGCAGTGTGGTTTTTTAGATAGTGTGACCTTTAATATGTGTTTGTGTTAAATGAGAGATCTGTGTTGGGTTGTATTGATCTTGCATGCGTAGGAAGGAGCTGTTCTGTGCTGGTGACACCCTCACCAAGTCTTGTTTTTTCTCCCCCAGGTGAATTTGTGCTTTGATCAATTTGTGTACAAGCTGGCAGATCAGATCTTTGCCTATTACAAAGCAATGGCTGGCAGGTAGGAGAACTTGACTGCTGATGGTGACGGATGATATCGCTGCATCCAATTTGCTGTTAACCAAAAGGTTTCCCTCAGGGAGCAGCCACTGCAAAGAGACAAAACATAGATCATCCCTGTCCCCCAGAGCTGGCTGTCCACAGCAGACCAGTGTAGATGGGGAAAATTAGTTAAGGAAACACAGTTAAAAGGGAAAAAAATATAATTGGCATCTGAAGTAGCTGTCAGAGTACAGTTTGTGAGAGCAGCAGAAAAGCAAACTGAGCTTATTACAGACATGTCCTTGTTTGACTTCTGTTTGTGTACCAGGCAGAGGACTGGTCTCATCTCTACAAAACAGGAATATGCACTTGTCCTCACCCTTGTAAAGCAGCAGGACTTGTTCTCCCTTTGGGGAGATAGAACCTTTGTGGTATATCCTCCTTACCAATTTAAAGGGCATGGATGAAATCTAGTGAGAGTCTTCCTCTCATGGCCCCAAAGGTGAACCAAGTCTTCCATGTGACTGCAAGTTCTGTCTGTAGGTCACATTTGGCCTTAGAGAAGGAGGGACAATCACCATCACCAACCAGATGTTTCCACAGCAGATCTTCAAGGAGTGTGCACACCAGGAGAACCAGCCGGTTCTGGCACTGATATCTTTCAGCAAATTTTTTTATCTTTTTGAATGTTTTAACCACAAAAGACAAGCAGGGCAGCCCCCAAGATAACAACCACTGCTCTGTGATTTAGTGTGCAGAGATTTCTTGGCATTTAGAGCCAAGATTAAAAGAAGGGCAAAAACAACTCTGGGAAGAGGCACAGAGAAGCTGATTGTGTCCATTTCTATTTTTCTGACACTGCTTCCCTTTTTCAGTGTTTTACTGGACAAACGTTTCCGGGCTGAGTGCAAGAATTACGGGGTGATCATTCCATACCCCCCATCCAACCGCTACGAAACGCTGCTCAAGCAGAGGCACGTCCAGGTACAGTGCAAGCAGCAGACTCCAGTACTCATCACTCCTGACCTGTTATCCTTTTGGTGGTGGAGGGCATCCTAGTTGAGATTGGCTCTGGACTGAGAAGCGTTGAGTCTGTTTGTGACACAAAAATAAGGAGTTATGCTCCACGTTTCCCTCGTTCCTTCTTAAGTAACCTACACTCAGCCAAGGCCAGTCTGCACCACCTCTTTCATGTTTAAGCAGACTTAGAGGTTGGGTTTTAATTTGTGTGTTGACTAAGAAATAAAACACCTTTTCCCCATCAGTATATAACATGCAAATCCCTTCTTTCGCCAGCTGCTGGGCAGATCAATCGACCTGAACAGACTCATTACCCAGCGCATCTCTGCAGCCATGTACAAGTCGTTAGACCAGGCCATCAGCCGCTTCGAGAGCGAGGACCTGACATCCATCGTGGTAAGAACTTCTATTGACTCTGAGTATGAGCAGGGAGACAGATACACTGCTGTGGGTACACAGTCAACTGTCTTCTGGTTTGAGTTCCCCTGCAGCAGGTTTCAACCAGTCGTGTATCTTCCTTTATGCTGCTGAGTCTTTAGTATTTCTGTTTATGCAGCTTTAATTGCATTATTATCAGACCATTAAGTATCTGTGTAAATCATAAGGTGACAGTCAGCAGTTAGACTTTGCAGAGCTCATGTAAGAGAGTCCTGTAAACTGGGGGAAGGAAATCTTGGCTTTAATTCCCAACTGGATGAAGGTGGCTGTGACATTGTTCATGTGTGTACAAGATTTGCTGTCTTTGATATGTTACAGGAGCATCAGAGTCAAGTAGTGTAAAATTACCAGTTTCCACCTTTGGAGGATTCTGAGGTGAAAGCCAGCCAGTGCTCAGTGGGGAGGAAATTAATTTTGCTTCCTGCAGGTTCACAAAATACTGGACCAGGACCCCCCTGAGTGGAAGTACAATTGGCCTTGGCCGCTGAGTTAAATTGATGTCTTTACTTCTGCGTGCGTGTGGATAAAAAAACATTCCCCTGGCAATTAAATCAGCTGTTTCTGTTGTAATATGTTGCATTTTCTGCTGCTTTATGTGCTGCAGGAGCTGGAGTGGCTCTTGGAAATCAATCGCCTGACTCACAGGCTGCTGTGCAAGCACATGACCCTGGACAGCTTCGACGCCATGTTCCGCGAGGCCAACCACAACGTGTCCGCGCCCTATGGGCGCATCACCCTGCACGTCTTCTGGGAGCTCAACTTCGACTTCCTGCCCAACTACTGCTACAACGGGTCCACCAACAGGTGAGGAGGGAAAGCAAGGCCACCTGGAGACCCTGCTTTTCTTTCCAGAATGTCAAACCTGCCACGTAAAATTGACATGCCTTGTGGCGAGGTTTGTGCTCCCTGTGGGATGCAGCAGTTATTCTTAAAATGAAGTTGAAGCCCACCGTCTCCCTTAGGTCTTGAAAATGTTGGTAAGAAATTGAAGCAGCAGTTAGACAGTGATTGAAGTGGCTGAGGGTTGTTTTACTCAGCAGGAGAGCTCTGGTAGCTACTCAGATACTGTTTCCTTGCCCGCCAAAAACGAGAAGAAATCTCTCTTTTAGTAGGTTTTACACCACCAACAGATTGTGGCAGGATTTTGCATTCCTGTTGGGATAGCTCAAGTGATGAATTCTAACTAGCCTGCAACTGCAGGTCATCCCAGACCTTGCCCTGTGTGTGCTGTTAACCAGGCTGACCATTTCCCTCCCCATCTCCCGTGCTCACTGCAGGTTTGTGAGGACAGCAATCCCCTTCACACAGGAACCCCAGCGGGACAAGCCAGCCAATGTCCAGCCCTATTACCTCTATGGATCCAAGGTCAGTAAATGAGCCACAACAGCCAGCAGGGGTGGGTGTTGGAAATATTTATTTAGGAAGAGAAAGAAATGTAAGGATTAGTTCATTAACAGAGTGGTGGGTGCGAGCAGGGTAACATTGCTTTGTGCAACCAAACGGCCATGCAAGAAGCACATTCAGTGTGCTGTTGCTTTTCCAAATTCTTCTCCATAAATTGTCCAAGTTAAGGGATGTCAGCACTGCTTTTGCTTGGTGTTGGCACTGAGACTGAGTCACATCCATCTAAATGCACAGGGAAGTGAGCAACTTGGTGCTCTGATGCAGTGATGCTCCCCAAGGAAGGTACCACTTCAGGAATCCCATTTTCTGTTCAAAATGGGAATTACTAAAATACTTGTGTGTGCACTACTTAATACTGACAAAAAGTATTTTTCTCAGGCTGCAATGACTGTTCATACAGGCGTTACAAGGGCTTGGGGTGTGATGCTAGTGGAGGGGCACTCAAGTGTGAAAGTACTTGAGTGGAGTTTATTTCTTGTACACATTGATTGATGACTCTGAAGTGAACCTACAGCACTGATGCACATGAGCTAATCACAGTACAATCTGCCAAGCCTTGCTGTTCCCAGAGAGCTGACTTGGTCTCTTTCTAAAAAATCCTCAGCAAATGAGAGTATTTGTATCACTTGACGAAAATCTTTCTTCCTGTGACCAATGTCTATGCCTCATGTTCTACCCTGGGACAGACAGCTGCTGTGGACACACAGTCCTTTTGGCAAGAGCAGGGAAAGAGCAGGACAAACCAAACCTCTAAGCAAGATTTTATTTTCTTCTGCTTTCATTGAAGGCCCTGCTGTGGCAAGATGGCCCTTTTATCATCGCTGTTTCTATAGGAAAAAAAGCAGTGAGGGGAGTTATACGGGCTCTCCTTCATGAAACTGGAGCTCCTCATTAGCACGGTGGTCATGGGCACTTCCAGGAGCTCTTCTCTCAGTCCATCACTCAGTGGCTCCTCTGGTGAGCTGCTTCCTTCCACCACTTCTTCAGGGCTGCTGTCAGGGTGCTTCATCCCATGTGCCCGGTGGCACCGCGCAGACCAGAACTGCAGGCAGCCGTAGGCCAGGAGGGCGAGGAAGCAGAGGAGCAGGAGGCTGCTCACCATCCACATGGATGTGGTGGGCTCGTGCTTGGAGCCGCCGAAAACCAGGGGGATTTTGTCCAGGGTGTGGAAGGTGGTGCAGTGGTTGCTGGAGGGGTAGGAGTTCTTGCAGGTGATGCAGAGGACGTAGATGGTGGAGGGCGTGAGGCGGTGCAGCACCAGGGAGCTGAGCGGGTGCCGGACGCGCTCTTCGCGGTGGAAGTTCTGCCGCAGGTACCCGGCGAAGACGCTGTTCCAGTTGGGGCGGTACATGACGTGGTAATAATTCTCTGGGCAGGGGCTGCTGGTGGCCCAGGACACCGTGGCACTGGTGTAGGTGATGTTGTGCACCTCGATGTTCATCGTGCCCCAGAAAGCAGATGCAGGGAGAGGCTCAGTGTTCTGATTCGTGTCAAGGCTCAAAGGACACTGACATCGGTGAAGTCTTTCCACTGACTTTTACTCTCCCTTAGACTGGACTCAGGAATATCCTGGCTCACTCAGGTTACATGCTAAAATTACAAAAGACAAATCCTTCTGTTGTCCAGACTGTTGTATCACTCTGCTTCATAACAAAAACATCCAGCTGGAGCACAAGGTATACTTTTTGCTCCAGTTATATTTTTGAAAAAATCTCTCTGACTGCTTGTTTGTATCGTAAGCTTTTTTAGCTTTTTGTTTCCTACAAAATAAAAAGGATACTGCAAGTATAATTAACACAAAGTGATCATTAAACTGCTGCAGCTTGCCTTGTGAAGCTGCCAATCAACAGATATTTTGATTTTATGCCTAAATGCCATTTAGAAAGCTCCATAGGGATTAATTCACTGTTCTAAGTTGTCGCTGCATTTTCTGTATCTTCCTTGCTTTATAAAGTATAAACTCTTTCTGTTCCTGCAGCATCTCACACTGCAATAGTAGGATAATAACAGGGTCTTAAATATGAAGTCTGTAGGTTGGTGAAATAAAAAAGCAGTGCCTTTAGGGAAACACAAATATATGAATAACAAGAACAAAGACAGAATAAAAACACTGCCTGCCTCGCAAATTTAAACATTTAAACTGACTTGAGCCAGAGCCAGTGAGTAGTAGATTATGATCCCTGATGGTGCAATGTCCAGTAGTTTTTTAATACTCTCTGAGCTGCGTGGCTGTTTAGCAGCAGCCACAAATTACTTGAGCACATCACTTCTTTAGATCCCCAAAGCCTCTCTGAGCCCTGCTGCAGGGTTCTCTCTCCTGGCCAGCGAGTGCTCAGAGCAGCACCTCCATTCAGCTGAGCTGGTTTATTCTTTCCTTTTTCCTCTCTCTCTAACAATAACTAACTTTCCTTTAATTCACTCAAGAATAAGCTCATCCTAATGCCCGCTGATCTGTTCTTGCATGAGGCTGCACCTGCCCATGCTGAGCCCTCCCAGAGCCAGCACTTACCTCCAGCCAGGTCGGCGGTGGCCCCGTGGCAGTGGCACTGGTGACAGAGTGGCCTCAGGCAGTGCCTTGCCAGCACTCACGTCCCTCCTGCCTCTGCTAAATCCCTTCCCCGAGCACTGCCTCGTTTATACCCGGCTCAGGCTCCGTCATCTCTCACCATGGCAACCAATAGGAAAGGATGGGCATCTTTGAGTGATTTAGGAATGTTATCCCTAAAAGCTTCTGCCTGGGAGAAGTGTATGTCTCCAAGGCAGGAAAAAACAAGCCAGGTAAGTTGTTTTGCTGGCTTCTTTGGGTTTTATTTTTTTCATGTATCCATAGTCCCCCAGCAAGACCATCACTGAGCCCCAGCAGGGTCTGGGGTTACAGACACGTTGGCACATGGTGTGAAATCTGGGATCTTGGCCTGGGGTACCTGTTGGCTCAGGGATTTTGTCTTTAATTCTGTGATTTCTTGCACTCTTAAACTGCTGATCTAAGTTAGAGCCATAAGCAGTGCATTTTGATCCCTGATGGTGCTGCAATTTCCAGTAGCCTTTTAATATTTTCTAAACTGTGTGGTGGGAGAAGGAATTGTATTTTCAAAGACTTTCACCTCTTGCTGAACTACATGGGATTAAGCCTCTCCTTTGAATGCCTCTGACTTACAGACAACTTGGGGATGTCCCCTGTCAGTCTGGTGAGAGGGCAGGAGGGAGAGGCAATGCCAGTGCCTGTGATGTTCAGGGGAGCAGGTCGAGCCTGTGGCCAGGAGGGGACAGATGGGCCTGGCAGGGAGAGGCTCTGAACAAGTGACTTGCTCCTCTGTAAAGCCAAAATGGGCTCGAGAGGAACTTTCCCAGAAATGTTGATGCTGAGTCTGGAGTTACTCATTCCACTTTCTAAGACACTCTCAGCTGTTGCACTGAAATTAGGTTGGCTGGAAGCCCTGACTTGTCTTGGGCTGTGTGCAAGTTCTTTTTTTGGCTCTGACTATATTGCTCTTTCATTAGCTCTTCATTTTTCCAAGGGAATTCTGTAGCAGTCCGTACTATCTATTATCTCTCTCTGTTCAGTTTTATCAGATAAAACTCTCCCTGCCTTTCCTCAGGTGAGCTTAGACAGGTCTGAGTGATGGCCAGCAACAAGGTCAAAGACATGGAAATAGAACTGGGGTTTGATTTGCTTCATTTGGTACTAAAGCTTCTCCAGAGCATTGCTGAGAATCCTGAGCTCCTAAAGCAACTCTGGGACCTTGCCCACACACTCACAGTTACAGATGGCAGTCCCTGAGACCTGGGTACAGGGAGGGATCTGTAGAACACCAGGAGCTCTGCCCCATGCTGCAAATCCCAGCCTCCCATCCCCAAAACCTGTCCATTTGGCCCCAAACCAAGGCTGGGGCAAACCCTCCCAGTGTCTCAGCAGCTGCTGCTCCCAGGAAGCCTCAGGGTCAGGCTTTTGCTTTGGTTCTCTGAGGGGTCAGAAGCGGCCGCCCAGTGCGGGGGAGTGAGCTGTGCTCTGCTGTGCTCTGCAGCCAGCTTGTGCCTTCAGCTGCTTTGTCTTAAAATACCCACTGGTGTCATTTTTTACATCCTACAGTCTTTACCCCAAGCTGTGTATCTCGCCCTTAAATGGAGTTATATTTTTAATTGCTGGCAGAGCATTATTATTAGACGCCAGCCTGCTGTTAGTGCTCTGCATAGAGCTCCACGGACACACCTCATCCTGCAGACAGGCAGGGGTGAATCATCCTGCTCATCTGCAGCCAGTGCACATCCTAAAATGTGCCTTCTCCCAGTTAGGCTAATTGCTGAGACCCCCCACTCAAGGGAGAAGCTGTCTGGGAGCTGCTCTCCAGCCCCTTTATCCTGCTGAGGAGTGAGGGAGTGCTGTGAGGTGGGGGCTGTGCAGCAGCACCAACTGCTGGCTGCCTGTACAGCCAAATATCAGCCCTGTGGTGGGAAAAGCCTGACCAGCTGCACCACAACTAGTACCAGTGGTGGTAGCTCATCTCAGGGGAACAAGGCACATGCACAGACATAAGTCCCCTGGCCATGGAATAGCAAAGAGGCCTCCAGAAATTAATATGGATTCATGAATCCACTGAAATAAGGAATTTTTATTCCTCCAAACTAGGATGAGCCCCAGTGTGCTAAGTTTAGGGAAATAACAGGATAGAGGAGCCTACAGGGATGTATGGAAGGAAGGACCCATCTCTGGGCCACTTGGATCACCCTTGCAGTGATCACCACTTGTTTTCTGGGGACACCTGGAGCTGGGACAGTGCCTTGCAAAAGTTAAAGCAACAAAAGCTGTGGGAGTATGGCTGGGCTGGGGCCCTGGAGCACTGGGGACTTCCCTCTGGGATGGTCATGTTGGTAATTTGGCAGATGTTCCAGGTTGGGCATTACCTGGTGTTTAAATAGAAATACTTTACAAAAAAAAAACATTGCAGTTTTTCAAATGTATCAGGGTTCAAAACCAGTGGCTTTGGGTCTGTCTCTACCAAATTTTTAAAGACTTGGTTATCTGAGGATGCAGACAGAAGCCTAAGCAGGGTGCTCAATTCTCTTAAGAGCTGGTATCCAAGGAACTTTAATAGTAGTCTATTGTCTGCCTAAATAATTCTTAACTCTGACACATACTCAGGGTCTTTTTTTTTTTTTTAAGTTTTGATGGGAGAGAAAGTTCTTGCTTATTGTGAATGAGCTTCCAGGGTGGTCTTTCTGCACTTAATAGTGTTTCAGGGCTATTTGCACCTACCAGGAACAAGAGGTGAAATTACATTTCACAGAAAATAGGAGACTTTCTAGCTGTGCCTTATTTCTGCTGGTTCAAAGAGCACCTAGGAATTACAGCAGGTAACAACCTGCTGGATCAGATCTGTAGGGCTGTGACAAAATGAGGGACAATTAATTGATTAAAGTAACTGACAAGTCTGTGAAAGTGTGGTCAGTACATCAGTGAAATTCTATAGCTGAGAGCAAAAGAAAATACTTTACCAATTTTTAGCAAATGACTTTGTAACCCATTAGCAGCTCAGATGGTGTGTTAGAAGTAAATCTTGTGGAGTGAGTCAGGAGTGGAGGATTACAGGAGCCTCCAGCTGAGGGTATTGCAGCAGTGGTGGAGAAAAGACAACGTTTTGCCCTGTTCTGCTACTTCAGCCCTTGCTCCCTTTCACCCAAACCTCCTCAGTGCCTTCATCCCACCACTCCCTTAGCTCCATTACTGGCAGGAAAGGGGATCCTTGTGGAAGTGGAGTCTGCAGTATCCACAGGGAGGCATTTGGGATTCAGTCTAATTTGTTTCCTTATCTTTGTTTTACCTTTAGGTAAGCATGAGCCCGGGGTTAATCTGTGTTTTGCTGGAAGGGGCACTACATGTCAGGATCTTTTCCAAGATGACTTTTTTGCTGTTCACTGAGGCTGAAGTGGAGATGTCATGAGAGGAGAGTGCAGCCCCTCTGCTGGGCTGAGTTGTGATGCCAACACTTCCCATTGCAGAGCCCTCTCTGAGCATGTGGTGTCTCAGCTAAATCTGATTCTCAGTACTTTTTCTCTGCAGAAGACACAAGGGAATTAATTCCCCCTACTTCTCCTTGCCTCACACCAAATGGATCCTGTAAATGTTCCAGTGATGAAACATTGCAGCAATTTCCATATTTCCAAGATGACACTGATAAGCTACATTCCTGGAAATCAATTTCTGTTCTCTGCTGCTAAGAATTTCTGGGGGCAATGTCCTGGGCACCATTCCCCCTAGGCCAGTGTCAGATTCTAACCCTTGTCACAGACCCATGTAAAGCCTTGCAGGATGCAGGAAGGATCTTTTCTGTGTCTTTTCCATCTGCTCTTAAAACTCAGTCGCTTCAGTTCCTGCTTTTCTTAGTAAGCCTCATTTAAAGCAAGTACTCACAGGGAAAAAAATCTGTCTGCTGAGATGTATATAAAACTTTTCATTTTAGTAGAGAACAATTTGTTTTTGAAGAGGCAAAGGGCCACTGAACTGATACATTTGATTGGGGGTTTATGGAAGAGTAAATTACCTTGGAAAGGAAAGTGGTGTTGCTACGTAGGAGGATAATAAATAGAAGGATAATAAATTGGAGGATAATAAAACCTTGTGACAGGACAGTGTTGAGGTTAGAGTATATCTGAGTACATAGGAAGGTTAGAGTATATCTGAGTACATAGGAAGAAAAGCAAGTCTCTTCTACAAGAAGCAGAAGTGGGGATGGCCATCAGTATTATCATTTCTCCTCCTCTCCTTAAAAATTATTTATAGTGATGGAACATAATGCTGTGATAAGGGAATTACAGGTCTGGTTGATGGCCCTGTCTGACTGTCTGGTGTTTCCAATTTCCCAGCCCCTCAACATTGCCTACAGCCACATCTACAGCTCCTACCGCAACTTCGTGGGGCCGCCTCATTTCAAGACCATCTGTCGGCTCCTGGGCTACCAAGGCATTGCTGTGGTCATGGAGGAGCTGCTCAAGATCGTCAAGAGCCTGGTAATTCTGAGCCTGGCCCTGGTGATGGACAAACCCCAGAGCCTGGATAGGTACAGGCAGTGTGGGCTTTGGGGTCGGGGTGTTGGCATTGGGGACCTTTGTGTCTCCTGGTCCACACTGGATGGCTGGAGCCATTTCCACTGGTGAGGAATCCCAGAGACTCCTGTGGGTTGATGAAGGGTTTCCAGCAGGATCAGACAGCATTCAGCACAAAGACTTGATGGTTGACTAAATGGAATTTAGTGCCTTACCTCATATAATGTATCCACAGGGTGCAGGTGTGTAACTCCAAATGACAGCAAGGGCTTTAAAACTAAGCAGTGTGCTCTGCTCTAATCCATCTGTGTCCAAAACATCAGGCCTGCAGAAACTCACTCTACATGAACATAAATTCTTTATTAAACTCTTGTATATCCAGTGATCATTCCTCAGGTGGAAGGAGCATTTCCTGTGCTAGGGAGTGAGTCCTTTGGCAGCTCTGGTGAAATGCTTTTTGGGTTAGTAGCACAAGTCCAGCTGCATCTAAGACTGAGCCTTGTTTTGGATTTCAGCTGCAAACAATGCAAACACAGCAAGCTGTATTTTGAAGTTGAAAATCCATGCAGCTGGGATTTATTCTTTGGAAGGAAGCTGTAAAAGCACTCTGGCTCCATACACTTGGCCTGAATTTCATATTTGAGTGAAATCCAAATTAAGCAAGTTCTTCTCGGACTCCAGCTGAAGTTTCATCCTGTGCTGTCAGATGTGGACCCATCCACACACAGCCTCTTTCAAAACCAGTGCCAGGAGAGCTGGCATTCCAGTTTAACCTCCCTTTGTCTCCAACAGCTCCAAGGCACCATCCTGCAGTATGTGAAGACTCTGATTGAAGTAATGCCCAAGATCTGCCGCTTGCCAAGACATGAATATGGTTCTCCAGGTGGGTGCTGCAGATGGACCCTTGAGCAGGAGCTCAGCCACGTGTTGCTGCAGCATTTACTGACACTCATGGTTAATCCAGGCTGGGCACTTGTCCTGCCAGTGCCACTTGCAGATTTGCTGGGACACTTTCAGCTGCTCTGCTGTTGACACTGGAACATGTGTAGCAAACCTTTAGAGGAGATCTCCTGCTGGAAATTTCTATTTGAACACATAGATGGCTGATAAGGGAATGTCTTCTGGTAGCTTCTCTTATGTTTTCAGGATTCTGTAAGCTTTTGTGAGTTCACTGGTGTTTTTTTAATGTTCTGCTTAGCTGGAGAAGAGATTTTTTGCAGCATGGCTGCAGTCAGAAACTGTGACTTCTGTACACGAGCCAGCACCAAGTCATCCATCACAGTCTGGAACCTCTTTCCTCCTCTGATGAAGAAATCCTGGGAGTTTATATGACTTACTCCCTATTTCCCAAGGCTTACTGAAAACAGGATAAGACACTGCATGTTAGTTCTTCCCAATGCCAGTCTCTGTGTATCCATTTAGCAGCTGCATTTTGTGATTAATTCCAGGCACTGATTGTCTTTTTTTCTCCAAATTACCGGGAAGGGATTGCAGTCTCTTTCTGACTGTCCTTCTTTCTCTTTTAAGGAATCCTGGAGTTTTTCCACCATCAGCTGAAGGACATCATTGAGTATGCAGAGCTGAAGACTGACGTGTTCCAGAGCCTCAGAGAAGTGGGCAATGCCATTCTCTTCTGCCTCCTTATCGAGCAGGCTTTGGTAAGGCAAAACCCCCACACCAACATGGTATCCGAAATTTCCAGCTCAAGAGTAGAAGTGCAAGTGGGTTCTCCAGCAGAAGAGTTTGGGAAATGTTACTTTCCAGCTCCTCATGTTCTCAGGGTCTCTCTGGGGCTGTGTTGTTGGTGTCTTTGGGCATATCCATGGGCATTGAGTGCCTTGGCACTCGGTCAGGCCTCTGGGATGGCTGAATCTGAATACTGGAAGATCCAGATTTCATTCTTGGACCCAAAGCTGCCCCTTGTTTGTCCTGCTTAGAAATCAAGCCAACTGGAGTTAATTTCTAGATTGTAAGCTCTCTGGGGCAGGGATCAATACTTTTTTATATACATATTTGTACAGTGAGAAGTAGATTTGATCCATCTGCTCTTTTGGGGTGCCAGTGCAATGGAAACAACCTGATGGATTGTAATAGTGAAATGGATAAAGCAATCCAACAGGGAGGAAACCTGATGATGATATATGTCCTATGACATCTTCACTGAAAATTTGGCTGGAGTAACAACTTACTATTGCCCCCTGCACAGGAGTTCTACACGTGCACAAGTCTCTCAGCCTCCCAGCTCACGTGATGCCCTTCCTGGTGTGGGGCAAAGGTTGTGGCTGAGTGCTACTCATCTTCTTAGCTTCTAGTTTTTCACATAAGAAATTTACCAAGCAATGAAATAATCTCATAATCTGGCCCAGAGCCAACTGAGGAGCACTCAACAACACAATTGTACATTAAGTGTGCATACTGTGTCATAATGGTCTGGGCAGGGTTGTTTCAGTTTTTCCAGAAGTGTTTCAAAATTACTTCCCTAGCATAAGACAGGATTTTCAAGCAAAACCAGGAGTTTTGTTCAGAGCAAAGCCATAAGAAAGTTCAAAGATTCCAAGTTTTATCTGGCCACAGAGCACAGAGAAAACTAAAAGTCTCTGCATGTGCTCAAAATGGATATTTCTGTCTTTGCCTTTCCATTTTAACTCCAGACCTAGAGACGTTTTATTCTTGATATAGTGTATCAAACACATTCAGTGAGCAGTGGTTGCATAAGATGAAGAAAACAAGAGATGCGTATCACCCAGCAGCTTGGCTTTTGTAGAATTTTATAGAATGACCAGAGTTGCCGACTGTATTCTGGCAGTTTCTGTTCCTTTTGTGGCTTTGTCAGTGCTTTCTGCTGTTCTCAGTGTTGGGTTTTCTGCTGGATGTACTGCATTTGCCTTTCCTGTCACATCTTTAATGGGACACTCAAGGGACATGGTGGTTGCTTTAGAAATCCTTCATTTCAATGCAGAAATGTTCCTTCAGTCCCAGGAACTGTACATCAGCAGTGTACTGGCATTTTAGAATAGCAGAAGATAAAGATGGTGGGAATTTGGGGATCCTTTATGGAAGGCTGCCCATCAAAGTCCACATCTGCCTACTTTCTATGCCAGACAAAGTCTCTCCCTCTTGGATCCTCTGTTTTTCCTCACAGTAATAGGCTCAGAAAACAAAGCCATTTTGCATGCAGTGGGCTCTGACTCCCACTTGCTGGAGGATGTCAGATGCACAGAGCCATCACAGAACAAGATTTTCCCTCTAATGGGGCTCTTGTGCAGCAGGAAGAATTGCTTTTATACTGCAATTACCTTCAGAGCTGTCTGAGTGATCTAAGGCTGGTGCTATTTGCTGGCAAAAATGGCTCTGATGCAGATGTCCAGTCTGCTGCCTTTTACCCCCATTTTACTGTTTAAGTTTGACGAATGAGGGGTTGCTTGGGATGAAATTTCTAAGCAGAGTTTGTGCTCTTGGTTAATGGGCCTTGGGGAAGAGGTCTGTTAATAACATAACTAATTTTGGGACAGATATGAGGTGAATGCAGGCTGCAAATGGTTGAAAATGCTCACTTTATTAGAGGAAAACAGCAGTGGAAGAACATTCACCTAGGAGTGAACAGTGTTTTGCAAACAAAATGACCAAGGTGACAGGCCCACTCCGTTATCATCAGCACCTCTGTGCCCGTGGAGGGGCCCCAGACTGTTCCTGTCCCTCCAGCACTGTGTCACAAACTGCACTCCCACAAACTTGCTCTCATCCCAGCATCCATGCGCCAGTGCAGCCTCCTGCAGCTCCATGCTCCACTGTCCTGCTGGCTGGAAGGGTGGTGTCCACCCCTGCATCCCCAACAGGCCCAGCCCGGTCATTCCATCCAGCCCCGGGTACCTCCTGCTGCGCTGTCATGATCTGCTTCCCAGTGTGTCTACATCTCTCCAGTGAGCTCAGAACTGAAAGCATGTCCTAGGAGAAGGCTGCTGCAGGAGCAGGCTGGTGCCTTGTCGTGACACGATGCCTCTGTGTTGAACAGCTTTGGTTTCCTCGCTGCTGTTTCCCATTGCAGACTCGTGTACAATGTACTGTCGGCCATCGCTCCTCAGTCTCCACCTGCCTATTTCTAGGTTTCTCCTCCTTGTGCATCTGTGTTTGGGATTATTTTTTTCTCAAGTGCATTGGCATGCATCCCCTCAGGTGGCATCTCATGGTGTTATTCCTCTCTGGACTTCTGTTTTACTCTTCCTGGTGCCTGCACCACTGGGATTCTGATAGGCCCTGGCTGAGAACGCCACACCAACAACCAAATCATTTCAGACCAGTTATGATGTACCCATTTGCAGAAGAGCCACATGGCAGTATATTTTTCATGTACACTTCCTGAAATAACTAAACCAAAGGGTAATTTCCACCTGGGCACTCTCTTAAAGAACAGGCTGCAGGAATTCATTCAGGGTAAGATGAAATGGAAACTTCCATATTCTTTATCCCCTCTTACTTTCAGGGCTAGTAAGTTGGACAGAAAATCCTGCATAAGTATAAAGGTCTGGCCTTGTACAGGCAGGAATAACTTACTGGAGTTAGGAAAACTTCCTGACTGAAGCTGAGTTGTTACTTCCAGTTTTAGATCATTTAGGTTCAAACCACTGGAGTTACCACTGAGCTGGGTTGGATCTGAATAGGTGCTGTAGGTGTGAACTGTTGTAGTGTTGCCCAGGCCCCTGAGCCATTCACTCTCCCCCATAGGTATTTTTTAACTTACTTTATCTTTCTTTCTTCCTGCCTCAGTCCCAGGAAGAAGTTTGTGATTTGCTGCATGCTGCTCCCTTCCAAAATATTTTGCCCAGGGTCTACATCAAAGGTAAGAAGCTGAGAGGGAAGCAGTGGGCAGACTCAGAGGTCTCTGCCCTGAGGCTGTTTTCTCTCCCATCTCTGCTGAGGATTAGCTCTGACCCTGCTTCCCCCTCCAAACAGATCAGTGGATACAGCCAAACGTCAGGTGCAGACAAGAGCCAGGGGTGCATTTCCTGTAGCACAGTTATGACCCCGGAACCTCAGTCAGTTTGGGGGTTCCCTTAAGGTTTGGAAGGCATTTCACAGCCTCTCTGGAGAATGACAGCATGAAATGTCCATCTCAACAGGAGTGCTCGGTAACAGGGACACGCTTTGGACATGTGTGATAAAGCTGCTGCTGAGTCTGCACTCGCCCATCCCTCCCTTCTCCGCATCACTGGCCCCTCATTGCTGTGGTTTGGCTCCCTGATCCCACAGTCTCCTCGGATGGTTGCTGGGGGGCAGCTCTGAGCTGGAAAGTCGCGGGTCTCCACTTCCTCCTCTCATTTCACTGTTTGCTGCTCGCTTGACAGAAGGAGAACGCTTGGAGGTGCGCATGAAGCGTCTCGAAGCCAAGTATGCCCCACTCCACCTGGTTCCCCTAATAGAGAGGCTGGGCACTCCGCAGGTAAGGATTGCATTGGAAGGGATGGCTTGGCTGTTGGAAACTCGTAGCAGTCCCCACATGGCCTGCTTGGCCTTGGGAAAAGTAATCCTCTTTTTTTTATTATTTTTTTGATTGGTTGATTGATTTTTTTTACCCCGAAACTTCAATTGGATGAGCAAGTCCAAACCCTTGCCCAAGCAAACACTCTGAAGGGAAATTTGTGAGCTGGTCCAGAGATGTGTTGCTGCCTCCAGTTAGCAGAGCTGGCAGGGAGCTGTAAGGCTAGTGTGCTAGAAGCCAGTTCTGATTCAGAACAACTCCAAAAACCTCTTCTTCCCCACTTTAAAAAGCTGGAAAAATTGCTGGAGTGGTTTGAGGAGAACCTTTGCAGGGCTGTCCTAACAATCAATTGCCATCACTTTTGGGGATCCCATTTTAGGACTGCAGTGTGGTCCATTTAAGCTCATCCCTGTCAAGGAATACATCTGAGAATGGTTTCCCTCCTAGCACATGCTTAGAGCTTCAGCACATGCTTAAAATTATGGCTCCATTTAAGTATCTTCTTGACATGGGTCTCAGCTTGGGAAAGATCTCTTGTGCAGAAACTCAGTACTCTTTAAAACATCTCCATAGACTGAACAGTTTAATGGGCAAAATTTGAGCTCCCTTGATAGTAATAATCAAACTTCAAGTGCCCATTTACTTGGGGTTGATGGGATAAAAATCTTTCAAAGTATAAAATGAATCAACACCCTTTTCCTGTAATGTACTGATGAGGGAATGGAACAAACACTCAGCTGGTGTAGGAGGTGACAGATCTATGGCAGGCAGAAAGTGGTTGATATTTGTTCCTGTATTTTTTTTCTCATGGATCAAGGACATTTTGAACTTTGCATCATTGGAAGTCATCTGAAACAGAGTAATTGGCTGGATAACTGAGGACTTTGTCTTATTCTGTAGACACTTCCTTTCAAAGGAGACACTCGAGAAAAAGAATTCACCTCTGTGTTTTTGTGTCTTTGTGTTGGTCTTTCTATCTCTCCTTCTTTCCATGCAAAATCATCATTGAATTCTGCTACTAGAGTCCACTCGTTGCTTATCTCTGCTGTAGTTATAATGGTGATGAAAACAAAAGATATTTCATGTCCCACTAAGAAGTTATTTTTCTGTAAATTGTTCCCATATTCATCACACAGGTACACTTGGGTGTCAGATTTTTTTTTTTTTGAGCTCAAATGTAAAGGAACACAAGAATTGCTTTCTATAGGTGCCTCCATAGCTTCTAAGCTTGCTCCTTTTATGCAGTTTTGGACATACATTTTGGAAATGCAGTTTTGGACACAGGCTATACAGGATATTTTTCCTGCAGAATGCATAAATGCCTTGCAGCAATTGTCCAGAATCTGAGCTGAAGTTGCCTGCCCAATGCCTCTCCCAAATGGTGGCCCCATGTGTGTTATAGTGGGGATCTGTTGGGTTTTTTTCAGGTTTGGGGTAGGGTTCTGGCAAGTTCACCAGTAAACTGGCTGTAAAAGAGGTTCAAAAACTGGAAAACCAAAACTGGATTTGTGCAATGGCAGGAAAACTGCCAGTGATTGTTGTAAATAATTACTTTGCATTGGAAATCCAGAAGAGCTGTTTGATGGACCATTTATACAGAACCAGGGGGGTCAAAGTGGTTCATTAAAGGAATCCTCTCCCTTTTAATGCTGACCATAAAAATATTTAGTAAAGGGTTTTTAAAAGTGCTTGGTCAGTCTGGTTTCTTCCCTGGAAATAATCAGAGCCTTTGCTTCTGAAGACAGAAGGAATAATTGAGTCAGCACAGTGGCATCCTGTGACAATTTACCTTGAGAGCATCCTTCCTCTCCTGATCTTAGAAATCAGTGGGACCCCAGGCTGTGAGGCAGCTCTGAATACAGAATCAACAGCTCTCCAGCTGCTTTGCCCATGTTAAGGTATCTACGCTAGGATGGTAGTCCTGTATCAAAGGCTGGTCTTACTGTGATGGTTTTTAGAACCAAATTCTGTCTGTGAACATGCATTACTGAGTGGAACTACCTACACTAAAAACCAGATGCATCCCTTTCTAAATTAAGATTTCTTCAGAAATCGTGTATTAAGAAGTGGAGAAATTTGTTCTCAAAAGTATCCCTTTTATCACTATGTTTTAGCAAACAGTAATGCTAACACCTGATTTATGTTTGAAATGGCTCTGTTTCTGCTGTGCCCACATTTTGCCATGATAGACCAATGTGTGCAGATCTGTGCCCATAACAGCTTGGAGCAGGTGAGGAGAGGGACAGTGTACAGCCTTTAGCTAAAAATTTGGATAAAATAAACCTTTATTTGCCAGGCAAAACAATGCAGGTGTGTGCCATGGAACCAGTGATACCATTCCTGCTTCTAATAGACGAGGGATCCCAGACCAAATGTGGCCTCTGCACATGATGACAGCTTTTCCTTGATATTTGCTATTAGTTGAATTAGTGTTCAACTAATTGAGCTGAGGTTCCCAGAGCATCTTGAAATTGTGGCACAAGCAAGAATTGAAACGCTTCTAATTTCAAGAGCAACCAAACTAAAAATGTTTGAGGTTACTGCCAGCATAAATTGATAATCAGAAATGGGGATGTGCAGGCACATTCATGCATTTTGGAGAGTGGAATGAAGATGACCCAAGTAAACCAAGCATAATTCATGTTCTTAATGTCTGGCCAGGACGTGTGCCTGCCCTTTGTCCCAGCTGCTGCGAGTCCCCATGGTGACTGATTGGGATAACATTTCTATAGGCATTGCAGGAACAGCTGGAAGTGGAGCAAATGCTTAAAAACTGCTTAAAGCTCCAGGAATTCCTCTGGGATAGGCAGGGTCTCAGTCAGTGTCACGCTTTTTCTGAGTGCCTGTTCACTCCCCTGCCAAGGTGACCACGGCAGAGCCAGAGCCTCCCACAGCCACGGGCATGACTCTGACAGCACTCAGCTCCCATTTCATGAGTTATTTTTGGCAGCACTGCAAAGAGGAGTCAGTCCTGCCACTGGAACAGCAGGAAATGGGGCAGCTGAGAGGATACCAGGGCAGTGAGACCTCTGTGCTTGCAGCACTCAGTGAGCTTGGGGGAAGGCCCTGCTTACTTGTTTTAAATCTCCCCCTTTTCTTTTTTTTGTCTTCTTGGGGAGCAGTGGGGCTGAAATGAAGTTAATTCTTTTTTAATTTTCCTCAAGTGTAAAAGCCAAAATAACTTCATCCCGTGGAGCTATTCCAGATTTGTATATCTAAATCTGAACAGGGATGTCACAAAAATTATCCACACCTGTAACACTTCCACATCTGGGAAAAAATTTTTGGCCTTTCATATGAACCACAGATTTTTCAGTATCAAGTTTGCAGTGGCTTCTCATCTTCTTCAGAGCTTTTTAAGCCTAACTACAAAAGAAATCAAGAAAGCCATAGGCTACCCTGCATTTTGGAGAGATGATGGCAATGTCCTGGGAAGCAAAATGTCCCTGTTCTCTCCCATTTTATCTTCATAATCTGCAGAAATCATGAGGCGAAACCCACGAAATGAATCATTAAATGAAAATCATGAAACGAAACGCTGAGCAGCACTGACAGGGCAAGAGCAGCATGCTAGCAGAATTAAGGATCAGTATTTCTGGTCAGAGCTTTGCCTTCAGTTCTGACGTACATAGCTACTCCAAAAGACACTGAGGTCGGTGAAACAGAGCGGATATTAAATCCTCCTGTTTGAGAGGGATGAGTATTCTCTGGTGGGAAGTGCAGCCATCAGAGGTAAGGCTGGGCCTCCCACGAGGCGGGGAGAGACCGGGCAGCGTTAAACCCGGCGGGTGCAGGGTCACATCCTCACTGGTGTCCCTGTGGCTGTCCCTGTCCCCAGCAAATCGCCATCGCCCGGGAGGGGGACCTGCTGACCAAGGAGCGGCTGTGCTGCGGGCTCTCCATGTTCGAGGTGATCCTGACGCGCATCCGGAGCTACCTGCAGGACCCCATCTGGCGCGGGCCGCCCCCCACCAACGGCGTCATGCACGTGGACGAGTGCGTGGAGTTCCACCGGCTCTGGAGCGCCATGCAGTTCGTCTACTGCATCCCCGTGGGCACCAACGAGTTCACGGCAGAGTGAGTGTCCCCAGCAGGCTCCTGTCGCTGCTGCTCACGGGTCGCTGCTGCTCACGGGGCTGGGCAGCCCTCGGGGTGCCCTCAGCTGCTGCAGTGATAGTGGAGGTAGAGGGGGGAGTGTGGGTCCTGGATTGTGCTCAGATTTGTGTTAGAACAGCTAGAGGGAAGAGGAAGGTGAAGGGAAGTGCCCAAGGTGAGAGGCAGGAGATGGGTAGATGGGCCAACAACCCGACATTAGGTCCTCACCTGTAGCCCTGGTTTGTGCCTGAGATGTTTTGGTTTTCTGAAATTCTTTTCCCAGGGAATTACCTGTAAACAAGAGACATGTTGTGGTAACTGTAAACTCAGTTTACATTCTCTCCCTAGGAGGGACTTCTTCTTGATGTCCCTCTGGTCTGACCAATGTGACTGAAGAGGTTTGTCTTTGTTTCACCAATCAGATTGGCCTGTGTAGAATAGTATATAAGGGAGACACATCCCAGAAGTAGAGGAGTCATTTTCAGCCTTCTGAAGTTGGAGTCTTTGTGTCGTTGCAGTGTACAACAGCATCACTCACCCATCTTAACCCTGTGGTTCACCCTACACAGCCTGGCCTGGGTGTAATTCTTATTACTCTATATTCTGTGTTATCTCCTTCTGGGTTCATTTCTCTAGGTGTATATTCACTTTCTAGGAGCAGGACTGAACCTGATTTCCCTAGGAATTCACCAAAGAAAGTTCCTGGTGCCATGGTTACTTCTCTTGTCTTACTCTATCCTGTCATCTCTCCCCACCCATCACCCTGTTCCTCCCTGCAGGCAGTGCTTTGGAGATGGTCTGAACTGGGCAGGTTGCTCTATCATTGTCCTCCTTGGACAGCAACGGCGCTTTGACCTCTTCGACTTCTGCTACCACCTGCTGAAGGTGCAGAGGCAGGATGGGAAGGATGAAATCATAAAAAACGTGGTAAGTTGAATGGTGAGGTCCCAAAGGACCCAAACCAGCACACTTCTTTCTGTTTTCTATCCTGCGTTGTCCAAACTCATCGATTACAACAAAGCCTGGTGTTAATCTTATTCCTACTGGATGCCCTTGCTGTAAGGTTTCCATCTGCAGTCTCAGCAGAGAGGCCAAGGTTAATTGGCTTGAAAATCAAATCTTTTTTTCTCCCAAAGCTTTTCCCTTCTTCCTGGGGTTGGGAAGCTGGACCTGAGGAGCTGGTATTTCCAGCAACCATCCTGTGATCGTGGTGGCTTTATCAATAAGCAGTTGGGAGCCTAGTTTTCAGAATGGTTAACTTAGGACCACTCACTGATCCTGTTAATGCTCTGTCTTGAGTAATCAAACCCAATAATGAAGCCAGTCACCAGTCCCTGCAAGGTGCTAAGTGGAACAGGAACATGTGTTAGAGCTGCTTTGCCTTAGCAGAGCTTTGCAGCAGCAGGGCCCAGGTTCTGCTGCTTCCCAGCTGGTCAGATGGCATAAGACCCTTCATGTGCTGTTTCTCTCCCTCACCATCCCTCCAGCCCTTGAAGAAGATGGCCGACAGGATCAGGAAGTATCAGATCCTGAACAATGAGATCTTTGCCATCCTGAACAAGTACATGAAGTCGGTGGAAACAGACAGTTCCACAGTGGAGCACGTGCGCTGCTTCCAGCCCCCCATCCACCAGTCGCTGGCCACCACCTGCTAGTGTGGACACGGACCCTGCGTGGCTTGGGAAGGGAGCAGGGACTGAACCCAAACCAGCTGGGAGGGGTAAAATGATGGTGTGAGTGAGGCCTGACAAGGGACTGAGGCTGGCTCTGCCTCTCCACACGAGGACACATCTTCCCCTCGGCCCCGTTTGAGTGCATGTTCCTCTGTGCCATCCCTGTGATCGGTTTTACTCGTAGCTTTCGGACTTGGAGGGGGGGTGGGGGTGGGAGGGCAAAATGTGCTTTTTCTTCCATGGAGTGCTCCAGTTTTCCCTGTGACTCACCCAGTGCACACATTGCTCTGAAGCCAGGCTGAGCCTTGGGTGGGAGATCCCCATGGTGCTGGGAACCCGCTCCCACTGCAGGGTCAACACCCCCGTGACAATGTGACAATGTGACACCAGCCACGGAGCAGGAGGGGCTGGAGACAAGTCCCTGATCCACTCTTTGAGGGGAAGAAGGGATGAAGGCAGGGTGTTAGCCATGGCAGTGCTCTGAGGATTGAGTGCTGGGTGCAGAGGAGCCCTGCCAGGCTGGTTGTGGATGGATGCCTGACCCAGGCTGGGGTGAGCTTTGTGCTCTCTGCTGTGTCCTTGGCCTTTCCACCAGTTGGAGGGGGAGCTTTGGGATGTGGGCTTGAGAGAGTAGCAGTGATGCAGTCACCAGATAACTCCTCAGCACTTCAGAGAGCTGGGGAAAGAGAAGATGGCCTGGCTTTTTCCATGCTGTGGGACATCCACTTATTTTAATGCAGAGGTTCTCCCCTGAAGACACATCTTCCATGGACTAAACCAGATTTCCTGTGGACTACAGAAGAGGCTGCATTCATGTGAATGTGCTCTCAAACATACTTAATTTGGGTGGAAATAATCACTGGTGCTGACAGGTGTAGTTACCTTGAACACACGGGATCTTTGTTCTTCAGCCAAGGGTGAGAGCCAGGGTGTGTAATCTGTGTTCTGGGATGCTGTTTTCCCTTGGTTTACACAAATTCCTAGTGGCACAGTGAACAAACACCTTTCTCCAGAGAATGGTGACTACCAGCAGGCCTTAGGAAACTTCCCATCACTTAGAAATTTTGTGATTGTTTAAAAAGGATAAAATATAGGATAAGCTTTAAAAAATACCCAGAATTTTCCCAGTTCAGAGAGAACACTGGAGTCTGTTACCTTTTCCCACTCAGTTAATCTAAGATCCCTGGATATTGAGAACGAATTCAGGTGGAACTTCAAGGAGGATTTCATAACTCCTGGTCTAACCTGCTTCCCCTCAGTAGTGTCACTGGAGTGATGCAAAAGCTTGTGCTTGATGTGAAAGGAGAACAAACCATGTGCTCCAGGAGAAAATGATGCCAGCCTCACCACTGGCAGCAGTGTTTCCTCAGCTCTAGCCTGGCCACAGCAAAAATCACTGTATCCAGATGTGATTATATATAATTGTTCCATGCATTTCATCATGCCTTGTAAACTGCATGCTGTTACAGATGTCAAAAAGGCAGAGCCTGGGCATTTATTCTCTCAGAGGGAACATATAATTAATTAGTAGAAATATCCCAGCTGGAGATTTTGTTTTAGGAAACAACAGCCAGCAAACTACTGCTGGCAAGAGGAGATCTTGGTGTGTGGCATGAATTTGTGCTCCCAGACTCATCACCTACTCCCTTGATAATCAATAAATACCCCACATCCGACAAGTACTGGACATTTTCACACCTTGAGTTCCCTTTAATTACTGAGTCAAGACATTTTCAGCTGCAGGGAGGAAATTGTGCAGCTCAGTAATCTGAAAGTAAAATGAAATCTCAGGAAATCTGGCTGAAATCTTGGAGTGGCAGGGAAAGACCCAGCCCAGCAAGGCGAGTTCTTTCCTCTGTGTTATGAGGAGGAGCAGCAGAAGAGCATCTGGGGCTTGCTTTCTGCTTACACTTCCACTAAGGATGTCATTCCATCATGTTCCAACACTTCTACACTACTGGAGTGAGGGTATCTAGAGCTATATATTTTTTAAAAGGAAGAGAAGAATCAAACACTTTATTTTTTGTGGAAAACAAGATGCGAGGAAGATAGATCCGACCAAGATCCTGTTTTTCCTGACCTAAATAGTAAGTGCTTGTTATTTTGGTATGTAAGTCTTGCTGAAAAGTTGGCACAAGTCCCTGTCTGGCTTTCAGAGCCACCTCTAGGCACAGCACAAATTAGGTGTCCTACTACATCTGACAAGCTATGGGGTGCTGGAGTCTTCTCGGAAACCAGCATGAACCAGAAGTTGTTACAAAAGGATGAACTGTACCAAATGGCCCAGTCTCAGCTACCCAGACAAAATGGGATATAGTAAGGTGAATTTAAATCCCTGTTTTAATCAGTTTAGGTCTGGAGTGAGCCATGAGATATTTCACCTAATAATCTGTAAATCTCTTTGCATTCTTCTGTAGTTTTGCCATAATTCCCTGAAGCCCTGCAAAACACAGTTGCACTGGAAAGTTGTTGCACTTGTATAGGCAGTACTTGAAAGAACAGGTAGTTGAAATGTATTTGTTGCCCTTGGATTTGCTAGCAAAAATGTAAAATCCCTCCAGATTCCAAGGGATTAAATGTTTTGAGCAAAATGTCAAAGTGCATGAACAAATTGTAAAGTGTTTTGACTGTAGAGTGTATGCAGATCTTTTGCCTTGTTGCTCACGTACTATGAGATATCCGCTAGTAATAATCACAGTCTTAATTTCTGAGATTTGATGTTACTGTCCTTTGATTATCTCAAGGATTAAGATACTCCTTAGCTTCAGTTTTCTCACCTCCCTTGTCTGTATGAGAAAGGTCCAGGCTTAGGTCTTTAAACAACTCCATGAAAATGGATTTTTTTTTTTCTCACATGCTTTTTTAAATGTCATAATTGTTAATGGAAATAGGGAGCAAATTTGTAAGAGTAGGACTAAATAGTACCAGATTCCTGGGGGGCAAGCATATTCCCCACGGATGCAGACTTTCTGCCAAGTTTGGGAGACTTCCTTGCAGATGTGCTTCAGTCCTATATTTTTCAGTCTTTTATAATCTGCAAAATTCTAATGTTGTTTTCTTAGGGAAGACCCCTGTCTGAATCCTCCCAAGTCCACTGACACTGGTCTTGCTTTTTTACCTATATTTTCCTGCTTATGGTAAAGTAGTCTGCAAACTCCCCAGCACTCACCAGCCACCACTGGGAATGTCTACTCCAAAGACAAGTTGCTGGCTCCATACAGGAATTACAGGGGGGAGAAAGGATGGCCTGTGTCATGAATGAAGTCAGACTGGGTTATTTAAATGTTCCCTCTGGCTGTGCCATTATAAAACGTGACTGTTGGCAGTGCACATGCTTTTCTGGGATGATGCTACACTTGACTTGCAATGCTACAATAGAAAGGGGAAGCAAACTAGATCAAATTCAGCACTTCAGTGGTTTTCCTTTTAAACTCTGACAGCACTTAGGAGAATTTTGAACAGCATTAGTCCTTTTCCTCCTGCATTACTCCAGTCCAGTAGGTTCATGTGTATTGGAGAACAAAAGAGAAAAGAATCTAGAGTGTAAAAAACCAAGAAAATATTCTCAAAAACTGTTGTCAAATGTACCATATTTGTATGAAAGGCTGCTTGAGTTATTTTGTACAATGAATTTTATTTATGGTGAGGTATATTTACGCTTGTGATCTGATACAGTGTTAAATTTTTGATCCATATTTGCTATGCAGCTGAAGATGATATTTTGGTTTTTGTATTATTATTTTTTGCTGTTGTTCTAAAACTCAGCCAACAGAAGCTTCCATCTCCATTAGAAGTGCTTCTGCAAGAGTAAAGCATCTGATACCTGGTGATATGTCCCGTAACACAGCAACCAACAATGTGTACAACAAATGTGGGATGACTTTTGTGATGAAGAGAAATAAAAATTGGGCTCATTCATGAAATGGGCGGAATTTACCTTGTGGTGTCATCATCATTGTGATAACTGTTATTTGGGGAGAGGTTTCAATTGTGCCTTACACAAAAAAAAAGCTAATTTGATAAAAATGTCAAGCTTTTGTAAAAACCAAAGGAAAAAATCATAGGAGACTTTGTGGACAACACCAAAACAGACATATTTTCCTATCAAAAAGTTAATGATTTTTGAGAACTTCCTTACACAACACATTTTTCATTTTAAAACTTGATTTAGTATAAGGGGGTCAGGGGAGGGAAAATTATATCATCATTTTTAATAGATTTTGACAGGCTCTACTCAAAGCTAAACTGAGGAGCTGATTTCCTCTCATTACTGCAGCCTTGTCAACTCCACAGGGGCTTTTATTTTATTCCAGGAGATTCTCCTTGCTATTATTTTCCCAAATTACATTTTGAAAACATTCTTAATTTTGTGGTGAAAGCACCCAAGGAGCAGCTGTGGTTCTTGACTGCTGAAGAGAAATGGGAGCCAAAGGGAAAAGATCTGGGAGGTGAGGAATTAGGGAGAAACAACTGACATGGATCTATGGGAGTTGGACTCCTGTGCTCATCAGCTCCAGCCCAAACACTGTAACTGGTGCTCCCTTTCACAGCTTCTCCCCAAGGTTTCCTCATGGGAACAGCTTCCAAGCTTAAGAGGAACAGAAATGCAATGATACTCCACATAAAATTGGAAACGAACTTTGCACCATGACCAGGCAGCTCTGTTGATCTTTCCAATGTGCTCTGAGGCTGTGCTGCAGCTCTGGGTGACATCCTGCTGTGCAGGACTGTTTGATTGCTCTAAGTTGCCCGATATTTACTCATTTCGACATGGTTCTGCTACAGGGAATGGCAGAGAGAAGAGCAGGACTTTCTTCCTGCATCAGCCACTGGTACTGGGCAGGTTGTTTGGGTTTTATCCTTTCTCCCATCAAGATCTCTCTCTCTCTTTTTTTTTTTCTTTCTTCCTTTTTTTTTTTTCTTTTTTAAAGTAATTTTAGCTGCTGCGTCATGGGCACCTCAATTCTCACACCAGCCCTGGGAAGTGCTGAGAGCTCACATGGTCTCACTTGGAGCCAAAAGCAATTCTTGTTTTGAGTGTCGGGGTCCAAGACACTGAATTTTGACCAACCAACCCTAAGGGAGCAGTACCAAAGATACAGGCCCCCCATCTTTCTTCTTCCTAATGCTCCTAAATATGTTTACATCTCCGGATAAAAGTCACTTCACCGATGCAAAGAACAGTTTATTAATGATTGTTTTTAGTCTTTCAAAAGCTTAACGAAATTACCCTTTCTGTGACCCCCTCTGCGAGTCAGGAGTGCCTTTCACATGGAGCCCTGCTTGATTTAGAGTTCTGATGCAAACGCCTCCAGATAAGAAGTCTGCAAACAAACGATCTGCTGATTACGTGTCACTTCACCCACTGCCGTCCATCAACAGCCCACCGCTCCTGCTCTGCCAACATGTGGCTTTGTGGGGCCACAGTGACCTGGATAAAGTCTTTAGCAGCCCCGGGAGAAAGGAGCTGGGATGTGTTTTATGGCCCTGTGACCCTGCATCACTCAGCAGCTCAGCACAGACCCACAAGTGCGTGCACTGGCCTGGGGAGGGCAGGGCTGCAAGGGTTGGAACCCACCACAGGTGTGGCAGGCTTGGAAACTGTCTCTGTTGGTGCTGTCTAAACTCTGGTGGCACCAAGTGACAGCCTCAGCCACTGCAGACATGTTTGCCTTGAGATAGGCTGAATTAAAAGCTGTCTGCTCATCAAAGTTCAATCTTTCAAGCTTTGGGCATCCTTTCATGTAGTGCTGCAATCATCCAACACCAGACAATTCCCTTAACCCCTACCTTATCAAATCATTGCCAGAAAAAGGGTTCACCCTCTCTTTGAAGCAGCAGACAGCTCCTTGGAGCTCTAAAATGGTACGAAGGAAGAGCAGAATATTACAAAGATGTTCAGAAACTTTCCACAGAAACCATGCCTAGCAGATATCCAGGGGCAAAAGTTTCCATCACCTGTTAGCAGGATACTTCTGCCATTATGTTTAACAGAGCACAATTGGTACTCAGTAGTTTTCCATCACTTCTTCCAGAACAGAAGAGATGAGCAACAAGAGCAAGGGAAAGAACAGTCTTTGGATGTTGCTGGAGAGGTTATTTGCATGCAAAGCTGCCTTGTTCTGCCCCCTGGATTCCAGTCAAAGTTTTGGCCTGGAAACCAGTATTTCAGGAGGAACTGCATTGTTAAAAGATGAGCTGCTGAGGAAGACTCCCTGATTTCTGATGAGTTATTTTTAAGGCAACATCTGATGTGAGTATCAACCCGTGAGGTCATAGCTTGGAGCTAAATTCCCTTAATTACAGCCTTCCCATTAAAATGAGGATATGAAGCAATAAAAGAGGCATTGGCTGCATCCCTGCTTTATTGTTATCAGTCTCAACTTGCCCTTGACTAAGCACAGAAGGCTCCATGCAACCCCACCTGGCTCTTTACTCCCATATTGCCATACACAGCCTTGCTAAATCCATCAAAGGCAACTCCTGTGACTTCGTGATTTTATGGGCTGCACCCCCCACAGTCCCTGAGCCAGAAAGAAGGAAATACGTGACACACTTGGATCCAAGGCTGATTTCAAAATCTGACTGAAGCTTCTCCCTCAGTGGAGTCACCCAGGCACCTTCTCCAGTGTCTGATAGAGCCAGCTCACACTGCAGTGTCCCCTCCTTTTGGGGACTTTTTGCTCATCACGTCTCTCTTCCTGGGACTTAGAATGGCTTCTTTTGGAGGTCTCACCCCTTGTCAAATCTGGCAGAAGTGGCCCACAGACTCAAATTTATCTTTGGGGATGAAAAGGAGTACATAAACACACATGGATGTGGTCACATCAGCCTTTTCCTTTAGGAAATCAAGCTGACAGGGGGAGGTAAAGATGTGGCCCAAAATGCCTTTTTCTTCTGCCTACACCATGCTGTGGCACTAATGCATGAAGCTGTACCATGGCCAGAAGGATTATTTTAACCCCAGATCTCTTCCATGAAAATTTGCTGCCTCTTTCACACTTCTTTGTGCACAGTGAGCATAGATGTCAACAACACTCATCTGAAAAAGCTTGGAAATAATTTTGGCCACAGTTTAACTGCCAATAACCACACCATAATTAGGCCTCCCCAGCTAGGAGCAAGACCTCAGGGTGTTGGAAAAGGTCCAGCAAAGGAGAAAGCCTCAAGCACCAGAGTGAAGAGGCAGAGCAGCCTGTGAGGAGACAGGGGACACAAATTCCCCCAGCCAGCACGGGCAGTCAGCACTGGAAACACAGCAAATATTTGTCCCACTTCACCATCACACTGGTTTTCTACAACCAGCCCTGTATTGACACATTGCATGAGTAGCTCCTAACCAGCATCAGCCAGTAAATTTACTAAACAGAGGCCGAAACCCACCATCATCATCTTGCCCAGGATCTTGTCCCTTTTGGTTGCATAACAAATAACAGCAGCAGAAGTTGCTCCCAGAGCAGTGATAAATCAGCAAACATTTCATTTCCTACTTCAAAACCTGCTGCCATATGATTGGGATTGATTATCAAGTGCCCTGCCATAAAGGGGAGGACGTGGGATTTGGCTGGCACAGTCTCTCCCAGCCAGTGACCCGAAGGACTGTGATGGATGAACAGACTTGATTAAAATCAAATGACTCACAAAGCACTTGAGCATTACATTTGCTGGAGAAAACAGTTGCTCAGAGACAGGATCAGGCACTGAATGAGGGAGTCATGAGGTGTTAGCAATGCTGCAGCCTGATGGTGTAAGGGTGATTCCTGTACTGACAATTTATTTTATGAGGAAATAAAAAAGGCAATTTTTCAGACATGTTCAGATCCTGCTCTTGTATCTTTATATTGCCTTATGACAGGGACCCTTTCTACCTATAAATGTGGGCTTGCTGAAGCAAAGCTCTTGTTTCACTGTTGGTTTTACTTATCTCTGTTGACCTACAGCAGAACCTGGCTAATGGCAATGAAAGGACTTTTCTATTAGCAGTAGGTTTCTGTGTACACACAGCCACTGAGCACAAATGCAGGAAGGGAGGTCGGCAGAGGAGGATGGGGATGAAGGCAAAACCAGGGAGGTCGGCAGAGGAGGGTGGGGATGAAAGCAAAGCTGATGTGCTACACACTCTGAAACGTTCACACACCAGAATCAGCAAGGGAGGCTTTGGCTGCCCTGGGAGGGGGAGCTGATGGAGATTCCTCTAGTCTGAACAAACCAAGTGACCATAGATGCTCTTCACATGGCTTCTCCTCCAGCCCCTTCTTCACGGCCCTCCTTTGGATGCTCCCTAACAACTTTATGTCTATATACCATTCAGCCCAAAAGGCTGGAAAATGCCTCTAAGCTCGAGTCCAACCATTAACCTGACATTGCCGCCAACATTTCTCTCGTTTGCCTGTAATTTCTATTTCCACCACACCCGTGTTCAGCCCCGGCTTTGCACAGCAGGCTCCCCTAACCCCGCACACATCTCACACACCTCCGAGCCGCCCTCCTGCTGCCCCAGCGCCTTCCCCGGCCTCTGCAAAAAGGAAAACACCCTCCAGAGGAGAAAACCCTGCGGCAGGAGCCTCGTCCCGGCTCTGTGCGAAGGGGCAGAACTCCTCCGGAGATGCCACCGCACCGACTGGGGACCGGGCAGGCGGGGCCGGGGATGGGGACGAGGGCTGGGAGGAGGGGGACAAGTACTAGGGCTGGGAGGTTGGGGACAAAGGGTTGGGAGGATGGGAACAAGAGTTGAGAAGATGGGGACAAAAGGATGGGAAGATGGGGACAAAGGGCTGAGAGAATGGGGACGAGGGCTGGGAAAAGGGGGCAAGGGCTGGGAGGATGAGTACAAAGGGATGGGAAGATGGGGCAAGTGCTGGGAGGATGCGGACGAGGGCTGGGAGGATGGCGACACAGGGCTGGGAAGATGGGAGCAAGGGCTGGGGATGCCGGGGGGTGGCCCAGGACACCGTCCAAGGCTGTTCCGGGCACTGCCGGCGCTCCCAGCCCAGCGAGGGCCGGCCCGGGGGAGGAGCGGGGCGGGCTCAGGTATGCCCGGCCCTGCGCTCGCCCCGGGATGCGCTCAGCGGCCGGAGAACGAAGGCAATGGAGCCGCTGGAGACGAACAGCAGCTGCAGCAACGGTGGGTGCAGCCCCGGGGCAGCGGGACCGGCCCGGCTCGGCCCATGGCGGTGCCGGGACCGGGCCGGGAGAGGACAGAACCGGGCCGGGTCCGGGACAGCGCGGCCGCTCCGGCTCCGAGCGCGGGGCTGAGCCCTCGGCCTCATCCCCCCGGCTTTGGGCTGTCACTGCTCTGCTTTGGGGGTTTTTTCCTGGCTTTGGCGGTTCTTTTGCTTTTTTGTTGAAGTCTGTATAGGAATGGGGAAACTTGAGCAGCCGGCACAACGCTCTGTCAGCTCTAAAGTGCGCAGAGAAGCCAGGAGTTGGGTTTTTTTCCTTTAAGGATTATTTAATCCACCCCATCCTGCTGCCTTATGTTTGTGCCTGGTAGTACCTTGTGGAGATTTTCACCCAGCCGAGAAGGCAAGTTCCCCCCTTATTTCCCAGGAAATGTTTCCACGATCAAGAATGTTTTTCTAGTAGGAAAAAAAAATATTAGCGTACCCTTGGAAACTCATCTAGAGAGTCACTGGTATTTTTTCCTTTAGAAAAACGTTTATAGGCAGTTCAGATCCAAAACCTTAGCTGTGTGTGCTGGGGCCAGGGTTGCAGCTGCTTAAGATCTAAGCCAGGCTCCTGGTTCAGGGAAAATGTGGGGCTCGGGCTCCTGACACTGCTGGGAGCCATTCCATACTCCTGCCTGCAGAGACACAAATACTTGCTCTGTAATTCCTATGTGAGTTCAGGCAAAGAAAAAAATATTGAAGTCTCTTACTACAAAGAGACTTTTGTACTCCACCTGGCTGCTCTGTTCCTCATGGTCACATTCACACCGTCTTTACTACACTTGGAGTAAAGATTGCGATAGAAAGATGTGCTGGGTGTGGTAGGAGTGTCAGGGGAGGGAGAAACTCGGCAATTTTCCCACCCCCACACAGCAACACACCTTGGCCAGAGCCACAGGGCTGCAGTGTTTTTGGTGTTAACAGCAAGAGGCTGTGCCTGCTCTCAGTCCTTCCACACTGGCAGGACTGGGTTTGCTTTAGGAGCACTCAGGCACTCTGCAAATAGGTAGAATAAAACCATAAAAAACTAGAGGAAGTGAATTGTCCGAGATGAATCTGATGTTGTCTTGTGACACAGCTTAGCACACACAGAGCAGGAACAGATGCCCAGTTACAGTGTTGGAATCACTCCACATTAAACTCAAAGTTACAACTGCAGATGAGCTGGCAGGTGTGAGGATTGGTTGGCTGAAAAGCACCAAAACCTTTGGATCAACAATGTTAAGTGTTGATAAAGCTTAATTCAACCCCATAACGTTGGAGTTTGGTGGAGATACTCTGGCATACATATTTGGAAATTCAAATTATTTTTTAGAGATCCCTGTGGCCTGCCAGCTCGGTATGTAGACTCATTCAGTGTCAAAGAGATGCTTCAACTGCAGGCCATAAATCTGTCAGACAACACCCTGCCATTTCCATGTGGGAGTAAAGAAGTGTCCTGACCTTTGGAGACCTTTGGGTGTTGCTTTGGGGTGCCAGCACAGGTGGCTGTGCAGGGGGGCACCTGAATGAGCCTAAGGGAGTGGGGACACTGTGGACAGTCATGTCAGTAATTTCCTGTTTTATCTCCATGGTCTCGCAGGGTCTCTGATCACCCTTTCCTGCCTCTCCCACCGGGTCGTGTGCCAAGTGATCAGCAGTGCTGTCCCGGCCGAGCCTGCCCAGGACAATGGGACTTCGGATAGCTCCTGGATAACCCGGCTGGAAAACAATTATGGATTCTACATTGGCCTGGGCTTGGCTGTCTTCTCCAGCTTCCTCATCGGGAGCAGCGTCATCCTCAAGAAAAAGGGGCTGCTACGGCTGGTGGAGAAGGGAGGCACCAGGGCAGGTCAGGCTTTGGTGGGGGCAGGAGGGGGAGGGACCACCTGCGACTACACACACAGTCCAAATTCCAGTGCTCCTGAGGCAAGGGAACACCTCTGAGTACAGTCAGTTTTCCATCAGCGATGTAAATAACAGCTTTTGTGGATGCATCTTTATGTGTGAGACCCAGACAGCAGTGCTGTGTGGGAGCTGAGGAGCTGATTTACAGACCTGGCATTGGAAAGGAGTTAATTTACAGTCTCTGTATTGGAGAGGAGCTAATTTACAGACCCCTGCACTGGAAGAGCTCGGCTAAAAGCAGCGTTCCCCTGCCTGGCACCACAAATAACAAGTGATGAGTGTGAGATCAGACAGATGTACCCCCACAGCAGAGCAATGCATGCCCATCACTCAGGAATGTGTGAGGCCAGGAGGAAGCAGAGTGCTAAAAGCTCTTTGAAATGGGTCCCTTTGCAGCAGCTCAGGGCCATGCCCCAGCCCGGAGCAGAGCAGCACAGCCCTGACCCCACTCCTGCTCTAAGTGGAGCAGCTTTGCCACCAGGTCACCGAGACAGGGATGCAGCTCCGTGTGCTTGGATTGCATTAACAAGATGTGTGAATGCAGGACAGGCCGGCTCTGTGGGAACTCTGTGGTTTCAGAAGGGATCCTTTGGAGCTGTGTTGCACAACAACCTGCAGATAACTTTCCCCTAGCACCAGGCTCTCAGGGCGAGGCCTGTGTTTATGTGTACACACACACACATATATATATATATGTTTATGGATGGTCAGTGGTGGAGCAGCACTGCCTAGAGCAGAATTGCACTGTGGAATTGGACACATCCCATCAGCATTGCAAACATGCTCCAGCAGCAGGGTAAGTCCAACCTGGCAGCTGACCTACTTGCATAACTGCAAAACAGAGCAGTGATAATTAAAATAGTGCTGCTTCCCAGTTCTGGCCTAGGAACAGTTTTTAAATAATCTTTGAGAGGAAGTAAATATCACCATCCTCATTTTACTCTGTGCCTGTATGGGGACACAGAGGCTTGGAATGATGAAGTGACTGTCCAGAGACAACCAGCAAAGCAACCAACAGCAGCTGAGCCACTGGGCAGTCTCAGGTCCATCTCCATCCCCTGTCACTGGGCTGGCCACGTGCAGCTGCTGAACACAGATGGGTTTGCTTTTTGACATTATACTTGCACAATGAAATATCAGTATTGCTTCAGCTGTAGATGTCTCTCTTCTCCTTCCCTCCATGTACTCTTCCCACAGCAGAGCCAAACAAGTAAAACAAAAGCAAAACCCCTCCCTATTTTTCAGAATGTTTAACATTCTGAAGGGAATTAGAGATTAATGACAGAAAATTGCAACTGACACAAAAGTTCTTGGGAAAAAAAAACCCGACCAAGCAAAAAGACCCTAAAACAAATAAACCAGCAATTTCTGAGGAATTGGAACCAAAGCATAACATTTGAACTTCAGCATTTATGGAGTTCTTGAGGAACCAGAAGAGGCTGAACTCTAGCAAAGGATTTTTCCCTGTGTCCTGAAGTCTTCCCTTTGAACTCTTCATTGCCCCTTGTCCTATCTCACCCTGTAATCAATCTCTCAGTCCCAGTGTGTCACCCCTGCTATGTGAGCACATCACTTTTCTCCAAGACAAGTCAAGCACTGCTGTTACTGCCAGCTCCAGTCAAGTCAGATTTATCAAAAACATGGGCTCTCCCTGACCCAGCATAATCAGGGTTCACCATGTCAGCAGGCTCAAGCTCCTTCTGTCCATCAACCTATGGGTTAGGACCAGAAGTGGATTAGCTCCCAGCAAAGTCCATTCTTCCCTGCTCTTTGTCACACTCTTCCCCTTGCAATTTATCCCTCTCCAAAGGGATATTCTCATCTCTTGCTCTGAAGAATGTGGTTGTTAACTCCTGCACGTGCTTTTCTTCCCCAGGAGATGGAGGCCACGGCTACCTAAAGGACTGGCTCTGGTGGGCTGGCTTGTTAACCAGTAAGTAGGAGCTGTTTCCCTGGGTTTGTAGCTTTTCCAAGGTCTGTCCCTGTGAATGAAGTGTGAAGCAAACTGAATATCGTGCTTAAACCTGTCTTCTGTCGAGCTCCCCCATCCTCAGCAGAGGTTCCTCAGGGAGAGGAGAAGCAGTGATCCACGCTGGATCTCCCTCTCCATCCTCCTGCAGGACTGGCAGGACCTGCCAGCTCAGTTTTACCTGATCAAAAGCATGAAAAGCCAGGTTTTAATAGGGCAGTTGGCAGGTCTGCCTGTGTACCAGGCACAGGGCAAACAGCCTCCCCTGAGTGCCTGGGGGCTCCTGCTGCAGCACAGGGAGATAACCAAAAGGTGCTAGTAGCACCTCCTTCATTGAAAAATCTTCTTTTCCCTTAAAACAAGAGTTAAAACCTTTATTTCGTGCTGCAGCATTACAGTATCTCCTAAAACTGGGCTCAAAGCTGCAGGGAGAGCAGCAGATTTTCCAGCAGGGTATTTCAGAGCCTTCTTTTCTGGCTCTCCCTGTGGCAGCTGCAGCTCAAGATGCCCTCAACTCACTCTGCCCTCACTGCTCAGGGACAGGGACAGCCCAGCCAGAGAGGGACACCACAGCCCCAAGGACACAGTGTGGAGGACACTGGGGCTCCCACAGCCAACCCCTCCCTCGTTAACCCCTCACAGCCTGGCTGGGCTGGGGGTTCATGAGCCCACCTGGATCAGCCCTGACCTGGCCATGGAGGGGTTGGTTTCCCTCTCCAGGGGTGCCTCTTTTAATTTGGAATAGATTTTCACCCGTTGTCTGCCCCTGTTTAGCAGCAGGATGAAATCCCCAGCATAAAACCCACTCTCCAAGTGACATCCTGCTGGTTTGCAAACCCCCAAGAGAAAATGAAGAAAGTGCTCTGTAACTCACTGGTATTTGTTTTTCTTGTGTTTGTTTAGTGGGTGGAGGGGAAGCTGCCAACTTTGCTGCCTATGCCTTTGCTCCTGCAACTATTGTCACGCCTCTGGGGGCTCTGAGTGTGCTCATAAGGTGATTTTTGTCTCTATAATTTGAAATTTGCCTTTTTTTTTTTCTGTTTTGCCTGTTTGACTTGTAGAAGTAGATTTGAAGGGATACTCATATGATTATTTCTGCCCAAAGGGAAAAAAGTCTCAGTGTTTTCTAAAAAACACTTCACAGTTGTTGTCTTTTTAGGGGATCATTTGGGAACCATTGAATTAAGTAGCTTGGCCTTCTGGAAATGCTGGATGTGGAGAGCAGCCACATACGCTGCAGGTTAAATTATTGCAAATATCTGCATTACTTAATTCCTTATTCCAGCTCTTTACCCATTAGTGGGGGGTTAATGTTTGTTTGTTTTGTTTCGTTTTGTTTTTGTAATCAAGAGTACTAAAAATTTAAAAGGGTCAAAAATACCAGGCTTATTTTCAAACTGCCTTTCACCTTCCCTTTATTTTATAAGCTTTTAATGTCCTCTCATGTTGCAGGGTTTTATACTTCTGGCTGTTCCCAAAAGGGCTGAAACCCTATTTTATTTCTTTAAATAGGAGATTCTTACCAAAATACATGACTCTGGCTACTTAAGGTTGTATAGAAAGACTGTATTATGAAATGCATAAGCAAACTGAGGGTTAGGACTGCTCTGGTGTCCTGCCCCAGATTTTTTTGGACAACAACTAGTTATTTTTGCAGGTATATCTGTAGCCCCAGTACTTTCAGAGTTTCTCTGAGGCTTAATAGTTCCGATGATTTAGTTAAAATTAACACAGCTTTTTTATTGTTAGGTTCAGGTTTTTTCTCTGTTACACCAGCCCTTGAAGTAGTTTTCTGGAGCACTGAAAGCTTCATAACGCTCAGCAGCTCATGAATGGTTCTGCTGACCCTGAAAAAATATTTCTGAGGAGGTGCTAAAACGTTCAGCATTTTTGCACCTTGCTGACACATGAGCTGCGATCTGCAGGTCACACCTGCACCCCTTCAGCTTCAGCTGTGATAGATGCCATGTGATTGTGTATTAACCCACTGGAATCCAGCTAATTTACACCAAAATTGAGTCCTTGTATGACATGGAAGCATTGTTAACTTTCTTAGAGCTGCTGTTCCTTCTTCAAAGGAGTGCAAAGCACCGCCTGATGTTTCTCTGTCCCGTGCAGTGCCATTCTGTCCTCATATCTGCTCGGAGAACGGCTCAACCTGCTGGGAAAGCTGGGCTGCCTGCTGAGCCTGGTGGGCAGCACTGTGATGGTCATCCACGCCCCAGAGGATGAGGAGGTCACCACTCTGGAGGAAATGACTTCCAAGCTGAAGGAGCCAGGTACGCAGCCAGCTGTGTTGTCCCTCTTGGGGCCGGGCAGTGTAAACCTCTCCCCGTGCCCCACCACTGGAGTTTTGAGTTCTTCTCTCCCCCCTGCAGGTTTCCTGGCTTATGGTACCATCCTCCTGGCCCTCTGCTTCCTCCTGATCTTCTGCCTGGCCCCCCGTTATGGCCAGAGCAACATCCTCATCTACCTCACCATCTGCTCCGTTATCGGCGCCTTCTCCGTGTCCTCTGTCAAGGGTTTGGGAATTGCCATCAAGGGCTTCTTTGCTGGCCAGCCTGTGCTGCAGCACCCACTGACCTGGATCCTGGTCATCACGCTGGTGGCCTCCATCACCACCCAGATCAACTACCTCAACAAGTCTCTAGACATTTTCAACACCTCATTGGTGTTCCCCATCTACTACGTGCTGTTCACCACCATCGTCATCACCACTTCCATCATCCTCTTTAAGGAGTGGGTCACCATGACTGTGATTGACATCATTGGGACTGTCTGTGGCTTCCTCACCATCATTTTGGGGGTGTTTTTACTCCATGCTTTCAAAGACATGGACGTCAGTTTAGGGAATCTACCCCAAGTCCTTCAGAATGAACAGCCAGCGCCGGTGACCAGAGATGACAAGAACATCCTGATAGAGGTGGACAACTCCAGCATCGCCCCAGAGGATAAACCCAAAGTATTTATGCTCTACACTTAGGTGATATGAATGCTATCCCCCTGCTCTTTCATGCAGGGGACTGGAGGTTGGGTGGGTGATGTCAATATTCCAGGTGCCAGGGGTAAATTTTAAAAAGGAAAAAGCAGAAAATGAACGGTGTGTTTTCCAAAGTCAAATCTTTCCCCAGGCTTTTGGACAGGATCTCTGTCATGGTGTGGCAGCAAGGGGTGTGTTTAATCCTCCCAGGGCCCTAATACGTGCAGCCACTGAAAACAAAAATCCTCTAGAAATATGATAGTCCTGGAACAAAGCTCCTCTCTGAGGCCCCTTCCCATCTCTTATTCTTGGCACAGCTGATGTTTACTCTTCACTCCTTCCCCCGGGTGGCCATTGATGTCTTTGTTTCCAGGCCTTGATGGATCATTGATCAGTGGTTTTTGTCTTTTTTTGTTTCCTTTCTAGACACTTACATGAACTCTAAAATACACACCAGCGTCTCAAGAGGAGGTGAGAGACAAGGACTGAACGGTGCTATTCAAACTCTGCTCATCCATGTTTAATCACTTGCTCTGCAAATAAGGGGACGAGAATATTGGTGAATATGGGCACAACACGGTGATTTTTGCAATAGCTGCTCACTCAGGCTCAGTGACAGGACTAAAGCCATGAAGTGTTTTTACAGAGAGATCTTTTCCAGCTTTTGTTTTTTGGCGAGGTGCAGGAGTTTCCCTGAAGCAGTGTTAGTTATTTTTACGGGAGTTTTGTTTGTTTGGGTTGTTTTTTATTTTTTTCTGAGCAGCTCTGGTGCCCAGGCCTTGCTGGGCCTGACCCAGACCCTGCCTGAGGAAGGGCAGTCCCTGCTCAGGCTGGGGAGCTCTGGCAGGGTAAACCCCATATCAAGAGAAACTCTACCACTGTCTCCAAGACTTCTTGTGACAATTTTTTTCAGCTTGAAAGGCCAAGTGGCGGTAAATATTAAGTGTTTTTTTCCTCAGGAAATATCTCTACCTTGGAAAATCCCCCAAATTCTTTGAGCCCCACTGAGGTGTCCTGCTCCCCTCTGAGATGCTCACCAGATTATACCTGGGTGTGAGAATCACTGAGCAAATACAGTTGTGGGACTTTGGGAGAGAGGACCATGCAATCTCCTATTTTAATAACATTTCAGTGCTATCTTTTTGGAATGTGGAAAGGGAAATAAAGGGTTTTTTCAAAAAAAAAAAATAGTTGCAGGTGGATCTTAAAGCTTTTAATTATTCCATCTTACTGGTGTAGCCCTAAAGGATAAAGTGGCTGAGGAACAGCTGAGAACAACACAAAGAGCATCTGGAGCAGAGTAAAACGGCAGCGACCTCCTTTGGTGGCAGAAAATAATCCAAGTCACTCACTCCAGTTTTGGTTTTGGCATCCTAATCAGTGTGTGATGCTTTGTACATTTTATTTTAGCAAATTGCTGTAAATGAGACTCATCTTTCTTCACTCTAGAAGTGCATATCATTAAAGCAATCCTGCCATCCCTGGAGAAATGCCATGTAGAAAATGAAGATTTGAACTGAGGTAATGAAATAATAGACAGTGAAACAGTGTTTGCTAATGACAACCAACAAATTTTATTAAAACTAGGCAAAAGGCACAAAGAATTGCATTCTTCAAGTATTTGCATAGATGCATAGAGAGCATATTGTAAACCATTAAAATGTGGACATGGGAGAAAGTGAGATGTATTTTGTAATGAGTTCTCCCAAGTAACAATATCTTTCAAAAAAATCAGGTTTTATCATCTTTTACTCCTCCTGCAGTTCCCCTGGTCTCATTCACTCAACTTGCACACATCTGAAAATTTAAAAGGACCTACTTAAAACTACCTTTTGGAGATTTTTGTGATATTCCAGCAATAAAGTTTTCTATTAGAGTTTGGGCATGTCCAGTTGTTCTCTGAGCATTGTGTGTCCAGTGGCATTTTTTGAAACCTTGATTGCATGCTCACATGAAATGCAGGGAAAGTAATTTTAGTGACTTTTCGTGGCCATTTGCTGAAGATCAGGGGTTGGAGCAGAAGTGCTGCTGCCCTCAGTGAGGGCTCAGATACGAGATCAAGTTCTTGTGGTTGAATCAACAGTTACAGTGTATGTACAGGCCTGCTGCACTGTGAGCAGCCAAACCTGCCATTGCATACCAAGAAACAACAACTTTGGGGGTTGTTAGAATACACATTTTTATATGTAATATACCCCAACTGTTGGAAAAGACAGAGATTAGAAAGCTGCTGTCTTTTACTTACCCTCCCTTATTTCAGAAAGAAGTTTTTTAGATTGTTTTCCAGGCACATAGGAGGTAAGAAAAGGTCTAAAACTAGTAAGATAAGGAATAATCTGTGAGAATTTCAAGACACACCATGTGAACTGTTTCCTTGTGGAGAAAGAGGTAGTAAAGTTGTGAAAACTAATGTGACTTAAGTCATCCTACAGATACACTACTACATATAACTACAAATTACTGAGTTCTTAGGGTTTATCTGGGATTTCTTTAATGAGCAGATCTTAGGGAAAGAGAACCAGCAAACAAGACCCATTTTCTTTATGCCAGTAATACAGTTTCTCATATGTGGAGCAGCAGTCATGGTCTTTGAGGATTTGTCCTTAATAAATCAGACACAAGAGGACTGTTGTAACCACAGCTCCAGATTTCCCTGTGTTCTCCTAGGAAATAATTTCAAGGAAAAGAAAAAATCTGGCATAACAAAAGGTCTTATTTTAAAATCCTGAGGAAAAAAAAAAATAAACCCACATACAAAAGCCAAACTATTAGGAGAATAAAAAACTAAATTCATAAGGGAGGGTCCTCAGGGTCAGAACCATCAGCTGCTTAAAGTGCACACAGCTCTCTCCATCCACAGCCTGGAGAAAAAAACCTGGAGTAAGAGAGCTGCCCTACAAAAGCACCATGTGTTGTGTTAATATTTCGGCTGTTTCACCACCTGGGCATCTTTCAGGTAGGTTTCTCACTGGTTTGGGGAGCAGACAGCCCATGCTGAGTTACAGCTCAGCACAGAGCAAAGCCTGAGGAGACACATGCAAAAATCTGCTCACGGTACCGCACACTGCAGGGCACTCCCAGCCCTGCCTCCTGCTGAGCTCCCTGCTGGCCTTCTGCTCTGGCTCTGGGCCAGAGCTGCCCTGTCGTACCTTGAGTGTGTCCTAATGACATGGATTGGAGCTCCTGGGCCGTGCTGGGGCTGCTTTTGGGATTTACAGCACCAAGGGGAGACAAGCGAGTGCCAGAGGACAGAAGGGTTGCAACGCTCCTGCTGAAAGGTTTATGTGGGGAAAATAATTAATCCCCTCAGCTAAAGCTGATCAAAATCCACAGTGGCCCCACAAATTATATTTCCATGGTTGGCCTCCTGTTGGGGCCCCACTTGCCACCCCCTGTAAACAGAAAAAAACTGAAGAATGTTATCACCAGCTGCCTTCTGCTCTCCCCAGAGGCAGTGGGTTCTGTATAGCACCAAAATGCTCCTGCAGCTGCACGGGGGGGGCTGAGGAAGCCAACAGGGCTCACATGAAAGCCCATCAGGGCCAGCACCTGTACTCACAGCTTGTTCTCCCTGGTAACACTTAAATAACTGATTAAAAACACGTGAAGCCCCCATCACCCCATCCCTGCCCTGGATATTGCACAACAATATTTAAATACCATATAAACAAGTCATCCCGATGTGGAAAAGGCAGAGAGGCTCCAGCTGAGCCTGGTGTGTACCTGGGGCACCCCTGCCATGCCTGACTGCAGCCTGGTGAGTCCCAGAGGAAACAGGGGTGGGGCAGGAGGAGAGGAACTGAGACTCTGCCCCTGGCAGTGAAGGTGTGAGTGTGGTTTTGGGTGATGAAGGCCATCCAGTGCCCTGTGAGGGCCAGAGCCAGCCAGGAACAGGCTGCTGCCTCAGGAATGCCCACGGAAGCCTGGCTGTCCCAATTTCAAGTTGTTCACTGCTCCAGCTGTCCAGGCACCAGCATTCTGGGTGAGATGGAAAAAGGGGAAAAAAGGAGGAGTGAGCACTGATGGAAGAACAAGCACCGTCCTCGCCATCTCCTGGAGCTGATGTCAGCCTGTCTGCATGCATAACCCAGTGCAGCACAGAGGAACTCTCCCACAAGGAAATTCCTGCAGTTTTCTCCATTTTCCACAGCTGGCCTCCAGTATATTGCAGGCTGGAGACAACATAACTGCGCTGTGTGGAGATGTTTTCTGTTAAAGGGCCCAGTTTGCAGAGCACTGAACTCAGTGCCTAGAAGTCCCTTATTAAGTGTCTGTATTCAGGATGGTTTTTGTGACATACTCCCAGCAGAGAAAGCATCTCCTTAGCCAGAGCTAGAGAGGCTGGAAAGAATTTCTGTTCTTTACTGGGATCCTTAAGTCTCATATGAATCTTCATGTTTTGCTGCCCTTCACTAACACTTCTGGGTCCCACAGCCCTTGACCCCATTGCTCTGCCCCACTCACACAAATGCCTCGCCTGAGGAAGTGTTCAGGGATGTGGAGGACTGAACTCACTGAGTTTTGCTCAACTCAATAAATTCTTAATATGAAACAGATAAAAACAGAGATCCCTGCTATAAAGGTGACCAACCCACAACCCCTCTGTCTCCACCCACCTGGGCTATGCATAAAGGTGTTTTGCAGGCTGATATTCCCTTTTTATTCCCCAGGGGTGAGTGATGCTTCCCACCACCCCTCTCAGTGCCTACCTCTGCCACAGGCTGGAGGTGTCCTGGGGCTCTGCTGTGCCCAGGGGGCAGTGGGACAGCAGGGCTGCTCCCCTGCCAGCCCCTGCCCCTGGATGGGATGGGATTTGCTGGCAGAGCTCTCTGGGGTGGCCGGGGCCTTGAAATATCCTACAGAAAAAAGAAATGTTTTTGAATTTAAGCCTTAAGTTTTGGAACTAATAGGTAACCTGTGTTCCAGTGCCTTTTTAATTAGCCCCATTAGCTGATGCACTTCATGGCTGGAAGCAAGTTCCACACACATACACACTCACTGTTTGTTTGCTATACAATGCCTGTAAACACTACATATGTGCATGCTCTTGTGCCCATACAAACACACACAAGCAGTCATTATTTGTTTGTGCACACAGCTGGCCCTAATAGGATGCTCAGAGCATTGTATTTTCCATTCATCTAATGAATTTCAGTGGAAAGCATGTCCCAGGGGGAGAAGTTACCCCCACAAGAGCCAATTGCCTGTTGTTGCTCAGGCTCTTTGCTAAGCTGCTGCCTTACAGGTGTCGATTTAACAAACACAGCTGCACTCATGACTTGGAGGGCACCCAAAACCCCTGCAGTCTCCTCAGACTGTGCATAAATGCAATGCTTGATGGCTTGGGGATCTATTGCTCTCCAAGGATCTTGCCCTGTGACTCCAGGAAGGACAAGGCAGACTAAATTCCACTGACTGCCAGGTCTGAAGAGCTTCTACAGGAAGAGAGCAAATCTGGCAGATGCTGCAAAAAATCTAGGAAGGACACTGCAACTAGCAAAAAGTGACATTAATTATTTCCCCTGTGTCTTCCCCAGCTCGTGGCTCTCCACTAACCCAGAAACAGCAAGGTTTCTTGGGGAAATCCTATGGAAAGTGTTCCATCTCATAAGGCTGACTGAGATAAAGAGACTGGAAGTGTTGGGGAGGGAACACAAAGGAGGTCATGGGGAACTTGTCAACAAGCAGATGGGAAGGATACCTATTCCTTATTGACAACACTCAGCTTCCTGCTTTTGTTTTAGTTTTCTTTCCTGCTGAAGTGCTGGGTGTTCACAAGAACAATGGAGCTAGAAACCAACCCCATTCACTAAGATTTTCCTCCATAGGGTTTGTTTTCCTCTATGTCCTTCAGACAGAGACTTCCTGGGAGCCTCCTGCTACCTGCTGTAACTGGGCCCTTTGCTTCTTTGAGGGCCCCAATATAATAATATTATTTTGCAAAATGGGTTTAAGTCTGTCTGAGTGATTTACCATCTTTACAATAAGAATATGGGGCCCATGGTGAGTTTAGAACAGAGCTGCCAGCAAAAGAAATAAATCTTTCTTTTTAACCATCAAAATAACCTCATGGAGAGGACGTTCACATAAGATGGGGTCAGGTTGGGTCAAGACTAACAGCTCCCCCAGGGAGAGAGGCTTCACCAGAACAAACCTCCCATCAAACAGCATCTACAGGGCAGCAGCAGGACTCCATACCTGAGAGGGTGGAGGTTTGGGAGCAGGAGGTGCTGGCCTGCTCGGGGGTGTCCTCCGGGGAATGTCCTTCGGTAGCACCGGCTGTGCTGGTCCCACGGGCTGCCCCACACTGCAGCTCTGGCTGCCAGGGAAGGTGGGTGGCTGCTGCCTGCACATCTGGAGCCCTGGAGCTTGCTGAGAAGGAGGTTTGGGTGGGATCTCAGGGAAGCCAATCACCTGTGCAGAAGAGCCACAAATCCTCATTTATTTCCTCTTCAAACCACCCTTTATACTCACTGTGACACTTCTGAGGATCTACGTGAGGTCCAAGAGTCACAGAGTAGAAAATATTGCCTGCAGCACCAGTATGTGCTGTGTATGTCTAGTAGGTGTTGGTTAGATGGACCAACAACTTGGGATTGATCATGAGGCAGAAATGGAAATCAAGAGAACAGAGTAATCCAGGCATCAGTGTGACACTGGCAAATTAACCCAAGGTTTGTCATTTCTCCAGTTTTGAGATGGGGGCTGTAACAACAGAGGATCCAGCAGGAGACACAAGCAGCCACACAGGCCTGGTCAAATCCCAGCTCCTGTCTTTGAGGAAATAACTAGGAATAGTGATTTTTGGATTTGAGGAAATCACTAGGAAGTCAAGAGCAATAGCTGCTACACTCAGCCAACACTGACTTTCAGCCATGGGTGATATCTGCCTCCTTTCCCCATCCTTTGCCAAAACCACTCCCTAACTCCAGTGTGGGGGGAAACCACATCCCATACCCTGAGCTGCATCTCTGCCCTGCAGGTGGAAGGGGACCCTGCCCTTACCTTCCTCTGCTGCTGGGGGGTTCTCAGCTTGAAGGCAGGGTTTGCGTGCCCAGTTCCAGAGGTGTCACTGACAGTGAGAGAAAGATTGTTAAGGTCTTGATATGTTTTCTCCTTTATTTCCCTATATTTACTATTTTATATTCACTGGAGTGAAAAAATGAGAAACCAGTAGTGACTGCCAACAAATCAATTTAGTGAAATTCCTCCCAGCATTTGCAATGTCTCTTCCGTCCTGACAAGCAGACAAAGCACAGCATGGAGAACTTACCTGAACTGAGGTGTCTTCTTTAGAGAACAGACGCCAAATTTACTCCAACATTTCAGATAATACAATAAAACCAAGATTCCTTTGAGAAGGAGAATGGGAGCCAGGATTGCCAGAGTTATGACAACTGCTGAAGAGCCTGAGGGCAAGAAAGTCAAGTTTGTTAAATGGAAAACTCTGCTCCCAACCAACTCAAACTTCTGAAGTGGCCCCGTAGCAGAGCTGGTCCCTCTCACCTTCAGGCGGAGGGGGACCACTGTCCAAGCTTCCTCCTGTCCCCTCCTTGTTGCAGAACGGGGGGGCCCACCCCGACTTGCAGTGGCAGTTCTTGTTGTTGTTGCACACCTGGAGTGGGAAGATTCAGAGATTCAAGTGGAATCTACTAAGAAACCTGTGAGTGAAAACAAATTAAGCCCTTGCTGAATTAAACACAACAGGAGAGACTCCAATGGGAGCTGAGTGCCTGGAAACTCTTTTCTTCAGGGAGTGGAAGTGGCTTTCACTTCCTCAGAAATTTCTCCAAAAGACAAGGGTTCTTCAGCTGAAGTGCCAATAACCCAAACTCAGCAGAAAAGCAGCATTTAGAAATGCCTTTCTCTTATCTCTAAACTGAAGGACATGAGTTTTCCCGTTCATCAAGTGAAGATTTCTTAATTTTTAGGCTTAAGAGTTTGACCCATTGGTATTTGTCCTTTCTTTCCATCCTTTGGGGGCTTTATCTCAAAGCAATTTGGGCTAAATTGCCCTAAATGTGACTTTTTGCTATGTTTTTTCTTTAGTAAATCTGATACTTTTTATTCAATCTAAACTGGGCCCAGGATATTTTTCTTTAAGATTACTCCTTATTTTTCGTATATTACAATTCATATCCCTCCAATAGACCTCCTTTAATCCTATGTCAAAGGGACATTCATGGACCCGAAAATGCATCAAACAGGAAAGAAATATGCAAATTGATAGCAAAGAAGCCAAAATCCAGAGTAAACCAAAAGAAGGTATCAGAACTGAGCTGAACAAGCAGCCACAGAAGAATGGAAGCCCATCCTGCTTCAGCCTGGAATGGAGATGAAAAAGAAGACACTTACTCCATTCCCATGGCATTTCTTGCTACAGCTCTCAGAATCAAAGATGATGGACGTGTTCTGGCAGCGTCCCTCAAAGCAAACCTGCACAGAAAGCATCCAAAACCTCAGTGTTAGCTCTCTGAGTTGTCTGCCATGTCACTGCTTTGTGCTATTTTGTGACTTGCAGGTCCCAGAAACCTTAGAAATACAATTTATTCCCTGGGCAGAATAACAGGAAATGAAGTTAAGCTGGTTCCCAAGCGAACAGTTAATCACCACCCTAAGGCCCAGTCAAGGTGAATCAGAGAGAAGTGGGAGCTCAGCTGGCAACAGCTTGGCCATGGCCGTGTGGCAGGTCCCTGAAGGAGCTCTCACGTCTTGGTTTCCAGCTGTGTCTCATCTCTAAGTGAGACAACTTCAACCAACTAGCAAATCCCAGATTCAGCACTGGCCCTGAACTTCATCTGGCAAAGACATAAAGCCTTTGGTGTGTGTCCTTCCACCACTTCCCCGAAGCCTCTAAGGAATTATTTTTCTAGCAAAAGCAGAAACCTCCTAGAAAAGCATCAGACATAAAAAAATTAACAGCTTGATAACCACAAAGCACATTCTGGGTGGAAAAGTGATGCTCTGAACCTCCCCCAAGCCACTCCAGGCAGAACTGTACCTACATGATGGCTCCCACATTTTGTTCCTGTCAACACCAAGCCAGGGTCCAGCATCTCTGTCTCCTCACTGACAGATCTGTAGAAGTGGGTGCCTCGGCACTTCAGCCAGTTCACAGTGGTGTCTATGGCCACTGCATTGGGCTGCAGGGGCTTGGAAGCAGAGCTCTGGCACTGGATCTTCCCACATTTAGCATCTCTGATTTCAAAGGAAAGGCTAAAGTCATTATTCCTGGCTTGCTGAATACTTTGCAGACATGAGCTCTAAATGTAAATTAAAGCAGCAGTGCTGAGTCATTGTTAAATGGGCAGGGACCTCCCAGGAATTATCCCAAGCAATAGTGTCTGATGGATACTGCTGCTACCACCCCACAGTCCCCATGGATGGGGGTTGTCTCCCGTGGATGGCCAACCTCAACAACATCAGAAATAAGACTAAGAAATTTTTCTCTCAGTTAGAAAGCGACATTTATCTTAGAGATTAAAAAAATCCCCCCTCTTCTGTTGCTTTGGAAGAATATCAACTAGATGTTTGAAAATGGTGAACTGAAAGCTTCAGCTGTAAGGGCTCCAAGTCCCACAGGGATGCAGCTGCTTTCCCAGGAGGCAGAGAGGGAGGGAGTGAACCAATGCATGGATCAGTTTTATCTTCTGGCCCATAATTTTGTAACATATAAAATGTTATAAAATCTTCTCCAGTGGGCAACTCTGGGCTGCCACTCTGCTTTGTACCTGATGTCACACTTCCTGTAGTTGCCATCCATGTCCTTCCCACAGTTCCCATAGATGTCTCCTGCAGCATTGACCTTCTCAAAGCAGGCATCTGGTGCTGGCCATGCCCCTGCAAGGAAGAGACTGAAATGGCTGCTTCATCTCACCCCATGCCAACCAGGACTCACTTGTCCTTTTTTATGGAATGGTTTGAGCATGGGAAATTTTTTGCTGCCTCCTCCACGTGAGTAAGGCAGGAGAAAAGGCTCCTCAGACTCTGCTGCTGACAGCAGGTGTGGAAGGTACTCCTGTCTTGCACAGGATGAGGAGCAACAGGGTGAGGAGCAGCAGGAGTAGAACATTTTCTGGCTCAAAGGGCAGCATGCTTTGCTGCAGGCAGTGTCCTTACCAGGCCCCCAGAGCTGCACACACTGGTCCCTGTAGGTGAGGCACATGCCACTGTAGCAATAGGCCTTTCCTCCATCACAAGGGGTCCCATCAATCTGGTAGGAGTTGAGGGGGCAGAAGGGGGACTTGCCCGTGCAATATTCTGGGAGGTCACAGAGCCCTGACTTCTCCCTGCAGGGAGTTCCTGGAGGCTTCAGCTAAAAAGAGACAGTGGGGAAAAACCCAGAATTATTGCTTGGCTCCTCTGTGGTTTGATGTCTGTAGATAAGGAAGAACTTTGCGTGTGTCACTTTGTCCTCCTTGTCTTGGTTTTTTGAGGTCAGCAGTGACTCGTGCTCTGGGACTTCATTAACTGGGTCAACTGAGCAGAGTAAAATTGCTGACTGGATCCCTTCCCCAGGTAGCAATGAGATCATGCACAGGATGTAAGGCTGCCAGACCTCATGGGGACTCTGATCCCTCTCACACTACCCTAGGGTAGGATCCAATTTACCTGAGCCATTTCTGACAGATGTTTGTGTAATCTCTTCTCAAAACCCTCCCTGGTTGGGAAGTTTGTTTCTGTGTTTGCCTGTCATTTCTGCTGGAGACATTTTCCTGATGCATAACTTATGTCTCCCTTGCTCACAAGTTTACTCAGTTCATTGTCCTCTTGTCCACCACACACGTGGAGAACAAAAGGCATTCACAGTTACATCTGGGAGGTTGTTCCAAGTGAGTCCAGGTGCATTTCTGGAAATTGTTTTCCCCATGCTCAGCATAGGTCAGTAAGAGCATGCAGTCAATGTGCAAACATAAAGCTTAAGAGAAACGTTTGCCCATGTTCATTTTTGAGTTACTTTGTTGTCGAATCTTTGGCTCCAAAACCAGAAACACATTTTAACCAGTCACTGTAAGGAAAGCTGGGATTTAAAATTATACTCTTTGCCAGCAGTTCTTCAGCAAACACCTGAGCTAAAGGAATTCAGCTGCACCCCAGAAAAGAGGGTTCAGAGTAAACAACATCCAGCCTAATCCCTGGAGGAAGTGTTTGCTCCAAGAGCTCTGTCTAGATTTCTTCTAGAGCCAATGGAGAGAAATATCAGCTCTGATTTATCCCTCAATGTTTAAGAGAGACAGTCTGACTTCGCTCCAGCAGCATTTACAGGTCATGTTAAGATACCACAGGAGTCAATTTAATCAGCCAGAAGGACCTCACTAGTTTGATTACACTCCTGGCTGTTGCACCTAAAGAAAAATCAAACCAGGTGAGGAGTTAAACTCCATATTTGGTTGTGTTTTCTCCCCTTGCCCATCCAGTTTTCAGCCTCACACTGGCACCCCTTTCCTCTTAGGAAAACCCAGAGATCCCACCTTGCACTCCTGGCAGCAGCTGCCGTGGGCACACTCAGCACCAGGTTTCAGGGAGCAGGTCCTGGGGTCACAGCAGGGGTTTCTGCAGTCCTGGAAGACAGTGAGGTGCAGCAGAGTTCACAGGGCAGACCTGAGGCTGGCACTGGTGTGTTCTCACACATGAAGCAACACAATCCCTCCCACGTTATCTCAGCACCAGCTGAATGCCAGCACTCCACAGCCACCCTCTGATGGGACACAACTGCTCGTGTTTATCACATCTGAGAGTCTGGGCTGCTGGTTCCAGCTCCCTTTTCTCTTCTGAGGCAAAGGATGGAAATGCAGGAGAGATGCAGTGCTGAGAAAAGCCCCATCCTTAACAGGAGTGGAGCCAAAGGTAAAGTGAACTAGTGAACTTATACATGAAACTGCAACATGTGGAAGAATTTTTTCACTGAAAGGGTTGTTAAGCATTGGGGTGGGATGCCCAGGGAGGTGGAAGACTGGAGAAGAAATGACTGGAGGTGGCATTCAGTCCTGTGGTTCAGTTGACAAGGTGGTGATGGGTCACAGGTTGGTCTTGATGATCTTGGAGGTCTTTTCCAACCTAAATGAATCTGATTCTGTGACCTAAAATCACTTTTTTCTCTCCTTTTTAAATGAAGTTTTAATCACCTCTGTTCAGTCCTGGACCACACTATCCCTGAGTTCTGGGGTGGATTGTACCACACACTGTGAAGTCAGATGTAATATTTTAGAACATTGATTTATAAATATATATATTGATTTTTTATATATATATATATATATATATATACACATTTTTTGTCTCCTGAACAATGAAAAGCTGATTACAGATCACATAACCTTATCTGCAAAACCCATAATAAAAAAAAGTGTGTCCCACTAAACCCCAGATGGTTGGATCTGAACAATTGTTACCTCCACCTCTCCACAGTCACACTCCTCTCCCTCTTCCAAGTAGCCATTTCCACATTTCCCTCCACCATACATGCTTTTGGTGTCTGGCATGTTGGAGAGACACATCCCTCCACCAGACTGCAGATACTTCTCCAGCTCTTGTCTGTTGCACTGGTTGAACACCTTGGGGAATGGGTGCCTGAATAGAGACAGGGTAGAAGAACATGAAGACAGATCTGGGCAATGATTTAGAGAGAAGCAAAAAGGAGGACATGCAAATCCTGACGAGTGCCAAAGGACACAGGTCTCTCCCTGAAATTCTGGGAGTTGTGCTAAAGCAGATTGTGATTTTCTGTGCCTGCACTACACTTGAAGACAAGGTGAGACTGCACTGCAAGTTGGTTTAGTAATATAATTGCCTCATAAAATAAACTTTATAGAACCAAAATATGTTGTTATATTTGACTGGGATTGCTGACCTCTCCTCAATACTGGAGCTGTGGTTTATTCCTAATTGCTTCAACAAGCGTGAGGATCCAGCACTCAGCCTGTGAATAACTGCCTGTGAGCCTAACTGCTAAAAATATTTAATTTTTCCTATCTACCACCTCATTTTGAAGAACATTAATATTTTTGTGACGTGGATTATTAATTATTAATTATTATTTATTATGTCACAATGCCTGTGCACTCCATGTGTGTGGATGTTGTGTGCTCTACTTGCGTGCCACTGTGCTTTCACTTCTCATCCAAATGGTTTTGGAGGAAATGATGCACACAAAAGAAGATGTCTATGGAAAAAAAAATTCTGTTCAAATAGAGGAAGGCTTGAGAAGATGGTGAATGTGGTATGGGCTCATCTGGCATGTTTCGTGACTGAATGAATTTTTTGTTTCCTCATCCCAAACCATATTTTGAATTCCTATGTGTTCTAGAGCTTGCTTCCACTTTCTCTCAAAGAGTTCTTTCCTGTTAAACACAGGCTCTCGGAAACCAAGGAGTATTCTTGAGAAAAGGGAACAGAAAAACTTTTTGCAAGACAGTTCAGAGTTCCACTTTTAAATGCTGCCATTACCTAATGCCAGTCTCAGGCAGGAATCAGTTCCTTGGGAATTAGCAAATTGCTACTGCTCCACGACCCAGGGTTTGTCCAGCAATTTTTTGTCTATAAACACTGACTCCAGCAGGCAGCAACAAACCCACTTTCACTCTACATTTCTAATTCTTACTCCACTCTTGTAACAAAGCCCTTTGCATCCCTCCCTGAGCCCGTGCAAGGTGAACTCACCCAGTTGCAGAGGCCATGATGCAGCCCCCATCTGCTGCAGGGGTGGTACAACAGTCAGCAGAATCGTGATTCATGCCAAAATTGTGTCCCATCTCATGGGCAATGGTAGCAGCAACACCAATGGCATTATCAGAGTGGTCCTGTGCAAGGTCAAAGAGGCAGGTCAGCGTTTTACCTGTGCTTGTCCTGTGCACCTCTGGGTCAGTGGGGTGAGGGGAACTTCTCATTTGTACTGTAGAAAATATCTACTGAAGGTATTCCTGCCTATAAGCAGGTGAGTGGAGAGCTTCACAGGGAATATTTTCTCCCTGGGCTTTAGGAAGCATCTATCCTATGTATTCACTGCTGGCAAGAAGCTTTATATTGGGTATTGGCAATTACTTACCATGTTTACTCCTCCTGACTGGAAATCAGAGCACATGGCCATCACGGGAGCCAGGCCTACTGTGGTACCTTTGAAGGGCACACCCCTAAAATCAACCCAGAAAAAGCATGAAATGGCACTGAGGCACTCGAGGAGGCAGGCAGAGAAATGCACCCTGCAGTGCACAGCTCCTTACACAGTGTCAGGGGGACGCTTTGTCTTTGTAGTGTCTGCCAGTGCAGGACATCATAGCAGAGCTACACAGCCTTAAGGTCTGTTTATCTTGGACTGATACTCTGTTTTATGGGCCAGCCAGACAATCCTATTTTTTATAATGGTTTGGTTCCAAAAAGTTTTCCTGCTGAGCTTTGCAACAAGCACAGAAAAGACTATTTCAGGATCCTTAGCTGAGCACTGTTTGTGAATACTTAATTTACCATAAGCCTGATATTTGCCAGCTTGGGATTTGGGCATTTGAGAGGGTAGCAGGTAACACCTCTGAGGTGCAGCCACACTCTGCTCCTGCCTCTGGCTTGGAATTCTGCACCACCCTAACAACATCTTTGAAATGGAAGCCCTGGAAATTATGCTCAGGACATGACCAGATGGAGAGGAAATACAGTAATATTAAAGAGAAAAAAAAAACAATGAAAGAAAACAAGGAAAAGGCATTATATCTCTGGATTTCAACCCTACAGGTCCTCTGACTCATGCTGGTGGATGAATTTCCATGGAAGAGGTAAGGAGATCTGAGAGCTGCTGCAAATCTTTCTTCCAATGCCATCTGCACTGCTGGCCATGCTACCGGCCCTGATGGGATCAGTGGCCCATCAGTCACAGGCTCCCAGCACTGTGTGTCAGTGGGATGGGTTAGGAGTGAATGTTTTCCACAAACCCACTTTGAATCCTGGGAGGATATCGTGGTACAAACTGATTTCCCACCCACCCAACCCACTTGTCAGAAACAGGAGAAATGAGCTTACGTGATTAGTTGGGCATTATCATGTTTTCTGTGCAGCCTCTCTTTGCTACTCCAGGCCAGAAAGGACTTGAGGGTGGAGTAGGGATTGTCTGTTACATCACATTTATCCCCATTATTCCAGATCTCCAGCCCCACCAAAGCTATCCGGATATTCAAGGCCCTGTAAAACTAAGATACAGAATAGAAAAGAGATGATAAAATGAACACCACAAAGTTATTTTACTGTGTTTTAAATCTTGAATATATGCTGCTAATTGCTACTAGAGATCCACATGTCCAGAGAAAATGCTTCCTCTGAACTGCATTTCAGCTTAGTGCTGAGCTCTGCAGACAGAAATGTGCAACCACCCAAAAATCTAAACCTGACTAAAACAGAGATATTGAGCTTCCATTTGTGAATGAATGGCAAAGACATAATCTGAAGAAACAAGGACTGGAGTCTGGCATCATATTTCGTCCTCCAATATTTCAAAATTCCTGAAAAGAGTAAGGAAATAATCTTCTGCCCATGTCAAGTACAAACAGGAGAAACATCCATGAGTAGAGGGGTGAAGGGAGTGGTGAAGGAGTTTAAGGGGAGCAGAAAGAGCAGATAGGGAGTAGATCTGAAAAGCAAGGAAGTTTTACTTCAGCAGCACTAGGTACCACTGCAGGGATGACTTCTGAAGGCTTCTTCCAGCTCTGCTTCCCAGGTTTTCTACCATTTCAAGTAAATACCTCAGTCCCTTTTCAAAAATCATTACTTAGGTAACAATTTTTACAGAGATGTAGTAAAACAGAAGATGCTCATGCTGGCTCCAAGGAAAGGAATGGAGATCCCCCCACCCTGTTCTGGATTTGGAACAACAATGGTTTGGCAGATGCTCTCCCTAAGTCACAGGGGGGAACTGTCAAAACATTATTCTCTCTCCCAAAAAGCCAGCCTTCCCCTGGCCCAATTAATTCTCATATTTCATGATCTGGGCCTTGGTTTCCTCCTTTCACACACACCCAATCTCACCTTATCTACGTAATTAGCAGCCTCCACTAATTTCTGCCTTGTTGCTTCGACGTTGAAATGATGTTTCTGAAACTGAACAAAATGAACAGGTCAGGCAGCACAAGGGCAACTACAAAGAGCTAAAATGTGTTAAAACAAGCCACATTATTCTGGAAATAAGGTCACTATGAAGTGAAGTCTCCCTGCACTGCACATCTGACTTTAAGCTCACCTGTACATAGGAGTACAGAATTCACGCCTGGCACCCCATGGCAGTGATGCTACTCCAGTGGTGGCACAGGGCAGCAACCCAAACTTACCAGCGGCCCCAGAGCCAGGGGCACTGGCAAATGTGCCAGGTAAAATGTGTGATAACATGACTTTATATCTGAGGTCAAAGCTGCTGGAGATCTCATCACATCTCACTCATCCAACCAAGTTGTCTATTTAAACCACCTGGCAATTAATGAGTTAATTTTAGCATTTTAATTTGGTTCAAAGAGTTAAAGTGGCAAAATGTTCAGATTTTTTATTTAACAGATGACAAAACCCAGGACTTTTCTTCTAGTGAGGGACAGAGGAAAGGAAGGGCAGTTACAACAACACTGTGAGACTCTGTCCCAGTCTGTCTGATCAAATGGTGAACAACATATGGCAGTTCCTGGGTATTATGTGTTTTCTCAGTTTCCCTGGTGTCCTGCTGCCTCACAGAGAAACCAAAATAGGTTCTGCCTCTTTAACTTTGTTCAGAATAAATTACAGCCCAGAGCACTGTGTGGTTTTTCCCTACTGGAGTTTCAAGTTGTAAATTATGGATAGGACCAGCCTGGCTCCCGTCTGTGCTGGAGATTAAACAATCAGGACAGCACTGTGTGGTTTGCACTGTCAGTGTGTCTGGCCTGCTGTCCAGGCTGGGGGATGGGGGAGGGTTTGCTGACTTCACTCAGCTTTTCCCAGACCTACTCTGTGATCTGGAGCCTTAAAAATGTATATTTATATATCTGCTAGCAGCTCAGAGCAGAGTATAATCATGGTTATCTTCTCTAGAGATTAAGTGTACTGCAGTTAGAAGCACATCACTCCTGGAAATCCCCAAATTTCCCTATTCTGAAGGCAGAATTTCCCAGCCATAACTAGGACTGACCACTGCTACCCTGGGAGACCAGAACTGACCCTCAGCCCTCATCCAAATCTGCATCTCTCCCTGGGCAGTGGTGGCTGCCAGGACAAAAGTGACCAAGACACAGCTCTCCCTGTCTGCTGAGAACCATTGGGACTGCAAGAGAAAACTTGCTGAGCCCCAGCAGCCCTCCCTGCCCCAGAAGATGCTGCAGGGGGGATGCTCTGTGCCCAGTGCTCCTTGGGTATAAAAATCCCATTTCTTACCTCTGCATAATCAGCCACGAGCAGGAGTTCCACGTACTTTGTAGCCTGCAGAGTGTCCCGTTTTACCTGCAGGAGCAGCCACACAGGTTATTGGGTTAATCCCCCAATATTCCTCAATAAACTCTTCACAAAATACATGTAGAGGTAATTTTTCCCAGTTTGTGTCTCACTGGCCATTCACCCCACCCCATCACACAAAGGAACCTCCAAATGGGATTGATTTAGAGCAACCAAGGTCAGTATAGCTACAGCAAGTGCCCACCAGCCTGTCCTCAGCCCACCTTCTGTTCCTATATTGGATGCAGGAACAGCTACAGCCCACCACAGCCCCCAGCACTCATTTATTTCCCTGCTGGAGCCACCATTTCACAACCACCTTGCTGCAAACTCTCCTAAATGTTCTTCATTTCACTTTCTGAGCTATGCTCCCAGGGAACAGCAGGGCTGGGAACAGGTGGGATATTTGGAGCATCATGCATGGACTCAGCCTGAGCCCTGCTCACCCTCTGGCCTGGTGATTTCATCCCAGTTGTGAAGTCCCTGAGCCAATCTTCTGCTGCATCCCCAGTGCCCTGGTAGCCACAGGCTCCTCTCTGCAGCCTCAGGTTGTCCACCCTGTAAATCAAGTGCTGGTTTGGGCTGTCAGGAGCTGGCTCCAAGATATAGCTGGAATTGCTGCTCAGTACGATGAGTCCTCTGTTGAAACGGGAAGCAATAAAAGGGAAAGTTAATTACTATCACAGCAACTGGAGACAAATCCTTCTGCTGCTGCTGCTGAGCTCCCATCTGACTCTGGCAAGACACTTACCCTTACCAGGCCAGTCAGCTCATTAATGAAAAGGGTGGGAATATTTTGAGTTCAGAGGGGGAAATCCCTGAGCTTCCATCTATTAAAACCCATTCAGTGGGCCTCAGGTATTGAGGGGCTATTGGAGCATGTGCTGCAACCTGAGAAGTTTAACTTACAGCTTTTTCTTTAGGGGCAGTGGAAGCTTTTCTACCAATAGAAGAAATCTGCCTTTAACAGACCTGACCTGAAAAATGTGAAGACTTTGTCAACAGGAAAACCAGAGTTCTCTCTGGGTCATGCACATTCTAAAATGGTTCTAGTTTTCTCAATAAGCATTTAGCAGCCAGGAGAGCTGAAAATCTGTGTGTGATGCCCTCTAGAAGATGTGTGGCTTTATGGGCCCCACCCACACTGTGCAGGCTCAGAGTGAGAACAGCCACGTGTGCTCAGCTCCTGTGCCTCCCCAGCAGTTAGAAAAAGATATCAAGGAGTTGCCAGCAGACACTGACAGCTCAGGGGCACAGGAACCCTCTGCACAGGCACACTGAACATCTCTGTCCCTCTGGAGCTGGAAAGCAGAGCCCAGGAAAACACAGGCTGACAGAAGCACGGCACACCTGTCACTGCTTTTGCTTTTGGAGTATTTATTGCAAGCCACAGGTGTCTGCACTGTCCTGTTTATCCCACAGGGCCCTTTGGCCTGTGCTACACTCACCAAGATGTCTCAGGTTTGTTTTGGAAGGGCTGTTTCCTGGCTGGAGCCAGTCCCATCAGCACAGCTTCCAGCCGGGCTCCAAAGCAGATGACCACTAATGTCAATAAAGCCCGTGTGATGGTTTGGAAACAAACTCTGAGCTGGTGTAAATGAATGCAGGTCCTTGGTCACAACAAACTGCTTCATTTACTCCTGGCTGAGGATACAGACCCCCTTTTCCAGCCAAAGGCTCCATTACAACCCAAAATAAAGGTTTCACACACACAGCCCTGGCACCACTTGGGGAGAAAGCAGAGAGCAGGGCTCACAACACAGGAGGGAGCTCAGACTTGAAGACTTTTCCCCCAAACACACAGAAAATTGCCAGCTGTGAGAGACTGGGAGAAGGTTTCTGCACAAGTGTAGAGCACTGGGCTGGGACGTGGTGAGTGCTGTGATAGATGCAGCCCTGAGCCACTGACAGGAGTCTTTTGCTGCAGTGGACTCAAGTTAAACTCAGTTATTGCACCAGTCCACACTGGCAGCACACAGGGTGAAGGGTCCTGCAGCTGGTTAGGAGGCCATGGCTACTACTAATACCCCAATTTCTGCATTTTCCCCAGCGTGCCCCTTTTTATGCTCTTTTTATGCTCTTTGAGAGCTGGTCCATTCACTCGGAGAGCAACAGGACAGCCAGGCTGCTGGGAGCAGGTCTGGGGTGGCAACACCTTGTCACCCTGATTTTTCAGCCTTCTGATGTTTTCATTCTTGGACTGGAGAGTTCTCACGCATTGTAACAAAAACAAAGACTGATATTTTATAAATACATTCCTTCCAGGAGGAAGGACAAATTGATGGACTGCTGGTTTGACCACTGGGGTCTGAGGGGAGCCAACCTCATCCCCCCAGTCACTGGTCAAAGTCCAATTTCTATTTAAACCCTGAATCTAAAACTAAAGTTCTTCTTTTTCTCGCTCTCGACGGGTGAGTGTAGTTCTTTTTGTGTCTTCTTGCGACAGCACCTGAGCAGAGGCATTCCCGGGGGCATTCCCAGGGGCATTCCCAAGGATAGTCCCGGGGACATTCCCAGGGACATTGCCAGGGATATTCCCGGGGGCATTCCCAGGGACATTCCCAGGGACATTCCCGGGGACATTCCCGGCGATATTCCTGGGGGCGTTCCCAGGGATATTCCCGGGGGCATTCCCAGGGACATTCCCGGGGATATTCCCGGGGACATTCCCGGGGACATCCCCAGATTCCCGCACCTCACCGCACTCACCGCAGCCCCCGGCAGGTGCTGAGCGTGACGCTGGAGCCCTCCCAGCCTCGCACGACGCCGTGGTAAAAGCAATGCTCCTGCAAGGCAGAGGGAGGCAGGGTTGGCGCTGCAGAAATGGGATGGATACGGCTATATGTGTATTTGTGCTGTATTTAGGCGCTGCCAACACTCCGGTAATTGTTCCCTTCGCGCTGCATTTGGCAGCTGATTATCACCGCTGCATCTCTGTGACTCCGCGGCGAAATTCGCCCTTTCAGCTGCTCGTGTGCCAGAGCATCCAACAGCTCCTTTTTGCCAGCAAAAATGGAGAGTTTTGAATGCCCAAGGAAAGGACTGGGATGGCTGCAGCATTGGGGCAGACCCAAAGCTTCCTGCCTGAAACAGGAGCTGCCCATCAGGAGGTGGCCCCGGGTTACCCCAAAGGGATGTGGCTTCAGCCCCAGAGAGGGTGACACCGTGTGCAGTGACAAAAGGAGCCTCTGGCTGGGACAAGGAGGCTTTGGGGCAGAAACGCCAAACATATTCATCCTATCCCTTCCCCTCACCCCGGGGCAGCAGTAGGAAAGATGATCTCATGGGGATTTTATCTCTTATTTTTGCTTTGTGACCAATGCACATCTTTGTGCTGCTGCAGCAGAGCCAGCCAAGCTGCGTGAGATCAGTAATTTATGGGGGTTTTAGGAACAGGAGCTGGCTTATTGGGGCTGTTTTCCCCAAAGCCTGGGAAGGTCCCCTGTATGGGGAACCTGGTGGCAAAACTAAAAGCAAGAGGGTGAGCAGTGTGAGGAATAAACACTTCCCCAGCACCCAGAGAGAGGGGAGCAGTGCTGGCAGCTGACCTTGGCTCTCGTAACAGAGCTCAGGCAAAACAGAAAGATGTTTTTACCATTTTTGGGGGATGGAGCAGCTTTCCCAGTGCAAACTCCCAGATCAGAAAGCTGGACTGCCTTCCCCTTTAGCTTAAAGCTGTGGGGATCTGTACCCTCAATTAAAAAAAAAAAAAGGCTGAGGAGGAAGAGGTTCACCTGCTTCTCCAAGCCCCAGCCTGGTGTCCCATGCAGGCACAGGAGAGAGGGATCTCTGCACTCACCGTGTGGGCCAGGGGGGTGCTCTGGGCTTGGCCAGTCTGGCTGTAGTGGGTCTCGGTGTAGCCTGGTGCAAAGAGGTTTCTGCAGACACAGCGGAAGGGGTGAAAGAAAAGTGAATTTAAAAATCAAGACGGTAAAACCTTTCTTTTGACCTGGATTTCTGCTTCTTAGGGGTGCTGGAAAATCAGCTAGATCCAGCTCTATCTGAAGTCAGTGTAAATATTCCTGCTGCTGTGAACCACTGGTGTGGATTTGGGGCAGACAGTGTTTTCTACCCACAGCATGAAACCACCTGAGGGGGCAGGTGAGAGACGGGGATTCACAGGACACCAGCTGTGCTGTCTCTGCACTCTGCTCTCAGCCTGTCTCTCCTGCCTTGTTCAGGGAGCAGAGGCAGCTCCTGGTGGCCCAGGAGCAGTGGGATCCATGGCAGGACCATCACCACGGGCTGTGCTACCTGTGCAGAGCACACTGTGATGATGGCAGAGGGTCAGAAGGAGAAAGCACAGCTGACCTTGTCACTTCCATCTCCCCCTGCCCTGGCAGGAGCTGAGCACCTCTCACAGAGCACATCCCCTCCTGGAAGGGCCCCATAAGCCATCTAAGTGCTCTTTCAAGCCATTTATTAAATTAAAACAATAACAGAGAGCCTGTCCCTGAGTTCAGTTAGGCGCCAAGATCCAATTCCAACAGCTGCAAGTGAGCAATTCAATTTTTACATGAGGACTTTTAAAGACCCAGCATCCCAACCTAATCACTGACCCTGAATGGGTGCAAGTCTCTGTGCAGAGTTTTCTTTCTATTGCCAGATTATGCCCCAGATATACTGGGATCAAATTCAAAGCACCAAGTCCAGCATAGCAAACACAACACAGGTCAGTTCAGGACACATCTGGGTGCTGGTGTGAGTCCTCAGCTCAAACCCAGACTGCCTCCACTGCCCAGATCTGAGTACAATCATAAATCAATCGGTATCTGCATCTCAACTGCTGCCCAGAAGCCAGTTCACATCTTTGTTACAGGAAAATGCTGATTCCCCCAATTTGAATTTGTTCATGTCATCCCCATGTACACAATATTCTCCCTGTCTTCAACCCAGCATCAGACCAAAAGTCTATAAAAGGAGCTCCTGTGCACTGAATAGAAAGCATTTTGATTTTGTTCCAGAGGAAACAGCCTTCTCCTTCTTTTTAAACATCTGCATTTGCTAAACAGTGATGTAAAAAGTACAGCAAGTCCAAATCTGGGCCAAACCAAGAAGGTCATATCCTGTGTCCATCTCAGCAGCCATAAAATGTAGGTTTAAAGCCGTTTTTAAAAACAATAGTTTGCCTTGCAAAGATTTGGAGAAGGATCACAGAGCACGCCCTGTTGATGAAACACACTCCTGCAGCCACCCCAGGGTGCTGCCAGGCCACCAAAGTGCCACATTTGCCATCCATGAGGATGCCACATGCACCCTGGGCAATGTGTTGTCACATGCAGCTGCAGCTCAATCCCTTTGCATCCCTGTTTAAAGCAGGTCATGCACCAGATTTTAGAACTAAACTGCTAGAAAGTAGGAAAAAAGTTTTCTTTTCTTTGCCTGGTTTCTTTAAGCTGGATGAAGAAAGCTGTATCACAAGCAAACACAAAGGTTTTCCCATCTTGGCTTTTGGTACCTGTCAGTCATGTCTTATGAACCTTGAAAGCATCTCTGTTTAAAAAGGGACTGGGTGCCTGTCGTATCAAATTAAATTACACCAAAACAACAGGAAACAAAACCTTTCATCAGCTTTTGAAAGTGCTCCACCCATCTGGCATCCCAAGGCTCAGACAGCTGAACAAGTACCCACAGCTTAAGAACAGATAACTGTGCCACTGCTGTGTTTGATAGCATCTGATTTCAGGAAAACAGCAGCTTTCATCTCCACTTTCAAAGTTCAGCGTTGCCCAGAAAGACTCATTTTGTGTCTTTCTGATGTGTTAATTCTTATCACCAGATGCTGTCAGTGATCAGAAGCTGAAGTTGCTGGGTTCAGCTGTCCCAGATGTGTAAACCCAAGATAAGCAACATCCCACAGAACATAACTCCCTTCATCTCCCTGACTCAGCAAGGGTGCAAGAAACAAATATTTAATCAAGAGATTGCATTAACTGGCAGGAAATTGCCTTGAGCAGTGCTCTGGCAGGTATCTGGTCTGTGTCAGGGGCAGACAGTGAAGCAGTGTGATCTGCCCTCTGCTATTGAAGCCAGACACCAGCCTGCGGATTTCCAGTAGCTGAGGCTTTGCACAGCCTGCTTGTTTCATCCCCATCAAGCAGGCTTGTGTTTTCCTGCTGCTCCTTTATCCTTGGAAAGCATTAGCCATGAATAGGCACTTGATCTCCCCTTCAGCACTGCCCAGGAGGCTCCTCAGAGCTGTGACTCCTGCCCAGCACCAGAGCCCAGGGCCCAGGATGAGGCCACACAGCCCAGAGGGTGTGCACATCCCTCCCCACTTGCACACTCAGGCTCCAGCCCCTCCTAGAGTGGATTAAGCCTGAATTTCTAGGGACACTTATGCAGCTGAAAGCCTGTGTCATCTCCTTGCTGCAACTTCCAAACATTTCTGCACCAGTTGACTCCTACTCTACACCACAGGGTCCCTAAGAAAAGTCCAGTTTCTTATTCTGAGCTTGGAACAGTCCCAATTTGAAGACAGTTCCCAGCATCAATGCAGGGGTGGCCTGGGGGTCTTGCAGCACTGCCAGAAAGGGTTATCACAGGGGATTGCACAGGGTGTGGTGGGGAGGGTGGTGAGGAAAGAGGAAAAACAACAAGACATCTTACAACACCCTTGGTGTCTTATTTTGAGCCCAACTCACTTCTTTAGCAACCACCAAGCTTTCTACCAAACTGTAAATAAACAGCAAACAAAGCTTCTTGTCACCAACAGTGCACCAGAGTTATCAGCCAGTCTTGACTCTCTTTTTCATGTGTACCAGATAAACAGCAGAAAAACACCCATACCCAAAACCTTCTCTGCCATCATTTCAGGACAACAACCCTGCCAGGATGAACAGCTGATTCCAGGGGAACTCAGCCCTGCAAAGCACAGATGGAAGTTTCCAGAAGAACACAGAGTTCACCTCCTTGCTGGAGAAGGAAAGTCTGGGAAAAATGGGGCAATTTGATTCTTTCTTCTCAGTTACATTTCATGGTTCAGTGACCACTTCTCCAGCAGCTCACACTGAAGCTGCAAAAATCTGGATGCAGAATAACATCACTTAAAGGCTTCTGAGATGCAGTCAGGCAGCTGGCAGATTGCTAGCACACATCATCTTCCTAAAAGGCAGCCACAGAGCCTCTCATTAGAGGAGTTATCAGCATGAAGAATTGATGAAGTCAGAGAAAAAGCTGGTTTGGGATGGAGCAGCCTCCTTTGCTAAAACTGGACAGCAGCTGCAGCCAGTTTGGGGCCAGGGAAAGTTGCACACGAGCACTTGGGATGCTCCAGAGGAGCCTCACACCTTTCCAACAGGGACCAGCTTTCGGCAAGATCAGTCAGTCCCCAAGATCCAGCTCAGCCTCCAAGCCCAGGGTGAAATAGCCTGCTCTTGGCAGGATTTGTTCCCCAGAAAGCCTTGGGAGCCAGGTTGAGCACAAGAGAGGAAGGGAGAGTGGCTCAGTGCCATCATGTACAGATGGCCTGAGCCGGTTCCTGCTGATGGCCCTCGTGGAGCCGTCCTGCTCCCCCTCCAGCCTGTCAATGATATCATTGTTTGACACAGAGCCCTCCTCCCTGTGCTGCTCCCTGCCCTGACACAGGGCAGCCTGGCTCTGCTGGGACGCTGTGCCAGGGGGGTCACATACTTCACTCATGAGCTGAGATGGTTCTCAGCAGGAGAGGAGGGCTGAGGGCACGGGGCAAACCCAGCTCTCTTGGCAGGCAGCTGCCCCTGTGGCACTTGGGGATGGTGAAAGGATGTGACTTCCAGCTCATCTGGCCACTGCTGAGGAGCAGAGAAGCAGCTGGGGGGAGAGGGGCTGCACAGCACAGCCAAACACTCCCAAAAACAGCAGAGGGAAAGCTGAAGCCCTGCTCACACGACCATGTCCTCTTGAGGGAGTGCACATTTCCCAGCTGCTCTAGAGAACCTCACCCCTGTTTTCCTGATAAATGAGAGCAGTTTTGCCTTTAAAACATCACTTGTCAGCACAAACCTAAGAGGAGCTCAGGGCTGCCATGAACACTCTCAGTTGCACAGACTGAAATCAACCACAGGCATCCAGAGTGCCCCAGCAGCATTCTGATGTTCTTACTAATTAGAGCAAGAAGGACTTTTAATAATTTGGTCCCATCAGCAACTTTGTTTGGGTTCATTTTACAGAGGGGCTAGTCTACATGAACAGCTGCCAGCTCAGAAACACCCAGCAGTATCTAGGAGATGGACATGGTTTTTATTTCCTCCCAAAAAACAAAAGCCAAATGGTCCATGAAGCTCTCATGAGAAACATCAACATTGATTTTTCAGTCATGGGACCAAGAAAAGTGAAGCCTGCAGTCTCTTACATCTTTTTCCCTGTCCCTTTCCTCAAATCACAATAAATCTGTCCAGCCAGACTGCCAGCATCTGGGGGTGGAGGGAATTGATTTTCCCAAGAAACTTTAGACATGAGATTTCCATCTACAATTTGTGGTCCCGCTCCATTGCCTCTCGACAGGATCCAAGTAGGGTAAGAAGGGGAATGTGAACTCTTGCCTCTCAGTCACATAAATGTTCCCTAAAGCCAGAATTTATTATCAAAACCTGAAGTGGCCCCATCTTGAACACCACCAACACATGACTCATGACAACCCAAGCAGGCAGGCCTGCTTTCCATAACCACCACCAGTGGGAAATGGGAGATTTCAAGCCCCTGGAATATTGCAGTCAAAATCTGGCACTTCATAAAACCAATGAAATCCAATATTTTTTTCTTGGTAAGTTCCATCCAGATGAATCCTGGAGCTCTTAAGCTCCCTTCCTCTAGAGCTTTTGCTAAGAACATTTATTGTGTAAACACAGCAGTTTGGAAGGAAAAAGTGGCTTCCCAACTATTGAGGTGGAACTAAACAAGCCATTTGTAAGGCCTGGGAAAGCATCATAGACTAAAGACTCTCCATCTCCTTCTCCCACCCACATCATCTGTGACATTCATTGTGTAAATTATGTTACAGCAAGATTTGTCACACGGAGCCTTGACTTACCAATAGGAACCATAAAGGTTGCCTGGAGAGGAAAAAGGAAATGAAATAAATGGAAAACTGGCTGATAATGAGCCAGAGCACAGAAGATTTAAAAGGCTTCATTTTCCTGTCTCTTCCTCTCTGCCCCACACAGAGGAATCACTGAATATCCTGAGGGGATCAGGAAGCTGAAAAGCAGCTGTGGCTTTCCAGGTCCCACCCCTGTTTTTCTGATGATTCCAAGAGACAGTAGAGCAGGATAAACTCAATTTCCCCCCTTGCATAACCTTTAACCCCTGCCCAAGAAGGAAGCCCATTAGACATTGATGATGTGTAGCCCATCAGTGGAATAACCTCATATATCCTTCCTGCTCGGAAACGGGCAGCAACTTCCTCGGTCAGTTGGTAGGAGAGGCCCTGGAAATGTGCAAAAGCAGGAAACACTGGAATACGAGTGACACACAGATCCTTTACTGCACCACTGGGAGCACCAGGCTGGGTGGGAGCACTTGTCACCTACCCAGGCAGGGCCAGCAGAGCTTGGAAATGATACTGCTCCCTATCAGAGTGCCCTAAACCCAGCTTTTTGTTGGCTCCTGAGTCAAAACAGATGAGCTCTGGACCTCCTTTGCAGGCAGCTCCTGCACATCTCCACTGGGGCTCTGCCACCCACTGCAGTGGCCAGAATAAGGAACTGAAACAAACAGCCCCAGGCTGTCCCAGGCATTCACCCACAGGCAGGGACAGCCCCTGGAGAAACCTCCAATACATACCCTTGGCAGCTGAGAGGGCCTTTCCCAAGGAAGAGAAGAGAAGAGAAGAGAAGAGAAGAGAAGAGAAGAGAAGAGAAGAGAAGAGAAGAGAAGAGAAGAGAAG
>JBBMKD010000034.1:13565892-13584130 GCA_037834095.1 Argya squamiceps
AAGAGAAGAGAAGAGAAGAGAAGAGAAGAGAAGAGAAGAGAAGAGAAGAGAAGAGAAGAGAAGAGAAGAGGAGGAAGAGTCTTTTTGCTCCCTTTCCTTCACTGAGGTGAGAAGACAAATTCCACTCAGGTTTCTGCTGTGCAAATGGAAGCTCTCCTCTTCACTAAGAAAAGGCTCACACCAGGCAATGCTGCCACACACATTGAGAGGCTCTCAGCCTGTCCCTGCTTGGCTCAAAGCTGCTTTTTATTAACAAATGCAAATGGCTTTTAAAAAAAAAGTCACTTTTCATCCAAGGTTTGCAACTCAGATTCTTCCGCTCCTAAGCCCCAGCCAAATTTAAAGCTGCTTTATAGGCAACTCTCCATATATTTGTTGTTTGTGCAGCTTTGAGCTTTCCAATCTCACAGCTGCAGGACATGGGCTTGAGTCATTTAGAAAAAGCCAGAGTCGTTTGAGCGATATATTTTGTCATTATACTGAAATGTTAGTGTGTCATGAACTCTGCTTGGAACTCCAGTGTGTTTCTGACTTCTTATCAAATTCCTGGACAGGAAATAATGCAATATTATGTTAACTGCTAATGCAATAATTGTATTCACAGATATATGAATGCAGATGTGTGATGGGCTTATTACAAAACACTGGGTTGGGCACAGCTCTGAAGCAAGATATGCAATCATTTCTGTGTTTCACCTCTGTGGATGAACACGGTGTCCTTTTCATATGGAATATGAAACTGGATGGTGTGAACATTTCTTCCACATATTGAAACTAGAATGTTTCTTCCAAAGCTAGTGCATCCCTACCAAAGTATAGATTATGACACTTCCCCCGCTTTTCAAAGCAGTTTTACCAGAAAGAGAGTGGAAAATGTGCAATAAGGCTGCCTAATCCACCAAGAACATCACCTGAAGCAGTTTCAGGGGCTTGGCATATCTCCTTTCTAGTTTTGGGAACCACTGGGTAAATCCAAACCCAAATTATGCCAATCATTTCATGTTTTCCTTGACTGATGGGAGTCTGGGACGTGGATCCAAGAGTAAAATGTGGGCCAGGGGGGTGCATTCACCTGCCTGTGCTGAGCCCAGGGACAGAGAGTGAGCACAGCACCAACCTCAGCAGCAAAGCTGATTTCCAAAGGCTCCTCTAAACTGCAGCAATTAAATGGCCCAGTACTCTGAGACTTATTTTAGTTAAAAAAGCCTCAGGTACCTTCCTTGAAGTTGCAGTTCTCTTATGCCCATTTTCATGTGAATCTGCAACCTGGAGCTTACAGCTTTGAGGGGATACTTCCCACTTGGGGGACTTCACTTCCTCTCCTGCTGACTGGGCAACAAACTCTTCCCAGAAGAAGTCCTGGATGCTGCAGCTACTCAGCACCCCAAACCTCCTCCAGAACCTCAGCTTCCCCTGTAGGACAAACAAGAGCAGTAATGAGCTCCTGGGTGCTGTGGAGCAACCCCAGGCTGGGAATGTGAGGGGCCAGGCTGGGCTCTGCCTTGCCACACTCTTCACCAAGGAGAAGAGGTTTGCCTCTACTTAAGAGTGCCCTATGGATGCTGATAAATACACAGGGTTCCCAGGGACTTCATCATTCCTCTTTCAATTTAAGTCTCTAAACTACTTCAGCACTTTCACAAGTCTCTGAGAAGTGGAGCCTTTCCACTTACTGCATTTGGGGATTGTACCATCACCTTTCCTGAGCAAGGACTTGAGGCCTGGCTAGACTCCCACATGAAGCACTGCTATCTATGAATCACCTGCATTTTCCACAGAAAATAAAAATGAAAACTTCCAAACCAGTTGCTTTATTTCATCAGCACTTGTAAAGCAGATCCATCCTGCAGTGGAAGTAGATACACACATCCAAGCCTGTGTGTATACATCTCAGTGAATGAAGATGTATTTCAGGAAATAAACACAATAGGAACCTTCTATTATTATAACCCTGTTTACTAACACCAGCAAAGGGTTTTTCTGTGCTGGAAATAGAAAATCCTGTGAGCACCTGGAGCTTACATCACTGTGCTTGGAGCTCAGCAAGATCCCTTTCTCTGGCCAGCTTCTGCTGTGCCAGAAATATTCACCTTTGCATAGCAACTGCAGAGTCAGCAAGGCCTGGCAGTCCTGGAAGAAGCCCCCAGCAGCATCAGGGGCTGTGCTGCTTCCAGGCTCAGCTCAGACCTGGCACAGTACCACTGTCATCAGCAGCAGCCGTTCCCCCAGACAGGACTGCCTTGGCAGCGCCCATGGTGCCTGGTCTTACTTTCCCAGCTAAAACATGCTAAAAACCACTGAATTTAGAGCCGTTTCTGTTTAGTTCTACAGGTGCATGACTGCCTGTGAAAAGCTTCCAGTTTTTGCAGCACGGGAACTCTCAGTAGCTTTTGTGACTTTTTACAGAAAGCACCTCATAAGAGGTACCCATCTTCCCTCTGCCATCACAATTCAGGTTTTACTGCAGACAGTGACAAAAAAAATCTGGTTTTCCTCCAAAGCACCCTGAATATCATTTAGGTTTATGCTCTACCATCAGAACTAGTAAGATCTTCACTCTTTCAGGAGGAAAGCTGACCCCTCCATCTCTGTGGTTGGGATGTCCATAAAATACATTTAAAATATAAACAGGGTCATTAATCCGAGGTTATTATTCCTACTGATTCTAGCAGACAAACATTTGGTTGTATTCCCATAGATAAATCTTCAAACCCATTTAAAAATAAATAAAACACCAACAGTGCAAGTGGATTGCTGAGCAAAGACAAGCTTCTTGCAGCTAAATTCCCAGCTGCTATTCCACTACTGGAAACTAATGCACTCACAGGGCAGAGGGGCTCTGGGGCGGCCTCCAGACCAGAATCCTTCTCGCTACATTAATCTCCTGCAGCTTCAGCTGAATTCAATATGCATCACACCCTATGACAGCACACAGCATTGCTCTCATATGCCTGAGAGGAGGCTGCATTTCAGCTAATGCAAAAACAATTTCTCAGTCTGCTTTAGCATGGAGGGCACTAATGGAATTGAACCTGTCAGATCATTTCTCCCAGGAAGCAGAGCAGGACCTCTTTGGACCACAGCAAATGAAATCCTCGTTAGAGTCACACTGACTCTAGAGCACTGAGCCATTTGGTAAATAGGGAGCTTCATGTCAGCAACGTTTTCCAGTTAATGTAGGAAGAATTATGATGCAAAAATAAGTTTACACACTGAGGGCCAGGTCACCATCTGTTTTTTTTGCTGACAAAGCTCTGCTATAGTGTGCTATTTGACTGATTAACATCTGAGGGGACTCAGAATAACCTTGAAATCCAGTGAAGGACTTCCACATCCTGTCTTTATCAAAATCCCTGTTGAAGTCAGTGGTTTTCCTGTTGATCTCACTATGGTCATTATTAATTATTTAAGTGAGATCACAGTGTAGGGCACAGGCACACTTACCTGTTTTTCTCCAGTTCCAAGACGAGCTCCTGACCTTCTGCCTTTACTGTAACTTCAGCTCGGGGTGGATGCTGCAGGAGACAGGGTGCCTGTTACTCATACATCATAATTATGAACACAACCACAAATACAAACTGGAAATTGCAGCTGACCTTAAACCACCCCTTGCCTTCCTCCTCCTTCAGACCTGGAGTGATGGGGGAGGGAAGGGATGCACCAGGGTGGCTCCCAGCTCCAGGCACGCTGCTGCATCCCACAGCACAGCCATGCAGAGCCAGGAGGCAGAACAGGCATCTGCTGGGATGCTGCACCTGAGCTGGAGACACCACCTGGTGTCTCAGGAGGAATAAAGTGCTCAGGAGAGGCAACAAGTCCTGGTGCTGGAGTGCTTGGAGGTGCAGTTGGATGGGAAGGGCTCCCTGCTCCTCCCTCTGCTGTAGGTTGTGCTCAGCACATCACAAGACATCTCAGCTTGCCCCAGAAGCTGAAGAGTCAAATATCTGAGCTAGTTCACCAAAGCTTCCTTTGTTGTCACAGGAGAAAGACATTTTTAGGGGCCTGTTTCAGGATGAGAGGAATCACGCCTCTTCCAGAGATTTTCACCTCGCTCCTTTACTCACAGAAAGTGCCAGTAAAAGGCAGGGAACAAAGAGGGACCCTTGGATGCCTTCAGCCCTTGCACAGAGAGTATTTCAGGTCTCCCCAGAGCCTGCTGGTTTGAACAGAACGCACCCCAATTTCTTAGTGCAATGGCAAACGCATACATTAACCCCAAAATTAAAAAAAAATAATCATTCCAGAGACTTAAAACATAGAATAAGATTTTTAGAGGAGCAACTAGAAGAGGCTCTGAGGTCTGCAGTTTTACCTCCTTCAAAGCAGAACCACTACATAAAGTCAGCTTGGGGTTTCCCAGTCTGAATGCTTTCTTGTAGAGAAAATGGGTGAACAAATTGCCCAGAAGAGAAATAGCTCGTATTAATGTAACAATGAACTTTATTCAACTGGAAGAAAAAAAAAAATCATGAGGGTTGGTGAAATTATTAACCCATCATATTTTCTAAATGAGTGTTGGAGGAGACTTTGCAGAACAGAAGACTGAAAGTGAAAGCAAGTAAGGCTGACTGAATGAGATGTTCTGTCAGCCCAGATACGCTCACTTGCCATTACAGCAAATACAAATATCTCTTTTCATCAGCTCCCTCCTCATATTCTGAATTTTGCTCATCCTTCCTTCAGTTTCCAGGACATGGCATCAGGCCCATGCAGATGATGCAAAACAAGTTAATACATTCAGGATATATAAAAAAAAGGATAATTTCAAGAGGCTGAGCTTCTTTTACTAAATCAAGGTGCTCAGTTCATCTCAGGGTGGGTCTGTGCTTCACTCACTAACATGAAATCAGTGTCAGGTTGCCTTGCCCACAGCTGAGGGTCTCCATCACCATAAAATCTCTTCACAAAGGTTGTGCAAACATCATTATTACTAATATCACCCTCCCTTCTCCTTCAGTAATCCCACTGCTTCAGTCCATCAATTGCTGTGTAAATGAAATATCCCAGCTGTATATAACCTTTGCTAATGCTCATTTCAGAGCCAATGGGAACTTGCCTGAAACAAACCAAGTGTGACCCCTGAGACCCAACAAATTTATACAAGGGGAAATGCTCTCCAGATGTATTTGCATCAATAACAGAAAAAAAACTTGCAGGCAGTATAGCAAGGGCATTTTAAAAAGAATTGAGATCATGAGAGAGTCATGGTAGGGATTTTTGTGTGTAATAGGAGACAATGATAAGTATTAGAAAGTCTCATCATATGGAAAAAACCCATTAATAAATTCCCAAATACTACCACTATATTCAAGAAAAACTGCATGTCTCCATTATGCTGAGCTTCCCTTTTTTCTAGTTCACAATGTAAAAAACACCCTACCACACAACTGCAATTATTTCTTGATTGCAACAACACCAAGCCTGGGAAGCAGAACAAAACCCTGTGGTTTGTGTTTCATGTTTGTCTGGACCTCAGGGATTGAGGTCAAATTGAGCTACTGGTTGGCTTTTCTTACCTGGTGAAGCACCCTCACAGCTGGGATTCACAGAACGAGAGAATAGTTTGGGCTGGAAGGGATCTCAAAGATCATCTTAATCCATCCCCGTGTCATTGGGCTGGAACAGATTCCACTAGGAAAGATGGCTCCAAGCCCCATCCAGCCTGGCCTTGCACACATCCAGGGATGATGCATCCACAGCTTCTCTAGGCAACTTCTCCCAGTGCCTCACAGTCAGAAATTTCTGACAAATATCTAATCTAAACCTGCCCTTTTTCAGCCTAAAGCCATTCTCCCTTGTTCTCTCACTCCACACCCTTGTAAAAAGTCCCTCTCCAGCTCTCTTATACCTCTTTAGGTACTGATAGGTGCTACAAGGTCTTTCCAGAGAGCTCTCCAGGATGAACAACCCCAACTCTCTCAGTCTGTCCTCATAGGAGAGATGTTACAGCTCTTGGAGCATCTTCACTGCCCTGCCCTGCCCTGGCTCCAACAGGTGGATATTTTTTCTGTGCTGGGGATCCCAGACATAGCACTGTAGGTGGGGTTTCACCTGACCAGAGCAGAGGGTCAGAATCCTCTCCCTTGACCTGCTGGTCACACTTATTCTGATGCAGTCCAGGACAGTGATGGCTTTGTGGGTTTATCCTACAGCAGATGGTTCTAACCAGCTGTTCCCTCAACGCCACCGATTGTATGGCCCGGCTCCCCTTCCACAGACACGGATCAGGTAGATACCGATCGAGGCTTTAAGGCACGGCACAGAGCAGAGTGAATGGATTCCCAGAGGCACCAGCCAGCTCACACAGCCTTTCCTGCGATCTGCAGGATCTATGGCAGCTCCTTGCTCATCCCCGCAGCTCAACAACCCCAAAACGCGCATCGCCCGGTGCTGCGCTACCCGCGGCATCCCCCCGCGACCCCGCAAAGGCAGGTCCGCAAACAAAACAGAAACCAAGAGACCTACCTTGGGGCTGCCGGGGCCCCCCGGGGCTGCCCAGCGCGGCACCACCACCTCGGGCTGGAGCCGCACCTCAGCGGCCGCGGCTGCGGAGACAAGAGGAGCGGCTCAGCATCCCCGGGCCCTCCGCACGCCGGGGTTCGGCAGCACGAAGCCGGAGCGGGAGAGGAGAGGGAGCTCTGCGCTGATTGTAGGAAAAGCAGGACGATCCCCCAACCCATCCATCCAGCCATCCATCCTCCCACCCACCCTTCCCCGGCGCTCCCGCAGCCGGAGCTCTGGCACGGGGCTGTCGTGTAGCCCCGGGCCGGGCTTCCCGCACTCAGACCGGGCTCCCCGCACTCAGACCGGGCTCCCCGCACTCACGGGGCGGCGGCCGCAGCAGCAGCGAGATGGCGATGCCGCAGAGCAGCCCCCGGCCCCGCATGGCTCCGGGCAGGTACCGCTCCCCCTATAGCAGTCCCTATAGCCGCCGCCGCCGCCCTATAAACCGACCGGCGTCGCTTGTCCCCTCCCACACCACGCCACGGCTTTGCGTCCGCCCCGCAGCCCCCTCCTCTCTTCTCGTCCCTCCGAACAGCCCGGGATGCTGCCGGCGGTCCAGCGGCTCTGCCCTGAGGCGCGGGCTGAGCTGGGCTCGGTCCCCGCTCCGGGGGGAGCCTGAGCACCTTCCTGGGGCTCCCTCTGCAAAACCTCCCTTCCAGAGCCTTCGCCAGCACGGAAATCCATTGTGCTTCCAAAGCTAGGAAAAAGAGGAGAGCTGGGGGAAGGAAGGAGCTCGAGAGTTTTTTGTTTATTCGTTTGCTATATTTATATGCAATCTTATCATGGCTGATCCCATGTCTGGAAGAGACATCATAAATTTCTCCATTCCTGAGAAATATAGTACTCGTGGACAGTTGAAGGGATAGAGGATTGATTTTTACGTGCCTGTATAAAAGGGCAGAAGCAAAAGGACGTTCACTGCCTCCCTCCCCTTATGGTCGATGGGAGGGCCAAGCTCGAGGAAAGATTCGGGAGCATCCACAGCTCGTATTCCAGGAGCTGCCCTTCGGGAATATCCAGTCACCTCCACGAGGCTCCCAAAGGAGCATCTCTGTCTTCCCCTGCATCCTTCAGGGCTGAGGCAAGGCTTGAAGTCCACACATCATGTCTTTGCTGGATCTCTGCCCTTCAGGGAGCTGAGCACCTGGGGGGCTGCACGACCCTGTCTCACTGCTGAATTAGGGGCGTCGGGGTCACACCAGGACAGGAGAGACCAAATGAGTGGTGCCACGCTGAGGTTACCAGCTGCAAACACTGGGGGCCTCCACGATGCTGTAGGAGCTCCTGACGCACGCTGAGCCCACAGAAAGCCTTCCCTGTGTCACTGTGTGACTCCCAGCCAGCTCAAATTTAGCCCCACTCAAGGCTGCAAGGGTTGGCTGACATGGATTTTTATGGGGTCAGGTCTGATTGGCAGGAAGGGCCATTACCTCCTAGCCACACTCTTCAGACAGGTATTGATCTATGTTGTCCATTCAACCCTCTCCATTCATCTCTATGCTCAGTGTCTGTGTGAGTGAACTACCAGGGAAATGAGAAATGGGGAGAATTTGCATGTGGATAGGTTTTCAGGATGTATAAGCAAATCAGGCTGGTAGGAAGTGAGCACTCCCTTCAAAATAAAGGTTTGCCAGATTACAGTAATGGTTTTGTGTCTTGTCCAGAGGATTATTTATGCTATTGAAAACTCCAAACTCTTTTGTACTGAAGGTCTTTGCAGGGTCCTGCCAGGGCTGCCCAAAGGAAATGTCTATTTGCAGATACCAGTTTGGTTTATATCTCACATACATCCCCTTTGTCCCCCAGCACTTCACAGGCTGAATCTCTCTGACCTTGTGAAGGTTATTTTATTCCTGATATCACCTTGGCAGAGGAAAGTCAGGCACTGTAGGGACACCTAGAGGGAATAATCAGGGTGAGAGGGTTATAACTGATATTTTAGCTGACCCATAGAGAGCTCACGAATTTTCATGGCACAACTAAATCTTCTTGTTCCAAAGAGCAAAGAATACAGGGGCAAAATTTCAGCTCTTTTCTAATCATATGGAATATCCTGAAGGGAAATCTTGTGATTTTTTTTCCTGTGAATTCCCCTACTTATTTATAGCTGCCTGTAATATAGAAGAAAACAATGGCATCATTGTGCATGTCTATATTATAAATAAGTAAAAAAGCAAGCCAAATTTAGACATGAATTTAGCTACTCTGCTTTCATCCCTGCATAAAACTTCTGCCTACCCAAAGGAAAAAAAACCAACACTTTGATAAGAAACATGTATGCTTGAACTAAAAGATTGTCACAAATCTTCTCAGTACAACAAATCTTCACAGGGACTGCTCCATATATTCCTCTAAAAGAAGATCAGCTCAAAAAAGAACAAAATGGAATATAATGAGCCTTATTTTAAGATTATTAAAATATTTAGGCCAACAGCTATCTACTTGTGATTGTTTTCAGCGTTCAAGTATCATAAAAATAAAGTATGTGCAATATTTGCATTTGTTATATAGGAAACGTAACCCAGAATCAAAATTTTAACAGAAGGAAGAGGACTGTCCTGCCTAAGCTCTGCATCACAGACACTCTCACTGATGAGAGAAATGTTATCACTTTGGCTGACTTGACTGGAATGTGAAATCTCCCATTTTATAGAACATTTTTTTGGTTCAGATCATTTGAAATGATCAAAGGAGGGAGGCTCTGAATCCGTGAAGGAAACTGGAGATTCAAGAATAAACTCCTTTATCCAGTGTCTTAACAGTTGAGAGCAGCTTCAGCTGACCCAGAATATTCTGTTTAGCTTGGCTTTTCCACCACCCATGTAGGACAGCAGGAATATTTGGAGGGGCCCTGGAGCAGCTGTCCTGCCAAAGAGGGAGAAGTGCTGTAAGATGATCAGGAGCTGGACAAGGGCTTGTCCCCATGTGCTGATAGCAAAAGGGTATCAAAGCACTCCCTGTGCTTCTTTTTAAGGGTGGGTCACTGCTACCACTTTCTGCTATGACTTTTGCTTCATTCCTACAGGCAAGTGAACTTGAAGATGGTTATATCTGCAGACACATCTTTTTAACTCCATTTCCTCATGTGAAACACTTATAATCCTCTCTGTGCTGCCTGCAACCTTCTCCAACACAACAGTGATTATACTGAAATAGTTAATTCTAATAAGAGAAGGGAAACAGGCAAAACAGCACAAGAGCTTTTAATAACATCCAGTCCATAAAAATGTCCAGTGATTTTGGGGAAGAAAGTTGTCTCTGTAAATGGATAGCAGTGATGCACTGGGAAGTGTCTTTAGACTTTTAGAGTAGCAGGAAGAAAACCTTGTACAAAAATCTTCATCTGTTTTTCAAACTGAGAAGGGCACAAGGTGGTTTTGAGTTTAGATTATGGTAAACAGTAGGGAAGAAAATAATTATAAGAGAGTAGAACATGTCTCTATTATGTCTCAATTACCTTCTGCACTGCCATGAAGGCTTGCAGGAGGGCACACAGTCACCAAGGCATTGGCCCTGCCAACACTGGCCAGTTCAAATATTTCAGAAGTAACAGTACAGATACTTGGCACTTCAGGAACCTGCTTTAAGGGAAGGTTTGTGGGTGAGCTGAAAATTACCTACAAATGGGAACTAAACACCTCTTCTATCACATTTTCTCAGCTGCAGGGCTGCCAGACACGCTGAGGGATGATGCAGAGCAAGTGGGTTGTTTGTTTAACTCTCACCTCTGCCGTAGACAAGACAGGAGAGCCTTGAAGAGAGCTCAGGTGAGGGCTGGCTGCAGTGACAGACCTGCAGACACAGATCCCTAACAACCCTCCAGGACATCAGCTCTAGCTGGGAGGGAAGAAGGGATCACCCTCACATGTAGTTTCCCATTAGCATGTCCAGGATGTGTCAAACCAGTCTTCCCTTTCTCTGAGCTTGGTAGAATTAATCACAACAGTTGTGTACCATTCTAGATGCTGGTGCATTGAAATAGTCTGACATCCTACTCCACAGTGTATAAAAAGAAAGATGGGAGAAGAGGGAAGTTTAGATCTAGAGAATAATCTCACAAACAGCTGTTTTATACCCCGAAACATACTTGTGGAGGAATTTGTATGTTTGGCCACATGCATTCCTGCAGGCCAGATCAGCTTTCAGTGAGAATTTAGAAATGAACAGGCATTTTCTGCTATTTATAAAACTTTCCTCTTATCCAAACAGTTCATCAGACTTCTCAAAACGACCTCTGCAACTGACTCAAGCTACCTGGGTTTCCTATTGAACACACTGACTAGAAAAGGTGGTGTTGAGGAAAACATTTATTTCCCACTCTATAATATTCCTCTGGATTAAAATACATCTTAAAAATTACAATACTTGAAAAAACTTTACTTCTTCTTCCTCATCACTGTCAGTTACATTGACAATGTAAGTGCTGGAAGGAGTAGATGGGGGGGATGGCAAAACCTCCTCCACCACTTCCACATCCAGCTGTGGCAGGGGGCTCAGAACTCGCTCCTCACTGCAGGTGCCCTGGCAGGTGACAATCTCAGGGCTCCCACAGACACGCTGGTTCTCATGCAGCCTCTCCTCTGAGTATGCCCTGAAACGATAGTCTTCATCCAGGGTGGAAAATATCACCTCCTGCCTCTGGTTCCTCTCCTCATAAAAGCCAAAGCACTGAGGCACTGAGCTGGAGAAATTCCCGTAGCCAAAGGGAGCTCTGAGTGGGAATGTGCTGCAAGGGAAGAGATTCGAGGTTGGCTTTTAGAAATGCAGGGCTACACAACGACACTGATGTTCTGAGCTACTCAGCTAATCCTGTTCTTTAAACCATACAAATTTAAAACTGTGCCTAATTTCAGCACCAAGGGCATAACAAGAGTCGTTCAGATTCCATTTCTGTGCATAATCTTCTCTTCAACCTCAGACACATATGAGGTTACTCTGAGAGCAAACATAAACCCCACTGTATTTATCAATTAAATAATACCATGGATATGGTATTATTTACCATGGATAATACCAGCATGCAGTGAGTTAACCAACATACTCAGATTAATAAAACAAAAGTCAATTTGTGTAATTTCTAAATGCCAAAATTTGTGACAGACCTGGGGTAAAATGTTCTTATTTATAATTTTTAGTGGGTTCTTGCATCTGTTACACTGTTATCACACAGGACAGAGAATCCTTGTGCCCAATATGTGGTTCTCAATGTTAATATTTAAAGAACTCACAGTGATAAATTGTTAAAAACTAACTACATAGTAAATTGCAGGAAGTTAGTACATCAAATGGAACTGTATTCCTCCAGTGGCAGATGCTCGAACTTTATTTTGATGCAGAATGACACAGGGATTGTAATTTACAGTGTTTTAGAGAAATTTACTACATTGTGAAGAAGACAAAATACACAAAGAAGTAATAAAGCTCTACAGTGCAGGCACTGTGAAGACATTGATACAATACCTACCGAGGCTTCAAGGGGACTATTCCTCATTCCAAACTAATATTTAAATTTTTAGTGTATATTTCTGCACTTTCAATTCAGAAATCATGACTCTTGTATGCAAGAAATTAGTTTATAGGACAGAGGACTTATAAATCATTGTATTAGAAAGACCCTGGTATTAGCAAAGCTGGCAGCTTTCAGAAGTCCACCAATGTGTAAAATCAGAACAGTCTTTTATGCTACAAGAACCCTCTTCTCTCTCACAGGCCTCACAAAACCATCTCATTTCAGACACCAAGTCAGAGCAAAGATCATTTTTAGCAATTCTGGGAATACGTGTCCTGCATTTCCTTAAAGGACCTCAAAAATAGAAATTTCTGGTATTGCACTTATCTGAATTTCTTCTGAGTTTGATGGGTCATCATTAGCCCTAATTATAGACCAGATGCCAAAGGAACATATTGGTTGCTGCCACTAGTGAGAATAAGCAGTGTATAAACACTGGCAAAGTTTATGTCTAATAACTGTAATAATTTGTTAGGTTTGCTACTGCACAGTCATGAAAGAAAACTGATGTCCTGTAAAGAATAAGCACCAGATGACTGCTGTTTGAGCTGCCCACCTGCACCAGGGCACTGGTGCTTTCTGTGCCTGCTCAGCCCAGCAAGCACCCAAGGACATGTGTTAGCTTGGAAATTCTTTGATTAGGGGACCTCTGATTGACTGAAAAGGAGGAACTAGGAATTACTACTTACACAAGAGTTCTGCAGACACTTCCCACCAGGCTGAGTTTCAGAAATATCAGCACTTATGGGAATCACAGTGTACCCAGGAGACATCTCCAGGACACACCCACTTTAATTCTAGCGGACCATTTTCAAAGTATATTTACATTATCTCTACCTAATGCTCTTCTGCCAAAATCAACTGCACTTAGACCCATAGAGTGGAAAGAAGATACTTCTGTTTCCCATGGCCTTGGGAGTGCCAATTACTGCAACAGTTCTATGGAGCCTTCAGTAACTGAGCACATATTACGATCAGCCTGAGGCCAGGGGATCCCACCACACAGCAGCTACAGGAAGCTAAGAACTCCTTTCCCTCTGAATGCTCCACCTGCTGTCTGCAAGTCAAAACACTCTCTCTGCCTGTCAGCATTTTTCTGTACTGGTATTGAAATGGTTTCATTACCTTGAGGGGAAACAGCGAGGTCCAGGTATAAAGGAAGGGTGGCAAAATGGAAACTGAGGAGCTCCTCCAAACAGGCTGGCTGGTTGTCCAATGGGAGCAGACACATAGGCAGGTGAGGGAATAAAAGGAGTAGCCTGGGGAAGAGCTATGCCTCTAGGAAAAACAGAAATGCCAGGGATCTCACTGTTAGAGACAGAAAACCTGCCACTAGTGCTGCTGATGTTACTCGGGTTTCTGCTGCCAAAGCTCTCAGCGAAAACGGGCGCGGGTCTCTTCAGGGAGAAATTGAGCCCAGGTGATACAAAAGCTTCTGTCTGAGCAGGTTCAGCAAAGTGCTGGGATGAGACTACAGGGCGCAGGGGCAGGGTAGGAACTGCAACAGCCACTGATGTGGTGCTTGCAGCCGTGGTCTGGAAAAGGGTCATGGACCCAGTGTGCTGGATGGAAGAAGCTGGCAGATGGATGGCAGGAGACTCACCTTGAGGAAACAAAACAGTTATTTATCAAACATGAACACAGAGTTCTGATAAAACAGTGTCAGAGCAAGCCACAGCATTTCTGGGTACAGACAGAGTAATTCCCCCTGAAATATTTTCCAGTAACTCATGTCATAATACCTAATATGACACCATTCTGAGGCAGGGTTGGAGCCCACACATTAAAGCTACATTAAAGCTTTGTTCCACAGAAACCCAGGGTGGAAGGAAGTGGCTAGTGAGGGTTTGGTGGCCTGGTGACCAGCAAACTGGTGATGGTGAGGCTACATCTTGTCCTAGTAAAGCCCCACAATGAGTTGGAGTGTGGAGTGTACCTTCAGCTCAGAAGACCTCACAAGTCTACTGATGTGAAGTGAGCCAAATTTATAACAAATGTGTGTGCTGAGCTGCCTAAAACACCCTAATCTCCAATGTATTTCCTTATTTCATCAATGAATGTACCCCCTAGGCAATTTTATTTTGAAATGTTTTGCAGAGTACAAACTTCAATGTACACTTTCAAATCACACCTCATCAACAGGGTTGCCTGTATAGGGAAAGATTTCAAAACACATTGCATAGGAATTTTCAAACAACACTAACTCAGAACTTTACCAGAACAAAGCTGAGTAGCTTTTTGTTTTAACATCTCCAAGTACTCTCACACAGCCTAATCAGGCATTTCATTTTCTTGTCTCATTGCAAAGAAAGCAAGGATGCTTGAAGAGGAAAATGCCATTTCCTGGATCTGAGCTATTTGCTGTTGAAATCCACTATCCATGCACTGACAGAGCCAGAGCTCTTTCTCTAAGGAATATGCAGATCAGCCCTTATACTGGCCTGGGGGCTCTCACACTATTTCACTGCCAGTGTGGACTTTTAGTAAAAAGAATGATCCTTCCAGGGTATCTGTGAGGTGGAGACCAAACAAGGGAAAGAAGCAGCTGTAGCTTAATCTTAAATAGAAAGGAAGTGTTGGTAAATTATCACAGTTTCTATAGGCAACCTGTGGCAGGGCCCCACCACCCTCACAGCAAAGTTTCTTCCCAATATCTAATCTAAAATTACTCTTTTTCAGTATGAAGCCATTTCCCTTTGCCCTGTCACTACATGCTCTTGCAAATACAAAACCCTTACTGGAACAGGAAAATTCTGAATTTTAAAAATAATTCACTACTGAAAACTCACAGACTGGACGTCCAATACTGTTCTTAACATTGGAGTTGACAAATGAATAAGTAGGTGATGAGAAGGGAAGGGTTCCAGCTGGATTTGTAGTGATGGTACTCTGGGAAGTGCCCGAAAATGCAGCAGAGCCAGGTGGTGGAGAACACTTCTTTTTGTTTGGCTGATAAACCCAACCTGTCAGAGACAAAAAAAAGATGTAGCCATCCAATATTTTGGATGGTTTCATTGTTTATCTAAAGCTGTGTTATCTGTAATTCAGAAGGATCTGATAAGACAAGTCCAAAACTTGCTCCTTTAGGCAATGGCAATGCTCCACTTGTGAGCTGGAACTGGAATTTTACTGGAGATGGAAACGAAATAGAAACACTTGGGTATTGTTTAGAAGTTACCAGGTAGTAGCTGCTTGTGAGACGAAGAAACACCAAACACTGGGGAGTGATGTGGCCCAGCTGAGGAAACTACACTAAGGAGAGCATGACACTCACTGTGCCGTGGGCTTTCAGCATGGAGGAAAACCACAAATGTTCAAAATGTGATTTTTCCTCATTGTCTCCTCAACCCCTTAAGTCTCACATATATCTGCAGATTACAAGACATAACAGAAAATAAGACCCACTGGGAACCCTGGATAGATTTTGGAAGATCATGTTTGCCTTTGCCTGACAACATTAACCAAACACTAACAGACATAAGAATATATTACGAATTTACACTGAGCTGCTTGGTTTCTTACACAGGTTAACTCTAAATGCAACTTTAAAGAAACACCTTTTTTTTTTTCTTTTTTTTGAAAGATCCAAGGACAGAGGGAGAATGATGCTCTTTTCCTTGTTTATGACAGATTAGGCAGGATCATGAACAAGCAGCATTATGACAAAAGAAAAGAATCACACCACCTGGTATCTCAACAGCTTTAAAAAAATTGTTCAAAATACTTATGAATAAATGAATTAGTCAATGGTACAAATTGTAACACTTGACAAAGGGCTGAGAAACATTTCCCACACCATTATGTGGGAACCTCAAGTCTACATGTTGAAGAATCCCACAGAATACAATGCTGTTTGTGCCTCCTGTAACATTTCCCTTTCCTGCTTTTAAGGAATGGGTGCATGTGTCACCACAGGCCACCTGGGCAGCTGTTTCTGGAGAAAGGAAACTGATGCAGCAGGCCACGTTCACAACAAACTCACTCTCTGGCCATTAGACTGTTAAAGCATTCAGAAGAGCTGCTGTAGCTGCAGTGTTCTAAGCACCAGCATTTTGGATGCTTTAAAAAATTCATCGTTTCAAGCCACACAGAACGATTGTGTGCTTGAAATATCTGGGTTTTTTTTCTATCTCTACAAATTGCTATAATGCATGAGATGGATTTTCCAAAAGCCCTGCACTTCTAAAGCATTCAGGTAAATAACTAAGACGTTTACCAGGAAATTCCTCCCTGTGCCTCAGTTTTATTTTGTTTGCTTCCTCGTAATATGGCTGCTTCTGCTCCTCAGTGAGTTTGCTCCACTCCAGGCCCAGATGAACACTGATCTCTGCATTGTTGGCACCTGGGTTGGCTTTGGCCACAGCAGCCCTGTGGATCCTGGCCCACACCATGAATGCATTCATGGGACGCTTCACACGGCCACTTTTGGTCTTGCTGAATGGAGTGTCTGGCATCCCTGTGCAAAAAGGCAAGGAGAGATCATCACCTTAATACAGATACAGCAGGTCACACTCAGTATTACACCCCGAGGATATCTGGCAACAGAATCACCAGAGCTTTGGAACAGATGAAACCCAGTGCACATTTGGAGAGCAGTTCCTACAACATCCTCCACTGCCCTTCACTGAGTCACTGCACAAAGGATCAGTTACCTGGCTTTTGTTATGTATAATTTAAAAAAACAAGAGAGACTGCTAACACACTAGTTTGGATTTCAGTTGGCTTGTTTTCTTATGAATTTATAAACTAATTATTGTATAGCAGAGACCACATGACTGCAAATTTACTACCACCACCAGAACTATGTAACCAAAGCCCTAAGGATGCAGGGACTTGGACTAAGGATGGTGAGGCTGCTTAGTCCCACCCCTGTGCAGTCCCTGACTTCTCAACCCCAGTTGTTGCTGTTTTGGGTTCCTGCTTGGGGCTTGTTGGGTTCTTTTATACATATATATTTGGATTTAGACACTCATTCTGTTAGAGGAACCTGTATTCCCAAAGGATTGTTACATGATACCTGGCTTTGGCTCTTTATAAACACAGGCTGCATTTAAATTTAGCTGGCAACATGATGAATCCACAGGCCCCTTAAAACTGAACCCTGAGCAAGCAATTTCCTTCTGGAAAAGGTTTAGAAATTAACTCTTTCACATCATCGATAAAGGGAAGAAGTCTTTAAGATCTTACTTAAGTAATTAATTTTGAAAGTCTAGATATTTAAAAACAAAAAAAGCTTCTAATATAGATATTTCAAAATGCTCTTCATTTAACATGTTCAGATTTTTTCAGAGAGGTGTATGAGTACTTTATAGCTTTAAAAGTCAGACAGATTCCTGACCTTAAAACTGTAATCACAACTCAGTGTAATTCTGAACACTGTCCTAAGGGAATTCATGCAGACAGTGACCAACATGACAAAACTGCCTTGATTTTAACAAACCACTACCAAACCCTGTGCTCCTGTGCTTCTGCGTCTTATGCTGACAAGAGCTGTGCTAAACCCAGCCTATACAAAGGGATGGTTTTCTAACTTGACCTTTCCACTTGTGTTCTCCTGCCTGAAAACCTGTCACCTGCATGCCACCCTTCAAGCTCTCTGACCATAATACCTGAATCCGAGGGCAGGACTGTGAGGGGAACGTTTTTTGTTTCAACCTTTGGCCGCTGCAGTAGAGGCTGCAATTGAACCGGCACTTGTTTTACCGGCACTGGAGTCACATGCATCAGCTGCGAGGGCAGAGCGCCTTGGAGCTGTACGTGGGACCTGGAAGGCAAGGACTGAAACAAGACCGGGATATTCTGATCTTGAGGAGGGTTCCCAAGCTCGCACAGGGCTCCAGCCGGGGCATCGCTCTGGTCCACCTTCAGTGGGCGGGCCTCAAAGGCCACGTTGGGTCGCTCCGTTTGGACGGCAGCTCTTCTCCAGGACTTATTCCCAGTTTGCTCCAGGATCTTCTTCTCCTCGTTCTGGCGGTCACCGCTGCCCCTTTCATCGTCCCTTTCTCTCCTGATAGCACCCCGGGCTTCCTTCTCAACGGCCGCCGGAGCCGAGATGCAACTGCTCTTCTTGGCTGCCCCTTCGCTGTGCCCGGGCCGGCTCGGGTGCTCCGGCACTTGGACGTGCAGCCCTCCGAGGGGACCCATCACCTCCCCGTGCCTGGGGGGCGAGGCGGGGCTCGCCCGGGCGCGGAAGCGGCAGTGCCTGACCCTGCGCTCCATCGCTCC
>JBBMKD010000034.1:13591925-13609719 GCA_037834095.1 Argya squamiceps
GGGTCTGAGGGCCGGGGCCATGCTGAGGTGGGCCGAGGGTTGCGGCTGGGCCCGTCGGGGAGTTGCGGTGGAGTTTGGGGGAGTTTGGGGGTGAGGAGAGAGCGATGGCTGGCGGAAGCGGTCTGGGTGACGACAGGGGGTGGGTGGGTGGTGTAAGGGGAATGTTTTAGTTTGATGGGAAATGACGCTCGGGTGCAGAGGCACTGGCACAGGTTGCCCAGAGAAGCTGTGGCTTCCACTACACCAGGTTGCTCCACGCCCCATCCCTGGAAGTGTCCAAGGCCAGGCTGGATGGGGCTTGGAGCAACCTGGTGTAGTGGAAGGTGTCCCTGCGCATGGCAGGGGGACTGGAATGAGATGGGCTTTAAGGTTCCTCCCAACCCAGACCATTCCGTGATTCTCCGAAATGGTGTGCAGGAATGAGGAACAGCATTTCCCAGAGCTACTCACACAGAGATGACACCGCCTTGTTGTGGGGATGTTCTGCTCTGTTAATCGGTTAATTACATACATCCTCTTGGTTTTAAGGAGAAAAAGGATGAGACAGTGCTGTATTCTCAAAAGTACTGTTTTAAACCAGGACTGATATTAGCACCATGCTCTAACCAACTGAGCTAATCTCAGGGTCATATTTGGGTCAGTCCAGGGTGTAGTTAAATCATAACCACAAGCTGAGATTGTAACACAGTGCTGTTACTTAGTTGCTCACCAAACATCCTGCAGAAATACTGGCATTTCTGGGAGCAGGATGGCAGAGTAGTGGATTGAGGCGAGACAGCTGTGGTGTAAATTCATCAGCTATGATGATGATACATATTTCTTGTAAAAATGTTATGTGTGCAGGCAGGGTAAACATCCCCTAAACATGAAGAGGTGCTGCTTGTGCCCCCCACACCAGGAGTCAAATGGCATTGATGTCAGGTGAGATGTAACGTTAGTAGACTTAATTAAAAATACTGGGGTTCATTTTGGAATCAAATTATCTTTTCACCATCACCTTAATTTTTTTTCTTTTTCTGAAAGGGCGAAGCCCAAAATGTTCAGTTTTGAACACCCAAGGCAAAAACCTTTCTCTTGCTTAGACACTAAAACACAATGTGTTCATTGCTATAGATGCTGCATGATCTTAAGTATCACATTTGGTGTTCTGCACAAATGCAGAGGTTCTGTTGGCACAGGATTTCCAGAAAAGTGACTTTAAATATTTATTTCAGATCTTAATAAAAAATATCTCAGTTGGCACTGGTGATGAGAATTGAGAAAAAAAGCCCCTGTAAAATTAAGAACCATTAAGAACACATACTTAATATCACACATCCATGTCTGGACTTCAAAGAAGAGTGGCACAACTGATACAGAAGGTGCTATTCAGCAGCCTGGGGTGTTTTAAGAGTGATTTATAGCCAAAATCCCCCTGTCATTGGGGGGATGTCTGCACCACAGGTGTTTGAAACTTGGACTGTGTTGGATCAGTTCAGGAGGAGCTATTTATCATCACTTTGCATTCACCAAGGGGCAGAGAATTCATGTGCAGGGCAGGTGGAAGGTGCTTGACAATGTTCTGAGTTATTTCAGCTTTTCTCTTGAGATTTTTCTAATCTTGCCTCTTAACAGAGTCTGCCCTGAGGACAAAGACTTGAACTGAACCAGAGTTTAGATCTTTATTTTCACCCTTTTAGGGTGCTTGCCCTCTGCTTACAGTAGTTTTTGAGTCATTTTTCAGAATCCTGGTATTAAGCTTGTGCTTATTTTGTTCAGGCAGGGGTTGGATTTTGAGTACCAACTAGGTAACTCTTTTTCCAATCTATTGAAAAATTGTTCATGCTAATCCTTAACAGCACAGAAGGCACAGGCAGATTTAGTTGTGTGCAGAGCCTGCTCATTGCAGCCCTTGGTGCTTGCAGAGGAGGTGTGTTCCCAAAATAAATGCCTTGTGTTGCTGATTTTATTTTTTTCTGAGAATGTCAGCTTGTTGAAGGGTTTTTGGATGATGTGTTCTGCCCTTCTGCTCCAATGAAGCTGGAAGTTTGCCATGGAGGAGCCAAAACCTTACCCAGCAAGGAAAAGTGGGCAGAGTGTAGATTTGGTAGATCTGTGTAGTGTTTGCCTGGGTGCTGAGAGGCAGAGGCATAATTGGAAATAAGGGCTGGATGTAGAATTCTGTCAAAAGTTGTAGATGGAGTTCTGACTTAAAGGGAATATTGGAACTTAAAATCTAAAAATAAGTCTGGATTTTAAATTATTGTGTAAGTTCTCAGGGTTGGTTAGAAAAAGTACTGTTTTCTGATTGGAAGCATCAATTTGATATCATGATGGTGTCATCTGTGCTTCCTGTGATGGATCTGACAGTCCAGGACATGTTTGTTATCAGTTCAGCTGAAGGAGACACAGAGGCTCATGGAAAGACCCCCTGAGCAAGGCTGGGAGGTGCTGAGGCAGCTTATGCTCTGTGTGAAACCAATTTCCTGCAGATATCCAGCTGTAGAGGGCTGGCAAGAAGACAATGGATCTCAAAAAATGAATGTGATTAGGTTAATTCAGAGGAAACTGATTTAGATTTCCCTGCTGTGGCCATGAATTACCCTGCAGCCCAGTCCTGCAGATCAGCTGGTTTGCACACTCACTTTGCACTCACAGGAAGCATTTTGTGGTGTGCAAACCTTGAATCCACATTCCCTAAGGCACAAGGTGAGAGATCATCTCTGGCTCACATATTTCATTAATGTGGAGAACTGTGTGAGATTTTAGACCAAATCTTTTCCCTGACTTTCAGCAGGAATTGTACAGCAACCCTGGGGCTGTGTTTGCACAAGCAAACAGGTACCAAGGTGTGAGTGAAAGTTGTAAATAATATCTGCACCTCTAGATAAGTTACACTTGCAAAGATTTCTGGTGTGCAGACAAGGCTTGTGTGAGCCAGGCAAGCTGTACATTTTGCCAAATTCCTTCACTTTTGCCCTGGTAAAAGTATTATTTTAAAATAATAATAAAAAAAGCTGGGGTTTAGCATGGTTTAATTGCTGGCTGCTCCTTAGAGTAATTTTATTTCCTTGCCAAAGGCTTGTACATCTTTGAAGAATATTCAGCTGGCTGCTGAAATCTTAACTGAAACAATGCATTTTCATCAGTTTAAACTAGTCCAGTTTAGTAAGTTTAAGGATTTTGAGTCAGTCATTGTTTCAGAAATCCCCTTGTAAAGAAAAGGAACAAATCTGCTACAGTTCTTTATTTGCAGCTCGTAACTAATCTGAGGTAGCCTTAACCAGGCCTTTGTCTTTTCTGTGGAACTAACTCTGCCCCCATGAGCTTTATGTTCCCTCTCAACCACTTTTATTTACAGTTTGGATTACTTGGCATGTTTTTGAAATGTACCAAAAAGCTTTTCAGCTAAGGCTGATTTGGCTGTGGGCTGTGTAAAACAAAACCTTCATATTTTCTGAAGTCTTGGCTCTCCCCATTGTAAGAAGAGTTTTGGTGGTCTGGTAATGGCAACCACAGTGTGCTACAGTGCCTGGGGCTTCTTCATTGCTATTGTTGTGAGCAAAATGATTGTGCCAAGCTTGTACATAGAGTGGATTTCTACATGGTTTTTAAATAGATAGAGACTGAAGAGAGAGAAGAATATGTAGAACTTACAAGAGTATGTAGTGACAGGAAAGGCAGGAATGGCTTCAAACTGAAAAAAGGTAGGCTTAAATTAGATAAGAGAGAGCAATTCTTGGCTGTGAGGGTGGGGAGGCCCTGGCACAGGTTGTCCAGAGAAGCTGTGGCTGCCCCAATCCTGGAAGTGTCCAAGGCCAGGCTGGATGGGGCTCTGAGCAACCTTGGTCTAGTGGAAGCTGCCCTGTCTGCAGCAGGGAGTTGAAAGAAGATAATCTTTAATCAATCTTGCTAACTCAGGCCATTCTATGATTCTATTCTATATATTCTGTATATTTTGGTGAAGATTGGTGATGTTCTCTTTCTGTTGCAGTGCACGAGGGCAGCCCCCTGGGGGAACTCCACCGCTGCATCCGCGACGGTGTCCGGATTAACGTCCACATCCGAACCTTCAAAGGCCTTCGTGGGGTCTGCACAGGGTTTTTGGTTGCATTTGACAAATTCTGGAATATGGTAATTAGTGCTCCATCCCTTGATTTGTATCTGTTATATTGAAAGCTTGAAATTTGCAACTGGTTTAAGCAAAGGACATATGGGGAAGGTTAATGTGGTTTTGTGGTTCACAAATTAATTTGCTCTGGTACCGGGTGCTGGGTTTCAGACTTTAGTGGTACTTGATGTTGGACTGATACATCTGGGAGGTGCCCAGCATCTCAGAGAGCTTTTAGGTGAGACAGAAGCTGTGAAGAGTTCCCAACATCTTCAAAAGTTTTGTATAAGAACACAGGAAGGTGAAATACGAGGAATATCAGAAGCTTCCAGAGCTTTCTCTGCAAAACCCAGTCTTTCTATAGCGGTGGGTGCTTCTCTGATTTCTTTCACTGACATCACTGAGCTGCCAGTGACAAAAGCTTTTCCCTGTTTTCTGCCTTGTGAAGATCTTAAAGACAGTAGATAGAAAAGCAGCTATTAGATATCTGTGAGCCTGGAGGTGTGAAAAGTTTGGAAGTGGGGAGGAGGGAAGGATTTTGCAGGCAAGGATCACAGAGATATTGCAAGTAATGCAGAATGAACTGTGCTGCTGCTTTTATACCTCAATACAATTTAGATGATTAACAAACCAGCTCCAAAGCACAGCTTGTTCCTGGAATAGTTTTTCTCTCAGAACATAATTTCATAATGCTTTGACACAAAACTGGTCCAAAGCTGCTTCATGTTTTATTTTAATTTCAATCTTTCTGTTTCTTTTATCTTTTTTTAGGCCCTGACAGATGTGGATGAGACTTACAGGAAACCAGTAATGGGCAAAGCCTTCTATGCAGAACCTCAGCTCTCACTGACCCGAGTAGGTGACATCTCCTGTTTTCCTTCTGATTAGCATCTCCTTTTTCAAAGTAATAAAAGGGGAGCATTGATTTGGAGCCCATGTTTACATTTGAAATATTTTACCTCCTTTTATTACAGATGACTCTAAAATAACTTGAACAGAGCAAAAATAATACCCCAAATGTTTTCTGATCTTTCCGAAAGTGCTTTAGTAGTTCAGTGTTACTAAAGCTCCACTTTAGAATGAGATCAGAGTTGTTGCCACTGCTTAAGGTAACAGGCTGGGCTTCTAGAAGCTCACTCTGTGGGTTTTGTTCTGTGTGGTTTTTTTCACCTGTGACTGATCAGGTCCATGTTTGTCTTGCCAGGGAATGTGGCCGAGCATTCCTCTGGTACTGAAGTTCCTCATGGCACAGTCTGTGTCTGCAGCCAGAGAAACAGCTCAGCTCTTTGGTCAGCTGAGCTTCCAGTCTGGGTGCTGTGAAGCCCAAGATCTCCAAAGGTCTCCACTCTGTAGGATCCAGCTGCAAATGGAGTTGTTTACCCCACTGACAACTGAAGAGATGATAGATGAACTTCTGAACAATGAAGGGAAAAAAAATGTGACTGGGTAGTTCCCATTGAATGGCAACAGCTCCAGGCCTTTTGAACATCAGAGAAGCATCACAAAAACGTTTAAACTGTTTCATTGTGAGGAGTTTGCTTTCAAATTCCTGCCATTTAAATCTGCTTTCTGATAGATCCCACCCTTCCTTTTTTTAAAGATCAGTTAAAAATAATCAAGTTGTCATTGTTCCTTTAGCTCACTCTCACAAGCATTGGCTTATTCCATCCTGTTGCTGGGAAGAGAGAGGCTAACCAAAAATCTCATTTTTCATTATTTCATAAAAGCTTGTCTGCTGCCAGAGTAAAAGAAATTTCTTTTCCAGTTTCAGCACCATGTATTCTTAGATTAATGAGTTCATACAGTGCTTTGGGTCTGTTGCTGTAGCTTTTATTAGTTTTCTGTTGTTTGTGGTCTGCTCACCTCCCAGAACACCCATACATCATCTTTTAGTTTGTTTTGGGGAGCACAAAAGATCCTCAGTTTTCCAGTGTATAGACTTTGCTAATGAAGGCCCCTTATCTTAGGGATTCATGACACAAGGATGGAAATCTCTAAAACTGACATTAAAAGAACATGGGGAAAAGTCAGCTGTGGGAGCAACTTTGCATCTCTGTTTCTCCTGACCAAAGTTAAAGGCTACCACACAGCAGTGTTGCTCCCCAAATTCAGTTCCTTGGTGCTCACATTAAGACAGTCATGACCATGCAAGAGGCTCCTTCACCTGTCACTGTTTGACCTTGGTAAGCAAACATGGTTTTATTGCTGGTGGAGATTTGTCACTGTGTCCTGTGAGCTGATTTGGGATTGTACATGAAAACACAACGTAGAAGTGTGGAACAAGTGGCCTCTCTAGTTTTACAAGTGTGTCACAGATACAACTGTCCTTTTGCAGCTGTTTGACAGACTGAAGCTGCAGGAATCCTCGGGGAAGAAGGGAGCTGACTCAAAGACTGTCTCAGAGCAGCTGGCCCTGACAAATGACTCTCAGACGCTGAGCTCGAAAGCTGGATCCGGGCGAGGGAGAGCAGAAGAGGAGCGTGAGAGGCAGAAACACCTGGGCAGAGGTGGAGAGAAGCAGAGGAAGAAGAGCCCAGGTGACAGGAGTGAAGCTGATGTGGGCAGCAGGACTGCCCACACAGAGGGGGCCGGGGCTGGGGGGGCCCAGGCACGGAGCCAGTCCCGGAGGAGAAGGAGGCCCAAGGTGGATTATCAGCAGGTCTTCACACGCCACATTAACCAGATCTTTATCCGAGGAGAGAATGTCTTGCTTGTCCATTTAGCACATTGACTTGGCTGAGCCTTTGTTAGAGTATTTATTTGATAGCATGAACTTGCTGCTGGAGCTCCCATTGCTATTTAGAGTTGTCATTGAGTAGGATGGTAGCGTGGCTGGTTTCCCATTGCCACCACAAGGTAGGGGAAAGAATTGTATCTTGAGCATCCTGGGCTTGATGCCAAAGCAGCCTCCTTAGATCCCTGTTGGGGATCTCAACATATAGGAGGGTTAAGCACAGATCCCACTGTTTCTTAAAATGAGGCTGAATGGAGAGGGTTAAGAGAATTTTGGTGTACTCTGTTACAGGAGTTGTTTGTGGAACACATTTAAGGATAAGATCTGGACCTGCAATAAATCAGAAATGCTCTTTTGCACATTCTGAGTAATAGCAAGAGGAAATTGCTAGTGAAACCAGCACTTTATCTGTTGCTGTTACATGGATGTTCTCTTTTCCAGACATAATTCTGGCAGTCATTTTGAAATAGTTTATGAAACATTGGAGTCACATCCTGCTGATGGCTACTGGCCTCTTTGCCATAGGTAGCTCTGTAGTGCCCTGCTCTTTTAATGTGGGTGATGGCAGGACTGTAACTTACTTCCTGTATCAAAGCTTGGGCCCTCTTTGTAATGCTGTGCTTTGGCCCTGTGTCACCAGCAAGCAGATGATGTAGCTGATCCAGAGACCTCCCTGTTTGGAGTTTATCTGTGGGTGAAGATGGAAAACTATCCTTTTATATTTCACTCACTTGGTACTTAGTGTAACAGTGAAGCTGGCAATGGTTGGGTTTTTCTCAGGTGTGTTTGTGCTGAGCACACCTGTCCTGTATGTAAACACCTTTCAGGCTGTTGAAAGCAGAGCTGCTGTGTCTCCAGCAGCTCTCATGGAGCAGGAATCTTCATGGGTCTTTCCTGTCCACTTGAAGGATGCATCAATTCCATTTGAGCTTTGGAGATGTGCCTGAAAAAGGTTTTGAAGTTTGAAGTATAGAAGTCAAACTCAACTCATCAGTGTTTCATTTTAGCAAGGCTGTTGAATTATTGCAGGTCAGGCCAGGGTTCTGTGGGTATAAACTGCTTTCCAAAAAAACCTACCTGCAGAAGTTTGAGGGTAAATGAAGCTGTTCCATTATGTAGCCTGTTCTCTTTGTTGTCAAAGGAGATTTCGTGCTGCTATTCTGTATTCATCTCAACTGCCTTGTGCTTTGCAGCAGCTCTGTGTGTTTAAGCTGAAGTTGGGAAATTGCTTTATGGCAGGACTTCCATTGCATATAGATGCCCTGAGTTCTCTAATTGAGTGGTTGTACTGTGGGTGACATGGATTTCTGTTGCTGCAGATGCAGCATTCTGCTTGCTTGGTCGTTAGGGATATGTCTGGTGTTTGGGTGAATCACAGGAATCATTTAACAGGCATTCTGGACACACAAAGCAGCTGTTTGCCTCTGGGGGAGCTTGAAACTTATGTCAGCATTCCACATGACATGGGGCTTGATGAGCTCAGCCACTGAGCTCAAAGCCAAGTTCAGCCTGGGACAGAATAAAAAGTACTGTTGAGGCAAAATAGTTTCATCAAGGGTAAAAAAGAAAAAAATTAAATACTCTCTACACCTTCTTCTGAAACATTGCTTTACTGCTGTAATCCCATCCCTCTGTGAACAGAGACTAGGCACTGAAAAGATTCTTCTCATGGAGGTTCTTGTTTCCCCTCCCTTCTTTACTGTTTGTGTTCATGTGCTCTGCAGTTTTTCCTTTTATTTCTTCTTTTTTTTTTTTTCCCTTTCTTCTGTCAGTGCTTTGTCTCCTCAGGACATTCTAAACTCTGGTTTACAAAGACTGTTCTTGTTGTCCTGGCTTTCTGCACCCTTTCCTGGTTGGTTTTCTGTGTACTAACCAGAGCCCTCACAAATTGCTAGAAACATGTGAAGCTAAAAACAAGGTGCTTATCTCTGCTACTTCCCAGCAGCTTTTATTGCAAATGAATATTGTCTTCCTTACAATTTGGTTGTGGGGATTTTCCTCTCTGTTTTCTGGCAGCTTAGTTTTTATTTCAGCTGCTTGGGATGACTCCTCTCTGCCTTTTCTAGTAGTACCAAAGGCCACTGGTTTTGACCTCTCCTCTTTCCTTCATATTTGACCAAAGGGTGTCACATCACCCTCAGACTGATACACAGTGACAGCTCATTGAGTTCTTGCTTTCCTTCACCTCATATTCCTAATTCTGTTTGTCTGCCTAGTTCATGCCTTGTGAATTTACTAAGATACAACTTCTCTGAATTTTTTTGTGGCTATGCTGCCCTTCCTTGTCAATTGACACTTCTCCAAATTCTCAGTTGCTGCTGGAAGTCTCAGTGTTTCCTTTCATAATGGGTTTTTCCCTGAAACCTTACAGATGTTTGTTGCTTCACATCTACGAGTTTCTTTGTTTACATTTTATGAAAAATGCTGGTGCTTAGACTTAAGTTTGTGCCTTGATTTTTATATCATCCCTGACCTGTTCTTCCAGAATCATCACCTTGGTGAGCAAACCTGGTTAAGGATTATAGTTTATCTACTTTTTTTTTGCACTACCTCATTGTTAAAATGTTCCTCCTCTTATCTGTGAAGCTGGTTAAATTGCTCTCTTCCAATTTAGATTTAATGAGTTACTTGTTGGTTCTTCCTTTGTTTCCTACTCTCCTGTCTACCATTCTCATTATCTCCAAGCTGCTTCCTAATACTGCTGCTTCCTCTTCTACAACTTCAGATCTTCCAAAATGTCTTCCTTTTCCCACTTTTTCTGGCATTGTGTATTTTTAAAATGCATTATTAAAATGCTATCTTATGGATTTTGTCTCTCTCAAGCATCGTGATTGTGATGAAGCAAGTGATCCTCTAGGTGTGTTGTCACTTGCTTGTTCAGTACTTCAGATAATGTGGCTCTTTAAATAAAATTGAATGTCATATTCTGAAATGGATTCTGCTACCTCACTGAAGCATTCTCCTAAATCTGTTTAAAGAAAAAAAGAAGAGAAAGAAAACACCCTTTGGAAACAAATGAACTTTGGTTTTCAGTGGGTTTTTTTTTTTAATTGTTTCTGATTGTTTCTTTCTATGGTTTTCTGTTTCCAAACTCAGCATCAAGTTTTTTGTTCAGAAAGGTTTTTGCTCCCACCCCTTCCACTCTTGCTGCAGTGGTGCTGTGAGCACAGACACACCAAAGTCTTTGTGCTAAGGAATGAGGAGTAAGAAACAGAGAGCAACAGTGAGAGTGGAAAAGCTTTGGGCAGATATGAAAATCTGCCTGGAGTGGATCCACAGGTTGCCACCTGTCCTGTATTTCTAGGACTTTGCCCAGCCTGGTGCTCAGCAGTGGTTCTTAAAGTGTCTTTGGGGTGAGGAACCCCAAAGTTACTGCAGGGAGCAGTTTTCTGCAATAACTTCGAAGAAACATTGGGATAATTTGAGAAAGTTTTAAAATAATTTCTCCTTTCTGGGATTATTTCTTAGGAAGTGTTTTTGATCAGGTGGTTCATTTTTCTCAAACACTTCTTTTAGGCTGTGATTGTAGAAAAGGTAAGGCCAAAGGAGAAAAAAAAGCTTATAAAGAAGTGTGGATTTGGTTCCTTCTCTCAACTGACTTGTCCAGCTTGTTAATTGCCTAGAAGGCTTTTTACTGACCTAGAGTGAAGTGCTTAGCATGTCCTCTGCAGGTGATTACTGAATTAATCAGTGAGTGCTGTTTTCCATCTGCTTCTTCTCCTTCAGTGGTTGGATGCATTGTTTCTTTTGCTGCATCCCCTCAGCAGGAACAGGCCTGAGTGCCCACTGGTTTTTACCCTTCCCTAAGGAATGTTACCCCATCCAGTTTTTAATCCAGAGAGCCTTTGGCTATTCTAGATTTTTGTACTATTCTCTTTGGATTTTTGGAATTATTTGGTCAGAAGAATTCTTTATCTTGGATAATATTACTTTTTGGAGTAAACTGATTATTTGAAACTTTTGAAAAATAATTGTTATTTCTTTTCCTTCACTAAGTGCTAGGTTTTCCTAGTTTGTTGTTGCAGTCACCCACTTGCACCTGTGATTCACTGGGTGAAGAGGTGTGCAGGATAAAAAGGGGCAGAGAAAAAAGGCATTTAATTTTTATTGGATTTGACATTCTGTCCAATATTCTGCCCACACTCACCCTTTCTGTTTCTTACTGGCACTGACCTAAGTAAGACAGGTGGAAATGATTTCATCCAGAATCTTGAAGGAAAATGTAGCAGGGACAGCAGACTGAAAACACTGAGTTTATGAAGATGTTTATTCCAGGTAAACTTCCTGTCTTTGATTAAAAAGATCAGAGTTATAAACACCAACTTACACTGCAAGCTCTGCCACTGGATAAAAATGAAAGGCACATTCCTGCACCTTTCAGAGGTGATGCAGAGATTCCCTCAGCCAGGATGGCTCTTGCCTGAGAAGCTGCTCAGGTGTATGCCGGTGTCTGCCTCAGAGCATAGCTGCAAATACTGCCAATTAATATCAGGATGTTTTCTCTCCTGCCTGCACTGCCAAGTGTAAAATATGATTGCTGAGGACTGCAGCATCTGCAGCCCAGAACTACTTCTGTTCATGCTTTTGTTTCTTGACATTGGCCTAAAAAAATTCAAGTTTCTACTAATAGCAATCCTAAGACAGTCTGTTAGAACCCTAGGAAAGGCTGCTGCTGACTAGAAATAGTGTTGGAAAAGTAAGTTTTTACAGAATTTGTGACATTCTGGTTGTAATTAAAGTATTGCAAACCAGGAAAGGCTGAGAGAGTTGGGATTGTTCAGCCTGGAGAAGAGAAGCTTTAGGGTGACCTAATTGCAGCCTTCAGTACCTGAAGGAGCTTACAAGAAAGATGGAGAGAGGCTATTGACAAGGGCCTGGAGTGGCAGGACAAGGGGGAATGGCTTCACACTGACAGAGAGCAGCATTAGATGGGGTATTGGGCAAAGACAAAGGAGGGGGGAGGGATTACTCAGGTGGTGATAACTCCTTGACATGGGAAGGGGCTTTCTAGCCTGTGCCTTGGGCACAATCCTGCCAGCACTGGGCAGCTGAGCTCTCTACATGAAGGGGAGGATGCTGAGCCAGCTCTTGAGTGCAGCCTCCCTTATCCTGTGAGCCTTTCACAGCACCTGAGCTGCCCCTGGAATCTCTGCCAGGTTCCCCCTCTAATCACTGACATGTTTGATCCTGCCTCTTAACATTTTGCAGAGGAAACCCAGCGGGAGAAAAAGGAAGTGAGCAAATTTGCCCTTTTGGGTGGGGATGGAAGAGGTTTGGTTTTCCTTGTTGGCTTCCTGGGGTGCAGGAGAAAGGACTGCTTTAATGGGGAAAAAGCAGAGATGCTTGTCTCATGATGTTTACAAGTCCTTTCAGATGTCACTGTAAGTGCTCTTGCTCTTAGCTCATAGAAGTGAAGGCCTGTCAGGGGAGGAAGATGCCTCCTGATGTTCCTGGATAACTCTCTCATTAGCTTCTGGGTTTCTGGTATACACCTGGATGACTTTGTTGAAAAAAAGTTAGTGCACCTGAGACTTTCAGTCAGTCTTGTATTCATTCAGAGTGAAAAGTAGTTTGATCAGTTTGTGTGAAAACATATCCATCCTTTTTTCCTCTCAAAAGATCAGTGCTCTCCCTCAGGAAAGAAATGAAAGCTGCTCCTGTAGCAAGTGCTTCTGATTTCCACTGCTTCAGAGCAAAGTGTAGCTGTGCCAAGGTGTCTTCAGCTGACACATTATTCTGAGAGGATGAGATGAGAGAAATGCTTGGTTTCCCTAAAACTCAAATGGGCATTACAGGGGGAGCGGGTGGGTTGACCTCTTCTCAAGTGCTGCACACACCCACTATAGTTGCAGGGGTTGGGACTTGTTAACCAGTCAGTCACCTGTAAAACTTCCTTAGGGAGCCACAGAGGAGCGGCATGAGCCACCAGAGTGACGTGGGATTGGAGTTCAGGGGCTGACAAATTCTGCTCTCTGCTCTGCCTCTCGCTCACTGAATGGCCTTGGCAAGTCACTCCCATCCCTCTCCCTGACACTCCCCATCTGTAGCACATCCAAGAGCTCTCCTTGCCTGTCTTGTGAGGAGCTGGGGAAGTGGTAAATGCTGGACAAGTGCCAAGTGTTGTTATCAAAACTCTCTGTGTCAGGTAATGCAGATACATCGACCCTCTGCCCTCTCCAGGCTTGTGACTGTTAGTTAACCTCACCTTGGCACATGAAAACCATGTGGGGAATCAGGTACAAAAACACTCTTTGGTCTTGAAATCACTGATGTCCTCAAGGTCACTTTTGGTGACTTCAATATCTGTTTCACAGCTGCAGTTCCATGTTTGGGTCAGATGGTGATAAATGAGGGTGTAACTTGTAATTCCTTCTCTGTCTTCCTAAACATTTTGTTTCTTAGGAAGCTGATGCTGCTATGAACATATTGGATAACACTGAATTTGCAATATTCTGCTTTCCAGATGTAAATGTTTATATTTAAAATTGCTAAGACTGCAATGCAATAAATATATCCATGTAACAGTTTGCCTCAAAGCATGATTTTTTTTTTGTTCTCTACCAATACAATGATGTGTATTATGTCAGTGAAGGAGCTGGGACAGATGCTGGGTGTGGAGACCCCCAGGTGTGAATAAAGCACTGCTATCTAGTCACATAATTGGGGAAAAAACAGTCGTTTGTGTGTTCAAAAGGGTATTAATCTACAAAATAACAATACCATGATACTCGTCTTTTAGAGATGCAGGAGGGAAGTGAACTTCATGTTGATAAATGTAACCACAGTGACCTGATCACTAAAGGTCTGTTACCTTAGACTGTGGTCTTCCACAATGCTATCAGGAGATGGTTTTCCAGGAACTGGGGAGGCCCAGAGCCAGCATCCAAGCATCTTTTCCAGTGTGTGTGCATAGCCAGTAAGGAACCTGACTTCCAGGAACCTTTCTAATCCCATGGTAAGTGATGCTGATGCATTTGGATCAGAGATGTCTTTTGAGGGAGAAATTCCTCCCTGTGAGGGTGGGGAGCCCCTGGCACAGGTTGCCCAGAGGAGCTGTGGCCACCCCATCCCTGGGAGCGTCCAAGGCCAAGTTGGAGGAAACTTGAAACAACCTGGGCTAGTGGAAGGCGTCCCTGCCCTTGGATAGAAGGATTAATTCCCATTGCAACCTGGGAACTGTGGGATCAACAGGTGCTCCCTTTCAGGGACCTTTCGGGGACCCTTCAGGGACCCTGCTCCCAGGACCCCGTCCCAGGCAGGAGGCAGAGGCTGGAGGGATGCTCCCACTCTGGAGGTGCCCCCTCTCTGGGAAAGGGTGGGGGAGATTTTCAGGGCTCTGGATTTCTCCCTTCCGTGGGCACTAAATGCTCCAGAAATGTTGTCCAAACACTCCCCTGTGTGCTGCTGCCCTTCAGGCTTCTCTTTATTGCACTGGGCATCTCAGCCAGAGCCTCTCCCTACGTCCGAGCAGCGCAGCCATGGGAGCGCCAGGCGGGCTCTAACGAGCAGGAATCCGCTGATGCTCCCGCTGGGTAAAACGGGAGATCCGGGCTCACCGGCGGTACCCCCCAGCCGTGCGGTGTGGGGGCTGCGGGGACGGGGCGGGCCCTTCCCGGTCACTCTCCCCATCCCCATCCCGATCCCGCTCCCGGTCTGGAACAGCCGCGGCGCCGCCGGGCCGCTCCCCACCAGGGGGCAGCAGCGGGCAAGGGAAACCCCGCGGCGGCCGGGAGGGGACGGAGGGGCCGTGAGGGGACAGGAGGGGCCGTGAGGGGACAGGAGGGGCCGTGAGGGGACGGAGGGGCAGCGGCACCACAAACACCGCCCTGGAGCCGCTCCTGGAGGGACCATGTGTGTCTGTGTGTGTCCACGTGTGTCTGTCTGTGTCTGTGCTCCCCGATGCTTCACACGGCCCAGGCCAGGCCCCGGGTGCTGTGTCTACCTGCCGTGTGAGCAGCGTTTTGCACAGCATCATCTCTGCCTTTGCAACATGCCAAAGGTCCCCCCTAAAAACAGCCGTTCTGGAGTGGTGTCATGCCCGGAGTAGCTGGGACGGAGTCCTCACTCAGTCACAGGATCACTGAGGTTGGAAAAGACCTCCAGGATCATCGAGCCCAACCTGTGACTGATCCCCACCTTGTCAGCTAGACCAGAGCATGGGGTGCCATATCCGTCGTTCCTTGAACACCTACAGGGACAGTGACTCCACCACATCCCCAGGCAGCCCTCACCTCCAGGTTAGGGCTGGCAACAGGGTGTGTTGGCATGCACTGGCAGAACTTAGTCCCTGTGTGTTGGCTTAGGTGCATCTCTGCAAGTTGGCTTCTGGTTTGCACCAGAGCCTGCAAACATGGGAACTCCATGATGGGCAAAACATCACTGGATTTGTCACAGGGAATGTGCAGACATGTTTCTGAAGACCTTGCAGGGTGGCAGCACTTGGTGGAGGAAACCATGGCCAGACCAGGCAGAAGCGATTGCACAGCTCTGCCAGGGAACTCCTGTGGGTGCTTTGGGTGCAGGAGCAGTCACCCTGGGGCTGTCCAGCAGGGTGAGGATGTGGCTGGAGGAAACACTGGCTGAGAGAGGAGTGCAGGAGCTGGTGTTGGGACTGCTAGAACACATCAGGAAACAGCGACTGCTGGTACTGCTGCCCAGGCTGTAACACAGCACTCTGTGGATATCCTTACCATGTCACATATTTACAGGCAGAAATCACAAATCACTCATACACAATGATGCAGTGAAGTAAACACTATAAAATACTGTTGTTTAAAAATGTGGGTGCTGTGGTAGAGTTATGTATAAATGCACCAGAACAGGCTGGAAGAAGGAAACCATCCCCTTGCTGTCCTGCCCTTAGGGGGGCGAGGCTCAAGCTTGGTACGTTTTTTCCATCAGAGCGTGGTCAATGGAACAATTGTACAACGTGTTGATCAGGAAAAGGATGTGGGAGCTTAAGTGGAAAACCTGATGCTATTGTGCTAATGGCAGAGAGCAGCAGGAAGGATGGCAAACAGGATACTCACCACGCTCAGAGGAAAGAGCTGGGAGTGATGCTGGGGCTGCAGGGCTGGAGTCAGCCAGGGTCCATTCTGTGAGCTGGACCAGAAAGCAGAACGTCCCTGGTCTTACACTCCTCTGCTGGGAAAAAGGACTCCTTGTTGATTCTTTTGGGGAAAAAGTGAGCAACTGTTAGGCAACACCCCAAAGTTGGCAGAAAAACCAACTGGAGAAAAACTTACCTACAGTTGCCTTGGAGGCTGGGAAATGAGAGCAGTAAGAAGCTGAAAAAAGGGGTGGAGGATGCTCTTGGCATGTGAGAGCAAGGAAATGGCCTTTAGTTCTCTTCTTTTGGAGGAGTGTCTCGCAGGGAAGGGATCCCATATGGAATAAGGAGCAGTTACTGACTGTGTGCCAGGAGAGGGTGTTTGGGTGAGGGGCACAGGTTGTGTTTGCTTCTGAAATTGCCTGTTTGTGTTGTTTTGAAAACCAGGGGTTTAAAAAGTTAATATCTCAGCTGGGCAGAGTATGCTGGTCCAAAGGCAGGTGTGTCACCCCGGGTGGGCTCTGGTCCCCTTCCCACGTTGTGAGGGGCTGGCAGGTGATGCTGCAACATTGAAGTGAAACTGGGTGATGGAGTCAAGGTGCACTGAAACAGATCATTGATGTAACTTTGCCTAAAATCAGCCCAGATGTGTGAATTGGAATCAACTCCAGAGCTTTCCTGTTTGCCTTTGGAGCTGGATATTCCAAAGTGTGTTCCTTGGTGTGTTGCTGCTACTGCAGTAACATTTGTGTGTGTGTGTAGCCTCATTTACAAATACTTTGCATCTGGGTTTGCCCACCCTCCTCACATGCTGACGGTTTTATACTGATAAGATAGTGGCAATTAATTAGTTTACTTTAAAAGCAGACATGTGCCTGTCATTCCTTGTTGGGTCAAAATGCTCTGAAGTCACGCATTCCTCAGCCTGGTGTTTTAATTAAAAGACCCTTAAAAGAGGGTGGTTCTGTCTGGGCTATTGCAAGCCTTAGTGCAGCAGAGTGTGGAATCACTCGCCCAGACCATCCTCTGCCCTGGCCTCACATCTATTAACAAGTGTAAACGAACGAACAAAGAGCTGCTGTTTGTCACAATATCCAATGGAAGGGTTTTCCAAAACTGCTGTAGGCTGACATGGAGAGATTATGAAAGGCTGCAGCCCCTGACCTCAAAAAAGGCTTCAAAGGAAGCTCCTGAAAAGTTTTTGCTGCCCAAAAAGGAAATTCTTCTGGTACTGTAGCACTTTAATAGTCAAAACTACACCAAGGTTTCTGCTGACTGGGTGAAACATCTTTGTTTCACACGTGAATGCTGTTCTGTAAAGTCTTTTTTTGCTCCATTTATATTAAAAAAAGGACTTGAGCCTTACAAGATGAAGGTAGCAGCTTACCCTGGCAGCTACCTGCAGTGACCCAGCGGGCAGGGTGTGAGGGCAGGAGAGGGGAGCAAGAGCCACACTGGCACCAGTCCCTGGGATGGGCTGAGGTGCTGAAATCCCAGATTCCAGAGAGAGAGAGAGAGAGGACAGGAGCATGTAGTGGCAGGACAAGGGGGAGTGGCTCCACGCTGAAAGAGAATTAGTTGAGGTTAGATTTTAGAAAGAAATTCTCAGCTGTGAGGGTGTTGAAGCCTTGGCACAGGCTGCCCAGAGAAGCTGTGGCTGCCCCATCCCTGGAAGTGTTCAAGGCCAGGCTGGATGGGACTCTGAGCAACCTGGTCTAGTGGAAAGTTGGTTGGTTGGCAGGAGGGCTGGAATTAGATGATAATTAAGGTCCTTTGCAACCCAAACCATTCCATGATTCCGTGGTCCTATGAAGGCCCTGCCTCAAAGAAGATGGTGGGAAAATCAGCGGCTGCTCCGGCACCCACATTTGCTGTGAGTGTGGCCCTGGAACAGGAGCGGAGAAACCATCCCGGGGGCCCC
>JBBMKD010000034.1:13609819-13664038 GCA_037834095.1 Argya squamiceps
GGAACAGGAGCGGAGGAACCATCCCGGGGGCCCCGGGGTGCCCGGGCAGGAGGTGACAGTGCGACCCAACCCATGGGACTGCTCCGGGAGAGGCTGCGGGGCTGACACAGCGGCTGTGCCGGCGCTCCGGCCCGTTCCCTGTCTGCACGGAGCTGCCGGTGCCGGGCTGTGCTCCGCCGCGCACCGGGTCGTTCCCTTTGCCCCAGCGCCGTTGGCCTCTTGTCAGGCTGCGAGTGCTGAAGGCAGAGACAGCCCCGCTCGCTGCCTGCGCGCTGGACCGTGCTCTGCTGGCCGTCACCGCCGGGGCCGGGAGCCGCCGCTGCCGAGATGCTGAATGCCGGGGAGAGGGGAGACCGGGCAGCTCGTCCGGCCAGCGCCGTTTGTGTCTAATTAAGTTGAAAACTGTCATCCCGTCTCCCTTCCTGCCTGCAGCCAGCCCGAGGTCTCGGCCAAGGGCCGTGGGCAGCTGACCCTCATCGCCCCGTGGTGCAGGGCAGGAAGCTCCTATCATTTCTCCAACTCTTTTTTTGTTTGCAGATATTTGAGGTTTCCCGTGATCTGCAAGGCCCAGCACAGGGAATGGAAGGTGACGAGCACCTGGTGTGGTTCTCCCACATCCCAAAGGCGATGTCCATGGGACAAAGCTCAGCTATGACTGCCGGTACTCAGCAGCTCCCTTTGTCTGCCCAGTGCCTCTTATCTGGGGAGGAAAGTGGCTCTGTGACAGTTGTGTGTATATGAGAGAAAGATGGAAAATGGCCCAGCACCAGGTAGGGAAATTTATGCACATCGGACTGGGCTGGAAAACCACTTGGAGGCCAGTTCAGGAAGCTCAAGGTAGGAGCAGACACTTCCTCATCTCCTTTACACACCTCAGGGGGACTTGGGAGGAGGATGTGCTCTCCTGTCCGGAAAGTGGAGGGACAAGGGGAAAACAGAGGCAGGTAGAGAGAAAACTGAAAGAACCAAATTTCCTGACTTTTAGGAATTTAACCCTTAGTGGTCTCCAATCCTGGATTTTGTTTGCAAATCAAAAATGGGGAAAGATTTTGGTAACCTTATAGTATCACCAACAGTTTGTTAAAAGACTAATTGCCAAGTAGCTTATGCATGTGGGACCATTAGTAATTCTGTAGCTATGCAAATTAAAACAGTGATGTATGATTTATAGCTTTAATAATGTTCTGAAGGCTCTTAAATTTTAATCACTTGCAACATCCTTTTTAATATTCAATTACTTTATTAACTAATTAGGTCACTTGCTGAAAAAGCACATAAGGCTGGTGCTATTTTAATATCAGCTGAACATCACAAAATACCTTTGAAATGGTGTAAATGGTTTATTTATTTTAAATAGATCATTAAGATGCTGTAATTAATAAATCAATTACAGAAAAAAAAAGACAAGGAATTGATAGATGCCAAATCACAATAGTAGTGGCTTTTCTGCTTACTTTATAAACGTTCACAGAGATGCTGAACTTGGTGAACATGGCCACTGAAGCACCTGCCTGGATAATTCATATTCAGCTGAAGGGATAAGGTTTGAGATATGCTTGGTTCATTATAGGTGCCTTTTGTATGGATTTCGCTTTCTGATTGATAAAAGCTCCACAAATGACCTTGAAAAGTGAAAGTACTTAAAAGGACAGCCCTCCTTTGCCTCGCGCTCTTTTGTCTGCCTCAAAACAGATAAAGCCTCGACGTCTGAGAGCGCTGCTGATGCCGGGCTGAAAGGGAGAGCTCCGGGGAGGGCGGTGGGCGGCTCTCACTGACCGACCTGCTGCCCTCACCGCGGGCCGCCCCTGCTGCTGCTGCTGCCCCGGGGCTGTGGCTGCACAGCAGCGAAGCAAGGAGAGAAAATCCCAGCCCTGGAAGCCAGGAAGGTGCTCGGCTGTAGTGCAGAGGTTTACACCTCCCCTTTACACCAAGTCTTGAAGTAAAATTTCGAGTCTCAGAGTTAAATTTGTCACCAGTGCGGCTGCAGCTCTGAAAGAGACTTTGAGTAATCGACTATCTTAAAACCAATGGTAAGACAAACACTGTTCTAGCAATTAAGTCAATCTTATTAACAGATTTTGGTTTAAATTATATTGATGTGATGATACAAAGTGCAAATTTTCTCTCTTGAGAAGCTGCTAGTAAGACCTGCAGTAATTACAGAGCACTCATCTTCCCATTTTAACTTTTCTTGCTTCCATTTTCATGTAACAAAAACTTGTAAAACCAGGGGCAAAAACTCCATGTTACAATTTCTGCTAAACTGAAGTCTGCAAACTGAGCAGCAAAGAAAACTACTCCAAATCTCAATTTATAGTTTCCTGGGAACTGACACATACATGGTGCAAGTCTGGCTCTAAAGCAGACTCCAGGTGAGGTAACAGACCAATACTCCAGGTCCCCAAACCCAAAAATAAATGCTGCCCCTGTCCCCATCCCAGGGGCAGCTGACAGTGCCCTGTTCTAGTAGTGGGGCTTGAGCTGAAATAATGGATTTTCTTTTAGGAAAACCACCTAGGTACCATTCCTAGGTAGACTGCTGAATAGGGCCACCATCCCTTGAAAGGAAGGACACACTGGACTAACACAGGCTGTGCAGAAGGGGATGGAGAGCCCTAAAATAAATCCATTTCACATTTTATGGGAGCTGCCACAGGAAACAAAGGCACAGAACAACTGTAAGGTACCAAATGCTGGTACAGCTTGGGACAACTTATGAGCTTCCTGCCTGGGAACAAGTAAAGGTACAACTCTTAAGGGGTCAGAGATACCTGTACAGTCACATGAGGTCACTGCCACTGTTTTAAGGGGATTTATTTCACCCTACAACCATCCTGTTGTACAACACGGCTCGGGGCTGTTCTGAGCCTCCTAACAAAGCCCCACGTCTCAGTCAAATAGGCGGGTTTTTATCACATTCCTGTAACTTCTCCCCAGTCATTTATTCACGTGAGCGATTCCTGCCTCGCTCGAATCATTTGTGTGGGAAACCCCACATCCTCCTCTGTCAGACCCAGACACAACTGCCGGAGTGGCAAACAAAAGGCCACCGGTGCCTCAAACCCAACGGGTACCAGGAGAAATGAGGAGGCAAAAGGCAGCAGCAGCAGCAGCCACCCGCAGAGCTCGGCGGGCCCAGCCCCGGCCCCGTCCCTGTCCCGGCGCCGCTTTTTCCACCCTCTCCGCCGCGGAGCCGCCGTTAACCTCCCCGCCTCGATTCAATGTGACAGTGACACTTCACAGCACATTGCATCCAATCTCATTTGAAGCTGACAAAGATTGTTTCTGTTTTATATCTATTGGTTTATTAATGGCCTACAGCCTCTTAAGCAGATGCATATTCATTAGATAGCCAGCTGTTAGGAGGTTCCCAGATGTCGAAAGTAGCTCTGTCTTGGTATACATTCTTTTTTTTTTTTTCCCTTCTCATGAAACAAAGTAATTGTAGCTCGATTAAAGAACCAGTTAATTACTGAGCCAGTACCTTATGGCACGATTTAAAACAAAAATAAATCGGGAAATTTGTGAGGAGTAAAGACATTTTTAAAAACAGAGATGAGCTGAGCCTTTGCTATGTTGTACACATGAAGGATTTACGTAGAGACTGGATTACTCCATGTAAAGAATTCCCAGCTGCAGAATGCAGGGATACAGTGAGTTGTTCAAAGACATCTTTCTTCCTTTCCCCCATTCTGCAGATTTTCTCTTACCTCTTATCATTCCTGAGGTGAATAGTGGATGCAGAAACACATAAAAAACGAAAAGGAGACACATCTCAGGTTTTAAAGGTCATTTTACATGGAGAAGAAAAATTCCACAACATCCCAGCTAGATAAAACTGTGACCAGATCATTGAACAAGCTGTAGAGATTGACTTACAAATTCCAGGGGCCATCCTGAGTCTCACAACATTAACCCAGCTCACCGAGATGTCTTTGCAACTTCTTTCCTCAGAGCTGTAAAAGCAGCTCCCAGAAGCAGAGCTACCACCAGCATCCTCCTACCACCACCTCCAGGAAGCCCTTTGCCCATGGAAATGTTTAAAACATTAAAGTCTATGGGATCTGGGCAAAAAAGGTTCCTGGGGATTGTGGCTTCTGCCTAACTGCACACAGCAACAGCCCCACTCTGTCCCGTGAAGGAGCTGCACTTCCATCACCAGGAGAGGAAGAAGAGTTTGAAACCCCAAAACAATCGAAAACCTGAAACGATTCTGAATTTTAGTCAGTGGCACCTTGGAATAAAACTTGTGAGGAAGGAAAAAAATTAAAACCAAAAATGCCCTCAGCATTAAAAGCCTTAATCAGAAGCCAGCCACAACACTATAAAATGTCATCTGCTGGGAGTGTGTTTACAGTCGAGCACAGAGGAACATGGAGGCAATTTTGTAGAGTGACTCCTGGAGCAAAGGCCTCTGAGAATAAAAGTGTCTTTAGATATTTGTTATCCTGTTATAGCTGGTATCACCTTGAGTATACAATGCCTGCCTGCATTATGTAAACACTTCATTGATAAATCCCTCCCCCACCTCCCCTAAGCTGTGTCAGACTGTTCTTAGCTGACAGATAGAGCTGAAACAGATGCTGCTATAAATACCCTTGTTTAGCTGTTTTGAATATAATTTCTTTTGTAGAACATGGTGGATGCTCCAGTTATCACTGAACTTGCACCTGTGCTGGAATTTATTACTCCTTTGTACACATCAAGATGCTTTTTTTTAATGATTCTATAAAAAAGCCAAACACAGTTGGGTTCTGCTGCCCTTTTCTCCCCTTCTCAAGTAGAGAAAACCTTTACAAAGGATTGCACTAATTTTAATTGAACTCTTTTAAAGTTTAGAAGCTACAGGATCCAGAGGTGGTAAAAGTTTAACTCTCAGGACCAAACACACAGTTAATTTATAGAATCATGTAATTTTAGATATTGAATTCTATGTTTCTGTATACAGATATACACAACCCACCCTTCTGGAGAGATCACAGGTACAGCTGGATCTGGCTTCAAAAATGAAGAAAGCAGTCGTATTAACACAGCAGCATGATTTTGATTTTATATTCAAATTCTATAATGCAGCAGGTGGTAACTGGTAGATCTGTCCCCATTCACTCAGTAGCTCATTTGTGTTTTCACCTGGAAAGGTAATTTCTAGCTTAAAGATGTTATTTTGTTCATACCTGAAATATCAGAGATGGAAACATTTTATGGTATTTATCTTAAACAAGTTCAATATTGTTTTATGCAAATACCCATTTTATATTCAGTCTTTAAATAAAGATGTAGACCACATTCTGCTGAGCACTGCTACCTGTGATCCAGGGCCTTGAACTGGGGAGAAACCTTCCAGGCTCCCATCACTGCAGAAAAGATGCACAGGGATGCACCTGGCCCACGTTCTGAAGGAATCTTTCCAGGGTTTCTCTCCTGATGTTATTTTGGTTTGAAGGACTTTGTTCTCACCCACCTGCAGAGGACCTGGCAGGCTGACAAAGCTGCTTTGTAAGGAGGACACTGATCCATGGGATGGACAGAGATCAGTTCACCCCTATGGCTGTTCCCTGAGCCAGGGCTCCCTGGACTAAGGTGTGACTGGCACAACCCTAAACACCCACACCAAAGTGACCCCGTTTTCCACTGGAGTTACTCCAAGCCCTGACAAATCTGCTTCATTGTCAGCAATGTCAAGTAGAAGCAAAACCAAGGATTCCTCTGAAGGGATATGACCAACCTGACCAGGGACATGTCCTTCAACTCAAAGCTATTGCACTGGCCAAACCCACCTTGGAAGGACAGCACGAGGAACAGACTCATCCTGTTCATCCCTGAACCTTCCAGGGAGGACTGAGAGGCACTGCACCCTCCAGACGACAGGATAACATCAACTCCAGCTTCAGCTCTCCTCAGCCCCATCTCGAGCTTCCTTCCCACCACAATTCTGCATACATTGAACCAGTCTGAGCCTTCCCATCTGCTCCAACCAGAGGGTTTGAAGATGATTATTCCAAATAAGTGTAAAGGTTTCAGAACAGGAACCAGAGCCATCTCTCCTACTCAGCCGTTGAAGGCTGCCTTGATTACTTTGATGTAACAACACTTGAAAGCTCCTATTCTTTGAAACTAATTTAAACACATTGAATTGTTGAAAGATTAAAAACCGCAGTCAGCTAATTACACTCACTCTCATCTCTTATTCAGCAAATGAATCACTTTTCATTACCACTTAGCTGAAGTACATGAATTTCTGCCTAATTAGAAATGTTGTAGATGGAGCATTAGCAAGGCTGGAGCGGGTCAGGATATCTTGCCTGCTTCATTTTTAATTCCTAACGGTAGAGCCAGATAGGAAAGGCTTCAGATAAGAAGTCATTAAACAATTTTAAATTATTTATAAAAATTACTTTGCCCAAATTATAATTATTTTTTTTTCCCAAATGCTCTCATAAACGTCAAATGGAATGAAAGGAAAAGCAGCCCAACATTGATTTTAATGAACATTTTAATGTTATGTATAACAGAACATTATGAATACAATGGAAACAAAGTTTTATCAATTTAATAATAAAAAAGAAATCCAACATAAGAAAAGGGAGGCAATAAATTTCATACCTATAGTATAGTGCGTATTCTTAACAATATTCCCAGCTTGTGAGTATAACAATGTCTTTGTGTTCCAGATTCTAAAACCTTGATTCATGTGAAATTAAATGCAGAATTACAGAAGGAAAAACAACCCCCCCAAAACCTTAATTCATTCTTTTGCTTTCAGTAAATCAGTAAAATCTTTGACTGCTACAGGTCTCCTTTATTAATATATATATATTTTACTCCTCTATTGGATTCCACAGCTGCTAATGCCATATTTACACAAAAGAATCACCAAGTGTTGTATAAAAGTCAGGATCCAATGCCATTGGACTCAGTCAGGTTCTAGATTTACATCACTGAAGTGTGATTCACCTGCTGCTGCTGCCCTAAGCCAGTGGCTCCTCAGGGACATTGGTGCTACAAAGGATGCCAGGTGCCACTGGAGAAGAACTCCAAGAAAGTGCATTTTCTGGAGTTTTCTGCAAGGAAACCTTCCAGCAGTCTTGGATAAAGCTTCTCCCAGACTTGCACGGGATATCAGTTGTAACATTAGAAGCCCGTTAAGACCCCCAAAATCTGTTGATCACCAAATTGCTGAGAGAGGATTTTTACAATAAAAATTTGGGTGATACAGCAGTGTGGCTGGAACATTAGCAAAAGTATATATACATTCCAGGTCCCTTTGAATTAGCCATAGTCACATATGTAAGCCATTTTTGGACAAAAATATATATTCTTATAAAAAACTGATCATAGTACTTGAGTGACTTCACAATTGTGGACTCAGTGGTAGTAAAAGGAATGATCCAATTATGACAAAGCGATCAGGGAGAGGGGGAAAAAAAAGTCAAAGCTCTTCAAGAAAAAAGAAAAGTATAAAATTAGATTCAAACATTTTTACCCAGTCCCCAATCCAGTCTTCCATCAAGTCTCAAAGTTAAAACTGGTTCTTCTACGTAGGAAAGGTTTTTTGATGGTCTTAATACAAACAATTTTGCAAAATCATCCAACGCATTCCTTAGAAGAATCTCTGACCTTTCCAGAATTTGAACACTAGTTATTTCAACACTTAGAAAATAGCTTTTGGTTCTTTATGTAGACACTTTTAACTGATAAAGGAAAAAAAAAAAAGTATTGATCAGTGTTTCCCATCCCTTCCCCAGCTATATTTGTGCAGCTAAAAATCCTTCATTCAGTCTGCCCATTTACTTTTTATTTTCATCTCAACTTATTTATTTATTTTACAATCTTTTATTTGCTAAAATTGGCAAAATTTGCAAAGGCATCTTGCTTGGGTTGTACAGTCCCGGGAGTCAGAGAGGTCATGGCCATGTTGGGCACCCCCATTCCTATCGTGCCCATCCCCGTGGCCGGCACTCCCACGTTCATGCCCATCACCCCCGGGCTCATCACAGGTGTGGGGGCCATGGAGGCCATGCCCATGGCCCCCGACATCACCCCGGGCACGGCCATGGCCATGGGCGCCCCCAGCAGCGCGTTGGGCTGGGCCCGCACCGGCACCAGGCTGGGCTGGGGGCTGAGGTTCACGGCGGCGAAGTTCTGCGTCATCACATTCATGGGCTGCTGCAGACCTGGGCAGAGAGAGAGAGAGAGCAGAGGTCACTGAGGGTGCACGGGCACACTGAGGGAGCCTGGGCACACTGAGGGAGCCTGGGCACACTGAGGGCAGCCCGGGCACACTGAGGGCAGCCCGGGCACACTGAGGGGCTCAGTGACACCTGGGCACACTGAGGGGGCTCAGGGCAATCTGGGCACACTGAGGGGGCTCAGTAACAGCCGGGCACACTGAAGGGGCTTAATGACACCAGGGCACACTGAGGGGGCTCAGGGCAGCCTGGGCACACTGAGGGGAGCCTGGGCACACTGAGGGAGCTCAGTGACACCTGGGCACACTGAGGGCAGCCCGAGCACACTGAGGGGGAGCCTGGGCACACTGAGGGCAGCCCGGGCACACTGAGGGGGCTCAGTGACACCTGGGCACACTGAGGGGAGCCTGGGCACAATGAGGGGCTCAGTGACACCTGGGCACACTGAGGAGGATCAGGGACACCAGGGCACACTGAGGAGGATCAGTGACACCTGGTCATACTTAAAATACTCGTGTACTGTAAGAAACTTGTGTGATCACTGCTAGGAATATGGATACGACGGCCAGGCCTGCAGCTATTTCCTGATTTGGACATCAGGAGGAATTTCTTTACTGAAAAGTGGTCAGGCCTTGGCAGGGGCTGCCCAGGAATGTCTGGAGTGCCCATCCCTGGAGGAGTCCAAGGAAGGACTGGATGTGGCACTCAGGGCTGGCTGACAAGGTGGGGATGGGTCACAGGTTGGACTCAGCCATCCCTGAGGTCTTTTCCAACCTTAATGATTCTATTGCACTTTCCTGATTTTCTGTGTTAAGACTCAGAAAACTTCTAAAGAAGGTATGAATATCATTTTATACCAATAAATATTCTAAGAAGTTCTAAAGATTAGGAAGCCCAAAGTCAAGATACAGCAATGGTGCAAGCTCTACAGCAGAACCTGCACAGACACAGCCTCCTGACACACCAATCTGCATTTAAAGAACATCATTTGTGCCACAATGTCACAGTGGTTTATGAGACAAGTGTGATTAAAGGAAGGAAAACAGTAATGGACAGAAGACTTGGATCTCAGGGACAGCCAATGGAACACAAACAGGGCTGAGTGTGCAAAACAGTGCAGTGATCACTTACTCTGTTGCTGCATCATGGTATTAAGAGATGGCTGTTGGGGCTTGGAAGGCTGCATCCCAGGTACTAAATTGTCCAAACTGATATTTACACTGGGATCTGACCAAGTTGAGGGTAGAGTTTTGCTTGCATTTTTCTGGACCATCTCTGTCCTTGCATTATAAAGTGAGTTGGACTTCGGCATCATTGGGTTCACGCTTTGCAGAGGCTGAAAAAGAAAAGTTTGTTGGGATTCACTTGAAACAATTTACTGGTAGGAAACAGAAGTAAACAAGTATTCAGTTTTCCACAGAAGATAATAAAAACCCACAAAGCCATGAACTTTAGCTCTTCCAAAGCAGGGCTGCCAGGTGCTGGTCCACAGTCAGATTAGAAGAGTATCTGTAAGCAGAGGTCAATCCCACACCAGTGTGGAGTGACAGTGACCAGCAGCAGTTTTGAACTCAAACATGCTGATTCTTTCCTCCTAATACCAAAGTGACCCAGTACAGTTTCCAAACCACTCTCCACTGCAGCAGGGAGTGAGAATAGACCAGTCCTCACCTCCACCTCCCTGAGGCTGGAAACCTCTGTGGTAACATTCTGTGGAGAATGGCTTTCCACTACCAAACTCAAAAAAATTCACTGCTCCAAAAAAGCAGCTACACTTCCTAGAGCAATGAAGGCCATCTTTACAAAGAGACTTTACTGTTTTGGAGGCAACTGAAACATTTTTGACAAAATGCTGATCACATCTGTGTGACCAGGTCTAAAGCATTCCAGGAGAGGAATGGACTCATTTTCAAAGCTGTGATTAAGGAGAAGGTCATTAGCAAATTAGTACCAGCAGCATTACCTGTGACCTGGACACGGGTAAACTGACGCCCACGGAATTGGAACTCATCATGGAGAAATTCATGCTTTGTGTGGAGGTCATGGTTGTCTGAGAGGGTCCCATCAAATCAAAAAGATCCATGGAATTGGAAGCAGCTGGAGGCTGGCCTGGAGCTGGCTGTGAGCCACTGAAGAGCTCTAGAGCTGGCTGCTGTGCCGTGCTGCTGAAGAGCTCTCCAGATGGAGCACTGGCACAAGGAGAAGCTTGGTTGAAGGCACTCCAGTCACCAAAGTCTCCATTTCCACTTGTTGCTGTACCTGAAGGGAAGGCAACAGCGTGGGAGGAAGGAAAACAGAGAAGACAAGACTTAGAGAAAGGCACTGAGCAAATGCCATATTCCATGAACTGAAACAAATGAGAGCTGATCTGTGCCCGTCCAGATTAACATCTGCAGGTAGAACCTCCATCTGGACATCATTCTCTCTCATGAATATTCCAACAATTTTAACAAGGTACGAAAGGGAATCTCAAACACCCGTACACAGAAAGTAGAAGATGTTTGATGTCACCTGTGGATGCCAGGCAAGCAGGGACAGGTTTGCTTCAGTTGAAGTACAACTGGAAGGTAACTTGGGGTAGACTGGAGATTACAGTCACAACAACACTGAGAACTTGGGTAATATTTATCAGCCTTTTATCTCGGCATTCTGGCATTTGCAGAGAGAGCAGTTGTCAGGAACAAGCAACTGGATAAAGCAAATTCCATCATGACAAAGATAACTACATTCAAATTTGGTTGTATACAACTGTAGGTTTTTGTATAAAACCATGCTGAGGGGAATAAAACCTGGAACTCTGAGAGCAGGTTGCCAGGGAAAGCTTATTTGAGGTGATAAGGAATAAAGCACTTTCCATCCATGAAGTGCTCATGTAAAACACATTAGGTTTTTTTAAATTTGATCCCTGAACTAAATGCTTTGATTTGAAGCAGAAATTCCATCTTGGATCAATCATTTCTCTCAGCAGCAGCTTTGCTGAACTCTTGTAGTTCATCACTGAAACACTGGTCCATTTCAATAGATGGGGGTTTTGGAGACAATGTTTAAATCAGAACACAGAACCCAGAGCTCTCTCTGTATTTCTCTGTGAAGGCAAAGCCAACAGCACGAGCTGTTGGTAGACACCTGCAAGGGCACCTCTTCAGCATCATAGATGTTGTGACACAACCCAGTGAACTGAGAGCGTGTCAAACCTTGGAGTCAAACAGGAGGAGATGTTCCCTCCCTCAAAACACCTGTTTTCCTATTAACAGGGCAAGTGTTGATTCACAGCAGTGATGGGGGAAGAAAAGCTTCAAACAGCATTTGCAGAAGATGCTGAATATAAAGCAGCACCATGTAAACAGCTCACAGGCCACACAGAGAAACACAGTCCAGGCTTGGGCCACTGGCCAGCTCAGCTTTTTGATTCTCTCACTGATTTACTTTTGGTCCTTCAGCCACATCACAAACAGTGCTGCCATAAGAAATGAACTTTGAGTGCTGGTGAACATTTAAATAATTTCTTGGATTTCTTTAGCTGAGTTAACAAAGACTCAAACACGTAGAGCTGGGGCAGATGAATCCAGTGCCAGTTTCTATCTCCTGCCCTATGCAATGGCTGCTTCCACAATGTATTCCACCCACTCATGGGTAACTGCAGCAGTCTTTTACACTTTGTGTAAATATTTATCAACATACACCTTCAACCTTCAGCCATCTCTCTTTACCAACACATTACAATTTAAAGAATGGCAGAAGAGTAAATTTGTTCACAAAATCCAAGTATTGCCAACAACTTCAGTGCATGAAGTGGGCTAATATTCATTAGCTCAGGGCCTTGCTAGAACATTTGCTTTGATCTTCCTCACAAAGAGGCACTATATTAGAATGTTTCAATTAGTATTACATATTAAAAATTAAAACCTACTTTAAATATTCTTGATAGATAAGTAAATGCTGAGTGTGCTCCTTCTGTGTTCAGACCTGTGCACTGAGCACCAATAATGGAAGTGGGGGTAAAAGGGAGAAGGTTTTGCCCCTTCAGTAGGACTTCAAAGATGATTAATCAAGAAGGAAAAGATTTCTAGAGGGGCTTACACTGTTCAGGAATGATTAATCATTTCACAGGCCTCCTTGTCCCTTGCATAATGGTGATTGGAATAGATTAATCATGTTAATGCAGATAAAGGATTGTATCAATTTAGACTGTATTAACACAGGAGTTATTTGCATAGTAGGCAGCTTTGTGTTTGCAAAACAACTTGGGTTTGACTGTGAAAGCCTGTAAAAAACCAGAGCACTTCTTTCCTACCAAGTAAACTGAAGGTCTATTAACTAACCCAGGCCCAGCAGAGCCTTCCCACAGCAAAATAAAGGAGGAGATGTAAACGTGCTGACTAAAAGCTGCCTCCCAGGTAGATTTGCTGCTCAGCCTCTTTACTGTTTTCTCATTTTGTACTTGATCCGGCACCCTGGCTGAGAACCCTCCATCACAAACAACACTCCTGCTCAAATTAACTTCATAAAGGAGAGCCAGCCAGCTCTCCCCACTCCAGGGCTGTCTGCAGCCTTGCAGGATCCCACAAACATTCCACCAAAGGAAAATAGATCACTTTAGGTGGTTTCCAAACATATTTTATTGACTTCCAGTCCAATTTTAAGGGAAACCTTTCCAGATGGTGGCCATGCCTCCTGATAAGCTTGTCTGTCTGCAGGTAAAATGTCTGCACATGCACTGAGCCAGGCTGCATCTTCCTTCCTCCCAGAGCACTTGTGGTCCAGTTACACACACAGTTTACCCTGGAAAGGGAAGGGACTTTCAATAATGCCACAAGGCATCTCTTGCCCTCCTTCCACCCTTCACAGCACTGCAATCCCTCAATCAATCCTACCTTGTGACGACGGGAAACTCGCTGAAGCAGCAGGTGAACTAAAATCAGCAAATCCTCCAAATGGGTCACTTGATCCACCTAAGAACAGAGGGAAGCCAAAGCTCTTACAGGACTGTGCAAAGATCCATTGCAACAACTGCATGTGGGATTTATGAAGAAAAGCTGTTGTGCACTTGACACGATGGATTTATTGATTCTGCTCCCTAAGTCAGCTCTGTTTTCCTGTTCATGCCCAGACTATGTTTATACAAGCCTAAGCAACAATAAACTGGATTATTTCCAACTGCCTTGCAGATCTGGCAGCTTTGTTTTCCATGGGAAGAACTAAAACATGCAAGTTTTTGTCACCTCTAAAAATAAATTCAGAGATATTAAAAAGATTAACAAGTTTTTAACTAGGGAGTGATGCTACCAGTTTGGCAGTTTGTAAAATTAAAAATTTGGAAGCATAATATAAAAGGCCAAACATTCTTATTGTATAAAAGTTAATTTATTATGCTTCCTATGAAAAATTACATGTCACCTTATATTTAGTTTTTGTGTTACTTAAAGCATGAATGCTTCTGCACTGATCTTGAATTAGGACTTCAAGGACAGAGCTTGCATTTGTGTTCATTTTTTTATAAGTTTGCTTCCTTTCTACAGCAAGAACATTAAGTTTTCCAACCAGACATTTGTATACAGCATATAAATTATTAACTTCTGAATGCAGCATAGTAACTATTTTTCATTAAAAAGATACAGCCAAGGTATAAAAGCAGAAGATTTAAGACTCATATTGTAAAGCTGATTTTTAAAATGAACTCAGAAAAGTTGAAAAAATCACCCAGTTATGGCTGGTACTGCTTTTAAGCAATGATTCCACTGACCAGAGGAAGCCAAGAAGTTGACCTTATTTGTTTGTCCTCAAAGATTTCACCTCCAAGCAGTCCCACCCTCAGAAGAAGCTGCAGCAGTTCAATTATTTTGCTTTTAGTGTTCTGGGTACATTATATAGGTTACATCACAGCTGCTTAGCCTGCAGTGCTTAGGAGGCAGCCAGGTGGGACTGGAACATCTGTGCTGCACTCAAACACCACCAGGGACAGCTTCCAACATCTGGTGCCATTTCGGAATTGTCTTATCGCTGCAAGACATTCTGCCCCATCTGCTACTCTCAACTGGGTTAATTAAACCAGAACCATCTTCTTTTTAATAAATGGCCAGCAGTAATAAAAGGAACCATTCACTTCCTAATACATGTGTACTTGTATTTCTTTTTAATGTTATTTCACTGTAGACATTGCCAGGAAGGCGACTGCTCTTCCAAGGGGAAATGTCTTCTTGCCGAGTGCGTAGTGCAGGATATAAAACACGAGCAGAGAACACAAGGATGGGCTCTGAATTTTCAGACACAGCACTACAGAAAGTCTTTTAACACCTTTTCAAGAGGGAAATAACTTCATATTAAGCTAAGAAATTTCTTCAACACAAATTCTGAAGTGATCTAATAAGCATCTTGTGTTTATACACAAATTTTATTCTGACACGCGAGAATGAAAAAGGGACAGTGAAATATCAAACTAAAAACCTGATCCAATCCTGTTTACCCTGTCTGCTGCAATGAACATTTTCAAGTCATTTTTCCCCCACATATGTGCTTACAGAGTTCAGAACAGGTTAATGGTTTGAGAGTTTATATGCTGAATGAGCAACACAGATGACACACTCCTGACCACACGCTCGAAGGAAAAAATAAAAATCAATGCTCCCTGCTACACCCATTATCCTTGGGCTGCCTGACAGTGCCTAGGGACTAATTTAATTTTAAAAACAGAACTAGGTTCAAACCCAAAATAACCCCTTAACATCTTCAGTCAAGTTTAACTATTCCTCACTTTTCAAGTGAAACTGAGTTTCAGAGAGAGGTGACAGAGATTAGGCTGGATGCAGTAACTCTCCAAAGAAAGGTTAAGGAACTTCAGCTCACTAACACCAAAAAATCCTCCCAGCAGGTCTAACCAGGGGTTTTCCATCTTCTCTTTTATGGCAATGAAGCACCCCCTCACATACAAACTGTGTTGCTCCAGTAAAGGGTAACACTGAGTCCAATCAACCCTTTCACATCTCTGCACCTGAAAATACACAGATAAGCCAACCCTAAGTTCCCTGAATTGACATCACTTCCCTGCCAGTTCCTTCACAGCACACATCAAAGGCTGCCTTTGACCCTTTCCCTCTGCCTTGCCTGACACTGGGGACGTTCCCACAGCCTGTGCTGCAAGGAGCAGTGGCCACAACCAGTGACCTGCACGGGAAGGACAGTGCTGATCCTCTCACCATGAGCAAGCCTCAAAGATTCCCATACCAGATCTGTCACTGCAAATGAACCCTTTCCATCTGCCTGCTCAGGTCACCAGAGGTTATTTAGCAGGACCAGCTGGTAATGTGCCTCTTCTCAGCACCATTTCTAAATGCTGCTTTGGACAAAGGAGAAAAAAGATTTAAAAAAAAGAAAAAAGGCTGACTACAGCAATGAGCCAAGCTGATGAAAGATTTAAATACACTGTAATATAGAAGCTGCCATAGTTCTGTTTGAAATATAGGCAGGTTCACTTTGAAGTGGAAACATCTATTCTCAATGAAATCTTATTTTTATAAAAACAAAAACATACACACTGTATATAAAACAAAAAAGGTTCCAATCTCTTCTGCCATAAGATTTAGATAGAAAAAAATTCAGTAGTGATGTGGGATAGTGCTTCTGATCAAGGATTTTAAACTTTCATAGAACTGTGGTAACTCTGTTGTACAATGAACACCTTTGTATATGAAATTAAAATAATAGGAAATTGAACAGAATTAAGTTGTTCCTTAAATTTATGCATCTGTGCATAAAAACAGACACATGCAATGACTTGTATTTCTTAACTCATTTAAGAACAGACATAAAACACTGTCTACTTTCCCAAAAATAAAAGTGAGCAAAGTTTTAAAGATCTACTCAAAATAAGAAAGGAAAGATGAAGACAGACGTCTGATACTAAACTACCATGACAGTTTCTCCCCCCTGCAGTAGAGTTTTGATACATTTTACAGTGTATTAAACACTGCCAGAGGGGTGGGGTAGTGGTGAAAGGAATGAGTCACACAGAATGGTCCTGGCACTGGCTTTGGTCACACAGGACAGTCAAATCCCTGGTGTGACCCTACAAATCCCCTGGGTGTGACCCCAGGAGTGGTGTGACTTCAGTCAGGGGTGGGCAAGACCAGTCCTTACCGAACCCTGACTGCCCCACAGGGCCACACTCGTGGCCTGCAGCCACTCTGAACTGCCACCCCTTGGGGCAGCCTCTGTCATTTCACCTTGTCTTTAAAGCAGGGGCCCAGCAGAGCCTTGGCTCAGTGAGTCTCACACCCCTCTGCAGTGCCAGCAGGATCCTGTCCATCAGGGACATTCCTCATTTGCAATGGGAAGGTCTCTGAAAGGTTTCTCTCTAGGAAATGTTTGTATTTATTTGCTACTCAAAGTGGTCTCATGTCACAGCTCACTTTCTCCCAACTGTGCCATCAGACCACAAGTACACACAAGTTCTTTTTCTATTCCATGCCACCACAAACCCATTGATACCAGGAACCTGTAAGCACAACAAGAAGTCTAAATTTCAGGTCTTAGGTTTTGAAAAGCAAAGCACCATTCCTCCAAACTCCTACCAATCCCATAGGAATGCACTGAAATTTAACACACTCCTAAAAAGAATTTGTATTTTGGGAGCACAGGGGTAAATCCATGTGAAGATTAACAGATTTACTACACACTTAGAGAGTGAAGGATGTGTATTAAAATGAGTAATTTCACTCTTAGGTACTAATTTCTTTTTGGTTCTAGGGTTTGGATCAACCAAGTGCCAAGAGAAAATAAGACAAAGAAACAAGTTTACCATATACCTCAGATGAAAGCTCCCATGAAGATTATCCATCTGCCCAGCCTTTGAACTGCACTGTGAGAAATGCTTGAATATGAATGGATTGCACTTGCTTTTAGAGTTAATTATAAATAACTACATTACATACACAGTTTCTGACAGACTGATCTAGCAGTTAATCTTTGTGCTCCTCACATTTATTAGTCCCATGCAATAGCACACACAGTACCTTGCTACAAATGGTTCTTTCTAGGCAGATTTACATTTTTTCAAGCATTATTTTCTCAATTTATCTACTTTATCTTTATTCTAGCAACAAACAAGCTTCTCCTCAGAACTGGAACAGACCCCAAACCTACCTGTGGAAGCTGGCTGGCTGGCTCCATCAAACAACAGGTCCACCAGGTCGTTAGAGGACTTGCTGCCAGAGGGGACAGCAGCCTGGAGAAGAAATTACACCAGATCTCAGCTCAGGGTGCCATTAATCAAATGACATTAAGAAGTTTTCTGGGGTTTTGAAGGATTTTGTTTGCTTTTGCTTTGAAAAGATAACAGATTTGTCTTTAAAGCATGTGGATAACTGAAAAGTTAAAGGCTTGTAGTTTTTTATAACTGAAGAATTTGGCAAGTTTTCAGTAAGTGTGCAGCTTCACAGAACCATTAACACTTCATGCCAAAATTCTCTTTGCTGTCCTGAAGAGAGCAGAACAAGCTAATGACTATATCCAAAAAATTCTACACCTTAAAGCAATCACAATTAATTACAATTATAATGTTCCACAGACTGTGGTAAGTCCAACTAAACATTTTTGATAGAACAGCTTCCTTGAAGGCTGCATCACAAAACCCACCCTAAATCAGAAATTGTTTTAGAGGATAGAAGAAAACAGCTTCCAAAATGCTGTGCTGTCCTGCTGTCTCACCTTTGTTGTAGGCTGTGCAGGATGAGCAGCAGAGTTCTGTTCTGGACTTGTTTTATCTCCTGTGTAATGAGCTGCTGCTCCCAAGTCAATGGTCTTGGAAGGATTTGCTGAGCGCTTCTGTCTGATGGTGGTAATTTCTGTAGCTTGTGCAATATGAATGTGTTTTGTTGTCACAGTCTCCTCTTCATCCTTAAATTCAGCTTTGGGAGATTTGCCTCTTCTTGATTTTTCCTCATCACTGTCACTAGAAAAACAAAAGTGATAGCACAGCATTTGTGATGGACTTCTCAGTACCTTGAGCAGACATTTGGCTATAAGAGTTTTGGTTACTGCACTTTCTTGTAGCAACAGTTCATGATAAAAATGCTGCTTTTTCCTACATTTGAGAGATGCAGGAAACCCTTACATAACACATCACACCACACAGCATTGCACTGTTGCAGAAAAGCAGGTTATTTTGTTAAACATGAACTGCAAGTCCACGACAGAGGATAATAGGAAATCAGTGTTTAAACCCAGTACATTGAATTACCTTGTGACAGGAACTCCCCCACACATTATGTAACACTTCAGCAACAGAAAGTGGAGTTGGCAGGTGTGCTCAGTACTTACACCAAGAGACAGAAAGCAATGAACCACATTCTGTACTGTCTTTCAGGTCTGCACAACTCCATTTGTATTTCAGCTCATTTCCCTTTCCAGGGAAACAAGCTTTCATATTCTTTAAGATGTTTGTGGGAAAAGAATGCTTGCAGACTTATGCAATGTTACCATGATCAGAGCACACACAGTTGTTCTCAAAATGTAAAAGAATAAAAATATCACCTTTTTAGGCAAAAACTTTTTAGATGCTGCTGCAAACTATTTGAATCATTTGTTACATTTTCTGCTTTTGTATTTTAAGTCCTTCACAAAGAAAGTAATTGGCCCCACCACCAGTCAATGCTGCCTGTTTCCATCAGGATTTGTACACAACAGTGAGAATTGCTGCAGAGAAAGCTTAAATACATTGGAATGTATTTTGAAATCGTAATTCCCTTAGCAACAGAGTTGAAAGTGGAAGGGTTTTATATTTTAATAATGCATTAGAATACTAAAACTGAAAAATTTAAGAAAGGCTGTCCCTTTGTCAGAGGGAATGTGACAGGAACTGCAATATACTCTGGGGGAGCCTTTGTTCTCTGCTAACAATGGTGGCTTTTGGGGAACACGTTGCATGTGCCATTTCCTCTGTGCATGTTACCTGCTCACCACTGGGGATGGCTCAGTTCAGTAACATCACTCAACACCAATGCTCACTCCCTTTTGCAATTCTTTTACTGTTAAAAAGATAAATTTCACAGCTGCTGACCAACCAGCAGCTCCTGGCATTGCCTTGAGCCAGCCTTGCAGAGATAAGGGAGCTCAAATGGCATCACTTAACTTTGTTTTTCCAAAGCATTTCAACCCTGTGTGAGCACAGCGCTGCTGCCCCACCCGTGAGGACAAACCCCCAGAGGGAACCACGGCCACATTTCCATCTGTGACATCAGGATTTTAACAGGAGCTCCCAGAGCAGAGGGATCTGCACATTGCTGTGGTGTGCACGGGGCATCCAGCCCAAAGGCCCTGCAGGAGGGTGGAGGATGCTGCTGGAAGCATCCAAGACCACGACAACACAACTAAGGCTCAGTGTCTCCATTATTGTATTTAAAACCTGCAGTGAGTTTCTTGTCCACACTACAGAGCCAAGAATGTTCTGTGGGCTGAGGAAACAAGTGACAAGCAAAGTCTGATTGATACAGAACTGCCATAGATCGATCTCACTAATGCAAGAATGGAAAAAGTCAGTCTTTGGTGATATACAGCAAAAGAAATGACTAAAGGCTCTGAGGAAAGAAATTAAATATATATGCCAGAAAGGAGAATAAATATTACAAGACTCAATTTTCTATGACAACCTGTACTGCTTCCAAACTCTCTCTAGAGATCCACTTTTTATTTTTTTTTAATAGTCACATTAAACAAAAAAAATCTATGGATTAATGTTTGCAGTAAGTGTGTTTACTGTCCTCAGTAAAATTGCAGTGCTTCATCTGAGAATTGCACAGAGAACTTACAAATAAAATTATAGCAATGTACCACATAATTAAAAAACTTCTGCAAAGAAAGTATATAATTACAACTTTGAAAAATCAAAGTATGAACACATGTTCTTTTCCTTTGCCTTAAGTTTTTTTGTAGTGAGGGGGTTTTTTTAAACAACTTTTAAGAAAACAAAAATAGTTTACTGAGACATTAAGTATCTCTAAATTACACCCCAATGTAAGAATCATTCTTCAGATACAAATTGCCTCTAAACATGGTTGGTGCCTCCTTTCAGAGGAGTACTGGAAGCTTTGCTCCCTTTCTATTCTGTTACCTGCATTAACCTTTCTGAGTACTGGACAAACAAAGATTAACAGTTTTAAGAATTCTTAGGAAAAAACTGCAGTGTTTCAGAAGCATCTCTGTGTCTGCAGGTAATTCAAAAACAAGAATTTCAGGGTGCAGTGCTGGACTCAGGACAGCAGCTGGTTTATTCACCTAAGAAATAAGGAGCACTAAGAAAGAAAACCAGAGGCTTTCCCACCTCATGGGGTATTGCTTCTCATTTTCACTACTTGCACAGGGATATATTACTGGAAAAAAGAATCCATTTCCCCCAAAAATGTTAGAACTTTTCTTTAAAAAAAAAAAAGGCAAACTTGGCTTCTCCAAAGCTCACTGTGTAAAGCAGTTGCACTGAAATCCACTGTGCACTCAATATTTTGAATCATTTATCTCTCTGGTAAAGTTCTTATTTCCTTCAAGCATTTTTTTCCATCTATGCAAACCACTGGCTTTGTAAGTAAAGTCAGAAATCCACAAGTCTGGCCAAGTTCTCCTGGTGTGTAAAGACCATGGCTTCCAAATTTTATTGGCCACAGGTAAGATGTGTAAGACATTTATTCTTTGTGCTTCAGGGCTTTTATTGGCCTTACAGTACTCAGGCAATAATGGTTTATAAAGGTATTAAGACAGAAACAATAGAACATAACAGCACCTTTGCCAGCTGAGTAAGTATCACCATTTAGTCACTTTTCCAAGTGAAATGGCAACTTAATTGTTATTATGTGGCAGCAGGCTACAAATAAGCCAGTACATTTTTGGCACCTTTTTCTACAAAAAAATTGCTGAAGTGTGAAAATACAAATGCAGAGATTTCATGAGGCATTTACAAAAGAATGTTATTTTGAGCCTAAATTATATGATAATTAAAATTTCATGCCACCTTCAGTTTTAATATTTAAGTATAGTATTTTGCTAATAGAGCATGCACTAAGGCATGCTCATATTTACAGTATCTTTAAGGATAAACACAGACATTCTATAACCTTCAATTCAATCTTCTTAGATCCTCTGATGGCTTCTGTAGAAACAAACCTCTTCATTCAAACCCTTGGATAAAATCCCTTCCGTGGTATTTGATGCAAAAAGAAGAGAAAAAGAAATTCCAGGCTGGGATTTGAAGCAATTGTTAGAGAAGCTGAAATGCTGCAGCCTGGATTCCTTCATGCAGCAGAATAACCTGCAAGCACCAAACTGTCTTTGCTCATGTACGTCTCAAAAATTCCTCCTTTTATTCCAAGTCCCAAGTTTATGACTTTTATAAATTTTGAGCCAAATACCCCACTTGACACAGACCAAAAAATAGGAGAAAAATCAAACAGAAGAGATAACAGTTGCAAGAGGAAAATAAAAATGAAAAATGTAATATTAGCCAGAGAAAAAGAGCAGCATAACTTGGGGTAGAGACGTACAGTGGAGAGTCATCAAAATAAGCTGCTTTTGCTAAAGATCAAACTGCAGAAAGGACTGCCTACACCACTGAAAAATACAAGACTTTATCCAGCACAAGAAAGAGACAGGAGCCATTCAGAAATAAAACAAAGGAAGTAAGATTTTTTTTAAAAAAAAGTTTACTGTACATCCCCTACATGAAATGTGGCTGGTGAGGTCTGCAGACATCACGGGACAAGTTGCTTTTGAAAGACAAGTACAGAAATGCACACAGAAATGTACCATTGTTACACGTGAAATTGTTTACTTTTCTTCTGATCCCTTCTCTTTGTAGTCCATTGATATTAAGTTCTGAGAGGGAACCCTGATGTGTGCAAAGAATACCAGTTTCATGATTTATTAATGCCTCAGCAAGAGGACTGCATGGGCTTTCCCCCAGAAATGCTGCCATTATTATTATTTTCTGTTTCTGTGCAAAATTGCTTTAGTTTTGCATCACACAGTTGTGTGCATGTGTATTCTGATGTTCATATACATGTGTGACTAAAGATATTCTTGTAAAAAACATTAATCAAATCTCAGTGCAAATTTGAATTTTCAGTTGTACTTGAGCACTTTCTCTACAGCAATTTCAGATTCTTTTAAGCACAAACTTGATCTCCAGATAATTAAATTCAATGCACCTGTTGGAGTGTGACAGATGTGAAGTTTTTCCCATAGCCAAAGCAGTGTAGATTTTCTCCCTTACTGAAGAAATTTAATGACCAGATGTAAAATAGAAGAATTTTCTTGAAAAGCCCCAGATGAAATTGCCTTTTTTTTTTTTTTTTAAGAAATCACCTGCAGTCTGTTCTTCCTGAGATCAGCTCAGGGAAGCAGCACTGTGTCAAAGCAATTTCAATTTTCTTCCTTGGCACTCCAGCATTCAGAGCATGTGTAGCATTAAGTGGCAGCCTTCAGTACACTGGCACATGAGCACTGAATTGCTGAGACAAGGAAAAGCTTAGGATATTTCAGCCAAATTCCCTGCTTTGCCAGCAGCTGGGGCAGTAGTGGAAGGCAGCCAAGAGCAGTTAAACACTGCCAGAGCCACACTGTTCCCCAAGGCCAGGGGGAGCTGCAGAAGCCCAGCAAGCAGGTACTGAACCCAAATATGCTTCCCCTACAGACAAAAAGAATGGCAGGAGATTGTAACTCATATCCAGCAATGCCAAACTGCTCCTTAAGAGCAACCTCACAGATAAATTCAGGTTAAAACAACTGCAGTACCTGCACCTTTCTGGAGAGTCTTCTCTGTCTTTCCTCCGGAACTTGCTGATGGTGTCATCGATGGTGCTGCCGATCTTGTCACTGAGCTCCCCCAGCTTATCACTGAAGGGAAAGGCTGATTTCTTATCCCACTCCTCATCCCATTTGGACTTGGGCTCAGGATCGTATCTTTCACCTGGTAAGACACAGATAAGAACTATGAAAGGTACAAAAAAAAAAAAGGCTGTGGTGTTTGTGGCATCCCTCTCAAGCCCCCCTGCCCCACACACACAGGAGCTGTACAAGTTTACAGAGCAAACTGAAAACTCCCTCAGGGCTGAATCCAGGCACAGCATGGAATGCCCACCATTAAGTGGCAGGAATGAAGACTCAAAGACTTTTGTTTATGGTAATGACACAAGCTCAATGCACAGCACATCAGGACACTGTTGGGCTCTGCTGGAGGAGCACCAGAGGCACAAGAAGCAGATCAGGAAGGGCACATGGCACTCCTGGAACAGCCCCTCAGTGCAGGATATTCCATTCCTGGCTGGGCTGTGTGATCACAGGTAAATCACTGGGGTTTTTATACACTGACATTAATACACAAAAACACACTGCCAAAATACTGAAAGAATGTGCATAATAACTTTTCATTTTCCACAGTTAGCAACTAAAAAAAAGTTTTAAAAATTTCCCAAAAGAGACGAGAAAAGTAAAGGCAGTAAAGCAACTCACCTTTTCAGGGGCCGCTGAATACCCTGAACAACTTTCCCAAGCACTACTATCAAGAAATTAAAAACTTTTTCTTCTAATTTAGTATTCCAGACCTCCATACTGGTATTTTAAATTACAAACAGCTGCCAGTTTTACTCAAAATAAGCACATTTATTGTACAATCCCATCAAGGAAGTCTAAAACACTAAAGTCTTGTTTATTTATACACACCCAGCCAACCTGAGTTTAATTCAAATGAAAAAACCAACATTTTAACCAAGACTTGACTATCAGAAGCACTGCACATTTTAACTTGTATTGTGATCTTGTATCAGATGTTCTGCTCAAATAAAGGTGTATAGAGCAAACCAAACCAGTTCAGTTTCTAGACAGCATTTGTAGGCAAATATTTTATATTCTGGGCTATCATTCACATGAAACAAGCCAATTTTTGTTCACCTTTTAAATACGTGAAACCATAGTGATTTTGTTTTTTACACAGGCTGAGTAAATCGAGTAGCAGAAAGAAAGGACAGTGAAATAATCCCTACTTCAAGCTACACACAAATGATATTGCAGCTCATGTGATATTCAAGGTGTATTCAATTAAGCCATTTTAATAAAATGAAAACGATGATTCCAGCACTACAAGGTGCAAAATTTGAATTATACCTGTCTTATAACTTCCTACCATATGAAGTGTATTTTCTTAGTGAAGACATAGGTGCAAGTTTCTAGTATTTGTTTAGATCCATAAAACTTTTCCAGTAGAGAACCTGCTAGAAATCCATGAGATACTCAGTGAGATCTTTATCATTGGAAAAGGAGACACTGCTCAGAAGTGTACTGCTGTTAAATTTTGCAGGAGAATAAAACGGCCTTATTTCAGTTTATGTCAGGCTCTCAAGCATTTTAATGCAGATTCCTTTAGAGAGGTTTTCCTGTGCAATAGAAATTTTAAAATTAAAACAGACACCAAGTAAGAGCTCAGTATTTTCAGGACAAAATAAACCAATGAAAAAATCTTAATGCAAGCATTTTGTATTTAAATAACTAGAATTTTTTTGATTAGAAATCTCACCAGGGAAAGGGTTTGTTTTGTGCTTCTAGAAAGATTTTTTTATCTTTACCCAACAAATGAAGGAATAATTCAAAACCATTTACCACAAAAATTAAATACAAGACAAAGAAACTAGTCCTTTAAATTAAAAAACCTGAATGATACCTAAAGAGCACATGGAGAAATGATTCTATCCAGCCTACAAGGATAGATCACGACTCTGCACTGAGAAGTCAAAGATAAGCTCAGTGAAAGAACAGAGGGACACGTACTCAAAGTACAAATACAGTGACTCATAAGTATTTCTTAAAAAGAGAATCACCACAATTCCAAGCAAGTAGCAAAAGCCTAAAGGAATGTAATAAAACAAGAAATATCCTGCCTTGGAAAGTTTTAACTACTCTGCATATGTGGAAAAGAAGAAAGGAGAAGCAATCTGTCAAAAACAGGAGGGATCAAATCTAAGTGGAAGGCTCACAGAGAAGAAGAGAAAACCAGAAAGCATCAGACACAGGTGAAGTTTAAGCCCTAAAGAGCTACTACTGAGGTCTTACAGCAAACCCTTCTCTCAAAGAAATCACCAATTCTAGCAAACCAGTGCCGTTGGGACTTTGGTATTCATTCCTTGCTAAAAGCAGCCAAGGATTTACTCAGGCCAAAGCAAACACAGACTGGCAGCTGGACCATGGATGGCATGCTGGGATACATCAGATGGGAGCCTCGGTGCAAGCTCAGATCCCTGCTACACACTATGGCAGGGGCTGGGAGCAAGGAGAAACATCCTTGGTGCCTGTATTTAAAGTCAGATCTGACAGATGCCAGGAAAACACACAAAATCCACAGATGCATTTCAAGGCTCCAAGCAGGATTATTTGGGAAAGCAGAAGTGGTTGGCAATGCTTGCCCCAGGCAGGCCAGTACTCACTGTATCTGAACCCTCCGACACTGTCCGAGGACACCCCGATGTATTTGTCTTTGTTCTTCTTCGCCTTCTTCCTCTCCTCGCGGAGCCGATCGTCGTCCTGAGCAAACTCCACCATCTCCTTCACCTTCTGGCGGATGTTGATCCCCTGGTCTTTGCCATTCTCGTCTGTGCAGGTGATGCAGGACAGAGAGGATGAATGGAAGAGGGGAGGAAGAAAGGACAACAGTAAGTGACAGCAATACTGAACACCAAATTGATTAAAAAACTGGAACCATAAACACAGCGGTCAAAGATTTCGTGACTACTGCATGAGGTACTACAGTGCATCTGTTTAAAAGGGGCCAATCAACACGAAATTTAGATAAATGAGTTTGCACTGAATGGGGTACTTGAACATAGGAGAGATTAACAAAGACTGAGACAGAACTCTTATACTCCAATTGAACAATTTTAACCCCTCAAAACACCACCCTTTTTAGTGCAGTTTTTGCAAGTCTCATTGCAGGAACTCAGTCTCATGGCAGAAGTGATTTTTTAAAAAATTGCTTTCAGTGGGGGAAGTACTATAAGCTAAATGTGCTCCTTTCCAGCCTTTTTCACATTCAAAACACACACTGGCCTTGCTGCCTTTGCACTGTAAATATTATTTGGTGGGAGGAAAAAACCCCAGCTTCAAACAGATGTGTGTGTTTTGGAGCTCTAACCTTTTCTTCCCATATGATTAAAGCTATTCCTTTATGGACACCACAGGGGACCAGTCTCTAGTGCATATTTTAATATAAACCCCAACACTCATGTTGTGTTGGTTCTGTTGTTATTAGCCAGTCTTTTCTGCAAGTTCTTGTCTTCCCTAATTAATACTCTAGGGCCCCACGTCTTGGATTCTGCACTCTTCACACAACTGGCAACAGTCACATTTTAATTAGACTGGGGAAGCTTCTAAGCTGGTTCAGGTGACTGACAACTCCAACTACTGTTTTAATTTGCTTATAAGATTTTTCTATTGCTCACCTACAAAGTGGTAATTTTCCAGGGATCGCAAATCATAAATGTGTTCTCTGGCACTTGTAACAACACGCTCTGATCCGTTCCTTATGAGGTAAGCTAGGAGCAGCAAAGACTATAAAAATACAAAGCACCTTATGATTGCATGAACAAAAACTCTACCTTTTTTTTTTGTAAAAACCCCAAACCTACCCCCCTCCCCAAATTAGTAAATAACTTTCCCTTTTTAAATAAATGGTTATTATATGGGTCCCATGGAAAATTTTTTTCCTCACATGAATATTTTGTTCTTTAGACTATCAAAACTGTATTTTTAAAACTTTAGCTTGTTACTACTAAATCACAATTAGTTACCTTTATCAGCTACTGCTTGTTTTAAGATAAAGCAGTAGCAATTAAGGAGAAAAAGTTAACCTGTGAAATGAAACATTTTCTTTTGCCTCCTTTGTTCACAATTTTCCAATAGCTTTCACTGAAAGGTAACTCGTACAGGAATTTAAGAAGCCTTCTGCAGGATTCAATGGATATTCAAAACTGCATTTCAGGACAACTTTAGACAAGTGACAAAACAAATGCAGTTTAAATAATATTTTAATTTCAGTTCTTTATGTTGAGGATTTGTATCTGGAAAGAAATAATGCACTTTCTCTGAAGTAGTGTCTTTATCAGCTAAAACTATCATTTTATTTCAACCAATCTAAACTTGATAAGCAATTCCAAGGAGTCTTTATAACATTAAGTAGCTATGTGTGATAGCATTAAATATTAATTTCTATTGTACTTCAGGGAAAACAATTACTATGACTACAAAACATCAAGCACCTGTGAAAAGCACAAACCATGCTTTAGAATTAATTGTCTTGCTACAATCCTGCCATCAAGAAAAACAAAATATAACCTAGTCTAATACATCAATTCTAAAAAAGGAGGTTATATTTGCATAATTCAGTGAACACTGAACCCACTTTATGTGCAGCACAACACAATCTGATGCAAAAAGTTTCTGTACCAAAGACAAGAAAAATGCAAATGACTCTGATCTTTTCCAAAACACAATTAGGACATAAAACTGTCAGGTAAGATCTGCAAGGAAATTTGGCCCACTCAAAGGTAAACTACAATTTTAAAACATTACAAATTGGCAGAAAATTAAGATTAGTTTGCATTTTATTACAGGTATTCCTAAATTCCTTCAAAAATGTTCTCCTGACAGCACAGGAACTTAACACATCCTTTTCACGGAGCTCTGCAGCAACTCCTTTGGGTAGATTCAAACTGTGAGTGCTGCTCTAATACCTGAACAGCAGCAAAATGGAATTGCTCTGCTGTGTTCATTAAATAACATCTTAATGTGCTTCTAAAACCAGAAATTCGTTAGGTTTTTCATACACAGCATTTGAAAAACACCTTTGACTTCACCAACAGAATTATAAAACAGTTAGGGAAGAAATTCTAGGTTGCTAGAGGGGAAAGTGCTGTGGGATTCTCTAAACAAGAACTCCACCAGGACACTGCATGAGCACCTTACACACCTTATAAACTCTCCTCCAGTTCTTTTTGTTGTCTTTCAGCATCCGAGTCCACAGCATGTTCATGAGCTCTGGGAACTGCTCGTACATAAACGTTGCCCTAAAGAAGGGAACAAAAGCAGCACGGAAATGTCGTTTTCCGGGGTCTGCCACAAGAGCCTGTCCACACTCGGGGCTGGCAGTAGGTGGCAGGAGTGATCTAAGCCCAGACACATCGGATGACGTTCAACAGAAAAAGCTGCTCCTGTTTTAACTCCTAGATCAGTTATTTACATCCCAGGACTACAAAAGAAAAGGGTAATTCTAAAAATCTGAGGTAGTAAAAGAACCTTCACTAATTTGTAATGAAAATAATGCTGAATATGAATACTCTAATAACCACTGCAACTGAGCAAACATGCAAATTCCAAACTGATTTTAACAGAAAAAAAAGCTCATGGAAGAATTCAACTTGTTTTGCTGTTTTTGGAAAAGTTATGAGAAAGCATTTTGAAAAGAAATACTCCAAACAAGTCAGCTATACTGAAAGAATTCTGAGGATACATAAACGAAAAATCACGAATTTAAAAAATACCTGGCCTTCATTTTTTGTTTGACAGTTTTCAACACATTCTGTGATTATGCATTAAAAAACTTAAGACTTTATTTACAGCAACTTTTCGGCATTATCAATCTGAATACCACAGAGGTGATTTACCATCAAATTTCACATTCTTCTATAAAATGTACCTTTCTTTTCTTCATCACTGAGTCAAATTATCACTTACTTGGCAATCTCTCCCATGAGCTGCCCTGAAGGTCCCCACGGATCATCATTGGTTGCTTCTCGAACCTTAGACTCTATTTCTGAATAATTCATAACCACATTGGTGCTGCAAAGGAAAAAAAAAATCACACACATGAAGATTAGCATCAAAACTGAGAGAAACACATGAAAACTTAATAATGACACTAGTGCAGATCTCACTTAATGAGATACCTCTACAGAGTGGGAAAGAAAACAGCTTTAGTGCACAAGTTACCCTGAGGACACTATACACCACATTTAAGTTATCTTTAAGAAGGTTTTACTATTCTATTAGTCTTCAAGAATACAGATGAGAAACTGGGGATTACATTACAGCTGGATTCAGTCCAGTAAAAATGGCTTTGGGTCAAATTAAAATGCAAACCAAACCACCAGAGTCAAAGCTGATGGCTTCTGCAGCTAGGTATGGTTTGCTTACAGGTTTGTGATGGTACAGAGTTACTTGCAAGAGGCTTTATAACTCAATCAGAGGCATTTTTTTTGGCAATGCTACAAGAGAAAATCAAGAACATCAGTACCAAACAGGTGTTAGTGAAAAACTAACAAAAAAATCACATGGAAGACTGAAGTAAGGGAGATGAAATTCACTAGAAAGTCTGTTTCCTAGCTTGAATTTAATTAAGGGAAAACAGCAAAAGAGAAGCTGCAGAGCACTCAGTTACAATTACAGCAATGCAAATATTGCAAGGAGCTCAGGCTGCCTCTTCCAGAGGTCACAGAAAAACCTTACTTGGAAATTGTTTTTCCTGTGATGTTAATATTAAAATAATAAAGATGTGATTTCTTTCTAAATTCATCTTTAAAACAGGTAACATATGAGCCCAGCAACCTCCTTTGTGACCCTAAAAGCATCCAGATGTGTCTGATAACACAATCCTTTCCCTCATCTTTTAAGGTGAGCGAGCAGCCCTAAAACCTCACTCACAGTGAGAAGGTTTGAAAACTGCTCTCTGCTTCTGGAGCATCAAGACTCACATCAGCCATGAAATCAGCAGGGAGAGGAGACCTGGTGGTCTCTGCTTCCCCTTCACCCTGGAGTGTACTGAAACAACACATTTACACCTGGCATGTCAGAAGTTTCAAAGTTTACTTGGAAGTACATCACAACTGATTCAGAAGCTAAGAAAAATCCCTGTGAGTAGTTTCAACACAAACCAACCCACAACGACAAATTAATTAAATTGTAGGAAAGATCTAATAATTGATAATGCAATGTGGAGAAAGCATTTCCTGCTTAAGAACCTCTTCTGAACCTGAATGACCTAAAAAGAGAAAAAAAAAAAAGCAAGATGTTCAATAGTCATCCCAACAGTTATCCCTCTGTCCATGGAGGAGTTTGCACAAAGCAGCATTCAAGCAACTCCTGCTCAATTTTATTTGGCATAAGGATAGCAAAGATCTTGGAACTGGGAGTTATAAACAGCAGAAACAAGAATGAAATCCCCTTAAGTCTGAAAGGGGACACAGAAGGTAATTGTTAAAACAGAATAAAATTTCTGGACTTAATCTTGGATTCTCAGCATGAGAATTCCTGCTGTCAGAGCCTGATGTATGATTTTATTCAACTTTGTGTCTAAAGAGAGCATAAGCTACATGACTGAATAAATAATCAGCAAGCTCACAGAACCTATCTATATTACAACAAGCATGTAAGAACACAGCAGTAGTTTGGAGGAACAGCAATTAAGGTTTTACAAATTCATTTATGCTGAATGCACCTCATGCTTCTGTTTCTGGTATTTTCTGTACTGCACATACAAATGGAAACCAAGCCCATCTTTATTTCCCACGTGCGTGGAAAAAACACAACCCCAAAGCTCCAGGATTTTCCAGCACACTGGTTCCCCTGTCCAAAGCAAGGAAAGGCAGGGAACTGAATGGAAAGGTTCTGCTTGTTTTTATAACCCCTCCTCCAGCATTTGTTTGAGAGACTTGATGGAGACTTGGGAGGGGGGAAGCATAAAATGAAGTATTTCCTTAATTTCTTAGAGCAAAGAATTTAAGAATGGAAAATGCTTGAAGAGATGCAAATTTGAGTGTAGAAAAATAAATGGCAGCATTGGCTATGCAAGAGCTGAGGGCACGTGGCTAAAGCAGCAGCAGGGCTGGAAGGGGGAAACGGAAGGAAAACAAGGGAAATTGAGTAATGCCAAGAGAAAAAAGGGGCAGTTAAGCCTCTCTAAGTACAGAAACATGCTCGACTTCTAAACCCCTCCTGCAGAAAAGTTATTGTTCTCAGCAACTAGGAGAAAGCTCTTTTATAAATGCCAAGCTAAGATCTAATGGAATGAACCATTCCAAACCAAAGCATCTCAGAGCCACATTTAATTCAGCAACAAATGTAAACTTCAAGGAGAAAAAAAAACCCCTCTCTGTTGTATAGTTTGGCATCATTCCAGGTCACTTAAAAATAACCATTTCAAAAAAGGTGGAAATACAGTTTTATTCTTCCTTTCCCATGTTTTCTATGGCCCTCATTCCCTGCCCTACCCATGATTCCTGTGACCTTTGCAGCAAGAAAATAATTTATGTCCAGATGTGAAGGGAAAAAGTGACTAGCTTGATTGCCAAGACTTCCTGTGATTGATATAAATTTAATATCCGAGGACACTTTCCGACACCAGGGGGGGCTCTGTGATTAGTTTATCCTGGGCAGCTTCCAGGGACTCGTGCTGGATGGCAGGGACAGGCTGCTCTGCAAACAAACGGCCCAGCAACACTCGGGCTCACAGAAAGGAACTTCTCAGGGCTTACAGCCCCCAAATCTGCCAGACCACAGCTGGATTCACCCCAAACCCTCCACAGAGACCCCGACCGCTGGAATCTCGTGACAACATTTACAGAAACTTTTGACATGGACAAGGATATTAAGCAGGAAAAGTGTATTTTGAAAAGTTACATCCAAAATAAGGGTACAGCAATAGAGTTGACACAAACATCACAAACTGTTACATTCTTCCGTGTCTTACATTTAAATCTATTAAAACACATTAATGACAATTTTACTCTTTATTGTACTCCTCTCAAGTGATTTCAGTATGATTTTCTTTTTAAAAAAATAAAATTGTTTTCAAAAGCCGAGAGAGGGCACTGTCACATCTCTATGGAACAACACTGTGACAGTCAGCAAAATGCTTTAATTTTCTTGCAACTTTAAATGTTTGCATTTGCAATTTACAGCAACACTGAGCAGGTAGCTGAAGTCTGAGACTAAATTCCTCTGAAATGAATAAATGGACATTGCTAATAAAGTCAATGGGCAATAGCTGTAAATACCTGACCATCTCCAACTGCAGCAGAGAGACACATTTCCCCTTATATGTGTTACATACATTTTATTAACTATCATGTGACATATATTGAAAATTAATTGTACCACGTACCCTGAAATCCTTCCTACTTTGTCCACAATTTTCTCTGCATTTTTCAAAGAATTCAAACAACTGTAAATAGCTTCAAATTTTGTTCTAAGTTACATTTTGAGATTTGTACATTTGAGATAAAGATATTATCTGGGTCCCGATGTCATACCCTACAGAATGCTAAAAAACCAAAAAATAAGCAAGAGGGGGAGAGGAGAGAGATGTGAGAGGGGAGAGCAGTATTGAACATATCTCAATTGTGTCATTTGAGGTAACAATGATGTTTAGCTGGTATTAGGGAGAACAAGCAGGCAGCAAGAGGGGACAAGAAATTCTGTATCTCCTCACATAAAACTCAGATCAGAGAATCTGTGAAGGTACAGCCAAAACATTCATCAAGTATCTGCCACTTCATCCTTTACAGCTGCAGTAGTTGGAAAGCACTTCAACGTTCAGGCATGAAGAGGATAAAAATCCTACAGGCCTGAGATTGTCCTCAGCACTTTTCTTTGAAACAGGAAAATGAAAGGCAGTTTGTGGATGGTCTGCATGGAAATAAAACCTTACAGACTGCAGGAACACTTCACAGATGACACACAGAACAGGCAGGCTTTAAGAGCAGCCCTGTCTTCCTCCTCCCTATCAGCAGACACAGAACATAACCCACAATGTGCACATAAATACACATGACCACTAGGAAGTGATAAATATATCTGCAGAAAACTTCTATTTGTGTTTCATTTCAACAGACTCCAATCTGCCTACTTTGCTCAGGCTTCTGATTTGACACAACACGTGAATCAAGCTGTAATGCTCAGAAGGACAATACTGATGGGCATGAGGCATATTCTGCTCTCAGTAACATATTAGTACTTCATCAACGTTGGGTTTTTTTCCTCCCCCTATAAAATAACCACAAAATAATTACTGGAAAAGATTTTTTTTTTCTCTTCCAGACTAAGAAATTCTTTTTAAAATGAGTTTTATGCTGGCAAAGTAAAATCTTTGTACTTCCATCCAAGATGCTAATAAAAAATTAAATAAGCCCTACATCCTGAATTGAAACGTTTGTTTCAGAGTGAAGATTTTTCATTGCTCAGGACCACAAGGTGTTCTCTGCAGATTCACATGCTCTAACTGAAGTCAATTATCTGTTAGGAGATTACAATCACTTATACACAACTATAACTGTACTGCTTCTAGTAATAGCTTCCAATTGCTAACATTACAATTAGTTTTGTTGTGCCTGAACTAATTATCCACATCAATCATTGCTGGTTCCACACTGAAACAAAATCCCACCCTATTTCTCCCTACACCATACACCTTGAATCAGAAACTCTTTGGAAATCCACAACTCATGGATGAGGGGACACAAGGCTCTGCATATAGTCAGTGACATAAATGGAGGAGTATTTTCTCAGCTAATGTCTCCTCTAAAATTAACCCTCAAACAGCATTTCATAGCAATGATTTAAATACACTGCCAGCAAACCTGCTAAAGGAAAAGATGCAACAATTTTTGTCTATGTGATTTAACACTCTGGTGAGAATCCTGGATTCAGCATAAAGCACCAGGAGGAGTAAATACTTCAGTGCCCTTGGACTTCCCTAAAGAACATCACACAGATATTTCCACTTCATGCTCCCCCCAGCATCTCCTCTATCTTGCACATTTTTTCCATGGTCAGTGGTGTTCTGCTCCCTCACCACCCTGGAAATCACAACTCATAAAGGAAGCTTGCAGTTCATGGCCAGATTTTGGGAGCAATGTTCTTTGGAAGTATTATTCCTAACATAATCATTCATCAGGGAAGGAATAGCGTTATACATCAAATTTTCAGATCTTCAAACACCACACAAACTCAGTATTTTGTATGAATGCTCAAATATCAACAGTGTCTTAAACGTGCAGAAACCTTCCAACAGCATGTGCACAGCTAACCTGCACTCGAAAAAATAAGCACCACGAGAAAGGGAGGTATTTATACACTAAAGGTAACAAAAGAATAATAAATATCTATCCATCCATTCAGAATGGAACTTACTTGAAAACATATTAAGGGATCAGAAAGCCTAACAGATCTTTGGCAATGTTTCTGCACAAATGTGGAAGCCTTGCACACGCCCTGGGGCGAGAGTCAGAGCACTGCACTAAGGCGCGGTCAGGATTAGAGCCGCCGTTGATGTGGGCGGTGTCACCGAGGACACAAGAGCAACTCCGGGCATCAGACCCACAGAAGATTTGTGAAATGCCACGTCTAATCCTATGACAGCTAAAATAACCAGAAGTCACAGAGAGGGACATTACAACAGTTTCTTTATAGTGTTGATAAAGGTATTGGATTGGACAGGGTGAGCCTAATTAGAAACACTTCTCGAGCCTCTGGGAAGCTGCCCACTGTGCACAGGGACTCGGCTGCGGGAACCAGAAATCTGGCTACACAGTTAATCTTTTTCAATGTACATTTCAAACCAATTACAGTATCACGTATACATGGGACTCCTATGTGCATAATATTATGCCTTTAACTATTACTCCAAGGACACCACTGGATTATGCACCTTCTGTTTTCCTTTTTTTTAATTTTACAACTGGGAACACTAAAATACTAAAAGCTGAGATGAGAAACTTTGTACGTTTTACCACCATTAACAGTTTCCAATGAGACACCACTCTGCAAATATCTGCTTAAGGACTAAGCACAGAAGAAAATTCAAGCTTTACTCACGTGTATGTACCATACACCCAGTATGAGCATTAATGCTATTCAAACAAACAGCAACACTAAAGAATTTTATTTCTTTTTTAAAGAAAGAAATAAGTCTATCAGGGCAGGCAGGGTCTGGATAAAGAGAGGACAAGAGAAGCTCTGTTACTGTACAGCACGATGAAGTGTGGTGCCCAAGTCTTGCAAGAAGTAAATATTTTAACCTTTTGTAATTTAATGTGCCAAAACATATACAACATGATTTTATCTTTTGAATAACATGTTTAGCATTATCCTTTCAATAGGCAGTCTCACATACTAATAGCTTAATCTCATTCTTTTAGTAATTTTGTTAGCAGTTTCCTTATTTTTAGAAAGTTTTCTCCGTGTTTCCTGTGACTTTCACAGTGAATAAAGGCAAAGAACGCTTTAAATTTGGTCACGACAGAACAGATGTTACTGACTCTGAATCAAATCCCATCACCTCAGCTGGTGACATAGCCAAGGAGACCTTTACAGTAACAGTCCTTACATTCCACATGGACAAACCCCAGTAAGGAAACAGTTCCACAGCTCTGTGCTGGTGCTTCTTGGATCTAAAACTGAATGGACTGCATTACCCAACCAGGAAGGTTCATAAATGCATGAAATAGGCAAGAAAACATTAAGTTACAGCACAAGGAAAGTTTCCTTGAAGTGAATAGAGAAGAACACACACACATGGCTCATTTATTCACTTTCCTGTCTCCCACCATTTCCATGGAAAGGCAGCCAGGTGACAAGTGCAGTGCCTTCTCTAGGGGACGGTGCCTTACCCGCACGGGGGCAGCTCCAGGTAAAGCCCTGAACGAAGGCAGCAGTAACTCACACCCGGAGGCTGAGCCAGCTCCCTGCCCCTGCACTTTGGGCACCGCCTTTGTCCTCCAGTAGCTGCTTTTCCCAACAGCTCCCCCTCGGCTGAGAAGCCGCAGTCACCCACCAGGACACGACAGGGACCACGAGTGACTGCTCACAGGATCCACGGGGCTTTTAGGAGTATTATCCAAATGCAACAGCAGCAATTTGTGCTCAGATTTCCCAAAAAACAGTACAGGGGTTGACAATTTAAGGCAAAATGACACTAAATATAATGTAGAGCTGCTTCTAGACATTTGGGATTGTAGCTGAATTTGTTTTTTTAAAGAGTGAAGGATTGAATGCACTATATAATGAGCCAAGTGAACATTCAACATGTGGAGAAGAGACAGGCAATGTTTTCACAATACAGTTATCTAGAAGACCCCCACCCACAGACACACACACATTTAAGATGAAGCCCTCAGAGAGGAGTGAACACCACCCCAATCTCACCATTCAACTCCTATGAGTCATGCACCTGAACTATTTTTAGTCACCAGATTAAAAGGTTCCTGTAAAGGAGGGGTGGAAATAGAGGGAAAGCTTTCTGAGAATGCAAAGAAGTTGCTTTAATGTTAAATGATCCTTTTTGAAATTGGGTGCAGAAGTTAGTTTCAACTACTGAGAACACACAGTAAATAAAAAAGCTACACAACTTGCCTAGTACAGGATACATCTCCCCCACTCCCAGGTGTAGGAATCTTGGCATCTATTAAACTGTTAATTAGTTTCCAGAAACACTTTTGCCAATTAAAAAAATCATTTAATACTTATCCATCTGGGCATGAAATACTTTCAACAGAGCGTTTGAACTGCTGAGCTAAAAAAGAACCAATCCTGCTCCACACAGTGCTGCCTCCCAAAGCACCAGGGGCCAGGACACGGGGCAGCAGCACCCCAAAACCAGGGGCAGCACCCCAAAACCAGGGGCAGCACCCCAAAACCAGGGGCAGCACCCCAAAACCAGGGGCAGCACCCAGCAACTGCACTTGTTTCTGTGAGCACCCCTTCCTTCAGGCTCTGAGGGATTTCACATCATCACTGGCCCAAACCTGGGTTCCAAGAAACTGGAAGGATTTAATATAAAGTCAAACAGAAAAATGCATTTCAGGACCAGATTTAGAAATGCATTTTGGGTTAAGATTTCACTACCCTGTGACACTCTGTCACTCATTATCTTAGAGAGCTCAATGTGCAGACTGGCTCACAGACAGAGGACACCATTTATCCACCTGTTATCCCAAACAATACAATGGATATTCAGGAATCTTGCACCTAATGCTATTAACAATTATTCAGAGAAGACATTAATTGCCTCCCAAAATAAAGATGGTGCTGCTCCTTCCCTTCAGTGAACTCATTTATTCAATCTCAGCCAGTCTCTCCCCTTACTGGGTGAAGAAAACTAACTAAAAAACATGTAACAAACTTAATGCATTTTCATTTTGCTCCTGTCAGTAATGTCACTTTTGTTATAAAACATGCAGCTTAGATTTAGAGCCTTACAGATAAAACATATGGATACCAAATAGGAAGCCAGCAGTCCACATTCAACAAAGAAACAGATGGGGACCCATCTGCCAAAATGCCTGGTGAAACACCTCAGGTCACAGAGAGGTAACAGCACAACATTAGTGATCCTTGACCGTTTGAAGTTCTTTATTTTTCAGCCACTCCTCAGAACCATGACAAATATGACACCAGTCAGGTTGGTCCATGAATGCCAGGTATTATTCCAGACCTTCTATGCAAGGAGCAGTCACACTTCTGCTGAGCAATGATACAATCTCCATTATCTACAGTAGGATCTGAAATACATTTTCAGCTTTTCAAGTTCAGTTTCATAATTTATGTGGCAGATGTGCAAGGCAAACTGCACAGAAAGAGATAAGCCAAGAAAAACATCCTGGTGGCCACAAATGAATTACAACTTGTGGGAGGAAGGAACTATAAAGCTATTTCCTGTGCCTTACAACTTCTAATCACAAAAGACTACCCAAGTAAACAAAATAGCCCCAAATCCACCACACACACTGTCAAAAAGAACAGTGACTTTAAAAATCAAATTGCAGCCTAGAGAACTCAGGCCTCTCACTTACAGATACCAACACTGCACCTTACTGAAGCCTTCCCTTTCAAAGTTTCCCCTCTCAGAAGTTCCAAATTGCAGAATTCTATATCCTAAATGGTTTTGTAATTGCTTGCTGCAGCTGAATTATTTTTTGCAGATGTTGGGAACATGGGAACATGGCAGTTTTGAAGTGTATTTGTGCAAGGAACAAACACTTCCTCCCCCACTTGATTTAAGACTGATTTCACCTCTCCTGCTGCAGATCCCCTGCAGTATGTCAGTGTTAATACTTTCCTGCTCCTGTACAGAACAATCCCTTGTGGTTCACCAACAGATTCATGGCTGCTTTATGTATCTGAATGTGTGGTAGTAAATAACTGCTCAAACTCATGAAGGATTTTGCCATGTTGATAACACTGACTGTGGGTTTGTACCACCTCTATGCAAAGTGTACCTTCATTTAAAGTCCAGACCTATTTCTTTATTTCCCCATTTTTAATGGGAAATTTTCATTCCAAACACCCACCCTCACATTCTTCACTTACCATCCCCTAAACTTCATCCATTATAGACTATCTTCCCTTCAAATGCATATTTCTGCAGTTCCATTTTTAAAGCCTTAATAGTGTTGTCATTTTATTATACTTAATTCAAAAAGCATTCTTTAAAAAGTAACTTATGAAAATAAATGCCACACTCCATCAAGTAGAAAGAATCAAAACATTTCCTTTTAACTTACATAGTAAGAACACCATCATAGTATTTCCACTGGTTTTCAGTATTAGTTTTTAGGTCACATTTTTAGTTGCAATTAGAGGACAATAACACCTAAAGCATTCTTGTGACAAATCTGATTAAACTCAAGCATGAAAACCAATTTCACAACCAAGCAGAAAAAAGCTGCCATTGAGGCCACACTTTGGTGGGGCAGTTACACACTGAACAGCAACTCTGGTTCTGATTCAGATTTAACCATGATGCTGCCACTGCCCAAAGGCAGCTTTTCAGCCTCCTTGCCTCTTGTGAGCTTCCCTCTGGCACAGCAGACTGGAGTCACTGCTTTGCAGCTCCTGCTCCTGGGGATTTCATCTCTTTCAAAGTTCAGCAAGCTGTGGTCACACAACAGCAGCTGCATTGTCCACAGAGAACTGGACATATGAAATCTGTGTAACCTCTTGTAACTGCAGCACTAAAGAGACCTCCAGATGCCCACTGTAATTACATGACTCAATTTACTATTGCTCAGCCCTCACACTTATTTTGCTACTCTGCTCCTTACACTTCAGGTTTTTTCTTCTGTAACAATCAAGCTGCAACAATTTTAATTATTTTTTTTTTTACATTTAACTACATCTCATTACAGAATTCAGATTGCACTCCAACCTTCAAGAGTCAGCAAATGCCATCAGGAATTTTCTGTTGTGATTTATCTTTAACTTTTCCCTATTTGTGATCCAGTCAGGTAACACGACTCCTACTGGAGACAAAGTTTTGACCACATAAGACAAAGTATAAACTAAATCTAATCAAACTGACACTTCTGTAGAATGCTTTTTATATAAACTAAATATCAGCACAAAATGTCAATCCAAATAAACCCTGGTAGACAATCACAACATAGAATTAAAATTTAAATACATTATTTTGGTGGAGAGAGACTGAGGCACCCATCACCATAGCTTACACCCTCCAATCAACTGAGTTTCTGTGGGCTTTGTAGTTTCATATAACTTCAAGTGTAACTTTCCCTGAAGACAAAAACCTGATTTCAGATGTTCATAAGGTGTGACCTTAAGTCCTCCTCCAAATTAGTACAAGTGCTACTTCCTTCCTTGTATGCACACAGAATTGAGAGACCACATTCAAGCTCATGGCTCAAGTATTGTAAGAAATCTTTATTGGAGACTTTTAATGTACTTCCAGTCACTGAGTTTTCTAACACTGGGGCACAATATTTTAATGTTGAGAGAAAAATATTTACAAGAAGGATAAGATCCTATCCTTCTTTCCAAACAACAAACAAAAGGGGTAGAAGTTTTCAGAGGACAAGGAAGTCACAGCTACGCTCAGCATGAGGCACCAGTGAGCTTTGAAGCTGTGCAACTTCAACTCACTTGTGTACCTCAGACTTCCTATTTGTGACCACAAAAAATTCTGAGAGTGACCTTGAATGGAGGCAGAAGATAGGGAGGAAATGAAAGAAACCAAACCCCAACCTCACAGTAAAAATAATCCTAACAGTAGGTATGACACTCCACACCCTCCCAAACGTTCTGCAGTGACCTCTGTGTACAGGAAGTACCTCAAGTTTGCAGAATTTCAGAAGATGTGGCACAAGTGCTTTAAGATGATCCCCAAAAGGTACCACTGCTTTGATAAGCCTCACTCACCCTCCAGAGCTCCTGCAATTCTGTGCTCTGTGTAACCATTCACTCACTACTCATGTGAAATGTGGCCACCCAAAAACTTCCTACCAGAGTTTTGTGACACCATGAAGAGCTTCTAACAGTTCTGAGCTCACAGTAATGCACCAAGGAAACCTCCTGCTGCCATACATGCCTGAAGTGTATCAGCTGAATAGGTACAGGTAAGATTTGACTTGGAAAAGCAGGAACATTGCAGGGGAGTCAGTGCACCTGGAACAGCACAGAGCCACTCCGTGCACCTGAGCACACTGAATTCTGCACAACCCAAACCTTCCCTGCTCAAAGAAAGGTTTCAGTTATTTGTCAGTTGATGGAGTCTTTGGTGAGGACAGAATGAACATGCAGTTGTGTGGAGTTTAATATTGCCAAAACCCACACACCCCAACATTAATGGGCCGTGCTTAATGACCCTTGTAGTTTCAGCTATCCCTTCATTGCAGGCTGAGTACCATTAAAACATTGTCCTAATTCCAGATTTATTACAAATTAAGCATTACTCTAAACACATGCTTGCTAATCCACCAGGGAGGGCTGATTAAAGTTTAAACAATGAAGGCACTGAAGCTTTTAACACACAAACTGATCATTCTCTGCTGCCAGATCACCACTTTGGCACTGTGACATCCCAGGCACCCCCAGACTTTGCAATACCAGTTGCCTTCTGTGATCATTTTTGAGGAATAAATCTGAGTACAGGTAACTCCTCTAAGCCAACAGCAAGCACCTGTTACAAGTTCTCCTCTGATCAGATTCAGGGGCAAAGCTCAGTAACATGAACAGATCTGTCTGGAGTCCCACCCTGGAAGTGTTATTACCCTTCTTGTCTCCAGAGCTCCTCTCCCTGGCCCTTCAGGCTCAAGGCACCCAGGGTCAGACAAGAGCATCCCAACTGCACATAAATCACACACTGAACACACCAAACCTTCCACAACACAGGCTGCTCTCTGTTCCTAACACCCAGACTGCCTGTGGAGGGTTTGCAGCTTCCTCCTGCCTTTACCTGCACAGCCATGAGCTGTACAGCCCCCATTCCACCTGGGTGGGAGCAAATATCACCTAGGAAAGCCTGGGACATGTATCTCATCAACACAAACATGGTTCAAGTAGCAGGTGAAGCAACTAAACCAGAAAAACCTTCAACTGCACTTTTAATATGGCCTTGTATCCTGGAAAATGTCCTAAGGCTGAGGCAGATGCTGAACTGCACTTCTGAGCAGGAAAAAGGAAGAGGAAACAACAGCTTATCCAAAATAATCAAATTGCAGGTTCATAAGCAGTTGTTTTCCCTCATTAATGCAAATGTCCTGCAGTGGAATTGCTAAGCAGGAAGCATTCAGGAGGAGTGAGAAACACTTGAGATCACTGCCTTTATCCTGGATATTATAAAGTGAAGTGCATTATCATTTACTAACCTTATTTCTAAGCTTACAAGAATTAATTCTACAGTTACTATTGTTTGCAAAAAAAACCCAAAATGCACCACTTCAACATGAGAATTCAGACCTTTTACCTCTGGAAAATAATCAAAATAAAACCAGAAAAATGAATACTGATGTCACTACAGAAGGGCTGATGAGCTTCTGTTGTCAAAATTGGTTCCTTTCAGACTATTTATTTGTTATTTGAAGCTGAAAGCAAGAATTAGTCCATTATTCCATGAAGAGCTGCAGTAGCTGCTACACTCAATAGGTCTAATGCACCTGCAGAATTTCCTTTCATATCCAATACTGAAATCCAACCCAGAAGACCATTACATGGCAGATAACATAAGGAAGATGTTGTCTTTATGGAAGATTACATGGAATATGTCTGGATGCAAGAAACTTATTTCTTGACTCCACTGCACACAGACAGAGAAGAAGACACCATCAAGGTCCTTCAAACTTCTGTTTCAGTGTCTCCAAAACGATCTTCTCCCTCTTGCCAAGAAGGAAGGAAGCTATTCAAAACACTAAATCTTTCTCTGCATCCCACCTTGCTAAGGAGAAAGAACAAGAAATTCAATATCTTAAAATCAAACTGCAATTAAGACTTTGCAGTCTCACAGGCAGTACTTTGTACACCTTTGGCATAAGCAGGGCTGTGCAAGGGGAAACCTTCTCAGCATCACAATCTGACAATGTCAAAAGATGCCCATTATACTGTGGAAAAAGTAAAGGCAGTGATAATTCTGCAGAATAAGCTGGGAGCATCCCAGATTTTACAGGCAGAGACAAAATACAGCCCTCTTCCTGAACTTGCTCTGCCCTCAGGCCTTCAGTCCTGAACTGCCAGTTCCCAGGAATGGCACAATTACTTAGTTTACTAAGAGTAAATTAAAAAACAAAACAACTCAAATACTTTCCTACTTCAGATCCTTTATCCGTTAACAAACCTGAATTACCACATTTCTTCTGTGACAAGTTTATCCAAGAATAAAAATAAACTAAATAGACTTGTTTAATGCCAATTGGCTTTAGTCACTCTATTTTCCATGAAGGCAGGTGACAACCCAGCAGTCCTTCTGCTACTGTGTTAAGCAGCTGGACAAAGATCTTGGTTAATAGTTAATGACAAAGTGTTCTTCCAGAGCTGTTCACAGCTGAGTATCCAAAAACGGGCACGAGCAGTGAGAACACACCATTCACAATAAGGATTGCAACAGCAACATCATATTAATGTAATTTCATTAAAATTTTCAGCTGGTATCTCACATTAACTAAAAAATGTAGCTTGGCAAACAAAAACCCCAAAAACATGCACTTTGACAGAAAGCAAGTGTTCTTCTGTGAAATGAGTCTGGTCAATTACAGACAAATGAACTTTCACATGCCAAGCCGTGTTTATTTGTGGAGGATAATGATGTTTCCTCTCCTTTCAGAGGTATCCCTTTGTTAAACTGGTTCCTCCAGGAGATCAAGTAACTCGTGTCCTAAAAAGGTAACAGGAGCTGCTCCATTTGCCTCAGAGACCCAGTTTCTGGTTCCTGTCCACACAGAGATGGTCATTTCTAATGACACCGTGTATTTGCAACAAACAAATCTCACAAGGGCTCAACACAGGCACTGTTTATTTATCTACTCACTAATGGTAAAACTACTGGATCTTTCTGAGCTAATGTCTGCAGCTACAGGAGTTACAGTTACCGTGTAATTAACACAAAAACAACACTGGCAGTCTAAAGGCTGACACCACACTGCCAATTAGGAGTCTGTGAGCACCACGTTTTCAAGCCGTCTCCAGAAATGCAATCATCTGTTTGGTAGCAAGGAGAGCTACAACACTGTGATAGAAGTTAACTCATCCAGACAATAAATACCTCTGAACAGAGAGTATCTCCCCCACACTTCACTTGATAATACAGAGAAACAGTTTAAATAATTAAGTGATTGCCAAAACAAGGAATAATTAAAAGTGACAGCAATCTTTAAGATATCAGCTCTATTTGCAGATGTAAGTTACCAAGACTAATTTATTTTTCAGAAGGTGCATTCACCTACTACAACTCCAATAAAATTATCTAAGGTTATCAAAGGCCTTTTTCTTCCCTTCACATCCCAAATGCTCTTAGAGACCCTTTCCACTGAGTAGTCTTGTAGGATGCAAAACACAAAACACACCTCCAAAAAACCACACAGGGAGGGATTTGTTTACTAAGTATAAAGTAATGTCTTGAGAGGAAACACTGAGCACAGTCTGTAACCTACATCAGGATGATTCTAAACAGCTTGACAGGATGGGGAGAGCAACCACCAAGAAACACATTTATTGCTCTGACTCAGACTGGAGTAGAGAAAAAAACCCTCCCTAACTCCCAATAGGTCTCATTATTATTACAACAGATTAAAAAAAATGCAGGCCAGTCTCCTTAAATAAGTTGAATATACACTAATATTTCTAATTGCATCCCAAATGAACCAGTTAATATCTATTAAGCAGGCAGTCAATATTTAACTGGTCAGGATAGGACACACCCTTTGGATAAGGGGAGGAAAAAGTACAACAACTTTGAGGTGGTTTCCTTATAACTCACAAATAGACACTGACAATAGTGATGTAATGGCAGTTTCATTCTTAGTGGCAACCCAAACACCTCTAGAAAGATTTAATCTATTTAAAGTAACAGTCCACACAGAATACTCACTTCACCACCCTGATATAACTCAAATATACACCACCAGTATTTCTACCACAATAAGCTGCAGAAAATGAACTGAAAGCTTCTCACGTGAAGATCTGTTGGATCCTAAGATTAATTTGAGCCTGAATCACTCAAAGTAGCACCACACAAGACACAAAACTGTATTTCAATTTATACCCTTTCTCAGAAGTTTGTGGCTCAAGAGTGGAACCAAAATATTGATGCTTACCCTCCCCATCACAACAGTGACACAAACAGAAAGGTTGGCTTGGGCCTTTCAAACTGTGATACATGAGATAGGAGAACAACCTGGAACAAACTGAAATCTGCAGCTAACAAACCACTAACAGTACAGTTTTAAATAACAAAAATAAGTAAAAATGTCTCATCATGGAAAACAGCTCCCACAGCCAATCTTCCTGTCCTTTCCCCATCACCACCAGCCTTTGTGGTGCCATGAGCAGCTGTTTGTAAAACCTGTGGCCAAACCAGTTATGAACCCTGAAACCATGGGGGCTTGTTTAGCTGTTATCAGCAAGAGAGCACAAACAAATACTGAACCACACACCAGCAGCACAAGGAAGGCAAAGACAGGGAATGGCCAGGCAGAAAAACGAGCTGCTTCTCTGTCAGTAGAAGAATAATCTTAAAGCTCTTCAACCTCCTTCTGAAATCACATGCTAAGGGTGTACTGCACCTCACTTGTACTTTGCCCCCCAGCCACTTATTCTTGCCCAAATACCATTCCTTCCTTTATGCCAGCACAAATATTTGTGTGGCCATGGAGTTAACTATACCAGGGAACCAATCCAGTGGAGAACTAAATTGGCAAAAACAACTGGTTAGTCAGAGATTCTCTCATCAAGCAGAAAGTGCCAGCAGAAGGGAGAGGAGTGTGCAGGCTGTGGCAGACAGGAGGCTGTGAAACCTCTTTCACCATCAGCCCACGCTGACACTGACTGTGAAACTACAAACCCCCATTTCATGGCTTGGCTTGTGTTTTCTTACTGCTGAAAGTGCTGACTGTGAGATTTCAGGGCAAGCACAAGGGGAGACTTCACCCCGTGTCCAATGTCCTCCAGTCACATGAGAACTTTAAGGGTCCCTCTCCTCTCCCATCTCAACACTTCCCCCACTGTGCAACACAACTGTATGGCAAACAGGTTTAGGGGACTGCTCCTACTCAAACCCAGATAATCTACAGAGTCCTTTGGGAGACAAAGAGCCTCCAACTGGGTCTGTTCCTCTTCCCAGTTCCTCACACAGCAACCCAAACACCATCACTACACAGCACACAATGCAGGAGTAAGTAATGAATGCTCTTCCTAACTGGCACTGCAAAAATACCCAGGAGTACTCAGAGCACCACAGCCCACACAGCTCTCTGGAAAGAAGTAAGGTACCAACTTGTAACAATTTCACGCGACCTTACCTTTGTACCTCTTAAAAAAAATGAGTACACCCCAGTTAGAATCAGATCTTGTTTTGAAGAGAGGCAGAATAGGAGCATTCTGCTCTGGAGAGTTTTGCTCTTCTACACAACTGCTCCTTCTGAAGAGGCTACCAAGCACTGGTCAAGTTTTAGCTCTGTTTCAGCTCTTCACTCCAAACGTAACAGGTAAATAAAGCTCCTGCTCCAAACTGAGACACGACAGCAGCTCTCAATCCTTGTGTCTAACTGGGTCCATATTTGACTTGTGTCAATAAGATCCAGATCACCACAAGGAGCTGGAAAGAGATCAACTGCAAATCTGACTACTCTATTCACTTGGTACATTTGCTACTAATTGAGCTTTTCACTCTCTTGCCCTACATTAGTTTTGCCTTAGGAATACAAAAAACTGAGATAAGTATTTAAACAAAGTTTGTTAAACAGCCAACTTTTAACAAAATGTTATGCTATTGTACATCTTTGTATCAGTAAAAAAGCTATTAAAGAGAACAGCTCTTCTCAAGGAGTTTCAATTTCCTGCCCCTCTTCTTTAGATACCATCTCAATTTAAGTTCAGAGCACAGTGGTAATTTGGAAGCTGAAGTTCCTCATCAAGCACATAGCAGCAAAATATTTAAAACACATCTGAAGCAACAGGTAAGTCACACTCTGTATGCTGGAGATGAGCTCAAACTAGAATTCTTGTACTGATTTTGGACAAGTTGTAATCAAACTTCAGGATAAATCAATGAAAAATATTCCAAAAGTTCCAGAATGAAGCACACAATTCTCAATCATTACATTTTTGTATTGTTAACCGACCATCCTGTGAAGCAATGCTTCACTCATTCTCCAATGGCTCATCTTTTAGAAGAAAATATGATTTTCATATAAATACAGAAATTCATTTAACTTGAAATGAATGGAGACAAATATAAAAGAATCAGACCAGCATTTAAACATTGTATTTTAGGACAACTGCAACACTTACAGTTGCACACTGAAACAGCAAAGCCTTAGGAGAGAAAGCAGTAGTGTGTCCAATGTTTTGGAAGGAATTATACCTTGTATGTGAAATAATGATGCAAATCAGCAAATATTCTGTAATTCACTAACTGGCAACACAACCAAGAGGAATTAGCACAAAGTGAGTCAAGCACCTCAGTCCCCAGGAGCTCACAGTGCTGCAGGTAAAGCTCTGATCTCTGACCACTCCATGCACTCCCCAGGCAGGAGCCCAGTCCTGGGCAAGGACACTCAAAGCTCTGCTTTAGAAACATTCCAAGAACACAGAAGTTGTCACAAGTCCATCACTTCAATTCCCTGAAAACACACAAAGCCAACACTGAGCTAGCCCTACACAACATAACACAGACTATTCCACCACAGGGTGTAAAATGGCAATGACACATTTGAGAGAGCACCAACAAAAGCACCACTTGGAGTGTGCTGATGGAACCATGGGCTTGGCCACAACTACCTTATGCCAACTCTCAATAAATCCAGCAGCTTGTCACATTTGCCTGTTTGATGGATCACTCCAGCAGCTTGCCTGTCTGAATACTCAAACCAGAGAACACCATATCTGTGTATGTGAGGTAACAGAGTGTAATACTTTCACTGATGCTTATCTCCCATCCTCAATTACATGGCCCAAAGACTAGAACCCTTCTTCTTCCCTATTAATACCAGCAACTTTCTGGAAGTTTTTCAAGGGAAGGAGGAAAGTCCTAAGAAGTAACTTGCTGTTACAAGTGCTGGGCAGACCCAGCCATGCCTGGCTGCAGAGCCAAATGCCATGTTCAAATCCAGTCCTCCTCTGCATTGCCAAGACTTTCTTCCCTCTCCCAGGTCTCTGGTAACCAGGCAGAGGACAAACCCTTCCAGGGCTCAAGATAATCATCATCATCCTGCTTGTAATAATAATACAAAATGCTGTTCTTAAAGCAGTTATCAGCAGAACACCTCTTTAGCAGCAGTAGGAGAATAACTGATGCAGTGAGGGTTAACTGTCCCCCACATAAAACTGTGCAAGTGTTCACTGCCCTGAAGATCTTGCTTATGCAAACCAAAATAAATCTTAAATAGAGAGAAAACAAAATGATCCTGGGACTGAAGCAAAGGAGTTTCAGGAGATTCAGACAGCAATGGACAAATGTTAGACAGTCATTTACCCTTCTGCTGGATACAGTATATGATGGATCATTTACAATAATATCTGCTATTACTGAACAGCAAAGAGCATTTCATTAAAGGGCTCAATAGTCTGGGTGGACAAATCCATGAGCCACAAGAAAACTGCCTGTAAATAAGAACAATTACAGGCACATTAAAAAGAGAAGGCAGTTAGGCTGGAGGATTGAAAGCCCCCAGCTAAGGGTACATGGGATCCTGCCTATTTCTGGGCAAACATGAGCATTCCACAGGCACAGAACAACCAAAAGCCAAGGGTGGGGTCTGTAATTGTGGGGTAAATGACTGGGCTGCATTTATCACATCAGCCTCCTGCAGACAGCACGAGGTAGCAGACAGCAACATAAGACTGGAAGTCAACAAATGCAGAATTTTAACTGTTACCAGCACAATGTAACTTGGTTTACTCCACAGAATTCTCTTCCTAGCCTCCCTCATCTGTGAGAGCTGGGAGTGAAGTGCAAGGGCTCATTACATCTTTAGGCTACAACAGCGAGAAACTGCAGTGACAATGGAAGCAGTAATTCACTCTATTTTACCAATCATTTACCCTCCTCCTTACAGATTGTACAATTAGAAGCACTAAAGAAAACATGCTGTTTATCAACCAGAACTTCTCCCCTGCCTAGTTCTATTGGAGCTCATGACAACAGCTCCTTTTAATCCTTCCTTTTCCCCAAGCACTAAAAATCCTCTCTCTTTGCATAGATGTAGCATCAGAATAAATAATAAAGGACCCAAGTGCCTACCTCTAAAATAAATTTTAAGGTGTTATAACGCTTTCCTATTATAATCAACTCTAAACAAGACTATTTGCTCTCCATTTAAAAAGAAATTAAACTATTACACTGAGGCAATTCATCAAGCTTGTGAAGTGTATGGAAACAGCTCTGCAACACTTCCACTCTACAACACAAGGGAGTGCAAACACGCTCCTGCTGGGCCACTAGAAAGGTGTGGCTAAGAGCAGTACCAGCAAAGCACTCAGAGCTCAGTTAGGTGGCCAAAACTGAACTGGAAGGAGCATGGAACAAAACAGGACCACGGCAACTGTCACATTCCTATTACTGGCAATAAATTGACAGATCCTCTGCTTTAATTTTTACATTAAAGTAAGTGACAACTACCTCACTCAGCTGAACTAATGCAAATGAACATCTGGGTAATGCTGTCCCAACCACACTCAGAGCTGTCACCTTCATCCCTTTTTTCATGAGACTATTTCTTATCCTTTGATGTGTGGAAAGGTGCTCAAAAGGGGCTCTCTCACATTAAGGTCATGCATGCAGAAGATGACAAAAGCTAAGAATGACAATGGAATTTTAAAGAAAGTGGCTGTAAAGTCTCACCACAGTTACACAGGCAGCAATGTGACCTCAGGGGGTCCAAAGGTCCTCCAGGCTGCGTGTCCTACACGTCTGTGACAGAACCCAGGCAGCAAAAACGTTAACGTGACATCTTGTAGTAAGAGATAAATTATTGCAACAAGGAGTCCACCTGGTCTTGCTACCTATATACACACAAACACTGTGTTCTGCTTTGAGCTGAGCCCTCTTGTGCAAGTTAACAACATGCAGGAACCTTTCAGTAAAGTAAGAATCAGCAGTTTCTGCTTAAGGAAGAGGAAATTCAACAGCACTAAAGAGAGATGATGGCCTGGCTTTTGAACTTGGCTACTAGGCCAAGCTGATACCTTCAAGTTTCTGACAAGTTAGAACTTGTTTTAACAGGGTTTCTAAATATTCCTTGGGGTTTCTCTTAGAAAGCCATGGGATTTTTTTTGTAGAACTCTCCTAGAAATCTCACAGGGAACACAAAGCACATGTACTTGTCTAATAAGACTTAAAAATGAAGTTACCAAGTTGCATAACATTCTGTATTTCCACAGCCACGACTCCTGAACTTGCTCTCAGTGACTACAACAGCTTTTGCCAGTTCTGGTATCATACAGTGAGGAAAAACTTGGTCAAGGCCCTGGGTGATTTGATTATCAAAGTACTGATACGCCCATACCAATAAAAATATGACTTTTCTTGTGTGAGCTGCTTCTAAACAGTACCAGGCAGCCTGCACATCCTTAGTCTCATGCAGCTCACAAGCAGCAAATGCAACACTTGGCCTCAAGTTTCACCAGGACTGCAGCATTGTTTCAGAGCAGGCAGGGGGTAACCTGAACCCTGTGCCACAATATCTGGGAGTGCCCTCCCCAGAGCATCCAGAGACAGAGCTGCAGATCCCTCACTGCAGCAGAGCAGTGGGACACAGGGACACCAGACTCCTTCCCACCTGCCAAACGTTCCTGCAGCTCACAGTCCCACCGGCGGCTCAGGCTGTGACATGGGCTCTGTGCTGTGTCACAGAACCGGCCACCTCCTGCCCGGGGCGCTGAGGGAGCACAGTCACACCGCAGCCCTCAGCTCAGCCTGTGACAACAGAGACCCGAACGAGAAATCCCTGACACTGCCTGGGGAGTGACTCACAGCTGCCACCTGACTCACCAACTCTCCACCACGCTGGCCCTGAGCCACCAGAAACCTCTGCCGTTTACACAGAGTTCACTGTCCTGCAGCCAACCAGCTGAACACAGAGGGCTGCCTTTATTTTCCAACTCTTTCCTTTACTTTCTGATTCAGTTTTGAATTACTGGGGAAAAAAGAACCCATGTAAGTGAGCACAAAAGTGAAAAGCTGCCTTCTTAAGTTAATTTATTCACATAATAATATGAATTTACTCCACAAGAAATAAAGAATATGTAGACCTGCACCTTCTAAACTATAAACTAACCAGAAATTCAATCTAATTTCACACACTTGAACTCTTACACACACTGCAATACCCATTAAGAAATTGGAGGGTGGAAGAATTTTGACCATTATTTTGAAATTGCAAGAATAAACCTTATGACAAGCAGATTTTACTAGGTACAGACAGGTTTTATTAATTATTTGATGTAAACTGCAACCTTATTCACAATGGCCAGCCAGAAACAAGGCATTACTGTTCAGCCAAACATAATCAAGGTACTTAATATTTAAGGAGGGAGTTGCAGTGGCATTGAAAAGCAGTGAAGTTAACAAAGGGCAGAACAAGACACGTAACAAAAGGATTCCACCACATCCCAGAACAGTAAATCCAAGACTCTACCACAGAATCTTCCTCCTAAACTTCAGATACAATAAGAATACCACTCAGTATCTAAAATAACTGTCCCATGCACAACAGGATGCAGATTCATACAAGAAAACACTACCACAAAAATAAGAGGTGATTGTGGTGTGAAGAGAACTACAAAGCAGAATTTACCTGATGAACTTCATGGCCCAATTCCAACCACACCAAAGAAACAGAGACCAAACACTTCAAAAATACTGAATACAAATTTGAAACTCTCACATGTATTTTGCACTTGCTAACTTATTTTTTGATTCTAAGACTCTGATGAATGCTAACAGGTTATCATTTTTACCTGAGTTTTTGCATTTAAAGTAACCCCCAGCTATTTATCACCACTTACAGAACCTTCACACACTGAAGTATCTGAGAATTGTGTAAGAAAAGTCCTCCATGCTGAAATAGCTGACCTAACCAAGTTCTCAGCCACTGAAGCACAAATAAGGATGAAAAAAAAAAACAAACCCCAGATGAGTAAATTGAAACTCTAAGATAAGTATCAGCTGAATATGGAACCAAGATGCAGAGTTCAAAACCACTGTCAAAGCTATCAAGGTTTGAACTAGGAAAATTTCAGGCTATTTGCACATTTTCAAAATCCTCATGTAATCATATCCACTTTTGAAGGAAAGAAGAGCAGTTTCTTGTTAAAGTTGAGAATGCTGCTGCCACAGCATCAGCTGTTATTTATGAGGCAGATTATATCATTTAGCTTCCTCTGCAGAGAATTTTGTAAGTCATGGCCTTAAGACAGAAGACATTATGACAAATCTGCACCACACACAATGGGACTATTGATCCTGATGTCTCTAAATACTATTTACTCTGCAGGCTCCTCCTGCCCCTCCACCCCCTTTTTAAAATAAACAATCTGCATTATTTGGATAATGTTATTCCCAGACAACTGAAGTTTATTCAAAACCCCAATTTTTTATTATTGGAAATGTTCACTTCTTGCAACTGTTCTGGAAATGGAATGTCTTTTCCAATTCAGATTTTGTTGTACTGTTGGACTTAATAACTTATATCCTTAGAAGTAAACATTTTAAAAACAGTGACAATATTATAATGCTGCAGTGATCATTAATCCTACAGACAAAAAGCACACAAAGTAAAGCTTTATTTCCCTGAAAGGTCCTGGAGCTCAAGTCAGGGCTGTACTCCTAAATACCTCACCTGTCACTTTATTCAAACTACTTTACCCAGGGTTGGCTTTGTACACAAGAAGCTGTAAAAAGTAAATAACTTCCTGAGGACAAGAGTTAATCACAGTGGTTTTTAAATGTCATCCAAAGCTTGGCCTAGAAAAGTCTCAGACTAGTACACAGCACAGCAAAACAGTTGATTATCATGAACAACCTGACACTTCTCTTCAGTTTGCCATCTTTGAGCCTATACCTCACACAGCCCCCTTTAAAAACTTTTTGGAGAAACAAAAATTTTAAAAAAGTTTAAAACAGAACCTCAGTTTTGAAAGACTTTTGACTTGTAAGGGCAGGTACAACTGTTTGTCATTAATGTCACCTGGTACATACCAATCTCCAGACCTTCAGCCAGTTATTCCTCCTAACATTCCACAATTCATAGAACACAGAATGGTTTGGATTGGAAAGTAACTTCAGGGAGATCTAAACCCTCTGCCATGAGCAGGGACATCTTCAACCCAGAATTACTGGGGCTGGAAGGGAGCTCTGGAGATCATCCAGCCCAACCCCCTGCTGAGGCAGGTACACCTGGAGCAGGCTGCACAGCATCACATCCAGCCAGGTTTGAGTAGCCCCAGAGAAGGAGACTCCACAACCTCTCTGGACAGGCTGTTCCAGTGCTCTCTCACCCTGAAAACAAAGAAAGTTTTCCTCATATTCAGACAGAACTTCTGTGTTCCAGTTTATGTCCACTGCCCCTTGTCCCATCACTGGGCACCACTGAAAAGAGTGATGGAGAAGTGCTCCAAGCTTTCCCCTACAGACTTATTATCCGAGGAGACAAAACAACTTTTGCTAAATTCTCCAGGGTATCAAATTTCTCTCATGCCAAAAACGAAGGAGCGGCTGACAGAGGCAGTAACAACGCCAAGCTCTCCATCTGCAACACGGCGATCACAGTGACCAAGCCCAGAGACAAGTCTTCAGTGGGAGGAGGCTCTATTCAAGGAAACAAACTCGTAAATATCTGAGCTATTGTGAGGGGTGTGAACGGGCATCTCAGTCCTCTGCCAGCTCCACCTCTGAACGACCCGGGGTTGTGAGTCAAGGGGAATTGAAGGCAAACCTGTCCTTAGGAAGGAGAGAAAGACTTTAGAGAGCGTGTGGTGACTTGGGAAGCTCTCTGGAAACGTGCAGGTGATTCTTTATCCCCCTCCTGCTTTGAGAGACTTGTCTGTGCCCCCTCAGGGGCCTAAGGGCCACGCTGGGAGCCAATCCAGCACAGACACATTCCAAGGGCTCGAACTCCAAACCGGGCACACAACAGCCCGCGACCCTCGCACAGGAGGGGGCACCCAAAGCTGAACCCTTGATCGCCAAGGGCTGGAAGGGCCCAGATGCGCCCGAGAGGGGCGGGAAAGCAGCCAGCCATAATGAAAAGGCCACAGACTACCTGAAAAGCAACCCCTGCCCGCCTGCAGCCCCGGAGGGGCCACAAAGCCAAGCCCGGGGGACGCTCAGGGGCCACCCTGGGCAGTCACCGGAGGACAGGGACGGAAGCAGGGAGAGACGACGGGGCCGAGGTCAGCCGGGCACAGAGGGGGTGTGAGGCCGCCACCTCAGCAGGGGAGGGGCCGCGGCCATGTTGGGGGGGGCGGGGGGAGCGCGGGCCCGGCTGAGGGGCCACGGCCGAGCCGCCCCCGGCCC